>CM070730.1:30902961-31502961 GCA_036346275.1 Otatea glauca
GGGCGGCGTAACTGCGATGCACTGACAGCCTATAGCGACAACGATTGGATCTCGATCCGATGGTTCGATCGCGCGATGGCTAGGGTTTGGCGTGCTGGGCCGGCCCAGTACTATTCCCACGCTTTTTTAAAAACATTTTAAATTTAAAATAAATCCGATAAATGGACAAAGCCAAAATAAATAGCAAAAATACCCGGAAAAATCTAGAAAAATTCTGGAAAATCTTTTCGGACATTTGGAACTCAAATAAAATATTTTCAGAAAAATTTGCTTAAACTTTTGCAATATTTTAATTGATTTCAAGAAAGCCCTTATTTGAATATATGCAAATAAATTCCAATAAATTCTCAAAATTCCAAAAATCAAAATAACTTCAAAAATTGATTTATGGCAAATTTTAGGTGTTACACAACCTATCTAGGGCTTATATGAGATATATAATGCAGAGCTTGCACGGACCAACCGAGAGGACTCGCCTCGGTTCTAGGGTTGTGACTTAAACGGTGGTGGGATGACTAACGGTGCAAACAAGAACTAGGGCAACGGAAATGGATAGCTAGAAACTAGGATCACGACCTCGAACCAAAGAACAAGACGACACGATGGACACAAATTCAACAAAGCGAAAATGAAATAAAAATTGTTAAGGCACAAGGGTTGTAGGACAGGCGGAATCGATGAAGAACTTTTGGAGGTCAATTTTTTCCGACTCTAGGACGATGGCAAAACAAAAGTGGAGATACAAGAATTACCTATCGGGCATCCGAGGCTCGATACCACTTGATAGGAATGGTGGCTCGATCTTTCGACAGGTGGTACTAAATCGATTGGTGGAGAACTCGACGTTAACGATCCGACTTCCAATCGAATCGATTGAACCTCGCAATCGCTACACCATGGCTCCTTTGGTTATAAACCGCACAAACATGGTTGACCTCGCCAAGAAGGCTTATCCTTGTATGTGAATCGAGAACACAAGCAAGAACGTAAAAGATGCAATCAGAAATTGCGAATAATATTAAGCACACGAGTTGGGTTTCACAAACCGATGAACGGCGAAAAACTGACAAAGTGTCTAATTGTAATCTAAGCAAAACCCATATATTCTAGCGATGGCTACTAAATATATATGAGGAAGAGGGCAAGGGAGGCGGCCAAGGGGTTGGCCGTGCAACCCTAGGTCATACTGAAGGACCATGTGGAGGTCCATCCATATCTATACCCCTTTATAATGCACCTAAGCATTCTTTTCTACGTCCACCCCAAATAATGCACCCCACTAGAGATAGCCCAACCTTCATGCACCCAGCGAAACGTCCCCAGAAACTTGCCTCCATCAAAATTAACCCTTCATATCTTTCCTCAGCTTTACTCACCCACATCCGATGGTCATTGTTTAATGTGTCTAACTCATCCTGTGGCCTATAACAGATCTCCCCCCACCTCCAGGATCATCTCAAAGAAAAGGAAACAAATATCCTGGAATTAAGGAAAAGGAAACAAACGTTCTAGAAAAGGAAAAGACCATATATTACGTGCTGGGAAAAGGAAACCGGAAGACAGGACACTATACTAGTTTGTGATGAGTATTTGACTTTATTTGAGCAAGGTGTGCTCAGGTTTGAGTTTGATTTGAATTGGAATTCAAAAGGAAGCAATTTGAGTTGTGTTAGCTTCTTGCGGTACTACTGGGCACTTGGTGGCGGTAGAACCGACTGATGATTGAGACATAATTAATTGTGAACATTTGTGATGATTGAACATTGCTATGTGAGGTATTTCCTTGTTTTTGATGGTTGCAGGACGACGATGTTAGATCATGGAGAGGCGAAAGATGACCGGGACTAGGCGAGGAGCGTCGGAGGTCCAGACGATCGGGGATAACCGGAAGATGATCGGAGATGGAGTCGTGGCAACCCGTGAAGAAAAGGAATGGATGAGATGCTAGCTAGACGGTGCGTGGATCAATGAGGACCATTGGATCTTGATCTAGTTGATAGGTTAGCAGGTCTAGTTAGTATGCTTTGAGAACCTGCAAGAAAACCCATTATGTGTTGTGGGTTTTGGGTGAACCCTTGCATGACTGGTTGAGTGGGTTAATCCTATCCCTTGATGGATGCTCTAGGGTTTAAAGGCTCATCCAAGGGTGGTAGGTGGCCCAAGAGTTGTATAAATAGGGATGGAGGGGTAGCCTTCCCTCCTTGAAGGTTTTGAGGTTTTTGATGCTCCTTTGAGATTTTCCCACGTGAAATGTGAGGCTTTGTAACCTCTCCTTCCAGAAATGAAATGTTCTTCATTTATGTTCGTGTTTCATTTCTTTTACGCATTTACATTACTCATTTAAATTACACAATTTAAATCCAGCATTTACTTTCCCGCATTTACATTCTCGCAATTTACTTTATCGCAATTTAGATTTGCCTCCCCTCCTTCTAAATGCTGTTCTTATAGGATGTCTTGAGGGTTTTCATATGGTTTTACATCTTTCTTGCACCTTAGGATAGACTAGAGATCAAGTTTTTTTATCGAATTGCAAATCTGTTCAGAACATGTTCTTCACGCAGCAGTCAGACTTTGATTTTTACAAAAATGTAGAAAACTCCTTTTTAAGTGATTCTTATTGGATAAGGTGCATGACTCATATATTCATCTCCTAAAAAATTTGTGAGTCCACTGGTTGCACCGTTTGAGCGCTATGAAGTGAAAACTGAGCCTCAAACATTCTGGTCGAAGTTCCGATCATGTCTGTAATGCTTGATTTTTCATGTTCATTCTACAAAGCTTTTTGAGGTGATTTTTTGGTGGAGTATTTCCAAATTCAACTTCTCACAGTGGGGAAAATTCCCATAAATTTTAGAGCAATAGAAACTCACCAACCACCTGCTCCATTTGAGGACAATTTTTGGAAAATCTGCTTTTACTTTTCTAGAAAGAGACTTTGGTGTTTTAGCTTTATCTCTTTAAGAAAAGTAGTCTTTGAGTTGATTCCTCTTTGTTTGGACACTTGACAACCAGGATTGTGATTAAAAAATCCCTCACATGATTCATGGTTCTCATCCATGCAAGCTAGGTACACATAGTTGTCTAATTGTTCGAGTTTTGGAGGGTGTGCGAACTGAGAAACACCATTTTAAAGGAAAATCTTTGGGTATTTCAGATTTTTATTGCGAGATTGTTTGGAGTACTTTGAGTGGGGGAAGTTTTTATTTGGGATCATTCACGCCCCCTCTGATCGCCATTTCGATCTTTCACTAATTGTTCGGGTTTTGGAGGGTGTGTGAATCTGAGAAACACCATTTTGAAGGAAAATCTTTGGGTATTTCAGATTTTTATTGCGAGATTGTTTGGAGTACTTTGAGTAGGGGAAAATTTTATTTGGGATCATTCACCCCCCTCTGATCGCCATTTCGATCTTTCACGTACAAGGCATTTGGGTCTAAGTGGAGGTGGCACAGCACCTGGCAAATTTTGTTTATTATATTTATTTAACAATTCCCGTCGATCCAGATGGAGTTTGGACGTGAAACTACTTCCATTGGAAAGCTCTCGTCATGGGCTTGTCTATAGAGTCCAAGAATGGTTCAAACGAACTTCATATGACCCATATATCATTATTTTTAGTTGGACTACTCCTGTGGGTTGAACTGGACTCGTGAATGAATTGGGCTTGATCTTGGGCTGGGCTTGGAGTGTCAGAAGTTGTTGGGCCCTTGTCTTAGCTTGAGGTAGAAGCATGGCTTGCTGGGCTGGCATGGTCACATCAGGAACCGTGATGAGAGAGAGTAAGGTAAATTCCGGGGCTTGATGGATGACTTTGAGAAACCTTTGTTCCCTTGTTGCAAATTGAAACACAGAAGGTTGTCGTCCATGCTTGAACTGCTGAAATTGAAGGCAAGCAACGGTTGGTCCGACAAGAGTTTCACGGTGCTATTAGATCTATTAACGGATATGCTTTCAGAGGGAAACGAGTTGTCAACGACAACCTACAAATCCAAAAAGGTTCTTTGTCCCTTTGGAATGGAAGTAGAAAGAATACATGTATGTCCAAACGACTGTATCCTCTACCGTAAAGAGTACACAGGCTTGTATGTATGTTCGGTGTGCAACGCTTCTTGGTACAAGTGTAAGAATCAACCAGATGACAACAGCAAAGGCATTGAGGTCAAGAAAGGATCTCCTGCTAAGGTAGCGTGGTATCTGCCTGTAATTCCCCGTTTGTAGGGTTTATTTGCCAACCCAAGGAAGGCAAAACTAGTGCATTGGCACTCGGAGGAGCGTAAGAATGATGGAATGCTAAGACACCCTGCTGATTCTTCCTAGTGGAGAAACATCGATAGGGGGTTTGCAAAATTCGGTGCGAAACTGAAGAATATAAGGTTTGGATTGAGTACAGATGGAATGAATTTTTTCGGTAACATGAGTAGTCGATATAGCACTTGCCCCGTGAATCTTTGTATCTACAACCTTCCTCCTTTGTTGTCTATGAAGTGAAAGTATATTTTACTGTCCATACTTATCCAAGGGCTGAGGCAACCTTGGAACAACATTGATGTGTACCTAGTACCATTGGTGGAAGATTTAAAAATACTATGGGTTCCTGGGGTACAGGTATGGGATGTGTGCAAACGAGGGAACTTCATTTTGCACTGCCTTTTGTTCTCGCACTATAAATGATTATGTTGCCCTTGCTATCCTATTAGGCTAGAGTACAAAAGGAGCAAAAGTACGTACTCACTGCTTAGATGATACCAAGAGTGTGTGGCTGAATCACTCGTGTAAAATCGTGTATATGCATTACTGTATATTCCTTCGGAGGAATCTCCCATACCTCAAGATGAAGAAACAATTCGGCGGAAGGAATGAGGACGATTCAACTCCAAGGCATTTAAGTGGGAGGACTCGTGAGAGGATCATATGGAATAATTGTTGTGCATAGCTCGGGATTAACATATTCATCGCCTCTACGTGAAAAATGTAAATTGATTATAACAATAACATTGTGCTTGTTAGATGTAATTAATAAACTTCTTGACTCATCTATTTTCGTTGCTTACCATCTCCTCGGAACATTTTGTCAATTAGTTAAAAAGTAGATCAATTATTTTCGTCCAAGGGTGACTATTTCCTCTTTTGTAGGAAAACAATTATGTTGTGTATTCAAACTTTCTGATTGGCTTGTGAAAAAAATGGTTTTGTTAAATGTTGTTGTGGCTCTTAAATTTAGAACATTACTGCAGGAGGGCCACTGGAATTAGATACTCCCTCTATTTTTGAATACATATCATTATGGTTTTCAAATTTTGTTTATAATTAATATCATTCTACACTTTTGAGATGACCTTTTACCCTCTTTACCTTATGTACCCCTTCCCTGTCATGTGGTGCTCATTGATACAGCCTAAAGCTAATTTTTCATGCATATATGCCTTGTATATTGTGGTGCTTATTGATACGAATAATTTATGACAACATACTAGGTTGAAAAGTCAAAGTTGTCAAAATTCAAAGTTGTCTCTTGGCTAGCTTATGGTTGTAGTTCTGATATGTAGTCTAACCTTTAGCAGTCCGACACCTGAGAGCACTCTGTCATTCCAAGTACATAATGCTTCAATAGCTGAACTCTTAAAATGGACTGCATGAACTTCGTATTCTTTTTTTCTTTATCCAGTAGGTCAATGAGTAGTGGATTACGTTGTATCTGATGAACAACTTGAATTTTGAAAATTTTATTCCCTTTTTGTCGATTGGGTTATATCTAATGAAGATGACGTCTCCTCAATCCTTATCGCCGAATGGATCTGATGAGCCAAAGATAGGAGAACCAACGAATGGTCCAAGAGGCGTAAATAAAAGGCCCCAGAGCTAATATACCATCACGACGATCAATCCGTAGGATGGGGCCCACACAACCTCCGAAGGCAGTAAACACATTCCGAAGCTTGTGTGGCATCCATCCTAGAAGTTGTTGACTGAGGAAACATAGTAACAGAAATTTTTGCATCGTTCCAAATCCCGGAAGACGCGGTGCGCCTAGTGCGACGATACGCATTGTTATTGCCTGAAAAAGCGTGGAAGAACTTCAAGAGCACACTTATCACAAATTACATCAAGAAGGAAAGGACTCCATTATCTAAGTATGGTTTCATTGACGAAGCCGTATGGCAACAATTTGTTGAGATGAAGATGATAGAAGAATTTGCGCGTCAAAGTGAAGCACTCAAAGCCCTCCAGGCCCAGAACACCCACCCCCACAAACTCGTAACCGCTAGGTACGAGGGTAAGAGCTCACAATGGAGGAGGAGGAAGGACGAGGAGGCACTTCTGATGGGGGCATCCTTGCCATTTGCCTCGATCGAAGATCTACGTGCCCGAAACTGGCTAAGAGCGAGATCAAATACCACGTCTTCGGGCATTGTGTCCTTCAAGAACCCCGCAGACGAGGAAGTGTCACAACGTCTGGTAATATATCGAGCTACGTAGTTTGTAATTGCTTCATAATTATAAGTGACATGACATGCCATGCTCTTGGAGATCACATTGAGTTTAGAAGCCTTGAGGTATGAGGCATGTCATGAAAAGAGCTGAAAGTGCAATTTGATGAAAAGCTAAGAAGCCTTGAGAAAGGTGGGAGCTAAGGGTGGCTATAGACAAACTCACACAGACCACGCAAGCATCAGAAGAACCTTCCCGGTAGAGCAATTGCGCGTCCGCCCCTGAGATAGACGTATAAGATGGCACATTTGCCGTCAATGACATCCAGGTAATACACATGTCTGCAATGCTCCGTAGATAGAATTTGTTGGACGTCTTAGCTAATTGTGTGCCGTTATATAGGAGGCCACGCTGTGCAAGCTCCAAGTGATGCTTGCCGATAGCTCTCTTTTCCTGCAGGCTGGTTAGGGGCGCGCGTATCCAACCAGTGAAGGGACAACTGTTCACAGTCGCCCGGTAGCTCCAGGTTACGCGAAGGTCACTGTGGATTACGTGAATGAATCTTTCAAGCCTGTCCCACTGGAGATGCCCCTAAACAATGAGATCATGACACTAGGGGATACCATTGACACATTCATCCAGTGGCGCAAGAGGGACATCTTCATCGATGACCATCCTCCAGCACCGGAGCAACATGCAAAACATGATCCACCTGCTGTGGTAGAGCTACTAGCGCTACCGGAGCCACCAGCTATGTCAGGACCCGAATTTGCAAATTCGGACCCTCTATGTATAACGCACTAGTCCAGGATCACGATAGTGCACACAGGCTCAAAATAGATGCTATCACAGTCACACGCAGCGGAATATATCATAAACTTAGTAATTAATATTAACTGTTGTCTTACGTGATTATTGCGTCGCAGGGCTTATAAAAGAAATAGCAAATAAGCAGCAGCGAAAAAATAAATAAGCGTAGCAGCTCCCCAGTTCACCGCAGGCAACTAACGAGGCTTGGACCCTAAGCATTCGCATCCAGATAATCCTCCTCCACGAAAGGCGTAGATTCTTCCTCTTCTGAAGTTGTTGTTGTTTGGGTGAGTACATAAAGCACTCAACAAGTTGTGCACAACAATGCAAGTCTAATATTCTATATGCTTGGCTTAATCCAAAGGAATGGCTAATATGGCTATTTTGCAATAAAGCGGCATTTAACAAGAATACAGTAAATAGATTGAAAAACAAGAAACAAGTAACAGTAATTAATAGATTCAGTATTACAAGTAAATCAGATTTCCAATCCTAAGTCAAGTTCCATTTACTCTGTGGCAATCCTGCCACCCATCCAGTTTTCATTTGAATAAAGTCTAACCCTTAACTGTAATTCCCGAGCATTGCCCAATACCATGAGCACGGTTATTCGAATAGTTTGTACACTCTGCAGAGGTTATGCACATTACCCACACGATACAACCAAACACCACCAAGGCGAGTGATCATAAAAAAGCCTTTACAATGCTACACCTAGACCTAGTACTGCTCGCTAAGGTTTCAACACTGAAGGGTTAAACCACCACAACAGGGCCCCCCTCTTGCGCCATGTGAGTTAAACCATAAACCGGGACTCACTATTCACCACGACAGTACCGAAATCTAGGTTTCACAAATTATTCAGCTAGGCTGTCCCATTCCAGACATGTGGTTGCAAGAACTCAGGTCAAAGGCTTGCAAGGTTAAGTCCTTAAAGTGATTAAGGCAAGACTTCCACATACCCCTGCCAATCCTAGCCCACCTTGGCACATTGCCCCTTGCCACTTTCCCCAATCTAAATCATTACCATCCCAGTTGATTACCAAGCACCACGTGCCACCAACATTTCAATCTAGTTGTGTGACCTCCTCGCCACGACAACTTAATATCACTGTGTGACAACACATGACACACCAATTCATAAACATTGTTCCATATTCCATTAGTCAAGATTAAGTAGCAACATTCGGACACATGTGATGACGTGGCATGGCTAAGCAATCTATGACGGTCTAACTAGCCCATGTTGATTATCAATATTTACCAACTATTAACTGACCATCCTAGGGTAACAACAAGATCATGGCATATGGTTGACAAGGTGTTCTTAATGCAAATAGGCATATTATCTATTTCCCAGATTAATTGAAATCATGTATCCACATAAAATATCATGCATAAATTTAAGAGACAAAATAGCAATTTTGTGAAATCAGGTGCAACATAGTCAAAGCACAACTTGCCTTGGAGTAGGTGCTGGTCTTGCTCTGAGCTTGGGTCTTGAAGCGACGAATCTTCCTCCGGATCACCGAGCAGTTCAACGTCTACGTGAAACGATGCCAAAATGGCAAATAAACACCAAAATAGAGAGCAAACAAACTAAAAAAAATAAAATTCACCAATAAATATATCTTGAGTTTACAAATTTTTAGAAATTTGAATCACTCAAATCCGAGTTAAAATGCAAAAGATATGGCCTTTTGAAGTTTGAATAAATCTCAAAATACGAAATTAGAATTTCCGATTTTCCCGAATTATTTTTATACAGAAAACTCGTTTTATTGCGCAAGCGACACATGGACCAATCACTGGCTGACACGTCGCCTCGGTGCACAGACCCGGTCCACGAACCTCCTTTGGTCCACCGTGAACCCGGCGCATGACGCTTCGGTTTACGCACCGACACGCGTCACGCATCCGTGTGACGATCCGACAGCCACCGATCTGTGCCCACGTGGCACTGACTCGATGGTCAGATCTAGATCCAACGGCTACGGATACCCGAGCACCTTACCACGCTTATCGAGACATGGCGCGATCTCTACCGCTCATCTCAGATCGGATGGCTACCCTTACCAGAGGCGTTTACTGATGACGGTGGAGACGTGGCACGATCGCAGTGGTTCGACGAAGATCCCACGGTCGACGAAGCTCCGAGCGAAGATGTCGGCGTGGCGGCATAGCTTCACCGGGGCGGAGGAAGAAGACGAGCCCGACGGCGATCCAGGCGACTCTGGCGACGAAGAAGTGGCAGCTCCGGCGCGGCTTGACGCGATGAGTTCCAATCTGGAACCGGTGCGGCTGTAGGCGGCTCGACGGCGTCGAAAAATGGAGAAAACCACCGACAGCGCCTAGCGCATGGGCGACGGTGGCTCAACGGCGGCGGCTAGGGCTACGGCTGCGCTTGGAGATGGCGAACCTCAGGGTGCAATCCGCGCTTTAAATAGCCTCGGCATGTGCGCAAAAATGGAAACCCTAAGTCACGCGGCGGCGACGGAAAGTCGGCGGCGGATTCGGAAATTGAATCGGAGACGAAGAGCGAGGACCGTCCGATCTGCGATGAACGGCTGCGATCACTTCCGAAACGATACGATCCGATCCGCTTTTTCCAAAATCAACGGATGCGATCAGATCCTACCTAAAATAACGCAACACGATCTCAACCGCACGATCTTGATCCAACGGTTCGCAGGCGCTAGGGTTTCCCGACTTCATCTTCAAATCTCGACTGTTCCTTAGTGATCCAACGGCTGACGCAGCGCTGATGACGCGACTTGACGAAGACTGTGCGATGAAGATCTAACGGTACCGACACCATTTGCGAGAACACGGGCCGACCGCAAGCAAATGATGGGCCACGCGACGCGCAAGATCTTTGAGCTTCGGCTCGATCGCTTCACGAATTTTCTAAAGCTTTTTGATTTAAAATAATTCCCGAAATTGGATTAATTCATTTAAGGCAATTAAAATATCAGTAAAATCCCCAGAAATACCTCATAAATACTTTGAGACATTTTGAGCTCAAATAAAATATTTTGGGCAAAAATTTATTTTAACTTTGCAAGCAATTAAATAGTTTTATCAAAGAGACTAAATACTTAATTTTCAAAATAAATTCCAATAAATCCAGAAAAATCACACATTGCGCAAATGACAATAAAATAACACTTAAGGCAAAAATTGGGATGTTACAAGCTACACAGAAGCGACCCACCACATCGGCTATCATGCCCACAACATCAGTGCAGGCCGATACAACACTTCGTGCACACTTCTCTCCCATGAAGGTGACCAATAGTGCAAAGGAGACAAGGGAATCCAAGTAGATCACGAAGGACCGGAATATGAATATGCCCTATTGGCCCAAAAATTCAAACTAGGAGAGCCTTTAGTAACGGAAGATGGCCTACAAGAACTTTCAACACAATCTATTACATTTCATGATTGGTACATAGAACAAGCAAAAAAGCTAGCGACAACACGCATGACGAGTATCTCGATCAGCTTCAAGCACGAGCATCTTTTCAAGCGATCGTCGGGGCTTCTTCACGGTTGACTTCAACGACTTGTTCAATCTCTTCAACCTCGATGCCATGGACGCCGCGCTCATGAGATGCTAGACATTGTAAGTTTGTGCAATCACGGTCTATACATTCATGTAATACCAATAAATATCATATAACTCCTTGCTTTTGTGTATATAGATACATGATGCTTCAAGAGAGAAGTAACAAACAACTGGTGGGTTTTGTCGACCCACACATAGTCACGAGGCAAACAATGAACAAAAATTCTCGTTCGTCGAGGAATACATGAAGAGGCTTTTCTGGCTCAACGCAATGCAGAGTACATACTTCTACCCTACAACCTTGTAAGTGTTGCTAGAGGATCGAAATGGCGATCAGAGGGGGGTGAATGATCCCAAATCTAAAATTTACCCCACTCAAAAATGATTCAACCAAGCCCACAAACAAATCAATCAAAAGGAGAAAATGTGAAGGAGTAACTGCTCTGTATGGGCGGTGCTACCGCAGGGAGACTGGTAGGACTGGACTCAAGAACAGCAGCAATAACAGAGACTGAAAACAGCACGACTCAAAAGAAAATCTTGAGGAATCTTTTGATCGGTTGGACAAAAACTTGAAACCTGGTAGATGTGATCTTAAGGATGTCAGGAACTAATTCCAACCTTCAATTGCAAAGATTGGCATCAAAGTTCTGACCTTTATGCCTGGGAAGGAAAAACACAGCAAGTTCAGGCAAAACACAAGAACTTGATCTTGGACTTGCTCGTGGGGTTTTGATGATCAACATGATCTTGAAAAACCTACAACTTGTCACAGCAAGCAAGAACTCAAGTCAAAAACTTCGCGAACACGATCTATAAGAATAAATCACTCAAGAACACAAGATTGGTTTCTTGCAATACAAACGCAACAATCCTTCGAAATAAGAGGCAATAGCAAGTAGAAGGAGGGGAGGCAAATCCAAATTGCGTATAAGTAGATTGCAAGAATGTAAGTGCAGAATTTAAATGCTTGAAATTAAGTTGCTGAATTTAATGCGTAATGTAAATTCAAGCATGATAGAAAGTGTTCTGTATTTTTGGAAGGGAGGTTCACAAAGCCTCACAAAAAAGTGGGCAAAAAGCTCAACGGAGCCAAAAACCTCTAAAACATTCAAGAGGAAGGCCACCCCTCCCCCTCTATTTATACTACCTTCGAGTCACCCTCCACCCTTGGATGAGTTCTTTCTGCCCTAAGGACCACCATCAAGGGTTAGGATGACTCCCACACACAACCTTACATGGGCTAACTTGAAACCCAACAAGCACACTGGGTTTTCAAGACATGCTAACTAGGCCCACTACTCTATCACCTAGACCATGATCTGACGGTCCTCCTTGATCCGAGTAGCCCCTAGCTAGCATCTCATCCATTCCTTGTCTTCTGGGTTCGCAGCGACTCCATCTCCGATCATCTTCCGGCGATGCTCGACCGTTTAGACCTTCGACACACCTCGCCTAGTCCAGGTCATTCGCCGCCTCACCATGACCTAGCACTGTCGTACTGCAACCATCAAAAACAAGGAAACACATCACATAGCATTGCCTATTTTGCTCAATATCGAGTCGATGAGTCGATATCAAGCATCGAGTAATCCTACTTGATACTTATCGATTCTCACTCTACTCGAGTCATTCGACCACAAGCCGACGGCGCATAACTCGACTAAACCAGAACTTGGCAGTAATCGAGCTAACCCGCCGCTCGACCTGGCAGCATCTCTACTCGATACTTCTCGATTCTCACTCTATTCGAGTCACTCGACCACTGGTCTTCGACTAGCCAAAGTCCAGACCACTGGTCTTCGACCAGCCAAAGTCCAGACCACTGGTCTTTGACCAGGACAGACTCAAATCAAACTTAACCTGGAGTACCAAAAGCTCGAATACAGTCAATTACTCATCACACACTTGGGAAGACCTCCATATGGTCTTTCAGTTGCACTATCTGCTATACTTTGATTTGTAATTTACACGCAACTCAAAGATAGGTTGAGTAACCATGGCGACATTCCTGTATAGGTTTCACTGGGTTTTAATTGTATATGAACCAAGAAAAAACTGGGTTAGCTAGGTTGAATCCACACATAAGGGCAGCCACGACTTGCGGCCTATCGGAAGACTACTTGATAGGTAATCACATTTCCTCCATAGATTACTCTCCTGTAGCTCATGGAATGGCTAAGGCTAACTTTTTTGAATCACATAGGGCATTCAAAGTGTATACACATCGTGGAGGGCCACACAAGGACGCGTCGAACTTGAAACATGATTTTTCCTTTCCGGTAGCCGCTAGTACACAATAATCCTATATCACTCCATAATAATGCCCTTGAAACTAACCAATTATATTTTCGCAGTGTGCCCAGCAGAGACAGAGAAATAACATATGTGCCTTTTACGTTACCCATAACATGCGAACCCTCGTCAGTACAAAGAAGATCAACGTTGCAACTATGTTGAAAAAGGCCCATATAGAGGCAATTTGAGAACACCTCTCTGACTTCTTGATGCGTGAGGTCATACACCAAAAGGCACATTCCACGCTGCCTAATTTGTAAAACTTTAGTATTCTATTGGTTAATTTGTGAAACTTGTGTGAATTTGTGAATTCTAATTGCGCATTCCATTGCTTAATATAATATTTGAGTTGATTTCTGAAATGGTTGTGTAATCTGTGATATAATCAGCTTCTGATCTATTGGTTAATATAACATTTGAGTTGATTTCTGAAATGGTTGTGCAATCTGTGATATAATCAGCTTCGGATCTATTGGTTAATATAGCATTTGAGTTTATTTCTAAAGTGGTTATGTAATCTATGATATAATTAGCTTGTGATGTGTGCAATCTGCTTGCAATATAATCTTTGTAATATACTTGTTTCAGGGGGGTATGGCTAGCATTTTCTGAGGCTAACTAATAAACAGAAAAATATTCAATCAGTAAAAATAATATCACGACGATTCTAGTAAAAAACCATCTGTGATGTGAGTTTTCACAGACAGTTCAAGATACACCGTTTTCATCACTAACACATATTGACAAATGGTTCACAAAACCGTTTGTGATGATGTTTTAGAACCGTCTGTGATAACTTTTCTGTAGTAGTGTACCGGCCTGTTATACCGTTGTAAGTTCAAGATCTATTTGGTTTTGGTGATCAATGCTTAATTAATAATTAATGACAAATCTAATTATTGTGATTATTATCGAGTTTATCTTTTATTAGTCTCATTTGGATGAAAGGATGGAATTATCAAAGGTATGCAATCGATGTTACATTGATTATATTGTTGCATTCCTTAGTATAAAATTCATGATCTTATTGATAAATCCAATATGAGACTAACTTGTTTATTTAGTATATTTTTATTAGTCTCATTTCAATGGAAAACGGAAATGTCAAAGGTATGCATCCAATCCTATCATATTATTTCTAGATGCATGCTTTGGATTCAAGATAAAGGATGAACTCCACCGTGGTTTCAACCAGATAGATAATGCACACATTTAGGGGAGTTCATGCTTTACCTTGAAGCTTCAATAGTATTGATCCATTTCATCTTGTCACATATTGAAGATATTTACTTTGAAACAAATCCTTTAGTATGTAAAACTTGTGCGGTTGTAGTATACTCATGACAATATAGGATAAACTCCAAAGCAATCTCAAATTGAAAATGTGCATATTGATCCGAATTCAATTATATATATGCATTCATTTAATGGAGTTTATTTTATGGTTGATGGTCTTAATAGTATCTATTCCTTTCCTATCACTCTATATAAATTGGACCATTACTTTGAAGCCCATCAAATTGAGTGTATGGAACTTTCGTATTTGAAATATACTCATAACAATTTAAATTGTGTTCGGTTGTCATTCAATGATCAAAGAACTAGATCAATGGATCTAGAATCTCCATCATGTATTGATGGTGTACTTTGATGATCAAAGGACAATCGAATGTGCTTGAGTATATGAAGCCTTAGTAGCACTAACATACTCAAGATAAATTATAATTTCATTCAATTGATTTGGGTTGAGGTTAGTCATCAAAGGAGTAGATAAAAGGATCTTGGGGCATCCATTATGTGTTAATGGAGTGCATTGATGAATGGGACAACCGTGTTTGTTGGACTAACATTTTCAATGAGTTTTGGAATAGGTTAAGTCCAACTTCAATGAAGATTTGGGATAACATCATGTGTTGATAGCCATCAAGTCAAGTTCGGGATAAAGGATATCATCATGTGTTGATATGGACATCAAGGTGATATCCCGAAGAGAAGACAAGGGAATTCATCATGTGTTGATGGACAAGACAAAGACCCACATTTGCAGAGAAGATGAGGATCATCATAAAAGCTCCAAGTGGATGTGCGCGAGGCAAATGTATGACTAGCATAGGACTAAGGATGTGTTCCTAGTCTTTTACCAGTCTCGGTGTTTGGAAGGGAGACCAGGTTACTGGTTTAGGTTGCCGTACTATTAAGAGGGGTCGAGTCTTATAGCTTGAGTCTCATCAATGTGTTGATGGCTCAATCTAGTTTGCTCTAGCTCACACTCTTAATTTTTTTTCGCATGGTGCAATTGTTTGCGAATGTATTTTGTAAATAGTTGTAGTTCATGCTTGATGTTGAATTTGCAAATGTGTTTTGCAATTTGAGCTCAAGATCATCCATCTTTGGAGCATGTGAGTAGAATTTGCATATGTTTTGCAAACGGCTAAAGATCATGTGTTGATCATTAAAAGGCTCAAAGATGTGATCTTGATTGTTCTTTGTTGCATAATGGTATTTGCAAAAATATTGACAATCAAGCAAGGACTCTTTTTAGCATGTGATTAGAATTTGTGAATGTGTTTTGCAAATTGCTAGAGATCATGTGTTGATCATCACATGGCTATGTTTGAGTTCATGCATAATCTTTATGGTTTATTTCCATGGATTTGTCATTTGCAAATGTGTTTTGCAAACAAGTTGATTTATGCAATTCTAGTGGTACAAGTGACTAGCATTTGCAAATATGGTTTGCAAAATATCGTGACCATATGTTGATCATAACTTGGCACAAGAATTGATCTTCTTAATTATTTAAGTGCTCTTGTTTGCATGATTTATGTTTGCAAATGTGTTTTGCAAAATATTGGTGTTCATGCATTTGATCTTGGAGCATGTGATGGAATTTGCAATTGGTGTGATCATGTGTTGATCACCACATGGCTTAAAGAATTGATCTAAATTGGTTCTTGATTTGAAAAGATTGGATTTTTGTGTGAAATTATGTTTTTGCTCGTGTTTATTAACTAACACAGGTATAAGGCCGGTACTACCACTGGGTCAGTAGTACTGCAGCTCTGGAGCGGTAGTTATTTTCTAGAAAATGTGTTTCTATGAAAATCAGTGAGGGCGGCACTACCTCCCATCTAGGAGTGATACTACTGGACATCAGTTAGTACCGCCCTTGAGGCCAATAGCTATTTTCCAAAAGGTGTCTTTTCTCGATTTTTTGAAGTTCGGCATTACCGTAGGTTGAGGCCGATACTACAGTAGGTCTGGTAGTACCGCAATTTAGATGTCGGTACATATTTTCCAGAGGTGGATTTTATTAGAGTTTTCTAAGGTCGGCACTACTGTAGGTAGAGGCCGGTACTACCGCTCGGCCAGTAGTACCGCTCCTACATGAGCGGTAGTACCGAACTACTGTGCAATGGCAAGTTTCGGTGCATTTAATGCATGAATTTGACCGTTGGCCTAGAGGCTGGTACTACTGGCCCTACATGAGCGGAAGTACCAGATTTGCTGGTTTTCCCGGCTTTGCCCTCAAATGGCTAGTTTTCTTGATGAGGCTATAAAAGGATGCCTTGGGCTAGCATTTGGTGGTTGCTGGGGTATTTGCTAAGTCTTGGGAAGAGGTTGGAGTTTCGCATTTGCTTCTTGAGCTAAAGTGAGTCTCTCCACCCAATTGTGCATGTGTTGCACTTTGGGAGTGTAGAGAGTAGCTTCTATTTGCATGTGTTGCATCTAGAAGTGGGGTGAGAGATCCTTGTGCATGTGTTGCATTTGGAGAGGAGCTTTGTGCATGTGCTGCACTTGGTGTTCATAATCGTGCATATGTTGCACTTGGTGAGGTTCAAGCAAGAAGCTTGACTTATTACTCTTGATATTTGTTGACACCTGGACGGCATGGGAGGCATTGTGCGTGGTGGTCTTCTCAAGGAGGTTGTGAAAAGACCCGACAAATTGTGAAGGTCGAAGCTCACCTACCCGGAGGGAGAGAAGAGCTACCACTAGTGGACTTGAGGTTTGGGCTTAATTTGTGGAGTCAGTCCAATTCGTTTGGGCTTACCTCAATGTGGATTAGTGGAGACCGGCAAGTCTCTGAACACCACGGTATAAATTGTTGTGTCTATTTGTGGTTTGCATCCTTGTGTTTATTTACATTCGTAGAATTAAATTGCTATCTTGTTTCTAGGATTGCAAATTATTGATTTAGACTTAGTTTGTTGGTGCACTTAGTGAGCCTAGTTGATTTTGGCTTTAATTATCAAAACATTAGATTTACGCTTCCGCATATAATTTAGGTTTTGATATAGGCGATCACTAGAGCGAAGAAATTTTTAAAACACCCTATTCACCCCCATCTAGTCAGCATCCTCATTCCTAACAACCGATAGTACCGTCCTAAGGGAAAATGCCCAAAAAGGCATCAATCTAGAAAAAAGGTACCGCCCTAGGGTACCGATACTACCAGACATGCGGTAGTACCGCTCCTAGACAGCAATGTAGTCTTTGGCACTCTAGTTTTGCCCTAAAACACCTTCTTTGTAAAATAACTACCGCCCTAGGGGGCCGGTACTATCGGACTTACGGTATCACCGCTCCTAGGCAACCGTAGTGCCGATTTTATCAGGCAATAGGATTTTTCAAAAGATTTTGCAAGGAATGGACACAACTAAGTATGAGCATTATTTGAGCCATGATTTTTAACCATATTCAAGCTACTAGCCAAAGTTCTTTCTTGATAGTACGGAACTTATTCTAGCAATCTAATCTTTTCTCCAAACACCGTGATTGACAAAAGCTATGAAAATATCCTTAAAACTTTTATACCTTTGCCTTGAGCTTGATTTGACCAATCCTTTGCTTTTGTGTCCATGAACTCCTTAAATCGATGAGGAACAACTTTTTCTTATACAATTAGAGCAATATATCTCCGCCTGGTCTCCATCGATAGAGCCCGGTTCCAAAGGCGATCTCAGATCCGATCGCAGATGCTTGGTCGATGGTGGTGTCCAAACAAAAATTATCGCATGGGTAGTCGCCGAAAGATCCGATGTGAGAGCGTACCGAAGAAATGCTTGATCTGCAAAAAACATTTGAAGGCCCCTACCTGGCGCGCCAACTATCAAAGGTTAGAAATCGACAATAAACTTATAATTTCGGGTACCTTTGGGTTATCAGAGTCAAGCACAAAATTGGAGGCACACGATATAGACAGGTTCGGCCCCCTCGGTGGAGTAACACCCTACTTCCTGTGTGGATGATATATGTATGTGGTAGATGGAATACAGAGCAATATGTCTAGCCCTAGTTACATGGAAGATCGAACTCAGGCTAAGGCTAAGCAAAGGATGGAGGTTGACGAAGCGTCGGGTCGTTGACTCCTAGTTGCTCTATGCAAAAACTCTCAAAGTCTTCTCCTTTTATCTTTTCTCCTTTCTCCTCCCTTTTTTCCCTTGAGGACCCCTACCCTCAGCTTTATATAGTTGGGATAACCCGCCTCAAGTCAAGTTGTAGTTGGTTTGGAGTATCGATAGTAGCCAATGAGGAATCCATCGTCACGTGATCTTCGCAAAGATATCCAAACTTTCTGAATATCGAGCGACTCGAGTTGGTTTCCTAAATGCGAAACATGATCGAGTCCTTCCTAATATGAAATTATCCTTTCCGCGTATATCTTATCCCACAGAAGAGGGCTCGAGATATCCGGAGTCTCTGTACGTCGTTAGGAAATATCCTTCACATATCCTGCACGTGCTCATACCCCATATTTAGATATTTGATATATTTTAAACAATTTGAGTTGATGTTAGTTCAGGGCAGTACTACCAGGCTTTGAGAGGCAGTAACTATTTTTCATAGTGGTGTTATTCCCTTGTAAGGGCAGTAGTACTGGGGTTGCGGTACTACTGGCCCTCGGTAGGTAGTAGTTATTTTCTAGAGAGGTTATTTTCCTGGGTTAAGCAAGGGCAATACTACATGCATTGAAAATGCGGTAGTACCAGGAATGGCAGTACTTTCGGCCTAGGGATGGCGGTACTACCGGTTTTTCCTGGATACTCTATTTATTGTTGTGGCTAATTGAAGTTTATTGCATATTTTGTTGAGCAATGCTACGTGACGTTTTTCTTGTCTGTGATGGTTGCAGGACTTCGAAGCTAGGTCATGGTGAGGTGGAGGAGACCAGGACTGGGCTAGGAGAGCTGAGGTCCAGACGGTTAAGAGACATCGGAAGATGACTAAGGACGGGAGTTGCTGCAAGCTTAGAAGACAAGGAGCGAAAGCATTAGCTACTGGTGATGGACATGGTGAGCAATGGCAAGGTGGACCGGGACTACGCTCTGGGAGGAGCTGAGGTCCAAAACGATCAAGAAAGCCAGAAACATCATGGTCAAGCGGACAAGAAGATGTGGTGCGTAAAATGACTTATGCCAGTTTGAAAGCGAGGACAGTTTGGGGGATTCAGATGCATGAGAAGCTTAGCGGCAAGTCATTAGGGCCACATGGAAGGTGACATAGTATGAGTGATGCTTCGAGACAAAGGAAAGTCGAAAAGACAGGTCGTGGGGCAAATTGATAATTTGCTCATTACTAGAGATGAAGACGGTTTGGAAAACCACAGTGTTGTCCTAAGTGGTTTAGGTCAGGCCAAAGTGGAGATGGGCACGATTCGGGCTCTTGGAGCTAATTGGAGCACCATGGAGAAGGCCTCTTTGAGAAGTGTGCATGTGAGGGTGTAAAACCCGTTATGGTGTTGGGTTAGCATGTTAGCCCATGTTGAGTGTGGATAGAATCCACTTTGTGACTAGGTTAGTACTTGTGGTGAGCCTCCTCTATATAGGTGGTTGAGATGTAGAGGGAGGTATCAAGGAGTTAGGGTTTTGAGAAAAGTGACCTTCTAGAGAAAGAGAGGAGAGTTTTTGTGAAAGATCAAAATGGCAATCAGAGGGGGAGGTGAGTGATCTATTTTTCCCACCTACTGAATAAAAAGAGCCAACCAAAATTCAAGAACTTCACCCTATACTTGCTCGTGGGGTTTTGATGATCAAAATGATCTTAGATGGCCTCCCACAAGTCACAACAAGCACGAACAAGAGAAAAACAAGCGTAGAATACGATCTACTAAATCTTTCTTCTCAAGCTCAAAGAACGGTTTTTTTTGCAAAGATTGAAGCAAAGTTTGCCTAGATGATTGGGATATGATCTAACAAAGATTCATGCATCGATCGTTCATCCTCAGCAAAAGATCCAAAAGCAATTAGGAGGGGAAACAAAACCAACTTGCAAGAATTTGAAGTGCAGAAAGCAAATGTTGAATGTAAATTTCAGAATAGTAGAGAAAATGAAATTTGCATTGCATAGATAGGAAGGTTTATAAAGACACTACTAGGTGGGCAAAGCTCACAAAGGAGCACACAAGGAAACCCTAAAACCTTGCTACAAACCTTAGGAAGATGCATCCCTTTACCCCTTTATTTATAGCCTAAAAGCACACTAAACCGCTACTCCATCAGCAAATCTTGATCCAATGATCCTCCTTCATTTGAGTAGAGCTCAAGTTGGCATCCTAGCCATCCACTTTTCCTAACGAGTTTTATCAATTTATGTTAACTTAACAACTACTCCATCCACTAAACTTGATCCAACGGTCCTCCTTCGCTTGAAAGACCATGTGGAGGTCTACCCATGTTTTGTGATGAGTATTTGACAAAATTTGAGCTTGGTATGCTCTGGTTTGAGTTTGATTTAAATTGGATTTTCAATTTGAAGCAAGTTGAGTTGTGTCTGTCTTGAGCGATTCGAGTATCGTCCTGCAAGCTTATGGTCGATCGATTCAAGTAGATTGGTAGTAGCTAAGTATCAAGTAGAAATATTGTTGGGTTGAGCACTCTGTAGTTAGCTCAACTCGAGTACTTAGTTTAACCAATTGTTACTCGATATTGTGTTTTCAACTTGATGATGTGATCGATCGAGTTGGACCGATGGTCGATAGACTTGGTATCGAATTGAGGTTGAGCACTGGTATCGGGTTTGACCTGTGGTCGATCACTCGATGCGGTCGAAACGATGGTCGGGTTTCTACTCGAGCAAGGATCCTACTCGATGGTGGCAACTTGATGAAGTCGATACAGTGGTCGGTAGTGCTGACTTGTTGAACGATGCAATTGGGTGATGATTGCATATCTTTGTTAGACATTGTTATGTGATGTGTTTCCTTATTTTTGATGGTTGCAGGATGACAGTGCTAGGTCATGGTGAGGCGAAGGAGACCGGGACTAGGCGAGGTGCGCCGGAGATTCAGACGATCAAGGATCGTCGAAAAATGATCGGAGACGGAGTCGCTGCGAACCTTGAAGACAAGAAATGGCTCAGATACTAGCTAGGAGCTGCTCGGATCAAGGAGGAACGTCGGATGGCGATCTAGGTGATAGAGTAGCAGGCCTAGTTAGTATAGCTATGTTTGGGAGTCATTCCTAGCCCTTGATGGTGATCCTTAGGGTACAGGGAACTCATCCAAGGGTAGAGGGTGACTCTAGAGTAGTATAAATAGAGGGGGAGGGGTAGCCTTCCACCTCTTCAAGGTTTTTCGAGGTTTTGGCTCTTTTGAGCTTTTTGCCCACTTTGTTGTGAGGCTTTGTAAACCTCCCTTCAAGGAATGAAAATCATTTTCTCTTATGCTTGAATTTACTTTACGCATTTACATTCAGCAATTAAATTCAGCAATTTACATTCTTGCAATTTGCTTCTTGCACATTTGGATTTGCCTCCCCTACTACTAAATGCTTGTGGATTTGGTGCTGAGGATGTATGGTTAATGGATGAATCTTCTTGAGACCATATCCCAATCATCTTGGCAAATCATGTGTTCTTTCTTGCAAGAAATCGATCTTGAGCACTTAAGTGAATCATTCTTCTAGATCGTGTTTTAGGGGTTTCGGACTTGTGTTCTTGCTTGCTGTGACGTGTGGGAAGGTTATCCAAGATCATATTGATCATCAAAACCGCATGACCAAGTCCAAGATCAAGTTCTTGAGTTTTGCTCAAATTGGTGTGTTCTTTTCAAAGTGAAAAAAATCGGAACTTTGACGTCAATCCTTGCGATTGAAGGTTGGAATAAGTTCCTGACATTCTTAGGATCACATCTACCAAGTTTTGTGAGTTTTTGTTCATTCGATCAAAAGATTCTTCAAATTAGTTTTTGAGTTCGTGCTGTTCTTGGCTCTGTTCTTCCTGCTGTTCTTGAGCCTTGTCATACCGTTCTTTGTGCGGTCATACTGGATTCCGATGCTACCGGATCCAACCTGGTCATATCGGACTCACAAGAAAACTTCTTCCATTTTCTTTTGCTCCTTTTTGATTGAACTATCTATGGGCTTGGTTGTATTATTTTTGAGTAGGGAAAATTTTTATTTGGGATCATTCACCCCCCTCTGATCGCCATTTCGGTCCTTCAATTGGTATTAGAGCCTGTTTTACTCGTCCATAGATCTTGAACGGTCTCAAGAGCCATGGCAATGCATAAATATTCCACCAAGCCTTCTATCTTTTGTTAGTGTTATGCCCTTGAGGCAATCATTTAGATGATTGTAACATGACTATGTTTATGAATAATAATATTATTATTGGTCCAATAATATCATTGTTTGATCAACAAGTATGTGGCTTGCTTATGAAGCTCTTTACTTATTGATGTAATTCGATAAATATCTCTCGATCGATATATCATCGTATAGGACAACGATGAATAGATCAGCACATGTAGTGATTGATGATCATGCTTCATAGATCATGGGATATGAAGATATCATCTATATATTGTGGACGCATGTTGAAGAACATGGGTTAGATAGACCCGCGATGGGACACTGCGAGAATGTTAAATTCTTATGTGTCATCAGTGTATCTCATACATAGTAGATGTATGATCCCTGGACCTGAGATTTTCATATTCCCTACATGTGTAATAGTTTTCCTTGGGGCTATCAAACACTACTTCCTAACCAGATAGTTATAAAGGTAGCTTTCATGTTTACTATAAAACGTGCATAGGAAGTGAGCAATAAGATGGAATTTGCCACTCCAATGAAACGGAGATATATGACAAGGCCACTCGTGTAATATGATTAAGGAAGTGCATGGCCATGCCGTGATTGAGGAGTCAATCACAACTTATTAATATATCACGGATACGAGAGATGGATTGAATCATCAAAGGATGACATGCTTCTCGCCTTGAGTTCAATCTTCATATACTTGGCAAAAGGATTATTACATGAGTACTTTTGATAGGTTATGTCCGATTTGATCATAGTATGTTTGGGAGTTGACATACTTCGCAAGGAGTCGCTACCAACTATTGGATTGAAAAGGAGTTTTCCTAATCTATGTCCAAACGCACGTGAACCTGCAGGGTCACACACTTAATGGGCTGGGACTCATTAATTTGGATTGGATCTGACCTCGTGGGCTTAGCACACTAATGGGCCCTGGTTTAGGGTTTCATCTCGTGGCTATATAAGGAGTGGAGGAGGGTGGGCGTAGGGTATGCTTTCCACGGTTTAGAAGTGTTTCACCCGAAACCCTAGCCTCCTCTCGCTGCCCCTGCTGAGCGACCAGGTGCTTGCACACCGACGCACGATGTTCCATCCCTTGACGTGTGGACACTAGTACAGAATGGCACATCACTATCGCTTTATCCGTGTCGGTTCTTAAGATTTTAGGAAAAAACGATTGTGATAAATAACTTCGGAGAGGTGCTAGTACTAATCACTATCGGTTCTGAGATTATAAGTGATTGTGATGTAACATTGGGCATATCACTATCGGTTCTAAACTAAAAAGCGATAGGGATGTGAACGGTCATCACTATCGGTTCCAACAAAAGAAGTGATAGTGATGATCACGTCACATCACTATCGGTTTTTTTGATATAAGCGATAGTGATGTGCATATACATCACTATCGGTTCTAAGAAACGAAGCGATAGTGATGTGCACGTGATCATAACTATCGCTTCTATAAAAAGAACCGATAGTGATGACTACGCACATCACTATCGGTTCGAAGAAAAGAAGCGATAGTGATGTGCACGTGATCATCACTATCGCTTCTATAAAAAGAACCGATAGTGATGACTACGCACATCACTATCGGTTCTAAGAAAAGAAGCGATAGTGATGTGCACGTGGTCATCACTATCGTTTCTATAAAAAGAACCGATAGTGATGACCGTGCACATCACTATCGCTTCTCGAAAAGAACCGATTCTGATGTCGACGTGCTCATCACTATCGCTTCTCTAAAAAGAACCGATAGTGATGACCGTTCACATCACTATCGCTTCTTGAAAAGAACCGATTCTGATGTGCCTCGCTAGGTCATATATAGCACTCGCGCTGAACTCTTCTCTGTTGTTGCTCCAGAGGAGATTTCTCCGCCGCCACCTGAGAAAACATCTCATATTGTGTGGTTAGAAGCAATACTTGGGTGAGAAAGTTTGAAGTCCTCATGGGTGGGTATTAAGAGGGCAAATTTGAAACCCTATCTTGAGGAGATTCCCCTCTTTTTACCCTCATTTGCAGTTTTCTTCAAAATGTGAGCAATTCTTTAAACCCCTTCAATTTTGCACTAGGTAATTTCGACATGTCGTGAATAAAGTTTAGGTTGCACTGAAATTGTGTACGTGCCTTCAGATTTCACACTCTTTATTTGACAAGCACACATCTATTTAATTATATATTGTAGTGCTCTCGTGCTAATATGGAATTATTATTGCGATCATGTGATAAATGTTAGAGTTTAGGCTGCGGAACCTACGTCTCCCGTTCGAGGATGCATGTTTATAAATATGCCGAACGAAATGGCATATTTATAAGCGAGCAATCTCGAATTGTCCACGTTTTTTGGACAGTTCGAGGATATGTGGTTCGGGTATGTTCCTGAGCTATGTTGTACAACTTCAGAGTAGATTTCGGTAGCGTCTCCCTGGTGTTCTCCATATGCACACCCCTCTTGACCTGTTGTCGAGA
This sequence comes from Otatea glauca, assembly GCA_036346275.1. Lineage (NCBI taxonomy): Eukaryota > Viridiplantae > Streptophyta > Magnoliopsida > Poales > Poaceae > Otatea > Otatea glauca. The sequence continues at coordinate 30,928,087 of CM070730.1, forward strand.
CGTGTATATGGAGAACAGCGGGGAGATGCTGTAGAAATTTTCTTTGGAGTTGTACAACGGCTTAGGAATTTGCCCGAACCACATATCCTCGAATGGGATTAGTACATAACCTATTTAGAGATTAGGAGTCATCGTTGGTACCCTTGTTTCATTTCGTTGTAGTAAAAAGATTTGCAAGCTACTGCACTATCTATATAATTAGGTTATTTGATATCATTGTTGATTTTAAAAATTTATGTCTCCTATGTAGGGAATTGGAAGCTCTAAGCGAGGGAAGAAGGTAGGTATCGATTGGGAGTACATTTATATATCTTGGAACCTGTCCTCTATTTTGCAAAGGTAATATTAATTGAAATGATATCTCAATATTTAAAATAGCTAGCTAGTTGTCGCTCCAGTTTTTCCTTAATTTATTATGCGAAATTTAATTGCAGATGGACCGTGAGGAATGGATGTATCAGAAAAGCCGTGTGAGTGCTGAATTTCAGAGGGGTGTTAAGGAGTTCAAAAAAATTGCAGAAGAGGACATGGTGAGGAGGGGTGTAAACTTCATATATTGTCCTTGCATTGATTGCACCAATCTAAGGAGATTTAACAACTCAGCTCAAATTGAGGACCACCTTATTCGACGTGGCTTCGTGAGGAATTACACATGTTGGATCCATCACGGGGAGTCAGGTAGTACCGTTCCAGTATGCAACGAAGACACGGTGGAACCGGATGACGAGTTGCAGCTTGATATGTTTGAGGGGGACAATTTGGAGCAAATGCTGCAGGATGTGGAGGGTAATTACACGGAAAGAGAGTTTGAAAAGTTTAAAAGCTTGATGGAAGACGATGCGAAACCGTTGTTCACAGGTTGCAAAGCGGAATACACCAAGTTGGTTTCGGTCCTTGCATTGTTCAAACTGAAGGCAAAACACCGTTGGACAGATACAAGTTTCAATGCACTTCTGGTCCTTCTATCGGATCTGCTTTCGAAGGGAAACGAGTTGCCAACAAGCATTTATGAAGCGAAGAAGCTACTATGTCCCATGGGAATGGAAATAGAAAGGATACATGCATGTCCGAATGATTGCATCTTGTACCATAACACACATCAGGAGCTGCACGTTTGTCCTTTTTGTGGTGTGCCCCGGTACAAACAAAAGGAGAAGCGTAATGACAAGAAGCGTAAGAGTCGGGGCAACGACGGTGAAGAGGTCTCTAAAGGTGCACCGGCCAAGGTATTGTGGTACTTGCCCATCATTCCCCGTCTGAAGCTGTTGTTTGCAAATCCTAGAGAGGCAAAATTGTTGCGTTGGCATTATGAGTCTCGAAAGGAAGATGGCAAGCTGAGACACCCTGCTGATTCAGCTCAATGGAGAAACATCGATTGGAAACATGAGGAGTTTGGTGCCGAAATGAGGAACATAAGATTTGGGTTGAGTACTGACGGCATGAATCTGTTTGGTAACATGAGCAGTCGTCACAGTATTTGGCCAGTTCTGTTGTGTATCTACAACCTCCCTCCTTGGTTGTGTATGAAGCGGAAGTATGTCATGATGTCATTATTAATCTCTGGACCCAAACAGCCAGGAAATGATATTGATGTGTACCTTGCACCACTGATCGAGGATTTGGTAAAATTGTGGAATGAGGGGGTCGTGGTGTGGGATGCGTACAAAAGAGAGCATTTCACCCTACGGGCTATGGTATTTTGCACCATAAATGATTTCCCGGCCCTTGGTAATTTGGCGGGTTACAGTACGAAAGGAGTCAAAGCGTGTCCTATTTGTGAAGAGGAGACTGAGAGTCTATGGCTGCCAAATTCGATGAAAACTGTGTATATGGGTCACCGTAGGTTTCTACCTCGAAGTCATCGGTACCGTAAGATGGATGACAAATTTGATGGGAAGAGGGAAGTCCGTTCGCACATGCACCTATGAGTGGAAGGCAAGTATATTCACGTGTAGAGGATATCGATGTTCAGTACGAAAAGAGCCGTAAATCTATTCGTCCAAGGATAATTTGGAAGAAGAGGTCAATATTTTGGGACTTATCGTACTGGAAGGGGTTAGATGTCCGACATTGTATTGATGTCATGCATGTTGAGAAGAATGTCTGCGATAATTTGGTTGGCATCCTGTTGAACATACCTGGGAAGACCAAGGATGGTGTGAATGCTCGTCGTGACATGGCCTACATGGGAATCAGGCCCAGGCTTGCAGTGATAGAGGAGGATGGAAAAGGTCCGTACATCCCCGCTGCATGCTACACCCTATCCAAGAAGGAGAAAGAAGATCTCTGCAAATGTCTACAAGGTATTAAAGTTCCATCCGGCTACTCCACAAACATTAAGAAGCTTGTGTCCATGGATGATTTGAAGTTGTTGGGTGTAACATCCCAAAAATTTGAGTTTTGGAATGTTGGAATTCAAAATTTAACCATTTGCATTTTCTTGAATTAACTCCAGCTTAATTTGAATTTCTAAATAATAAAAGGATTTAATTTGACTAAACTATTCATCAAATTAAAGAATTTCAGTTTTTGTGGGATTCCTTGTGCTCCAAGGAATTTTTCTGTATTTTTGGGGATTTTTCTGAATTTATTTGATATTTATTTGATTTTATTTGAAATTCTGGCAATTTCTTAAAATGGAAAATGTTTTAAATTCAAAAACTCTTTCGGGCGAATCTTTCCTCCGCCCATTTCTTTTCCCCTTCGCCCGCTTTCGCCTCGCCCAACTTCCCTCGCGGCCGGCCACCGCATGGCCTCTCTGCCGTCGGATCTGCGCCAAGTGAGTGGTCGCGATGCGCCACGCCGCCCGCCGCCGCCCCCGAATCCTAACCCTAGCCGCCGTGAGTCCCGCGCCGCCGCCGCCGTCTCGGAATCCGGGTCGCACGCCTCGAGCCCTCTATTTAAGCCGCGCGCACTCCCGAGGTTCCCGTTTCACCCCGCACTGCCGCCGCCTTTCGCCGCCGAGATCTCTCCATCGCCAGGCCCTCGCCGGAGTTCGCCGCCTTGCCGAAGCCTTCCGCCGCACGGATCTCCGCCGTCGGTCCTCCTCCGCCGCTACTGGTCGCACCACCGAGCTCGCCGCTCCATCCTCTTTCGGATCCGTGCCACCTCGCGCTCGATCCGGCGCTAAACCGCCGCCGGCCTCGTCTTCTTCCCCGTCTCCGGTAAAACCTCGCCGCCGTTCTTCGCCCCAACCCAGCCATCCGACGCTGTGTGCGTCTCGAGATCGCGCCACGTCTCTGTCGGCCGAGCTCTTGCGTCCCGCCGTCCGATCGCCGGTCGACGACCGGATCGTGCCGCGTCACCTCCGGCCATCGCGCACTCCTCTGCCGTCGGATCTTGCGTCGCGTCGGATGCGCGCCAGCGTGGCCGCTATACACTCTTTGCTACCGAGTTGGCCGCTGCGTCATTGCCGCGTCACGGTGCACGGGTGCACGGTGAATCGGCGCAGCGCCGTGGACCCATCCACCGTGAACCCGATGACGCTCTGCTATGCGTAATAAATCCTTTTCAAGACAAAAATAAATCCAAAAATTCCGATTTTCTGATTTTCTGTATTTTCTCTGAATTTAATCTTTGGAGGCCCGCTCTCGCTCATACGAACTCCGATTGAGGCGATTCAAGTTTCTAAATTTTTCTAAAATCAAGATCTATCCTCCAGAGCCATTTATTTTCAGTTTTGAGCTTGTTTGAGTCTCTGTTTTGTATTTATTTGGTTTCGTTGCTTATTTTCCTGAGACGCTAATTCCGAGGAGCGAACGAAGACTTCAAGACCAAGATTCAGACTAGATCAGCAAGGCAAGTCGTAATCCTTTGATCATATTGATCCTATGTTTGCAAAGTAATTTATTTCATACACTTGCATGCTATTTACGTATCAATGTTTATTTAATGGGAGTAGATGTATGCCTAGTTGACATTATGCCACCTTGATTCGTTGTATGCCATGTATCCATTGTTAAACCTAGGTTGGGACATTACTAGTTGGACATAATCATAATACCAACATTGGGTTATCGTAGCTATGCTTAGACATGCTTACATATACGTTGGGATTCATGTCACATGTTGAATAATGTTAATCTTGACTTAATGAGATATTGAATCGTGGCCGTTAGCCACTGTTGTAAAATTTGTTGTACCATGGCGGGTTTGCCATTGGTCTTGGTTGAACGAATTGTTTTCCCTCGCAAGTGATCGTGCGAAGAAGGGGTGCTTTCTAGCACGTTGGGATGTGGATGTCTTGCCCGAGACAACTTAAGGACTTAATCTTGTGCGCCATTGAACTGGTCTAATCGCACTACCACATGTCCGAATGGGACAGACCTAGCCGATTAATTTGTAATGTCTAGTCTTGAGTAACGCCAATGGTGGTGTGGGTTCCGGATGGACGGGTAGATTCACATGGCGCAAGAGGGGCCTTATGGGCTAAACCTTAGCGGCAAGACTGAGTTTAGACCATGCATTGTAAAGGCTCACATGATATCTCTGCGACACACCAAAGGAAGTGTGTTAGTAACGCTTGCACAAAGAGATGTTCATGTCTTGTGGGTAAAGTTGTACAACCTCTGCAGAGTGTAAAACTATTCGGATAGCGCGTCGCATGGTCATGGACAAAGCCCGGAATTTCACACGGGTATAGAGTGTTTCATGAAATGTGGAATTGTTGGGATGTGAACGGGAGTTCATCGTTGTTTTGTTGTCTATCATTGATCTATCGCTTATTTATTTATGTTTTCATAAATATGCTTTCAATCTATTTATTGTATTTCCATTCAAGTTATTGCTTTACGCAAAATAAACTATATAGCCATCCTTGTCAAGCCGCATAAATATATTGCATCAATTCCCTACGGCTTGTCGAGTACCTCTGTACTCACGGCTTTATGCCCTTGTTGATCGATTCTGTCAAGGAGATAATGAATCTCATGAAGAGGAATTCTATGAAGACTACGTGGATTAGGAAGGCGTTCTGCAGACGATTGCCCGTGGCATGTCGAATGGTTCAAGTTATCTTTCCACGCAATAGTATTTGTTTCTTAAGCCCTTAAGGCACAATGGTGTAAACATTGACCATAAGGTCGCTTGCTTTATTTAATAATAATTTGCTTCTTCTTAGTTAATTCGTTGTATGGAATGATATTACATCTATGTTTCCACTGTGTGCACTAGCGTGATCCTCGACTAGTGCAAGATACACAGAGGGTTTCGATTTATAAACCGGTCCCGACAGAGATGGTATCGAGCCATATCGATCGTAGGTCGCCATCCTAGTTAGCATGGTCTTCAAAATTATTTTCTAAATCAAACCAACAAAATTGGTACTTAATAGCTTTCGTCTCCTCTCGTCTTATTCTTAGGTTCTTATTCCTCTCCTTTGCTAAAACTTTGATTTGAAATTTAAATTGACCTTATCTCATGAAACTTCTCAAAGCCTCGAGTTTCTGCAAGGATTCAACAAAAGACGATGATGATCAAGCCATCGAGGTTATGCCAAAAAGACTACCATATAAGTTAGGTTTTTGGTGCTCAACGGTATTTGAGCATGTGTTACCCTTTTCAGTTTAGTTACGTTTAGTCCGCGTATACTAGGATTTTTCTTGCTGGAGCGTCTGGTATGTTGTACACTTGCCTCAAGCACGGTGTTACAACCATACCTTTAATTGAAAAAAAAAAAACTTGATTTGCCTCCTTAATTTGAAGCCTTTCGGTTGTATCCTTTTGTCCCTGGGTATTACCTTCTCCCCTAGATGATCTTACCACGCATCTACTGCTTTTTCCTCTTACCTATCAAACCCTTGCGCTGCACCTCAGATGGTTGACACTCGTTCTGGAGCCGGTCGTGGATCGCCAGTGGATGCCAGTGCCAGTGCCAACACCAACTCCAACCCCAATGCACCACCGCCACCACCAAAGAAGTGATGCACTGAACATGGGACATTTTCTAGCAGCTCGCACTCACTTATGAACACAATGATGCGTAACATGAACAACATGATGAATCGCCAGAACCCGATCGCAGCTTGCTCTAGCCAACTGTTGAACCAAAGAAACCAAGCTCGCCGCACCTCCTCAAGCTCGCTCCACCCAAGCTAGCGTAATTTATGAGGACTCGTCCGCCAACTTTCTCCAACTCTTCGTAACCATTGACGCCGATGATTGATCCGCCCATTGAGAAGAAGCTTGAAATTGCCCAAAGCACCAATCGTGAGAAGGTTCTCTATGCCGCCATCACCGGAGGGCACCGCCACGAATGGTGGGAGAACTACAAGATCGCCCATGATGATCCTCGACTATCACTTGGGCGTAGTTTTCCACCGCTTTCGCCACTCTCATATTCCCGATGGAAAAGTGGAAATGAAGAAGAATGAATTTCGAGAGCTTAAGCAAGAAGGAATGTCGCGAGTGAATACCTTAATAAGTTCACTCAACTCGCCGCTACGCTCCGAGAGGATGTAGCCACGATGATGCTCGTCGGAAGAAGTTCAAGCGTGACTCAATCCAGATTAAAGGTGCAAGTCATTGGCAATGACTATGCGATTTCCAAAGATCCGTAGATAAGGCTATGCTCATTGAGGAATCTCGTCGGAATTGGAAGAATCGCGAAGAGAAAGATGATGCAAGATGGAGCCCATCGAGTCACCAGCAGAGAGTCGTAACAAATGCTCAACGACCGCTCGCTTCACTCCTCCGAATACATTCAGACCCTGCACCAAAGACTCGCCCGGCTCCTTCAGTAATCGCAACCCTAGCGCCAACAAAGAATCCACCTCGGAGAAACAAGAATCCACCGCAGGAGTCACATGTTTCAACTGTCATGAACTTGGTCACTATGCCAACAATCGCCCAAGGAAGCAAGTCGTGACGCCGGTTCGTTTCAACTTGGGATCTACGCCACCAAGACCCCGCACTCAGATCGGACGGGAGTGCCCCAAACTCCTAATCAAGCCACCAGACTCCGCCGCCGGAAGAGGCCGTGTGAATCACGCCACCACCGAGGATGCCCACCGCACTGCACGTCATACTAGGTAAGCTCCTAGTCAACTCAAAGATCCGCCATGGTTTTGTTTGATTCGAGCTACGATTCGCTTGTTTCTGAGTTTTGCCGCAAATCATCAATTAAAGACAATGCCTCTTAAGATCGTTTTACTAGTGCAATCTCCGGTTCTCGATTTGAGTACGAACCAAGGCTGCCCGGTTAAGATATTAATTGAGGGTAGAATTTCTAGCCAACCTTATTGTCCTAGACACCAAGTCCCTAGATGTGATCCTAGGAATGGATTGGCTCTCCAAGAACCAAGCGCTTTTGGATTGTGGGAATAGAGAGATCACCTTAACCACCCGGATGGATCCAAGTTAAAAGTTCAAGCCGCTTGGAGATCACCAAGGATTAAAGTTTGTAGTGCCAAAGGAATAAGCTTGAAGATGTGCTAGTCGCCAAATAATTTCCGACGTGTTTCGGATGAGTTGCCCGGGATGCCACCGGATCGAGATATAGAGTTCTTGATAGAACTAGTTCCCGAACGCCACCCATTTCCAAGAGACCTTATAGGATGCCCGCTAATGAGTTAGCCAAGTAAAGAGACAGATTAAAGAGCCGCAAGATCAAGGATTTGTTCGACCAAGTTCTTCGCCATGGGGAGCACCAGTTCTTCTAGTTGAAAAGAAAGATGGAACCCAGAGAATGTGTGTAGATTATCGCCACTCAATGAGGTCACCATCAAAAATAAGTACCCTCCGCCAAGAATCGATGATTTATTTGACCAACTTCAAGGAGCCGGAGTGTTCTCAAGATTGACTTAAGATCGAGATACCACCAGTTGAAGATTCGTCAAGAGGATATACCCAAAACAGCTTTTGTTACTCGGTATGGACAAGATGAGTATACTGTGATGTCTTTTGGATTGACTAATGCCCCGCCTACTTCATGACCTTGATGAATAAGGTATTCATGGAATATCTGGACAAGTTTGTTGTTGTTTTCATTGACGACATTCTAATCTACTCCAAAAGTGAGGAAGAACATGAGGAGCACTTGCGCCAAATTTTAACGGCTAAGAGAGAATCACTTTATGCAAAGTTTAGTAAATGTGAGTTCGATGAAAGAAGTTGCTTTCCTAGGACATGTCATATCGGAGAAGGAGTTGTTTGTGACCGGAAAGGTACGAGATGTGCTAAGTTGGGAGTCACCCAAGACGGTACCCCAAATCAAGTTTTCTTGGTATGGCGGGATATTATCGCCGTTTCATAGAAGGGTTTTCTAGAAAAGCTAGACCGCCACTCAACTTTTAAAGAAGGAAAAGAAATTTGTTTGGACATCGAGTGTGAGCAAAGTTTTCAAGAATTAAAGAAGTGTTTGACAACCGCCCGAAGGCTTATTCTCGCGGATAATAGGAAGGATTTTGAGATATTCGTGATGCATCCCGACAAGGACTCGGTTGTGTGCTAATGCAAGATAAGAAGGTTGTAGCGTATGCTTCATGACAACCGAGGCCACATGAAGTTAACTATCCTACCCATGATTTGGAATTAGCACCGTAGTGCATGCTTTAAAGATTTGGCGTCACTATCTCATTGGTAATCGTTGTGAAGTTTATACGATCACAAGAGTTTGAAGTATATTTTACCCAAGTCGACCTCAATATGAGACAAAGAAGATGGTTGGAATTGATCAAGGACTATGACATTGGGATTCATTATCATCCGTGCAAGGCCAATGTCGAGCCGATGCTTTGAGTAGAAAGAGCTACCGCAACACTGATGATTAAGGAAAGTCACCACCCTTTATAAGGAATTTCGTGCTTAGTTTGGAATTGATTCAGAAGGGTATTTAGCTACTTTGGAAGTACGCCCTCACGTTGGAAGATCGATTCGAGAAGCACGTAGATGATGCCGACATTAAGGAGATTAAGAGCAATATGAAGAAAGGAAAAGCCTCGTGTTTCTCTCAAGATGAACAAGGTACTATTTGGTATGAGAAGCGTATTTGCGTGCGGATCGTAAAGAGCTTAAGGAGTTGATTCTCAAGGAAGCGATGAGACTTTATACTCCATTCATCCCGAAGTACCAAGATGTATCAAGACCTCAAGGAAAGGTATTGGTGGCCTAGTATGAAGCGTGAGATTGCGTAATATGTTGCACTTTGTGATGTCCGCCAAGGTCAAGGCAGAGCATCGAGGCCAGCAGGATTGCCGCAACCATTGAAGATTCCAGAGGAAGTGGGAAGAAATTGGTATGGATTTCATTACGGATTTCCTAAAACCCAAGCGTGTTATGACTCGATCCGGGTAATAGTGGATCGATTGACTAAGGTAGCTCACTTCATTCCAGCTTAAGACTACCTATGCGGAGATAAATTAGCGAGTTATATATGTCAAGGATCGCGGTCTTCACGGAGTGCCTAAGAAGATAGTGTCCGATAGAGGAAACCAGCTTTACCTCTCGCTTTTGGCGAGTCCGCACGGCCATGGGAACTCATCTCGATTCAAGATTACCTATCACCTCAAACCGATGGATGATGAGCGTGTGAATCGATTCTTGAGGATATGTTAAGAGCTTGTGCCTTAACTTATGGTGTCAAGTGGGACAAGTGTTTGCCCTACGCCGAGTTTTCAGACAACAATAGTTATCAAGCCACCGCAAATGTCGCCTTTTGAAGCCTTATATGGAAGGAAATGCAGAACCCTCTCAACCGGAAGGAGTCGAGAAAGACAATTGTTTGGTCCTGCCATATCGCAAGAAGTCAAGAGCAAGTTCACTAATTCGAGACCGCTTGAAGATAGCTCAAAGCGCATGTAAGAGTTATGCGATAATCGCCGCAGAGATTTGAGTTTCGAGCCCAATGATTATGTTTACCTCGAGTTACCCTCTCAAAGGAGTTAAGAGATTTCAAGTAAAAGGAAAGCTTGCCCTAGATATGTGGGACCGCTCAAAATCTTGGAACGAAGAGGCGAGGTTGCCTACAAGTTAGAATTGCCTCGATCTTTTGTCGAATCCATGATGTGTTCCATGTATCGCAATTGAAGAAGTGCTGCGTGCAGCGAGGAACAGATGTCATTGGAAGCCATTGATTTGCAAGAGGATCTTACCTACAAGGAGCAACCAGTGAAAATTTTGGATATCGCAGAGCGTATCACGAGAAGCAAGATCATCCGTTTTTGCAAGGTCCAGTGGAGCCATCATTCAGAAGAGGAAGCAACTTGGGAGCGAGAAGAGGATCTGAAGTCCGAGTTTCCCCACCTATTCCCTAGCCAGCCTGAATCTCGGGGTCGAGATTCCATTTAAGGGGGGGAGGTTTGTAACATCCCAAAAATTTGAGTTTTGGAATGTTGGAATTCAAAATTTAACCATTTGCATTTTCTTGAATTAACTCCAGCTTAATTTGAATTTCTAAATAATAAAAGGATTTAATTTGACTAAACTATTCATCAAATTAAAGAATTTCAGTTTTTGTGGGATTCCTTGTGCTCCAAGGAATTTTTCTGTATTTTTGGGGATTTTTCTGAATTTATTTGATATTTATTTGATTTTATTTGAAATTCTGGCAATTTCTTAAAATGGAAAATGTTTTTAAATTCCAAAAACTCTTTCGGGCCGAATCTTTCCCCTCCGGCCCATTTCTTTTCCCCTTCGCCCGCTTCGCCTGGCCCAACTTCCTCGCCACCACCACAAGGCCTCCGCCGATTCGGATCTGCGCCAGCGTGAGTGGTCGCGATGCGCCACGTCGCCGCCCGCCGCCGTCCGAATCCTAACCCTAGCCGCCGTAGAGTCCGCGCGCCGCCGCCGCCGCCTCGAATCCGGTCGGGCACGCCTCCCGAGCCCTCTATTTAAGCCGCCGCGTACCTCCCGAGGTTCCCCGTTTCACCCCGCAGCTGCTGCCGCCTTTCTCGCCGCCCGAGATCTCTCCCATCGCTCGTGCGCCCTCGCCGGAGTTCGCCGCCTTGCCGAAGCCTTCCGCCGCACGGATCTCCGCCGTCGGTCCTCCTCCGCCGCTACTGGTCGCACCACCGAGCTCGCCGCTCCATCCTCTTTCGGATCCGTGCCACCTCGCGCTCGATCCGGCGCTAAACCGCCGCCGGCCTCGTCTTCTTCCCCGTCTCCGGTAAAACCTCGCCGCCGTTCTTCTTCGCCCAACCCCGCCATCCGACGCTGTGTGCGTCTCGATGCGCCACGTCTCTCGTCGGCCGAGCTCTTGCGTCCCCGCCGTCCGATCGCTACGATCGACGCCCGGATCGTGCGCGTCACCTCCGGCCACGCGCTGCGCCACTCCTCTGCCGTCGGATCTTGCGTCGCGTCGGATGCGCGCGCACGTGGGCGCGCTATCGCCATCGCTGCGTCGGTACCGAGTTGCATGCGTCGGCCATGACGTCACGGGTGCACCGGTGCACGGTGAACGGCAGCAGCCGTGGACCCATCCACCGTGAACCCGATGACGTCGGCGTTGCGTAATAAATCCTTTTTCAAGACAAAAATAAATCCAAAAATTCCGATTTTCTGATTTTCTGTATTTTCTCTGAATTTAATCTTTCGAGGCCCGCTCGCCATACGAACTCCGATTGAGGCGATTCAAGTTTCTAAATTTTTCTAAAATCAAGATCTATCTTCCAGAGCCATTTATTTTCAGTTTTGAGCTTGTTTGAGTCTCTGTTTTGTATTTATTTGGTTTCGTTGCTTATTTTCCGGTAGACGCTAATTCCGAGGGAGCAAACGAAGACTTCAAGACCAAGATTCAGACTAGATCAGCAAGGCAAGTCGTAATCCTTTGATCATATTGATCCTATGTTTGCAAAGTAATTTATTTTATACACTTGCATGCTATTTACGTATCAATGTTTATTTAATGGGAGTAGATGTATGCCTAGTTGACATTATGCCACCTTGATTCGTTGTATGCCATGTATCCATTGTTAAACCTAGGTTGGGACATTACTAGTTGGACATAATCATAATACCAACATTGGGTTATCGTAGCTATGCTTAGACATGCTTACATATACGTTGGGATTCATGTCACATGTTGAATAATGTTAATCTTGACTTAATGAGATATTGAATCGTGGCCGTTAGCCATTTGTTGTAAAATTTGTTGTACCATGGCGGGGTTTGCCATTGGTCTTGGTTGAACGAATTGTTTTCCCTCGCAAGTGATCGTGCGATAAAGGGGTGCTTTCTAGCACGTTGGGATGTGGATGTCTTGCCCGAGACAACTTAAGGACTTAATCTTGTGCGCCATTGAACTGGTCTAATCGCACTACCACATGTCCGAATGGGACAGACCTAGTGATTAATTTGTAATGTCTAGTCTTGAGTAACGCCAATGGTGGTGTGGGTTCCGGATGGACGGGTAGATTCACATGGCGCAAGAGGGGCCTTATGGGCGAAACCTTAGCGGGCAAGATCGAGTTTAGACAATGCATTGTAAAGGCTCACATGATATCTCTCGCGACACACCAAAGGAAGTGTGTTAGTAACGCTTGCACAAAGAGATGTTCATGTCTTGTGGGTAAAGTTGTACAACCTCCGCAGAGTGTAAAACTATTCGGATAGCGCGTCATGATCATGGACAAAGCCCGGAATTTCACACGGGTATAGAGTGTTTCATGAAATGTGGAATTGTTGGGATGTGAACGGGAGTTCACCGTTGTTTTGTTGTCTATCATTGATCTATCGCTTATTTATTTATGTTTTCATAAATATGCTTTCAATCTATTTATTGTATTTCCATTCAAGTTATTGCTTTCGCAAAATAAACTATATAGCCATCCTTGTCAAGCCGTGCATAAATATATTGCATCAATTCCCTACGGCTTGTCGAGTACCTTTGTACTCACGGCTTTATGCCCTTGTTGATCGATTCTTGTCAAGGAGATAATGAATCTCATGAAGAGGAATTCTATGAAGACTACGTGGATTAGGAAGGCGTTCCCAGACGATTGCTGTGGCATGTCGAATGGTTCAAGTTATCTTTTCCACGCAATAGTATTTGTTTCTTAAGCCCTTAAGGCACAATGGTGTAAACATTGACCATAAGGTCGTTTGCTTTATTTAATAATAATTTGCTTCTTCTTAGTTAATTCGTTGTATGGAATGATATTACATCTATGTTTCCACTGTGTGCACTAGCGTGATCTGGACTAGTGCAAGATACACAGAGGGTTTGGTTTATAAATCCGGTCCCGACAGAGATGGTATCGAGCCATATCGATCGTAGGTCGCTATCCTAGTTAGCATGGTCTTCAAAATTATTTTCTAAATCAAACCAACAAAATTGGTACTTAATAGCTTTCGTCTCCTCTCGCCTTATTCTTAGGTTCTTATTCCTCTCCTTTGCTAAAACTTTGATTTGAAATTTAAATTGACCTTATCTCATGAAACTTCTCAAAGCCTCGAGTTTCTACAAGGATTCAACAAAAGACGATGATGATCAAGCCATCGAGGTTATGCCAAAAGACTACCATATAAGTTAGGTTTTGGTGCTCAACGGTATTTGAGCATGTGTTACCCTTTTCGCTTTAGTTACGCTTAGTCCGCGTATACTAGGATTTTCTTGTTGAGCGTCTGGTATGTTGTACACTTGCCTCAAGCACGGTGTTACAACCATACCTTTAATTGAAAAAAAAAAACTTGATTTGCCTCCTTAATTTGAAGCCTTTCGGTTGTATCCTTTTGTCCCCGGTATTACCTTCTCCCTAGATGATCTTACCACGCATCTCTGCTTTTTCCTCTTACCTATCAAACCCTTGCGCTGCACCTCGATGGTTGACACTGCTCGAGCCGGTCGTGGATCGCCAAAGGATGCCATGCGGTGCGATTGCCAACACCAACTCCAACCCCAATGCACCACCGCCACCACCAAAGAAGTGATGCACTGAACATGGGACATTTTCTAGCAGCTCGGACTCACTTATGAACACAATGATGCGTAACATGAACAACATGATGAATCAATGAGAACTGCATCGCAGCTGCTCTAGCCAACTGTTGAACCAAAAAACCAAGCTCTTCTTGCACCTCCTCAAGCTCGCCTCTCACCCAAGCTAGCGAATTTATGAGGACTCGTCCGCCAACTTTCTCCAACTCTTCGTAACCATTGACGCCGATGATTGATCCGCTCCATTGAGAAGAAGCTTGAAATTGCCCAAAGCACCAATCGTGAGAAGGTTCTCTATGCCGCCATCACCGGAGGGCACCGCCACGAATGGTGGGAGAACTACTGATCTTGCCCATGATGATCCTCGACTATCACTTGGGCGTAGTTTTCCACCGCTTCCGCCACTCTCATATTCCCGATGGAAAAGTGGAAATGAAGAAGAATGAATTTCGAGAGCTTAAGCAAGAAGGAATGTCGGTGAGTGAATACCTTAATAAGTTCACTCAACTCGCCGCTACGCTCCGCAGGATGTAGCCACGGATGATGCTCGTCGAAGAAGTTCAAGCGTGGACTCAATCCAGATTAAAGGTGCAAGTCATTGGCAATGACTATGCAGATTTCAAAGATCCGTAGATAAGGCTATGCTCATTGAGGAATCTCGTCGGAATTGGAAGAATCGCGAAGAGAAAGATGATGCAAGATGGAGCCCATCGAGTCACCAGAGAGAGTCGAACAAATGCTCAACACCGCTTCGCTTCACTCCTCCGAATACATTCAGACCCTCGCACCAAAGACTCGCCACCTCCTTCAGCAATCGCAACCCTAGCGCCAACAAAGAATCCACCTCGAGAAACAAGAATCCACCGCAGGAGTCACATGTTTCAACCGTCATGAACTTGGTCACTATGCCAACAATCGCCCAAGGAAGCAAGCAGTGGCCGGTTCGTTTCAACTTGGGATCTACGCCACCAAGACCCCGCATCAGATCGGGGCGTGGAGTGCCCCAAACTCCTAATCAAGCCACCAGACTCCGCCTTCTTTGGAAGAGGCCGTGTGAATCACGCCACCACCGAGGATGCCCACCGCACTGCACGCCATACTAGGTAAGCTCCTAGTCAACTCAAAGATCCGCCATGGTTTTGTTTGATTCGAGCTACGATTCGCTTGTTTCTGAGTTTTGCCGCAAATCATCGCTTAAAGACAATGCCTCTTAAGATCGTTTTACTAGTGCAATCTCCTCGTTACGATTTGAGTACGAACCAAGGCTGCCCCGGTTAAGATATTAATTGAGGGTAGAATTTCTAGCCAACCTTATTGTCCTAGACACCAAGTCCCTAGATGTGATCCTAGGAATGGATTGGCTCTCCAAGAACCAAGCGCTTTTGGATTGTGGGAATAGAGAGATCACCTTAACCACCCGATGGATCCAAGTTAAAAGTTCAAGCCGCCTGATCACCAAAGGATTAAAGTTTGTAGTGCCAAAGGAATAAGCTTGAAGATGTGCTAGTCGCCAATGAATTTCCGACGTGTTTCCGATGAGTTGCCCGGATGCCACCGATCGAGATATAGAGTTCTTGATAGAACTAGTTCTGGAACGCCACCCATTTCCAAGAGACCTTATAGGATGCCCGCTAATGAGTTAGCCAAGTAAAGAGACAGATTAAAGAGCCGCAAGATCAAGGATTTGTTCGACCAAGTTCTTCGCCATGGGAGCACCAGTTCTTCTAGTTGAAAAGAAAGATGGAACCCAGAGAATGTGTGTAGATTATCGCCACTCAATGAGGTCACCATCAAAAATAAGTACCCTCCGCCAAGAATCGATGATTTATTTGACCAACTTCAAGGAGCCGAGTGTTCTCAAGATTGACTTAAGATCGAGATACCACCAGTTGAAGATTCGTCAAGAGGATATACCCAAAACAGCTTTTGTTACTCGGTATGGACAAGATGAGTATACAAGTGATGTCTTTTGGATTGACTAATGCCCCGCCTACTTCATGACCTTGATGAATAAGGTATTCATGGAATATCTGGACAAGTTTGTTGTTGTTTTCATTGACGACATTCTAATCTACTCCAAAAGTGAGGAAGAACATGAGGAGCACTTGCGCCAAATTTTAACGGCTAAGAGAGAATCACTTTATGCAAAGTTTAGTAAATGTGAGTTCGGATGAAAGAAGTTGCTTTCCTAGGACATGTCATATCGGAGAAGGAGTTGCTGTTGACCCTGGAAAGGTACGAGATGTGCTAAGTTGGGAGTCACCCAAGACGGTACCCCAAATCCAAGTTTTCTTGGTATGGCGGGATATTATCGCTGTTTCATAGAAGGGTTTTCTAGAAAAGCTAGACCGCCACTCAACTTTTAAAGAAGGAAAAGAAATTTGTTTGGACATCGGAGTGTGAGCAAAGTTTTCAAGAATTAAAGAAGTGTTTGACAACTGCCCCAGTGCTTATTCTGCCAGATAATAGGAAGGATTTTGAGATATTCTGTGATGCATCCCGACAAGGACTCGGTTGTGTGCTAATGCAAGATAAGAAGGTTGTAGCGTATGCTTGCGACAACCGAGGCCACATGAAGTTAACTATCCTACCCATGATTTGGAATTAGCAAATGAGTGCATGCTTTAAAGATTTGGCGTCACTATCTCATTGGTAATCGTTGTGAAGTTTATACGATCACAAGAGTTTGAAGTATATTTTACCCAAGTGACCTCAATATGAGACAAAGAAGATGGTTGGAATTGATCAAGGACTATGACATTGGGATTCATTATCATCCGTGCAAGGCCAATGTCGAGCCGATGCTTTGAGTAGAAAGAGCTACTTGCAACACTGATGATTAAGGAAAGTCACCACCCTTTATAAGGAATTTGAAGCTTAGTTTGGAATTGATTCAGAAGGGTATTTAGCTACTTTGAAGTACGCCCTACGCTGGAAGATCGATTCGAGAAGCACGGTAGATGATGCCGACATTAAGGAGATTAAGAGCAATATGAAGAAAGGAAAAGCCTCGTGTTTCTCTCAAGATGAACAAGGTACTATTTGGTATGAGAAGCGATTTTGCGTGCGGATCGTAAAGAGCTTAAGGAGTTGATTCTCAAGGAAGCGATGAGACTTTATACTCCATTCATCCCGAAGTACCAAGATGTATCAAGACCTCAAGGAAAGGTATTGGTGGCCTAGTATGAAGCGTGAGATTGCGTAATATGTTGCACTTTGTGATGTCCGCGAAGGTCAAGGCAGAGCATCGAGGCCAGCAGGATTGCTGCAGCCATTGAAGATTCCAGAGTGGAAGTGGGAAGAAATTGGTATGGATTTCATTACGGATTTCCTAAAACCCAAGCGAGTTATGACTCGATCCGGGTAATAGTGGATCGATTGACTAAGGTAGCTCACTTCATTCCGCTTAAGACTACCTATGCGGAGATAAATTAGCGAGTTATATATGTCAAGGATCGCGGTCTTCACGGAGTGCCTAAGAAGATAGTGTCCGATAGAGGAAACCAGTTTACCTCTCGCTTTTGGCGAGTCCAGACGAAGCCATGGGAACTCATCTCGATTCAAGATCTACCTATCACCCTCAAACCGATGGATGATCGAGCGTGTGAATCGATTCTTGAGGATATGTTAAGAGCTTGTGCCTTAACTTATGGTGTCAAGTGGGACAAGTGTTTGCCCTACGCCGAAGTTTTCAGACAACAATAGTTATCAAGCCACCGCAAATGTCGCCTTTTGAAGCCTTATATGGAAGGAAATGCGTAACCCTCTCAACCGGAAGGAGTCGAGAAAGACAATTGTTTGGTCCTGCCATACCGCAAGAAGCCAAGAGCAAGTTCAATAATTCGAGACCGCTTGAAGATAGCTCAAAGCGCATGTAAGAGTTATGCGGATAATCGCCGCAGATTTGAGTTTCGAGCCCAATGATTATGTTTACCTCGAGTTACCCTCTCAAAGGAGTTAAGAGATTTCAAGTAAAAGGAAAGCTTGCCCTAGATATGTGGGACCGTTCAAAATCTTGGAACGAAGAGGCGAGGTTGCCTACAAGTTAGAATTGCCTCAGTCTTTTGCTGGAATCCATGATGTGTTCCATGTATCGCAATTGAAGAAGTGCCTGCGTGTGCCAGAGGAACAGATGTCATTGGAAGCCATTGATTTGCAAGAGGATCTTACCTACAAGGAGCAACCAGTGAAAATTTTGGATATCGCAGAGCGTATCACGAGAAGCAAGATCATCCGTTTTTGCAAGGTCCAGTGGAGCCATCATTCAGAAGAGGAAGCAACTTGGGAGCGAGAAGAGGATCTGAAGTCCGAGTTTCCCCACCTATTCCCTAGCTAGCCTGAATCTCGGGGTCGAGATTCCATTTAAGGGGGGGAGGTTTGTAACATCCCAAAAATTTGAGTTTTGGAATGTTGGAATTCAAAATTTAACCATTTGCATTTTCTTGAATTAACTCCAGCTTAATTTGAATTTCTAAATAATAAAAGGATTTAATTTGACTAAACTATTCATCAAATTAAAGAATTTCAGTTTTTGTGGGATTCCTTGTGCTCCAAGGAATTTTTCTGTATTTTTGGGGATTTTTCTGAATTTATTTGATATTTATTTGATTTTATTTGAAATTCTGGCAATTTCTTAAAATGGAAAATGTTTTTAAATTCCAAAAACTCTTTCGGGCCGAATCTTTCCCCTCCGGCCCATTTCTTTTCCCCTTCGCCCGCTTCGCCGCCCAACTTCCTCGCTGGCCACCCGGCCAAGGCCTCTCTGCCGTCGGATCTGCGCCAAGTGAGTGGTGCGATGCGCCACGTCGCCCCGCCGCCGCCGTCCCGAATCCTAACCCTAGCCGCCAGAGTCCGCGCGCGCCGCACGCGCCGTCTCGGAATCCGGGTCGCACACGCCCCGAGCCCTCTATTTAAGCCGCCGCGTACCTCCGAGGTTCCCGCTTCACCCGCACTGCTGCCGCCTTTCGCCGCCCGAGATCTCTCCCATCGCCAGGCGCCCTCGCGAGTTCGCCGCTTGCCGAAGCCTTCCGCCGCGACGGATCTCCGCCGCCGGTCCTCCTCGCCGCCATCGTCGCACCACCGAGCTCGCCGCTCCATCCTCTTTCGGATCCGTGCCACCTCGCGCCGATCCGGCGCTAAACCGCCGCCGCCTCGTCTTCTTCCCGTCTCCGGTAAAACTCGCCGCTCTTCTTCGCCCAACCTCGCCATCCGACGCTGTGTGCGTCTCGAGATGCGCCACGTCTCTGTCGGCCGAGCTCTTGCGTCCCGCCGTCCGACGCCGGTCGACGACCGGATCGTGCGCGTCACCTCCGGCCACGCGCCGCCTCTCTGCTGTCGGATCTTGCGTCGCGTCGGATGCGCCGCGTGGCGCTGCGTCCCATCAAGGCGTCCGAGCCGGCCGGCTGCGCGTGGCCGACGTCCACGGTGCACCGGTGCACGGTGAATCGGCGCAGCGCGTGGACCCATCCACCGTGAACCCGATGACGCGTCGGCATTGCGTAATAAATCCTTTTCAAGACAAAAATAAATCCAAAAATTCCGATTTTCTGATTTTCTGTATTTTCTCTGAATTTAATCTTTCGGAGGCCCGTTCTCGCTCATACGAACTCCGATTGAGGCGATTCAAGTTTCTAAATTTTTCTAAAATCAAGATCTATCCTCCAGAGCCATTTATTTTCAGTTTTGAGCTTGTTTGAGTCTCTGTTTTGTATTTATTTGGTTTCGTTGCTTATTTTCCGGTAGACGCTAATTCCGAGGGAGCGAACGAAGACTTCGAAGACCAAGATTCAGCACTAGATCAGCAAGGCAAGTCGTAATCCTTTGATCATATTGATCCTATGTTTGCAAAGTAATTTATTTCATACACTTGCATGCTATTTACGTATCAATGTTTATTTAATGGGAGTAGATGTATGCCTAGTTGACATTATGCCACCTTGATTCGTTGTATGCCATGTATCCATTGTTAAACCTAGGTTGGGACATTACTAGTTGGACATAATCATAATACCAACATTGGGTTATCGTAGCTATGCTTAGACATGCTTACATATACGTTGGGATTCATGTCACATGTTGAATAATGTTAATCTTGACTTAATGAGATATTGAATCGTGGCCGTTAGCCACTGTTGTAAAATTTGTTGTACCATGGCGGGTTTGCCATTGGTCTTGGTTGAACGAATTGTTTTCCCTCGCAAGTGATCGTGCGATAAAGGGGTGCTTTCTAGCACGTTGGGATGTGGATGTCTTGCCCGAGACAACTTAAGGACTTAATCTTGTGCGCCATTGAACTGGGTCTAATCGTACTACCACATGTCCGGAATGGGACAGACCTAGTGATTAATTTGTAATGTCTAGTCTTGAGTATCGCCAATGGTGGTGTGGGTTCCGGATGGACGGGTAGATTCACATGGCGCAAGAGGGGCCTTATGGGCGAAACCTTAGCGAGGCGATCGAGTTTAGACCATGCATTGTAAAGGCTCACATGATATCTCTGCGACACACCAAAGGAAGTGTGTTAGTAACGCTTGCACAAAGAGATGTTCATGTCTTGTGGGTAAAGTTGTACAACCTCTGCAGAGTGTAAAACTATTCGGATAGCGCGTCATGATCATGGACAAAGCCCGGAATTTCACACGGGTATAGAGTGTTTCATGAAATGTGGAATTGTTGGGATGTGAACGGGAGTTCACTGTTGTTTTGTTGTCTATCATTGATCTATCGCTTATTTATTTATGTTTTCATAAATATGCTTTCAATCTATTTATTGTATTTCCATTCAAGTTATTGCTTTACGCAAAATAAACTATATAGCCATCCTTGTCAAGCCGTGCATAAATATATTGCATCAATTCCCTACGGCTTCTTCGAGTACCTTTGTACTCACGGCTTTATGCCCTTGTTGATCGATTCTCAAGGAGATAATGAATCTCATGAAGAGGAATTCTATGAAGACTACGTGGATTAGGAAGGCGTTCCCGCACGATTGCCTGTGGCATGTCGAATGGTTCAAGTTATCTTTTCATTGCAATAGTATTTGTTTCTTAAGCCCTTAAGGCACAATGGTGTAAACATTGACCATAAGGTCGTTTGCTTTATTTAATAATAATTTGCTTCTTCTTAGTTAATTCGTTGTATGGAATGATATTACATCTGTGTTTCCACTGTGTGCACTAGCGTGATCCTGGACTAGTGCAGTATACACAGAGGGTTTCGGATTTGTAAATCCGGGTCCCGACATTGGGCATGAAGTCCCACGACTGCCATGTCTTGATGACCCAAATACTCCCAGTTGCAATCCGAAATATTCTGCCAGAGGATGTAAGGTTGGCAATCACGAAGCTGTGTTATTTGTTCAATGCGATCTCCTGCAAAGTTATTGACCCCGATATGCTAGACAACTTACAGAGTGAGGTGATGCAGACTCTGTGCCAGCTTGAGATGCATTTCCCACCGTCGTTCTTCGATGTAATGGTCCACCTTGTTGTTCACCTTGTCAGAGAGATTAAGATATGTGGACCCACTTTCCTACGTTACATGTATCCGTTCGAGAGGTACATGGGTATTTTAAAGTCCTACGTGAGGACTCGGTCGAAGCCTGAGGGTAGTATTGTTGAAGGTTATGGGACTGAAGAAGTTATTGAGTTCTGCGTGGACTACCTAGGTAAAAGACAAGCAATCGATGTTCCTGTATCTCGTCACGAGGGCAGACTTGCTGGTAAAGGAACCGTTGGGTCCAAACTAATGAGCCCTAGGTTTGATATGTATTGCAAGGCACATTTGATGATCTTGCATAACAAATACAGGTTCGCCCATACATCGAGCAGCATAAGTTGATATTACGGGAAGAGAATCCACAAATGGATGAGCTTTCCATCGCACAAGAACAAAATGATCGATTCCTCACATGGTTCAAAGAAAAAGAGGAGGTCTCCTTTAGTGAGAATGTAAAATCGTTGGCTGACGGACCAAGATTTAATGTACAGACATGGCAGGGATACGATATTAATGGTTACGCCTTTTACACTGAGAGTCAAGATGCCAAGAGTACTGTCCAAAATAGTGGTGTGAGTATAAATGCTTTCTTCGATTATCATCACTCGAAAAGAGTCTCCCCAGCCACAATGAACTACTATGGGTTGATCGAAGAAATTTGGGAGCTCGATTATGGAATATACCAAGTTCCCTTGTTCCGATGTAAGTGGGTAGGACTTTCACATGGAGTGAAGATCGACAAGAGAGGCTTTATATTGTGGATCTCAGTAGACTTGCCTACAAAGATGACCTGTTCGTCCTTGCGAAGCAAACAACTCAAGTCTTCTACATGCGTGATCCGTCCAATCCGAGGTGGCACGTCGTTCTTCATGGCAAGAGACGGATCGTAGGAGTTGAAGATGTTGTAGATGAAGAAGAGTATAACCAATTCGATGAGATACCTTCATTTGCAGATGGGTTCTGTCTTAGCGGGGATGACGACACACATGGAGCCAATTATGTGCGAGTAGATCATCATGAACGGCAGTATTGTAAATAAATGGACTATTACAATGTTTGTTGTTAATCTTAGTGTTGTATTATGTATGTAAAATAGTTTGCAATGCTTTCAAAGTAGAAATTCAGGGTGAATTACTGTTTGA
The DNA here is from genome assembly GCA_036346275.1 of Otatea glauca. NCBI lineage: Eukaryota > Viridiplantae > Streptophyta > Magnoliopsida > Poales > Poaceae > Otatea > Otatea glauca. Next base: position 30,950,596 of record CM070730.1, read on the forward strand.
GGCTTTGATGGCAATGCAATTTCTCTTTATGCCTGCACTTTGTGACATATGTTGTGAAAGAAAATTCCATTTGACGATGTCTCGATGTGATGTACAATCTATATAATTCTGAGACACAGAAATGAGGCTAAGCTATATGAAATCATTTTTGAAAATTTTCAAAAAGTTGGACTTCATTTGAGAAAGTTTCGACTTTTCAACTATGTAAGGAAAATTCATGCCTACAAAGTGAATTTTGGCATCTTTTTTCAATGCTAACTCTTTTTTGCAAAATTCTTTTTGGATAAGATTTGTAGTATCCCAAAGTATATTTCTTGAAAATTTCAAATAATTCCAACGATATTTGCAAAAGTTGTTCACTCTTTGATTTAATTTTGAAAATTTAGAGACTTCATGGTTTGTCTGGAAAGGTAATAGTGTAATGAACTACATCAGTGTCGGTTTTTCCTGAGAACCGATTGAGATAATGATGTGCCAGAATCAGTTTTCTTCAAAAAAGCGATACAAATATTTAAGCATCAGTGTCAGTTTTTTTATGTGAAGCGATTCTAATGACTAATATCCGTGTCGGTTTCATTAAAAAAGTGATACCGATGATAAACATCAGTGTCGGTTTTATTAAAAAAAGCGATACAGATATTAAGCATCAGTGTCGGTTTTAGTTAGTAAAGCGATACGGATATTGATACATCAGTGTCGGGTTTTGTTATGTGAACCGATACTAATGATTAATATCAGTGTCGGTTTTTTATTTGAAGTGACACTGATGACTAATAGCAGTATCGGTTTTCTGAAAAAAGAGCGATATTGATACTTGCGATTTTAGTCCCCAATTTATTCCCGCTAGCACCCGATTCGCGATTTTAGTGAACATTTTAGTTGCGGGTGCAGCCATCGATCCGTAACCCTAGCTAGCTCCTGCCCCACCGCTCGTCCTCCTGCCGCCCCACCCCAGGGCCCCACCGCCCCACCACGATGCCCTCCGCCTCGCCACGCCACCCGACGCGACGGCCCTTCGCCCGCCCCGCCGCGCCACCACCCGACCCAAAGGCCCTTCGCCCGCCCGCCGCCCGCCTCGGCCCGACGCCCGCCACCCGACCAGACGGCGGTCACCCCACCCCGACGGCCCGTCGCCCGCCCGCGCCCGCCTCGGCTGACGCCCCACCACGACCCGACGGCCCCTCTGCCTCGACGCTTCACAGACCGACCTAACGCCCGTCACCGCCTCCCGACCCGACGATCCGTCGCTCTGACCCGCTCCGGCTTGACGCCCCGCCGCCCCGCCGCCCCGACGTACATCAACCGGTAGGTTGTTGTCACTTCCCTGAATTTTTTTGTGTTTTCTAGGTGCCATAATTTAACTTGAAAATTTAGTGCCATAATTTAACCTGAAAATGTGGGATCTGGGAAGAATGCTTAAAGCCTCAAACCTTATTCCCAATCCAAATTTGCTAGTGTTGATGTGCCATCAAAATTGTCCTTTGTTAGATCACAACTTTCTGAAATCAAAATATATGATGTTACAGGCTCAAGAGTATTCAAAAGTAAACAAAATGTATTCCAACTATCAAAGAATATAACACATTTTTGCAAAATGACAGTAGAATAAAGTGGACCTTTTGGCATGGTTCAGATTTTCCTGGTGCTGCTGGAGCAATAGTGGATGGTGTGCATTTGGCATGAACAGTTCCATGCCTTCCAATTATCATGTTCACTTTACATCTACTTGCTTGTGATTCTTTTGCAAACATTTCTGAGTAAAAATTTCACAGTGCATGCTTTCATCATCTACCACAAATACAATAATTAATTTTTACCTACATGTTATTATTGATACTGTAATATGATCTACGTTAGAGTTCACAATGCGTAACCTACGTCTCCCGTTCGAGAGTACTTGTTTATGAATATGCCATTTTGGCACATTCATAAGCAAGTAGTCTCGAATTGTCCACGTTTTTGGACAGTTCAAGGATATGTGGTTCGGGCAAGTTCCTGAGCTATGTTGTACAACTTCAAAGTAGATTTCGGTAGCGTCTCCCTGGTGTTCTCCATATGCACACCCCTCTTGACCTGTTGTCGAGACGTGTATATGGAGAACAGCGGGGAGATGCTGCCGAAATTTTCTCTGAAGTTATACAACGGCTTAGGAACTTGCTCGAACCACATATCCTCGAATGGGATTAGGACCAAACCTATTTAGAGATTAGGTGTTATCGTTGGTACATATTTAGTTAGTCATCAGATAGACTTTTCTTGAAGATCATTCGTTCATCTATTACTGTATTGAAATATGATAGAACAATTATATCTTATTACTAATCTATTCAGCTACTGCTTTACATGATTTATTGTCAAGTTCACAAAATAAGTACGAATTGCTTTCGCTCATGTCAAATATATGACCTTATCAGATACGAAACTCAAAATGTCACAATTAGAGAGCATCGGCTCCTCGCCAGACAGAGTAGAAGGTGCTCCTGAGGGGCCAAGCCAAGTTCCAAATGTTGAGGGGCCGAGTAAGGTGAGGAAGGCCCGAGGACCGAACAAAGGGGCCACAGAGAGAACACCGCAAGTTCTCCACTTCAATACCACGGGGGTCTGCACGGGTCCTCCCAAGTACAAGGGGCGATACCGGTCATTCCTCGGTCAATTGGTGAGGGAGAGAGTGCCCATAACGATTAAGGATTGGAGGAAGGAAGTCAACGCCGAGCAGAAGAATCGGCTGTGGGACGAGGTTAAGGGCAAATGGATTATAGAGGAGGAAGATGAACGCAACACGAGGCGGTACACCTTGAAGAGGATGGGTGTGGCCTTGAGGCACTTCAGGGTCCTCATGCACAGTGAGTACGTACTGAAAGGTCATACACCATTCGAGAGGTATCCATTCGTGACTCCAGATGTTTGGGATGAGTTCACGGCGACGAAGGGTACGCCCGAGGTAGAGTAGCAGAGAGAGAGGAACACCGCTATCAAGAGGCAGAACACGCACCCGCACCACCTCGGTATAGGCGGCTATGAGGGGAAGAAGGCATAGTGGGCGCGACTAGCCGAGGAGTGCGCGAACTCCGGGATGACGATGCCTTACTCCCACATATGTGAGGAACGGGCACGCAACTGGGTATTAGCGAGGCCAAAGAAAACCCCCGACGGGCAGCTTGTAGTCGCAAACCCCGCTACTGCGCACGTCATCTCTGTCATCGTAAGACATCTGACTTAGTACATTGCAATTGACCCAGCTTATTGTATTTCAGATATAATTCGTACTCGCTTATTGCAGGAGGAGGTAAGCCAAATGGAAAGAGCAGGGACCTTCCCGAGCCAAGGGTCGAAGGATATCCTGTCGTCTGCGATCGGGAAGCCCGATCATAAGGGCCGGGTGCTTGACGCAGGGTCGGGGCATACGAAGAAGTCCTACTTCCAAGATGACACTTCGAGTGCTAGATCAAGATCATGGGAGGCACGTGCGGAGTGCCACAAGGAGACGCCAGGAGCAAATGAGGAGGAGATCAAGGAGGAGATGAGGGGAGATGATGGCACGTGAAGATGAGATAAGGGGAGATGATGGCACGTGAGGAGCGCTGAGGGCCGAGATGATGGTGATGATCTCCTGCAGTCGAGTCACAATCCTCTCCTCTTGTAGAGAAGCTCGTGTTCCACCTAGCAGGTGTGGTTCCAAAATGATAAGACCGATCCCACCAAGGTAATAATTAATTTTTCCTAACTTAAAGCTACAAGTGTAACTCCCACAATGTTTCTCCTCAAGTTGCGTACATCTTGCGTGCCCTGCTAAGTGCCACCACCACCGACGGAGGACGGATTTCTGTCGAGGTCGCACGTGGGTTGCATTTCCATGGAAGGAGACCGACACTGCATGGTCATCCTTTGGGGAAGGGCTACATGAGGATGCAGGTGGACTACATCCATGAACACTTCTTATCACATGTGCTCGAGTTCCCCCCCAACGAAGATATCAGCACTCTCGGGCAAGCACGCATGTCGTTCATCAAGTGGCCCACGACGGGTGTCGATCGGTCAAGGTAAAATCCCAGCGTCTTCTCTACCATTCCAGTAGTACTGCAATAAGTTAAATATGCACGTGCTTTGCAGGTTCCTACCGTACCTGTGCATGCTCCTGCTTCTGTTCCCACCACCGTGATGAGTCCTACACAGAGTGCAGAGCTCACGTGTAAAAGGACAAGCACGACACCAACAGAACCACAAGAGCCCTCTGAGACTCCTTCCGCCAAGAAGGCAAAGCTGATAAAGGCCACAAAGCCCCTTGAGGTACTTGAAAAGCCCACTACCCTCACCTCGAAGACTCCTTCGGTCCAGAAAGGAAATTCAGCACAAGTCACAGACATCCCGTATGATTTTAAGGACTACGTACATGGAAAGCCCCTGCTTGCATCCAACGAACTAAATGATCTAGGCAGGTGGACTCGCATGCTCCATGGATGGTACATTGATAAGGTGAATGAGAAAGAGCGTCAAGTTGACTTCAATGTGATGTATAAAAGGGTACATTTCCACCATGACGAGAATGGGATATTCCCTGTCAGTTTTGAGGATCTGTTTCGTGTGTACCAATTAAAAGCCGTCGATATTTCTACTTTACGATCCTGGACGCTGTGAGTATCGCACCATACATCATGAGCTGACGACTTTTATAGGATTTTACATTATGTTTTCTAATATCAACACGAGTTGTAGGGCAATGAGACAGCGAGCCGTGACGAATCAAAACCAAGTTGGGTTCGTTGACCCCGAGCTTGTGTTTGCGACCACGGCTAGGCTACATCCGGTGTTTGTTGCTGGCTACGTCAAGGGGGTATTGCATACTGAGTCGACGAAGGACTTCGTTGTAATACCATACCACGAGGAGTAAGTAGTACAAACCCTTTAATTACTTGTACGCACTTAAACCGTATGCGAACTTATTTCCTTGCTCTACATTCCATTTAATAAGCAACCATTGGGTTCTACTCGTCCTCGTTCCGAGTGAAAACACAGTCTACATTTTTAACTCAATCAAGAAGAGATCGATGGCCTACGCGATCAAGTGTCCTTTGCAGAAGTAAGTACATTACCGTAACCTAACACTTTCTGAATTTAACTATATTTGTTTTACTCAATTGCATCTCTCCAATAAATGTAGGGGTTTCTCGGACTATGTCGATGAAGGAGGGTCACACGATAACAAAAAGGGCAAGACGCTGGAGTATAAGAAATTCACGGTACAAGTGCCTAGCATATATATGATTAATTTTTTCTGACATCTAATCTTCGTGTGTTAATTTCTTTTTCTCTCTTCACAGTGTCATCAACAGGGCAGCGATGACCTTTGCGGCTTCTATGTCATGCAACACATGTTGGTTGTGGTCGGCGGCTCACACCTTTTTCCTAAGGTATATGTACATGCATACTTAGCCTTTCACATACAAATTTTGAAACTTAAATTCATGCACTCATTTATGTTTTGCGTAAGATCAATATCCCCAAAAGAGCTTAGACAAAGAAAGCACTCAACAATTTACTTAGACCACTTATGCCAATGGTACTAGTTAGAAGTTATATCGGAGGACGGTAGGTTTAGAGATCCCAAGGCCCTACTAGTCCATATGGAAACAATATTAATTGTATATGTCAATGTGATATATATGCACGTGTACTGATTGTTAAGCATGTTTGTGTTTGTATGTTGTGAACGAATGGGCTATATGTACTGTAATTTAAGTGTTTGTGTTCTGTGAATGTGATATGTGCATTTTGTGTTTTGTATTGTGAATGTGATATATGCCCATTGTTAATATGTGCTATTTTGGGTAATATGCAAAATTGCAACACCCCCATGAGGGTCATCAGAATCGGTTCTTATGTGGAACCGATTCTGATAACCACATAATTGGAATCGGTTCTTGTATATATGATTCTGATGACGTCTCATCAGAATCGGTTTTTTGAATAAAGCGATTGTGATGACACCATCATTAGAATCGGTTCTTAAGAGGAACTGATTCTGATGACCTCTTATCAGAATCGGTTCTTTTAAGCAAGCGATTGTGATGACCACATCAGTAGAATCGGTTCTTTGACGGAAGCGATTGTGATAAACATACCATTACAATCGGTTTTTGGAAGAAAGCGATTGTGATGATCCATCATTAGAATCGGTTCTTTAAAGGAAGCGATTGTGATGGCCACAACACTAGAATCGGTTCTTTTGTGGAACCGATTCTGATGAGGGGGTCATCACAATCGCTTCTTTGAAAGAACCGATTCTAATGACCTTTATCAGAATCGGTTATTCGAAAACCGACAGATAAAGTGTTCATCGTAATCGGTTTCACCTAATAACCGATTCTAATGATGCTTTATCACAATCGGGCCAAAACCGATCGTGATAACTCCACCTCATCACTATCTAAAGACTTCAGACGCCACTTAAACCGATCGTAATGGCAAAAAGAACCGATTCGATGTACAGTGCGTAGTAGTGGACTATCGCGGTGACGCTGCTGCGACTGCGGCGTGGGAGGACGATCCACGGCGAGGCGAGGACGATCCACTCCATCGACGCAACGACTGCGGCGAGGACTATCCACTACATCGACGCTTGAAGGATTCCGCAACTGCGCGTCTAGTGTTAATCTAATCTATGATCCCCTTCTTGCGAGTAGCTTTCTGGTTATGCGGTAGATTTTTTTTGTGCTAGCGTAGCATACCGCGTTCCTCTTCATCTTTTCTGGAGTTGATTTTCCTTTCTGGAAGTCGAGAATGGAGTCGTACATCACTGCCGAGGGCTTCCTGATACGGCAGAAGGTGAAACTCCCGTATGAGGTTCCTGCCGATGAAAATGTCACGACTGGCAATATGGCTAACGTTGAGGCGAACGCTAAGGCAAGGAACATTCTCATACAGGGTCTTAGCGGCAATGAGTACGATAGGATTTCTCACCTTTGTTCTACTCATCAGATTTGGGTAACCCTCGATGCTTACCATGAGGGCACCACCTAAATCAAGATGGTGAGACAGGACCAATTCAAGCGTGATTACAACAAGTTTGATCAACACGCTGGTGAGAGACTTGACGAGTGCTTTGGTCGATTTACAAAGATTTTGAGCGACCTCTGAGCAGTCGGTTGCATATACCCTAACTCGGATAATGCTCGACACTTCTGAACCACACTCGATCTTCGAGTTTGGGAGATGAAGGTGACCACCATCAAGGACACTACAGATCTATCGACTCTAACTCTTGACGGGTTTTATTCCCGTCTTAAGACTCATGACATCGATGTTGTCTCTCGCAAGACAAAATCTCAGTCGATGGCTTTGGTCACCGATCCCACTGGATCCACTTTGAATTCTTCTGCTGGTTTTTCCCTCTCCACCCTTTGCGAGCTAAACGATGACCAACTGGAAATTTTTTCAGAAAATGAGCTTGCTCTTTTGGCTCGCAAATTCTCTCATGCATACAAGAGGGTGAGGGAGAGGAAGAGAGGTGGCACGATCACCTGCTTTGAATGTGGTGGCCCCAACCATATTCGAGCGAACTGCCCCAAGCTGGAGAAGGGCAAGATCGACTCTAGCGGTTTGGTAGAGAACGACTACATCGACAAGAACCGCAACAAGAAGCCTCCAGCTTGTGACCCGGCGTATGAGAAGAAGTACCGCAACTTCTTGAAGAACAAGAAGCTCTTCCACCGCGTCCTCGCCGCACTCGATGAAATCAACCTCTCCAACATGGAGACCTGGAGCGACGAGGGTGAGGATGATCTGTAGGAGAAGACCAAGGGCGGCGACGACTTCATTGGGATGTGTTTCATGGCGGACGCCAACGACATCAATGACTCTGAGCTTTACAACGACTCAGACGATGTACCCTCCTTTGACCAGCTCAATGAAGCTTTTTGCAAGCTAGGAAAATTTCATGCTAGAGCTAGAGCGAGGTGTGTGGAGCTAGAGAAGGAAGTAAGTACCTTGACTCGGCAGTTAGTTTCTCTTAGATCTTCTCCCTCACAAGTCTTTGATGACTGTATTATTTGCGATGCTTTGCTTGTGGAGCTTGAGAAACATAGGACTATGCATGATAGTGTAGTTTTTGAGCTTGAGAGTCTTAGGTCGAAGAATGCTAGCACTAGTTCTGTTGATGCTATTCCTATCGATGCTAGTTTTCTTCATGCTCACACAAGTACATCGTGTGAAAATTGCCCTAAATTGCTTGCTGAAATTGATGCCATGAGCACTCACCTTAGGAAGCTATCTACTAGAAATAATGAACTTGAATTGCATGCTTCTAAGGACTCAGTCAGCTCATGTGAGGGCTGTAGGCAACTAAAACTTGACAATGAATCCTTAAATGTCAAGTGTGCTAAACTTGCTAAGGACTTACTAGTTAAGTTATAAGAAAGTTGCTTGCGATGTGCTGAGATTGAGGGGGACTTGTATAAAATCCAAGTCAAACTTAAAAAGAAACTAGAGGCCCAGACCCTTAGGATTAGAAATATCCCTTGCATTTCTTGTGAGGTCCTCAAGGTTGAGGCAGCCGTGCTGAGGGAGAAAAATGCACATGCTGGTAGTTCTACTCCTTTTGGTTCTTCTTCCTCTTCCTTCCCCTGCTCTTCATGTGCCTCTTTCTTCTGGGAGTGTGAGTATCTCATGAGCACTCTCAAGAAGTTTGTAAGAGGCAAGAAGAAGCTCAATCTCATTCTAGACCAATCGAAGATTAGTCGATTTATTCAAGGTCTAGGATTTGATTAATTGGAGCACGCTCGGGCGCATCCTCCTACTATTGTGCATGGCTCCAAGAGTGGTGAGATCGTGGTAGCTCCTAGGGTGAGTACCACTGTGTTTAGGTCTGCTGGGGTTATCCATGGGATCTCTAACAAAATGGCTGCTCCTCTTGCTGCTTCTGCCTCTATCAAGGCAAAGTATACATGCACCTTCTGTCAGAAGGATGGTCACCTAGTAGATTTCTGTTTCAGGCGCACCAAGATCACAAGGCGTGAGTGTGTTGCTGCTCTTAGGGGTATTCAGAGTCATCCCCAGACTCTGAGTGCTTCTAAGGCATGCACTGCTGCTAGACAGGTTAGAGAGACGCCTATTTTTGGGCAGCGTCCAGAACTCGATTTTCATGCTATTCATTCAAGTTTTGATCCTGGAGCTGTTCGTAGTCAGTCTATCCGCTGTCCTCTTGATATTCCTTGTTTTTCCCATCGAGGTAGATATCAGCGGAGTGAGGTGTTTTTTAGTAGGATATTCAGGCAGCCTTACTGGGATGGTCCGATCTTTGCTCCACGGCGGGCCAACCTAGTTTCGGCTCCTAGATCTTCTATTAGGATTGCTATTGATCTTGTGAGAGTTGAGCGTCAAAGAGACACTCGAGTCCTGTCTTCTTCTTTTATGACTGGTGCTCTGAGGTGTCGCGTGGTTCAGTATTGAGTTCCTAGGTCTTCACTTTATCCTAGTACTGAGTCATCTCCTTCTCTTTTTGCTTGATCAGGATCATCGGATGGGGAAGGGAGAGGTTTGGATTGTTGACTCCGGTTGTTCTCGTCATATGACCGAAGATTCTCGTTGGTTCTCTTCCCTAGTCCGAGCCCCCGGTGTTGAGTTGATCACTTTTGGGGATGCTTCTTCAGGTAGAGTCATTGCCAAAGGTACCATTTGCACTAATAACAATTTTATTCTTAACGATGTTGCCTTAGTTTGTAAGCTGCAATAAAATCTGCTTTTTGTTTCTCAGCTTATCGATGACTCTCTCGAGGTAAGCTTCAAGAGTAGTGCCTATAGGATCCTCGATTCATCAAGAGAGTTAGTTTGCAGGATTTCTAAATTTGGGAGAGTCTTTTGTGCTGATTTCTTTGCTTCTTCTGGAGACTCTTTTCGATGTTTGATTGCTTCGGAGTCCCGTGATCTCTCCTTTTGGCATAGGAGATTAGGTCACATTAGCTTCAACCATTTGACTCGAGTTAGCAATCATGATCTCATTCGTGATTTGCCTAAACTCAAGATGATCAAAGACTTAGTTTGCTCTCCTTGCCAACATGGAAGATGGTTTTTGCTTCTCATCCTCCAATCAATGTTGTGATGACTGATGCACCAGGACAGCTTTTACATATGGACAATGTTGGTCCAGCTCGAGTGCAATCATCGGGTGGGAAGTGGTAGTCCTTTTAATTGTCGATGATTTTTTAAGGTATTCTTGGGTGTTTTTCATGGCCTCGAAGGATGTATCTTTTACTCATTTCAGGGGTTTGGTCAGTAGGTTTTCTATCGAGCTCCCAGGTGCCTTACGAGCTATAAGTAGTTACAATAGCACGGAGTTCAAGAACTCCTACTTTGAGAGTTTATGTGTGGAGTCTGGTTTAGAGCATCAGTTATCCTCTCCTTACGTCCCTCAGCAAAATGGTGTAGTGGAAAGGAAGAATAGAACCCCGGTTGAGATGGCCAGGACGATACTAGATGAGTATAGTAATCCTCGGAAGTTTTGGGCTGAGGATATAACTACTTCTTGCCATATGTCTAATCGAGTATTCTTGAGAGCACATTTGCACCGCATTTCTTACGAGTTGAGGTATGTGTGAAAGCCCAGTGTTTCTCATTTTCGTGTGTTTGGTTGCAAGTGTTTTATCTTGAAGTCTCGTAACCTGGATAAGTTTGAGTCTCGCTCTTCTAATGGTATTTTTCTTGGTTACTCGACTTCTTCTCGTAGCTATAGGGTCTGGAGTTGCGAGTCGAATAGGATCATAGTGTTGGTGATAGGCCCTTGAGGCGATCATAGAGATGATTTCTGTCACGCCTTATATTTATGGAACAATATAATTGTTTGTCCTTTGAATAAATATCGATTGGATTAATCAACAAGTAAGTGACTTGTTCGTGCAACTTTTTCCATATATTGATATTATTCAAATTATCCCTGATCGATTATCATAATATAGGATGATTATGTTTCATAGATCAGCACATGTATTGATTAATGACCATGTTTAATCAATAATGTGGACACATGTTAGAGAACATGCGTTGGATAGACCTGTATGAGACACTGCTGAATTATTATATATATTCTTATGTGTCATCAGTTGGTCTCATGCATAGTGTATGTATGTTCCTTAGACCTGAGATCGTCATTGGTTTCCTAGATGTGTAATGGTTTACTTAGGAGCTACCAAACGCTACTCTTTAACCAGGTAGTTATAAAGGAAGCTTTCGAGTTTACTATGAAACATGCTGAGGTACATGAATGATCAAGATGGAATTTGCTCCTCCTATATAACGAGAGATATCTCTGGGCCCCTCGAGGTAGATGGATTAAGTAAGTGCATGGCCATGCTAGATGTGATTGAGAGTCAATCCAGATAAATTATTCCACTACGGTATGAGTGAAGACATCGAGCTGTCATAGAATAACACGACTCTCGCCTTGAGCTTGATCTAATATCGTGAAGCAAAGGGAACATGACATTATCACATTATAGTAGGTTAGGCCGATGCTTTATGGATATTTGGGTATCAATATATACTGCTAGGTACCGCTGTCGATTATCGATCGAAAAGGTGTTTCCGAGTCATGTCCAAATATACATGAACCTACAGGGTCACACACTTAAGGGGTTGGAATATAGTGGTATGGATTGGATCCGTCACTAATGGGCCAAGTGGGCTTTGTCCTTCAGTTGGGCTCTAATGTAGGATTCCACCGCAGGGGAGGGGACGGCTATATAAAGGGAGTTCGTGGTTGCAATTGGAACGTGAGAGGGCGTAGCCATCGAAACCCTAGCCGTCTCTACTTGAGCCTTCCCGTGCGCGCTGGTGCTGGCACACCGATGCACGGTGTTCTTTTCCCGAACGTGTGGACGCCAGTAGAGGTATTGCTGCTACTGCGACACTGATCGGGACGATCGACCACCACGCGAGGAGGATCGACCATCGCACAAGGAAGATCGACCACTGCAACAGGACATGCACTTCATTGATTCGGGCTGCATCAACTTTCTTCCGCTGTACTGCGTGTCTAGTGGTAACGATCCTTGATCATTTAATTGCATGGCTTTCTGTTTTAAGAGGTAGAAATTTTAATTGTGTGCTAGTGTAGCCTACCCGTATCCCTTCACATAGACATGTGAGGTGACCTTTGATGAGGCTAGCCCAGGAGCTAGACCTGACATTTCAGACTCTTTTTCCCTCTCCGAGACCATCTTTGTAGAGGATGACGATGATGGTGTTCCACTTGATCCAGTCCCCTCTACACCTGAGGTGCCTTCTGTTTCCATTTCTGCACCTCAGGGAGACCAGCCCTTATCTTTAGACTCTCCTTCAACGAGTGGTCTGTTCCTGCCTCTTCTGTGCATGAGGTAGAGGCCACTTCTGCTTCTGGACCTCTTCATCATATTAAAAGGCATCATCCACCTGATCAGATCATTGCTGATCTGTTTGAGCATGTGATACACTCAAAATTAGGTTTGTCCAGTTTCTGCCTTCACTCAGCCTTTGTTGCCTCCTTTGAGCTGAAGGATGTTTCTCATGCATTATCCGATGAATTATGGATTAATGCTATGCATGAGGAACTCAAAAACTTCGAGAGGAACAAGGTATGACAGCTTGTCGAGCCCCTATCTGGTCATAATGTCATTGGGACCAAGTGGGTGTTCAAGAACATGCAGAGTGAGGATGGGGTTGTCATTAGAAACAAGGCTAGGCTAGTTGCACATCACTTTTCTCAAGTCGAGGGTCTTGACTTTTAGGAGACTTTTGCCCCTGTAGCTAGACTAAAGGCTATTATGATCCTGCTTGCATTTTCTGCATCCAAGGGCTTCAAGCTTTATCAAATGGATGTCAAGAGTGCATTCCTCAATGGGTATGTTGAGGAAGAGGTGTATGTGAGGCAGCCTCTAGGATTCGAGAACCCCAAATATCCAAACTATGCCTTCAAGCTTTCTAAAGCTTTGTATAGACTTAAGCAGGCCCTTGGAGCTTGGTATGAAAGGCTTAAGCCCTATCTTCTCTGCCATGGTTTCAAAATGGGTATAGTAGACAAGACTCTGTTCATTAGACACCAAGATTCTCATTTCCTTATCGTCTAGATTTATGTGGATGATATTATCTTTGGTGGCACTTCACATTCTCTTGTGTCTCAGTTTTCAGAAGTGATGAGCACAGAGTTTGAAATGAGTATGATGGGCGAGTTGAGCTACTTCCTTGGCTTCCAAATCAAGCAGATTCAGGAGGGCACTTTCTTGCATCAAGGCAAGTACACTCGAGACCTCTTAAGGCGCTTCGATATGTTTGATGGGAAGCTGGTGATTACTCCTATGGCCACCACTGCTGTCCTCGAGCCTGATGAGGATGGTGAGCCAGTTGATCAAAAGGAGTTTTGGAGAATGAACGGCTCCCTCCTGAACCTTTGCTTCAAGGCCAGACATACACTTTGTTGTGTCTGTGCACTCGATTTCAAGCTTCTCCTGCACCTCTCATCGCCAAGCGGTGAAGAGCATCTTCAGGTACCTTCGAGCTACCATTGATTATGGTATTTGGTACTCTTCTTCTTCTTGTCTATCCCTTCGAGCCTTTTTCGATGTAGACTTTGCTGGCTATAGGATAGATAAGAAGAGCACCTCTGGCACTTACCAATTCATTGGCACTTCTCTTGTTTCTTGGTCATCTAGAAAGCAGTCCGGAGTTACACAGTCCACCGCTGAGGTCGAATATATTGTTGCAGCTAGTTGCTGTAGTCAGATTCTCTGGATGAGATCGACCTTGCGGGACTTTGGGTTAGAGATAGAGAGTGTGCCACTTTTCTGTGACAACACTTCTGCTATTTGCATTGCGAAGAACCCAGTTTAGCATTCCCGGACTAAGCACATTGATATTAGATATCACTTCCTTAGAGACCATCAAATAGCCGATATCTTTACCAAGCCTCTGGATATCTCCAGGTTTGTTGCCTGAGGAGTGAGCTTGGAGTCGTGTGCCCTTACGGCTTATTATGAGGGGGAGCTGGTTTGTATACTATGTATTATATATATTTTCTTCCAACTTTTCTTTTCCTTCGCATCTTCTAGGGGTTTTTGAGCCATAGTGTTATCTACTATCTTTTCTATGCTCTATAACTACCCAGTTTGTAGTTTCTCAACTTCTCTTCATCCTGTGTTTTTGGTTTTGATTGAGTTCATTTGGACCCCTCGTCGAGCTTAATTTTGCTAATAACTCAACTTGAACAAGATTAATGCTTAAAATTGATTCACTTGTTATGGGGACTTTGAGAATCTGCTTCATGAATTGCATATAGACTTCATTTTCTATTTTCTGAGCTTTATCTATTATGCAAATGAACTTCTAATCATGCTATACACCCTGCTACTTTCATGAATAAAAATGCTAGCTTAGATATGTTCAAGTTCATTTTGATTCATCTTTCTAAGCTTGTTAAAATTTGAAAATTAATACTTTAAACAAAAACTTGATGAAACATGTTGCTTTTACCTGCTATATTTCCTCTCTAGGTGCACATGCCATTATTTATGAAATTTTGGTTTTCTACTAGAGTTCCTATAGCAACTTGGGTGAAGCTAGGTAGATCAATACTCGAGTCCTTCAATTGCTCATAGATCTGTGTGCTAAAAATGAGAACAAAAATTGACTCTTTTTGTGCAAATTGATCTCAACACCTTACATTCACAAGACTGCCTCTCATTGCACTTGGGATGAACTTGAAATGTGTTGTGTATGACCAAGACCTTTTTTAAAGAATTTTTCTTAAGATGGTCGAATATGGCTTGAGTCAATTGCTTTAAGAAAAATGCAAACAAACAAAAAAACATAAATGGGTAAAGAATGCAAATAATGTCAAACATTTGCACCCCGCAATGTCTTTTAAAGTCTTAAAGCAAAATTTGCATTAATTGAAAAATGAGCTCGAAGGACCTTATATGCACTTCTAGATTCCCCAAAGTGTTGAGTAGATTGAACTCTAGGTTTTCCATTTGATCCTCTCAATGTCTTTGCTTCTAGTTTAGAAATTATGCTAAGTGTTGCAATTGTTAAATCATGCAAAATAACATTATCTTTTTGGTACTTGCTAGCAAACTTGTCATTTGCACTTGGACATGTCTTAGTTTAGCATAATCTAAACTTTAGTAGCTTGGTGTCATACTTTCTATATGTGGTCACTTGGATAATTCTCAAAGCTCTTTTTGGTTGCATTTCATGCATACATGTGTAAAGAGGGAGAATTTGCAATCTTGATGTCTATATTGCCAAAAGGGAGAGAAATTGTAGAAAAGGCATCATTTTCATCTTATGATCATGTGAAATCTTGCTAATTTTTAGGATCATAAGTATATTTAGAGCTTTTATGGAAAACTTATTCTTTCTATTAGCTTGCTCTAAAATCATCCTTACCAACTTGGTCATGATCTTATTTTCTTTTTCTCTGGATCAAGTTTGGCTTTGCAATTCAAATTGCCTACTTTCTTCTTCTTCAAACTCAAATTTATGACTTTTGTGTTGTTTGTCAATATACTCGTCAAGGGGGTGATTGAAAGACCATGTGGAGGTCTACCCATGTTTTGTGATGAGTATTTGACAAAATTTGAGCTTGGTATGCTCTGGTTTGAGTTTTATTTGAATTGGATTTTCAAATTGAAGCAATTTTAGTTGTGTCTGTCTCGAGCGATTCGAGTATCGTCTAATAGGCTTGTGGTCGATCGATTCGAGTAGATTGGTAGTAGCTAAGTATCTAGTAGAAATGTTGTTGGGTCGAGCACTCTGCAGTTAGCTCAACTTGAGTGCTTAGTTTAACCAATTGTTACTTGATATCATGTTATCGACTTGATGATGTGATCGATCGAGTTGGACCGATGGTCGATAGACTTGGTATCGAGTTAAGGTCGATAGACTAAGTATCGAGTTTGACATGTGGTCGATCACTTGATGAGGTCGAAACGGTGGTCAAGTTTCTACTCGAGCGAGGATCCTACTCGATGGTGGCAACTCGATGAGGTTGATATAGTGGTCGGTTGTGCTGACTTGTTGAATGATGCAATTGGGTGACCATTGCATATCTTTGTTGGACATTGCTATGTGATGTGTTCCCTTGTTTTTGATGGTTGCAGGACGATGGTGCTAGTCATGGTGAGGCGAAGGATGACCGAGACTAGGCGAGGTGCGCCGGAGGTTCAGACGGTCGAGGATCGGCAGAAGATGATTAGAGACGAAGTCGCTGCGAACCTAGAAGACAAGGAATAACTGAGATGCTAGCTAGGAGCTGCTCAGATCAAGGAGGACCGTCGAATCACGATCTTGGTGATAGAGCAGCAGGCCTAGTTATTATAGCTGTGTGTGGGAGTCATTCCTAGCCCTTGATGGTGATCCTTAGGGTAGAAGGAACTCATCCAAGGGTAGAGGGTTACTCCAGAGTAGTATAAATAGAGGGGGAGGGTTCAAGGTTTTTCGAGTTTTTGGCTCTTTTAAGCTTTTTGCCCACTTTGTTGTGAGGCTTTGTAAACCTCCCTTCAAGGAATGAAAATCATTTTCTCTTATGCTTGAATTCACTTTTCGAAATTAAATTCAGCAATTAAATTCCGCAATTTACATTCTTGCAATTTGCTTCTTGCAGATTTTGATTTGCCTCCCCTCCTTCTAAATGCTTGTGGATTTGGTGCTGAGGATGTATGATTAATAGATGAATCTTCTTTAGACCATATCCTAATCATCTTGGCAAATCCTGTGTTCTTTCTTGCAAGCAATCGATCTTGAGCGCTTAAGTGAATCATTATTCTAGATCATGTTTTAGGGGTTTTGGACTTGTGTTCTTGCTTGCTGTGACGTGTGGGAAGGTTATCCAAGGTCATCTTTATCATTAAAACCGCACTAGCAAGTCCAAGATGTAGTTCTCGAGTTTTGCTCAAACTTGTTGTGTTCTTTTCAAAATGAAAAATATCGAAACTTTGACGTCAATCGTTGCGATTGAAGGTTGGAATAAGTTCATGACATTCTTAGGATCCCATCTACCAAGTTTTGTGAGTTTTTGTTCAGCCGATCAAAAGATTCCTAAAATTAGCTTTTGAGTTCGTGTTGTTCTTGGCTCTGTTCTTCCTGCCGTTCTTGAGCCTGGTCGTACCGCTATTCGTGCGTTCATACCGGATTCTGGTACTATCAGATCCAACCCGGTCATACCAGACTCGCAGAAAAACTTCATCCATTTTCTTTTGCTCCTTTTTGATTGAACTATCTATGGGCTTGGTTGGATTATTTTTAGTAGGGGAAAATTTTATTTGGGATCATTCACCTCCCCTGTATCGCCATTTCAATCCTTCAGCTTGAGTAGGGCTCAAGTTGGCATCCCAGCCATCCACTTGTCCTCCCGGTTCGTAGCAACTCCTGGCCTCGATCATCTTTAGCGCTGCCTAACCGTCTGGATCTCAGCTCTCCTAGCCTAGTCTCGTTCTCCTCCATCTCACCATAACCTAGCTCCAAGTCTTGCAACCATCATAAACAAGGGAAACCCATCTTATAGCACTGTTTACAAGATATGCAATTTATAATTAACAATATGAATTCCCAATTAAATGCATCACTCAAGCTCACTGAGAAGGCCGACCGCAAGTCAAAATTGCTAATTTAGTTTTCTAAACTAAAACAAACTCACACAAATCAACACAAACCTAACAAATGTCAAATACTCATCACATATCTATGGATTGACGTGCACATGGTCTCACACTTTGTGTGTGTGTGTGCTCTAGAGAGAGCTTTGCCCTCCTTGGAGAGGTTTTGTAATTCTTCATCTGGAGATGAAATAGAAATCAAATTTGTGCTCAAGTTTTTTTCTCCCTTCTTTATTGAGTTTTTTTTATCTCTCTGTGGTTTTTTTATCTCTTGATATCGTGTTGCCAAGGATGAATGATTGATGGATGAATCCTCTGTAGATCATATCCCATTCATCTAGGCAAGCCTTAACACGATGGTTTGAAAGGAGAAGGATTCATGGTAGATCTTGATATTGCACATTTCAGAGCTGTTTCTTTGTTGTTCTTGTTTGCTGTGACATGTGAGAGGTCATTTAAGAACATCTTAATAATCAAAACTCCACGAGGAAGCTCAGATTGAAGCTTGTGGTTTTGACCTAGTTTTGGTGCAACCTTCATGAAATTTGAAAAGGGTAAGAACTTTGATGTCAATCTATTCAATTGCTAGTTGGAATAGGTTCCTAACATCAATAGGAAGATGCATGCAAAGTTTAATGAGATTTGGATTATAGAATCAAAAGTTACATCATTTCTTAGATTTGAACTCGTGCCGATTTACTGTTCATCCCATAGTACCGGAATTTTAGCCAGATGTAGTGCCGATTTTACTATTCATTCCTGTACCACCGGACTTATAATTACGGAAGTGCCACCTCCGGGCTGATTTTCCCTGAAACTTTATTCTTTCGTTTTTCTTTGATGAAGTGAGGTTTTGGTTGGTTATAAAATATGATCCATATCAGCCTTTATCTAGAGGGTCCTCCTTAAGTCTTTCGCCGTAAGCAAATATCTTCAAATCCTTCCAAATCATCCATCGGCTACATTTCATTGACTCAAAACTGCCAATTTTACTACACCTGCCGAATCTTGGTGCAAACATATGCCCCCCATTTTTGGGACATAACTTGTTATCTCTCAAAAATCTTGCTCATCGGCTTACATTTTGTTGGTTAAATGCGTCATCTTTATCAGCAACTGTCGCATTTATTGCGCTGTAAAATTTTGATATGCATATCGTGCGTTTTAACTGCTCGCAGCCCTCGAAATCTCTTTCCCGCTATTTCAAATTTTTCACCGTGCTATAAATATGCTGACTCCACACTGTCATTTTGACACCTTCGAGCTTTCTGATCTTCAATCATCAGCTTCAAGTTCTCCCGTGACTTCCAGTTTCCTTAGCTTTCATCGGTCAACCTCTTCTTCCCCCAAATCGGCTGAATGTACCCTCATCAGGTACTCATCCCGATTCCTAATAGCGATGACCAATGTTACTTAGGACCACTAATGAATACAGATCCGTCAGTCGTTATAGAACAAGAGCTGCCTCGCCTTCCTCTGTTGGCTCCCAAGTATAATATAGATGTTGGAGAAAAAGTTTCAGAACCTGGCCGATAACACTTAAAGGTTGGAGGAATTGGTATGTGCGGGTAGCGGCTCAGAAGAAGCAAGTTTCGAAGAGAATGGGAATAGCATAATGTCTTCCCTTTCCTTAACCGATCCAGAGGCCAATGAGCCCTTAGTGGCCACGACCTGCTATTTCTGGTCGGATACCTTCAACACCTTCTTGTTTAGGCCTGGCCCGATCGGCCCAACACTCCTGGACGTCACCTCGCTCTGTTGCTTAAGGCCAGATGGAGAACAACCGATAGCCTTTAGCGCCAAACCTTCATATAAACTGATTCAATCGAAAGGAGAGGTTTGGAATAAATATATAAGTAACAACCAAGGATCAGGCCAAGTATCGGACAAGGAACATGTCGCTTTCCTCCATATGTGGCTTCATCGATTCCTCTTCTGCGGAGCATCACTTGGACCAACACAAGTCTATCAAGTTATTGCAGAGCAGCTAGTTGTGGGGCGTCGGCTAGCATTAGGAAAGCTTTTCCTCGGAGCGATCTCCCAAATGATGCATGTTGTCAGAATTCGGCTTTTACCGGTATGGGCCTATACTCGGTCGGCAATATTGGCGGCCCTTTATGGTTTATCCTAGTTTGGTTGTACTATGTATTCAGCCGACCTTTTGACATCGATTCTGGTGAAGCCACGCCATTCCCTTTGAAAGAAATCCGTGAAGTCCAGGAACCAGTTTTTAGAAATAGCCAATCCTTCGGCGAGAAGTTCATCCTCTGCTCTTGCAAGCATCCACGACTCACCTCTATCGGAGCAAGGAAATTTCTAGCTTTCTTTTTCCAGCTAGATCAGTCGGATTTTAGTCAGAACAACTTTTTTAGCTACACCGAAACCAACAACTTCCCTTGGCCATCATTCATTCAGTTGGCGACCGACAGTGATGACATGTCTTTGGAGACACTAACATGTATAAGATTTTCATATCCCCCACTATACTTTCTATCGGCTTGCACACCAGAAACCGGACATACCAACCCTCTTTCGAGCTATATCATCCCTCTGTATGTTCCCGATAGTTGGGATTTGGTCAAGTATGCCCAAGCCTGTAGTTGCTGAATAAGATAAGGCCGAGAGAACGGCTTCGCCATGCGTCTAATGCCAGCACAGTGCTTTGTTTGGCCGATGAACTTCAAATGAAAAACCTCCCACACTTTATCCTGCAAACCCGAAGGGCTGGCAACTACTCAAATTGGTTGTCGGCTATCGTGTCACTCTTTTCCCACCAGAGCGGACTACATCGGCTATGGTGGCGAAGTTCTTTCCTGACCTGCAACCAGTGGTGCCGACATCGACTAACACCTCTAGTAGTAGTTCTAGGTATAGCAGTGATGCTAGTTCCTCATGCTACACTAACACAAGCTTAGTGAACATAACTGGCGAGGTATCGGCTTCGGAAGATTTTCCCTTTGCTGCCCACATTTTCCTTCTCATAGTGGTTTATTAATCAATTTATATCCTCGTTTTGCAAACCAAGGCTACAGGGAAGAAGGCAGCCGATGCTGCTGGTGCCTTGCATTCTGGCAAACGACCTCACACTTCTGGATCAGCTTTTGTGGGGTATTCCTCGGGAAGCTTGGTGTCCAGGCTCCGTCACTCTCTGATCTTGACAAGCAGCAGCCAAGTACTTTTCGATCGGCTTTCCTTCACTTTGGTGCTCTAAGTTTTGTCGTCTTCAATTAAAACCCTTGGTCGATCTTTTCAGAGAAAAAACGGGCTAAGTATACCAAGGCTCCCGCCAAGAGAGGCTCCAAGCCCTAAGAGCAGAGTGGTGAAAGCTCATCACATGGATCGGCCACTGAAGGGGTAAGTTATTTTCTCCATGGGTTTCTATGATGAGTATTCTCACATATCGGCTTAATTCATTCTAACTCTAATTTGCAGCCGATCCCATCGGTGTAGGTGGCCAACATTCTAGCCAATCTTCCCGGTGCTTCTCTGGAGGCTCCACCACCCACTTCTCAGTTGACACAACCGGCTCCTGCTGCCCTAGCCACCTCTGATCCAATGGATCTGCTGGGGTTTACTTTGGTTGAACTCGATGATCCAGAGATTAGGGCCATCGTCGACTATCCCGCAGACATTCGCAAAATAATAGAAGTCTCAAAGGAAGCGTCGACCGTGGTCACATCTGCTCCAGGTATTTAGGAGCACCTGAACAAGCTCTTCGACCTAGTAATGAGGCCCCGGGCTGAAATCTTCAGCAACAACTAGCCGATCAGGGATGCCATGGCCACCGTCAAGGCTGATCTTCCTCTAGAGACTATGGACGCGCTGCTAAACATATGCCATCTAGACGACAAGAGGGCATTGGTTGAGGCAGCACAGGCCAGGATTGCATGCCGGGAAGCCCAAGCGGCCAATCAGAAGCTTCTTGATGAGCTGGTTGCTGAGACAAAGGCAAAGAAATGCAAGTCTGACGCCGACACTCAGTCATTCAAGGCCAAGAAGGCGTCTTTGCAGCAGATCGAGTTGGCCAAGAAGGCCCTTGAAGAACAGCTAGCAAAGCTGACCAAGCATATCTCTGACAGCCAACTACTCGTCGAGCAATCGGCGCCGGCTATCAATGAGCAGAAGCTTGGCCTGGCTTTGGGCATGGCCAGCGTCAAGAAGCAGACGGCCAAAATTATCCCTATACCAGGAAGCGCTCAAGAGGATCAAAGGATCGTTGATGAGATGCAGGAGATAATTGGCAAAGCTGTGGGCGCGTTGTCAGCTCTAGGTGCAAGACTTCATGGTTCTGGCCTGTAATGCTAATCCCTAGACCTTGTAACGAATCAAGAAATACTCTGATCGGCCTTGGTTAAAACTGAAAGCTTTTGTAATTTCCAATCGGCTGTTTAACCGATTATTTATCTAAATCTTGTTTTGCTTGTTAATATCGTGGACATATTTTAACTTAGCCAAAATTAACTACACCGTGTTAATTTGGCTTCACTGGCAAGGAACCTATAGCCGATTAAGAGCCAATCCAAATACTAGGGTAGTATTTCTTCAAGTATTTTTCGTTAATTTCCTTAGGAAATACCACGTCGTCCAGCGTTTCTAGATATAGGAATTTCCAGCAACAAGCCGATTTATCTTATATGGTCCTTCCTATGTAGGAGTCCATTTTCCAAATCGATTATCGCAAGAGTCATAGGAAGTATAGTTTTCCAAACTAAATAGTTAGAATTGCAACAATCATTGGTAGGACTGCATGATGTGCTCCATGTGTCCCAACATAAGAAATGCCTTAGAGTGCCAGCAGAGTAGATGCCATTGCAAGCAATTGAACTGCAGGAAGATATGACCTACAAAGAGCAGCCAGTCAAGATTTTGGATGTGATGGATTGCAAGACCAGGAACAAGTCTGTTCACTTTCGCAGAGTTCAGTGGAGCAATCACTCAGAGAATGAAGTAACTTGGGAGCGTGAAGAGGATCTGAAGTCAGAATTCCCAAACCTATTCTCTAGCTAGCCCTGAATCTCAGGATCGAGATTCTGTTAAGGAGGGAGGTTTGTAACATCCCAAAATTTGCCTTTAATATTATTTTATTGTTATTTGTGCAATTTGTGATTTTTCTGAATTTATTGGAATTTTCTAGATTTTATTTGAATTTATTTTAAATTAAGTAATTGGCCCTTTAGTGAAAAGTATTTAAATAATGTTAAAGTTAAAATAAAGTTTTGCCAAAAAATATTTTATTGGAATTCAAAATATCTTAAGGTATTTATGAGAATTTTCTTGGATTTTTCCTGATATTTTTCTTGCTTAAAACATCATGCATTTTTTACACATATGTTCAACCCTCTACTCGAAGCACTCATCGAGCGGAAGGTCGAGGGCTACATCGCTTGAGCTTTTCTTTACCTGGCTCTGCTCTCGGGTCGATACATCCATTGAATAAGGGGTTGGGAGTCACAACAAGTATATTTGATGCTGATGCTTCACTTTTTCCTCGATCCAGTTATCGGGCAGGGAGTTGGGGGCTACATCACGACTTTGTGCTTACGTCAATCTACTCCCTACTCGATGATATCATCAAGTAAGGAGTTGAGGGCTACAGGTAACTCTGTACCTTGCTCTATTTCCTGGTCGATACTGCTATTGAGCGGGGCATTGTAGGCACAATTTTCTTTATTCCTTTTACATGCATTTATTCGATTGCATACTTAGAATGACAACGAACAAAACCAAAGGGCGATCAAGCCTGAAACCGATGATGAGCAATTCTATCCTGCGCGCATATGAGTACTAGAATGTCAGACATCTAAAGCTCAGCGGATGGTGTGAGGCGAAGCCTCTAGTCGATTCTACTTGCGTTGTCTAGCAAGTTCATGCTCGCTACAAAGTCTAAGTTGTGTGGTCGATGAAGACTTGTAAAAATCATGTAGTTTTACTCCAACTTATTGTAACATCCCAAAACTTGCCTTTAATATTATTTTATTGTTATTTGTGCAATTTGTGATTTTTCTGAATTTATTGGATTTTTCTGGATTTGAATTTATTTTAAATTAAGTAATTGGCCCTTTAGTGAAAAGTATTTAAATAATGTCAAAGTTAAAATAAATTTTTGCCAAAAATATTTTATTGGAGTTCAAAATATCACAGGGTATTTATGAGAATTTTTTTGGATTTTTCCTCATAGTTTTGCCTGCGAATCGTTGGATCTGCGTTGGATGGCTATGATTAATTGTGTTAGAAAAGGAAAAGATTTAATCGCCGCCATTGGATTCCACATCGTCGGAGGATCTCGACTGTTGATCGTTGATCAGATGGTCACCATGATAAGGACATCACTACTATGGATACAATCACACCTGGTTGTACCAACTCAAACACGTCATCCATGGGCAAAGAAGAGAGAGATATCAAATCCATCACGTTCCGGAATCCAATTCGGCCTCCAGATACCAGCCTGAAGTTAAACTCGCATAACTTTTGCATACGGTGTCCGATTGGAGAGTTCTTGTACTTAATTGAAAGCTTACAACAAGACCTTTCTAGTGAGTCTAGCCCCAGCTCCAAATTCATCGTGGATCAGTTGAAATCATTGAAACAATACACTATAATACTATTTTGGACTGTTTCGGGCCTTGTAAGTGTGTGGGGGCCCAAGCCCACGTTGTGTGCGCCCCCCGGCTGCACACAACCCTAGGATGTCCCTCTCACGTTCCTCCCTCTTATAAACTCAGTACCCATCGCCTTACACACCTGGGTTTTGTTTGATTAGTTTAGCCAAGTGCAAACTTTGAGTCTTCGAGTTGTATTGGACAGCCACCTTGTCAAGACCTTCAATGAACCCCACCCTGTTTTGCCTTCATTCATATTCGCAATTTCAGATTGCTTTCACTATTGTTCTTGCTTGTTTTTCGGTTTCTTGCAGGAATTGAACCTCGTGTTCAGGTTGATCGTGCCAACGGCAAGATCAATAACACTCCGGAGTTGGTTTAGTAATTGTTTAGGCGCATCGTCATCGTACGTTGTAGTCGGATCGTCAAAGTCAGTTCCACCAAATCGATAGTTATCGCTCTCATCGAAAGATCGGGACACAACCTCACATCATGTGGTATGAGAGCGCCAAGTTTCTTGGTGAGAGATTCAGTACCTTAGATTAGTTTTTCTTTTCTATCCTAAATTGAAAATTACACCACAAAAATTCAACCTTTAGATTCAATCTGGTATTTTAGTGAGTTTTGTTAGGTTTGGTTCATTGGAGTCCTTGTTTTAGTTGCTGATCATTTTTCCTTTGCGTAGCTTTTCTTTCAATCTGTCAAGTACTTTTTTTTGTTCATAACTTTCGCATCCAAGCTCGGATTCTAGTGCTCTTGCACTTTCTTAAAACATGGGAAGGAGCTCTGCAAAAACTTATTTGGGCATGGACTATAATTCCGTATCCAAGTTTGTTTAATTTGGATGTCAAATTTGGTGAAGCAAGTTGTACCTCCAATCCAGATTGGTTCGTATTTTGATCATAATTCTCATGTCCTAACTTTGATTAAGAAGTTTTTGTACTTTCTTGAATCCTTGAAGAGTCCTCTACAAATTTTTTTGGGTGTCCTTTGTGATTCAGACTCCTTCAAACCGAATTTGATTCGGATTCGGAATCGGTCTCGCTAGCTAAAATTGGGGGTATTCTGTGGTGTTCGATTTTTGAGCCATAACATTCACACCCCGAGCTCTAAATTGCATGTTCTTGTACTCTTTTGAAAGTTAAGGACATAAGCTTCAATTCTTTGCATAGTGAACCTTCTAAATTCGGTCGTTTTGAAACTTTAATCTAGGCAATAAATTTGCTGCCCTAGAAACATTGAATTTGGGTATCTTGCTTCAATTTGTGTTCTAGCTTTGTTTCTTTGAGTTGGTTGAGTCCAGTAGCATCCACAATCCATAAAATCCCAAAAATATCAGTACACATACCTTTGAGAACCAATTCATCCTTTGCGAATACTTTGATCCCAATTGAGACTAGCTATTTGATATTGCTTAGGGTTGTTCATATTGATACAATACATAATCTTGAATTATCATATCATACTATCTTCTGACATTGAGTTAGGGATTCCAAAACTTTGTTCATAGTAGTGTTGGCCGAAAGTCACTCAAAGAAAGAAAAGAGAAAGAAAGAGCCAAAAGGCAAAAAAAAGAGAAGAAGAAAAAAAACAAAATAGTGGTCGGTCGCACTACATTGAGCAAAACCCTAATTTGTATTCATTATTTCAGATTGTGCAATTGTACTAATTATTGAGCAATCTTGTGCCCTTTTTACATTCTTGAAGCAATAAGCTACCGTCTTTCCACGACTTGTGCAATAGAGCTTTTGGTGCCTCACTTATATTTTATAGCTCATTTCTTGATTGCATAAGTACCATTATCTTTGCGCGTGTATTGTCTTGAAATTCGCTTATATCCTTGTGATCGGCAACTAGACCTTGTTAATTCTAGTTTGGGTCATTACTTATCATTACAATAACTAGAATTATCAGATTGCATAGGAAATAATTATAGCCTACCTAGCTCCACATATTCTACCTCGTACGTTTGTTTGGTCCCTTGGCAATCGCTTAATCCAAGCTTCGGAGAACTTTTGGCACCGCCAACGGTCGACAACACCTGCTGCATAGTAAGAACTTGTAAGAGCTTTGGTTAAAACTTGAGAGATGAGAGACTTTTCACCACATCCTATGTAGTGATAAGCACATTATACTTAAGATTTGTTTTTTGTCTTCACTAACAATGGCAGGTTCTCAACATCGTAGTGCTTAGGCCAACAACATCCTAGGAGAAAAGATAGTTCACACTCCGAGATACGAAGATCGTACGAGCACAACTTCATCACCACGGGAGGTACGACGACATAGCACACGTACTAAAAGTAAGTTTACCGTACCCATTTTTAGTGGTAAATATGATCCTGAAGGTTATCTTACATGGGAATTAGCTGTAGAACAAACATTTGATAATCATGGAATTCCTGAGCATGAAAAGGTTTGGATTTTTCCTAGTGGATTTACTGATTTTGCTGCTCTTTGGTTGAATGATTATATGCGTATAAATCAGGACATCCCTAGCACATGGATTAAATTGAAGAAAATTATGAGAGCTAGATTTGTTCCTTCATATGTTGCTCACAAATTACAGAATGAATTGCAATGTCTGAAACAAGGTAGTAAAACTGTGAATGAGTACTACCAAGAATTTCAGCATAGATCTTTGCGTTTTGGGTTAGAAGAGACCGAAAAGACTCGAATAAACAACTTTTATTTTGGACTAAATTTTGATATTCAGATCATGATATCTTGTAAAAAATTCAATTCTATGTCATGTTTGCTTAATCTTTCACGTGAAGCTGAAATAAAAATACAGAGAAGACAATCAACCACAGTTGAAGCTCGTACAATGTTAGATGCTACTCCTGTTGCATGCACTGCACTAAATGTAACACCCCGACATCTATCATGCCCGAATGCTACCAAACATAGAAACTCCAACAATTAAATATCCCAAAACAAGATAAATTCCAGCAAGGTTACCAATTGCTAATACCGAAAATTCGGCAGCATAACATCTGTTTTTATCATGAATTTAGCAACGTTAAAAAATGGCAAGTAATATCAATATATAAAGCATCTAAAGAAGCAATGAACATAAATGTAACATCCACAAAATCTCATACTAACAGTTCCAATCTCACTACAAAAAAAACGAACCCAACGAGAGATTTAAGCACTCCAAACGACCATTTAACAAGTTTCATGGCCTTTGCTTATTTCCAAGAATTCCAATCGTAACTTATAACATTGCCTAAAGTGAAATGCTACGTGAGGAGGTGTAGCTAATCCCTTATCCCGCATGCCGACTTTTTGGTACCTAAAAAAACAACATTAAACACAAGAGTGAGTTTAAAACGCAGCAAGCATAATGAAATGAGTGAAAGAATCATTTAGCACCAACAACAAGATATTCATCATTTTCATATGCATAATATCGTTAACAATTCGTACTCATCTCCTTGAATAAGATGCAGTGCCATGCGATGCACATGTCCTCTCAAAGGCGATATCTGGATATAGTGAGTGCACACCCGTCGGTGTGCACCCTCTTCCCTTCCATCCCGTAGATGGAGGGTGCCTACTCGCTTCCATTCGCTACGGTGAATGAAATCACGATGTAGGACTTACTCTATGGCTCTCCGGATTAGTCATAACTTTCACCGCTTTACCGACTAGTTAGGACTTTCTCACCGCCCTGGCCAGATTTCATGCCATGAATGCAACATGTACTAGTAACCCAAAACAACATCTACAACAATTTTATCTCATCTTGGCGTAGCATTACTATGAATCAAGTCCTCATATCCTGGTTAACATTAGACATAGCAATTAATCTATCAGTTACTCATTCATCACATAAGCATCAACATAACAAACCACTCATGAACTAGTCCATGGCACACACAGCATCTCTAACAATTTCCTACCACACACTACCCATTCCAAAACACTTGCCTTAGCCTAAGGCGACGGAATGGTGAGATGAGGAAGGCACTCCCGGGGTCACACCACCTGCAAACACGCATCAAACACTCAAAATGTACCCCCAAAACAGTACACACTAGATCATCTATCCAACTACACAAACTACTCCCAAAATCCGAAAAACGGAGAGTCTGTCCCTCCCGGACAGTAGACTTCGATCTAGCATAACTTTGGCTAGGGGCTCCGAAATGATTAAACGAGTACATCATCGCGAAGCTTAGGAAATTTCCTAATTTTTCCTAGGTATTGAGAAAAGCTGATTCGGCCTTTAAAGTTGTTTAATCTACCAAAAATACTATGATCTGTTCCAACTGCGCCACAGATTTGAACACGTTCGATAAAACAGCCACAACTTTCAAACGGCTGATCGGAATTACGCGTTCTTTATTCCCAATTAAAGGTATTGAAATTACCTACAACTTCTTCAATAGGCGACTGACCAAAATCCGACTCTAAAATCGCTTAATCTCAAACCCTAGGTCGGCCGCCCAATCTGCCCGAACTGCTACACATGCAAAACTCTTAAAAACTTCCAATCTAACCAATTACCGCACCACCAATTGTTCTAAAAACTTGAGATCTACCTTTAGCACAGATCCTAGCCCATCCCGATGGCTCACCCAAGACCATACCTCTTCCGAAGAACGGAGGACAACGAATTCTTCCTCCCGGCTTCCCGATCTGCCTTTCCCGCGCTGGAACACGCCGGATCTCCGCGTCACGGAGCCTCCCGACGAACTGAGCAGCAAGGGGGGTGAGATGGGGAGCCTTCCTAGGCCACCAAAGAGGGTGGAGAAGGGAGGAGGCGGAGGAGGAGGTGGCGCAAGGAAGGGAGGGGGCGGCTGGTTGAGGGGAAAAAAAAGAGGAGAGGGGAGGGAATTAGGGCAGGGGAGGAGATATAGGGCGTCCCAACTAGGTCCCCAAGTGGGCTCCCACCCCCACACGGGCCCAAAATGAACCCACTAAAGCCCACACTCCTTTTCTTTTCGGCCCAAGCTTCCCGAACAAGCCCAACACCCAAAAACAGCCCTAGAACGCCACTCCTTTCACACCAAAAAATTTTAAACCCAAAAAAATTTCATATTTCAAAATATATATAAACCTTCCGAAGCATCACACTAAAACCTAATGAGAGCCTACACCCAGAGCATGTGAGAGAAATACCAGAAAATTTGAGTGAAGTAGAGGATAACACATGGGAGGATGATTCCCCTAACGTAATCCAATCTACTTCTGTTACTTGCTATTCCATGTGATATGCAGGTTACTTCTGAAGAAGGGGAGCTACAACCTGAAAAACCTGCATTATCAAGTGAAAGTTTTGAGGTACCTACTTCTTTTGAGGAGGACGCTAATGACCATGGTACAGATCTGATTTTACAGCACGAAATGGAGCTAATTTGTGAATATATTCCTGTTGTACTTAATTTTAGTGAGTTACCACCTTATGCTAGAGTTGTAGAACTATGTGATGAATTGCATGCTTATAATTTTGATCATGTGGTGCTCTTTACGCATAAGGAAGTGATAGCTAGAATATCCTCTGCCACTGTTTTGTGTTATGTCATGTTGAATGAACCTGTTAGCTTGACTTGTGCTATGGATAAGATTTCTGAAATTTCATCTCTTAAGTCTTTATCTATCACCTATTCCTACTGTTTTAAATTCAATTTATTTGGGGATTATGGCATAGATGGCATGTTTCTTGTTTACAGAATGTGCATAACTTGTTCTATGCAACAGCTTATTTCTTTTGCGGCACCATCAAATTTTCCTGATATGTGTGATACTCGTAGATTGCTACCTCATTGTTTGAATTTTAGTGCATTGACTTGTATTACAAATCAGCTTGTCCTAGTTGATGAGTGGAAGGCCAATAAAATTGTGTCACCGTTGTTGGAATGGTTTGATATTGCTTGTTTAAAATTCAATCATATGAATGAGCTCTGTTTGTTGCCAAAACTTGTAGTTTTGCCCATCTATGTTACTGAAGGAGGCTTACAAAACATGAGTATTCTTTACCCAAGGATTGGGATAGATATGTGCATTACTTATATTTGCAAATTAAGTTGCAAACTAAATCTTCTTAATAATTATGTTACATGCTTCACTTATAATCACAAATTGAGTTGCAAAATTGTGAGGAAAGGTGTTTTGCTTAAATCTGATTTACTCATTTGTTGTTATGTAAATAACATTCCACGAATCCAAAAGAACAATGAAATATGGGATATATATATATATATATATATATGTTGTGTACACGTTGCTCTTTTTGTTGCCTATTTCTTGTCCAGCTTGTCCAAAACCGAGAATGGTTTTCCTTCAAGGAGAGGTAGAAGCATCCAAGAGTGCTAGCTTTCATCATGCCATTATATGCTGGAAAAAAGTGTTGAGCTATATGGATAATTATCAGGTGAATCCTCTAAATGCTTTTCATGTCTTTAAAATATATAAAGAGGCGGAGCTACTATTTTATTTAAATAAATGCAGGACCTATATGAGAATGTTTGGTGCCGAAGACGAGCTAAAAGGTGAGCTTGAGTCGAGGACGACTCAAATTCAAGAAGGGGAGGATGATGATGACATCACTACTATGGGTACGATCACACCAGGTTGTACCAACTCAAACACGTCATCCATGGGCAAAGAAGAGAGAGATATCAAATCCATCACGTTCTGGAATCCAATTCGGCCTCCGGATACCATCCTGAAGTAAAACACACATAACTTTTGCATACGGTGTCTGATTGGAGAGTTCCTATACTTGGTTGAAAGCTTACAACAAGACCTTTCTAATGAGTCTGGCCCCAGCTCCAGATTTGTCATGGATCAGTAGGAATCACCGAAACAATGTACTATAATATTGTTTTGGGCTGTTTCGGGCCTTGTAAGTGTGTGGGGGCCCAAGCCCAAGTTGTGTGCGCCCCCTGGCTGCACACAACCGTAGGACATCCCTCTCATGTCCCTCCCTCTTATAAACTCAGTACCCGTCGCCTTACACACTTGGGTTTTGTTTGATTAGTTTAGCTAAGTGCAAACTTTGAGTCTTCAAATTGTGCTGGACAGTCACCTTGTTAAGACCTTCAATAGAACCCCACCCTGTTTTGCCTTCATTCACATTCACAATTTCAGATTGCTTTTACTATTGTTCTTGCCTGGTCTTCGGTTGCATGCAGGAATTGAACCTCGTGTTCAGGTTGATCGTGCCAACGGCAAGATCAATAACACTACGGAGTTGGTTTAGCGATTGCTAAGGCGCATCATCGTCGTACTTTGTAGTCGGATCGTCAAAGTCAGTTCCACCAAATCAAGTTCTTCTCTGATCCATTGTTGGAGTCCGCCGTCAGCACGTCGCCACCGTCGTTGGAAACTAGGAGTCCGTGTACGACGCATTTGATGGCACTATTTAAGGTGTGGAGTGTCGCCCGAGGTTCACCATCACCTGTCGTCGCTGTTGGTCCAGGAGTCTGCCTCCAATACGCAAAGGAGCGCCCGTGAGCGCTCGCCATTATTCTTTACCGTGCCATTGAATTTTTGCCGCGTTTCGCCACTGTCCGGTGTTCGTTCGTCATTGTAGAGGTCAAATCCGAGGAACTCATTTCAAGACGCGTCGGATCCGTGGGTTTTCGTCGCTGTTCCGTCACTGTAGCGTCATCAGGCTTGTCATCGTCTTCATGTCCGGTGGAGCATCGCCGCTGTACCACCATCACCAGGTTAAAGCTTCTTGGCCATTGGATCATCGATCGACGACTGACGTTGCGCCGCTTGTCTGCATCAACAGTGAACACCTCCGTAAGCGTTGACCGTTAGATCTACAATAGACTCTCGAGATTTTGCTGCATAGGCTAAGATTGACAAATGTTAGATCGTGATGTAAAGGTTTGGATTGTGCCGTGCGGGAGGACCAATGACGCGTTGACACGTGGAGGATCGGGCACCGAGGCATCGTGCATCGGGTCCACGGTGAACCAGAGGAGGTTTCGTTGACTACGCGCATGGACTGAGGTGACGTGTCACTCTATGATTGGTCCAAAGGGTTGCTGACATCATGCTGACGCAATAATGCGAATTTCCTTTATAAAAATAATTCAGTTTATAACTGATTTTCAATTTTCTGATTTTTAGAATTTTTGAATCTTTCGAGAGCCCGTTCTCCTTCATAAGAGCTCCGATTGAGGTGATTCAAATTTCTAAAAATTTGAAATATTAATATATATCTAATGGTGAATTTTATTTGATTTTTGGAGTTTGTTTTCTCTCTATTTTAATGTTTATTTGGCTTTCTCTCTCGTTTCGCGTGGATGTCGAATTGTGCGAAGTATCCAAGGAAGATCCATCAACTCAGGAACAAGGTCCAGAGCAAGAATAAGGGCTTTTATAAGGCAAGTTGTGCTTTGATCATGTTGAACCCATGTTTACAAAATCACTATATTGTTTTACTCTATTGCATGTTATTTCACATGTACAATTGTTTCAAATTAAATTGGGACTTAGCTAATCTACCAATTTGATCTATACCCTACCTTGTCATTTGTATGCCATGATCTATTATCACCCTAGATTGGTTCACTATCATTGGTTAACAATAAAATCAACATGGGATGGTTACATCGTAATAGTTTGCTTAGCCATACCACGTCATCACATGTACTTGTATCATCAATGTTTAATCTTGACTATTGGAATATGGAACAATGATATGAACTTGTGTGTCATGTGTGTTCATGCAATGAGATTGAGTTGTAGTGGCGAGGGATGTGACGCAACAATGTTGACTTGTTAATAGCACGTGGTGCTTGGTAATCAACTGGGGTGGCAATCACTTAGATTGGGGCAAGTGGCAAGGGGCAGTATGCCAAGGTGGGCCGTATGGCAGAGGGTATGTGGAAGTCTTGCCCTAGTCACTCTAAGAACTTAACCTTGCAAGCCTTTGACCTGAGTCAATCATGCAACCACATGTCTTGTATGGCACAGCCTAGCTGATTAATTTGCAATGCCTTAGCTTGGTACTATCAATGGTGGTGTGAGTCCCGAGTTATGGATCAACTCACATGGCGCAAGAGGGGGGCCCTAGATATGGTAACCAGACCCGCTAGTGTTGAAACCTTAGTGGGTAGTACTGGATTAAGCCAGAGCATTGTAAAAGTTGTCATGTTCTCTTCGCCGACACACCAAAGGAAGTGTGTTAATTGCATGGCAACAAGAGATGATCATGTCGTGTGGGTAAAGTGCATAACCTCTGCAGAGTGTAAATCTATTTGGATAGCCGTGCTCGCGGTATTGAGCAATTCTCGAGAATTATAGTTAAGGGTTAGTTTAATTAAATGGAAACTTGGTTGGGATGGCAGGATTGCCATATGGAAGGTTGGAACTTGACTTAGTATTGAAAACTTGGTTTGGTTGAGAAATGCAGAAATTATTTATTACTATTATTTGTTTTACTGTCTTTAGAATCTATTTATCGTATTTGTTCATAAATTCTGCTTATTACAATAGAGCCATATTAGCCATTCCTTTGGAATAAGCCTTGCATATATATATGTTAGAATTGCATTCTGTGCATAACTTGTTGAGTGCTTTAAGTAGTCACCCTTGCCCACAACAACATCACCAGTTGAGGTGTCTGCATCCATGCTAGAGGAGGAGTACCAGGAAGAGACGAAAGTTTAGGGTGTGAGTCTTGTCAGTTGCCTGTGGTATACTGAGGGGTTTATCTGCGTTTTCATTCCGCTGTAGTTTAATTTGTTGTTTAGCCTTGTGAGGCATAGTCATGTAAGTTGACCTTTAGGTCATTCAACTAGTATTATTTAATATATGATGTCTTTCATAATGTTTCCATTGTGTATTATTGTGATGTTTATCGATGTTGAGCCTGTGTGCAC
Source organism: Otatea glauca (assembly GCA_036346275.1). Lineage (NCBI taxonomy): Eukaryota > Viridiplantae > Streptophyta > Magnoliopsida > Poales > Poaceae > Otatea > Otatea glauca. The sequence goes on from CM070730.1 coordinate 30,984,664, forward strand.
TAGCGTGATCCTGGACTAGTGCAGTATACACAGAGGGTTTGGATTTGCATATTCAGGTCCTGACACTTATATAGCGTTTATGTTATATGTGGCCTCTCCGAGTGTACACTCAGGAGCTAAATCATTTAATGAAAGTTTTTCTAGCCTTGTGTGCATATACGATCAAGGCTTGGTAGTAATCGACCAAGCGCTTGAACGGACCCTCAGCTGGGGAGTATTCGGCGACTACTGTCGAATATCTAAATATGGGTTGTGAGTACGTACTGAAAACACGAAGACTATACCATATATGCTCAAGCAAGCATCTAGAAACTCCGGATATCATGGGTCCGATTCTATGGGATAAGATATACATGGAGGGGATAACTTCATACTAGGAAGGACTCGATCACTTTCCCGTTATGAGGAAACTGACTCGAGTACGCCTGGTATTCAGGAAGTTTGGATATGCTGCGAAGATCACAGGATGATGGACTCCTCATTAGCTACGATCTGATATCCCATATCGACTATAACTCGACTTGAGGTAGGGCTACCTCGACTATATAAGGCCGGGGGTAGGTATTCTCAAACAAAGGCTTCGAAGAAACAAGACATTTAGAGAGAGCTTTTACAAGACGCGGAGTGACTAGGAGCTAACGAACCACGCTTTGTCAACCTCCAGCTATAGTTTAGCCATTGTCTAGATCCAATATTCATTGTAACTAGGGCTAGACAATCTACTTTGTACTTGATACAACAATACATACATCATCTGCACAGGACTTAGGTTATTATTCCATCAGAGGGTCTGAACCTGTATACATCGTGTGCTGCTGTCTTCGTGCTTGACTTTGCTAAATAGAAGGTACATGTAATCATATGTTTATTGTCGAGATCTAACCTTCGACAATGACTTACTTAGACGTTGTCAAACGCTACTCCATAACTGGATAATTATAAATGTGGCTTTCGAGTTTGTCATGAAGCATGATGCGAAGCCTGGTCGATTAAGATTGGATTTGCCCCTCCATTAAATGGGAGAGATATCTCTAGGCCTCTCGAGTGGTCGGATTCCGAAAATGCATGGCCATGCTACTCGCAGCTAAAGAGTTAACTGTAGTTGGGGATTCTGAGTCATGTGATTGAGAAAGAGTGGTCGAGCTAACTAAACAAGAATGGCAAGTACTCGCCTTGAGTTTGAGCGATATCATGAGGTAAAGGTAAATGAACATAAGTAAGCATTATTTAGGTTCGTCCATTGTGATCTTTATATATACTCGGGAGTCGACACATCCTGATAGGGACCGCTATCGATTAATTATCGAGTAAGAGTACTCGAGCCATGTCTAGGTATACGTGAACCTATAGGTCACACACTTAATGGGTTGGGACTTAATTCAGATAGTAATCTGAATTCTGATGGGTTTTAAGTTCCTAATGGGCCTCTAATGTAGAGTCCATTGTGTGGTGCCTATTTAAAGGGAGGGGTGCTGCTTTAGGGTTAAGAAACACAGTAGGAATTCAGAATTCCTAAAACCATAGCCACCACCCATTCTTAGCCCAGAACTGCGCACCTGACGCTAGCACTCCGACACATGGTGTTCCTACCCCGTACGTGTGGATACGTTGGAGGAGTTGCTGCGAAGCTTCAACGCTAGGACGATCGGCAACCTGTGACGGTCACAAGGAGCTATTAGAAGAGGCGCAAGGCTAGTACGACTACATCGCACTACCGTGCTACATCGACTCTACTTCCGCTATGGGTCTACGCGTCTAGTGGTAATTCTATGATCTATAACTTGCAGTGGTTCATTGGTTACGCGGTAGAAAATTTTGATTTTAGGCTAGAGTAGCCTACCCATTCCCAATCACAACTTCCAATTTCAGCTTTTGAAGTTCCCTACATAACTCAGACTGATCCTTCTGCACTAGCATACTAGCACTATGGCTTTTATGACTTAAGACATCGGCTACCACATTAGCCTTACCTGGATAATAGTGGATTCTAACATTATAATCCTTAATCAACTCCAACCATCTCCTATCTCATATTGAGATCCGACTGAGTAAAGATATATTTTAAACTCTTGTGGTCCGTATATATCTCACATCTACTAACGATGAGATAATGACACCACAACTTCAAAGCATGCACTACGGTAGCTAATTCCAAATCATGCGTAAGGTAATTCTCTTCATGCGCCTTAATTGCCTTGATGCAAAAGCAATAACCTTACTATTCTGCATCAATGCATCCAAGTCCTTGTCTGGATGCATCACAATATATATCAAAGTTGTTATGAACATCTGGCAACGATTCTTTAAATCTGAAAACTCTTTTTGCACTCTGGCATCCATGCAAACTTCTTTTCGTTTTTCAACAACTGCGTAAGTAGTCTAACAATCATTGAAAATTCCTGATAAATCAACGGTAATATCCTACCATTCTCAAAAAACTACGGATTTGGGTAACTGAGTTCGATTGTTCCCAATGCAGCACTGCTTCCACTTTGTAAGTCAACAGCAACTTCTTTACCAGTCATCACATGTCCAAGGAACTCAACCTTCTCTTTCCAAAAGTCACACTTGCCAAACTTAGCACGTAGCTGTTGCTTCACAATTTCTCCAGGACTAATATGAAATGTTTCGCATGCTCTTCCTCTGACTTAGACTAAACAAGAATGTCATCGATGAACACAATAGCAAACTTGTCCAAGTATTCCATGAAAACCTTATTCATCATGTTCATGAAATATGCAGGAGCATTGGTCAATCCAAAAGACATGATCGTAAACTCGTAATGTCCATATCGTGTAGATAACGCAGTCTTTGGAACATCCTCCGCACAAATCTTCAATTGATGATACCTTGATCGAAGATCTATCTTAGAGAAAACTCCAGCTCTTCTTAACTGATCAAACAAATCATCGACCCTGGGCATCGGATACTTATTCTTTATCGTCATTTTATTAAGGGCACGATAATCAATGCACATTCTTAGAATTTCGTCTTTCTTCCTAACAAACAAAACAAGCGCTCCCCATGGAGACGAACTATGTCTAATGAAACATTTCTCTAGCAATTCTTCGATCTGCTTCTTCATCTCTACCAACTCATTGGTAGACATCCGATACAACTTTTTTGCTATTAGTGTTGTACCAAGCACTAACTCAATAACAAACTCAATATCCCGATCTAGAGGCATACCAGGCAACTCCTCAGGAAAAACATCCGGGTATTCACTAACGATTAGCAATCCTCTAAACTGGCAACCTTCACACTATTAACCATCATGAAATACGAATGCTTAAAATTCCACTTTCTCTCCTTTAGAGTTTTCAACAGACACAACCCTTCGACCACAATCCAAAACAGTTTTATGTTTGGACAACCAATCCATTCCAAAGATAATGTCTAAGGTCTGGGTATCCAATATAATAAGGTTCGCTAGTAACTTTATCATTGAGTAACTTAACTCCAAAACACCCAAGGTTAGATCGAAGATCTGATCCTGGGGTTTGGACTAATAGCATACACTTAAGATTCTTAACATCCAACCTATTTTCAATCGCAAAAACTTGAGAAACGAAAGAATGCGAAGCTCCAGAATTAAATAAAACTGTTGTAGGTACTGAGTTAACCAGGAACTTACCCAGTACGATGTCTGACGCATCTTGAGCTCCATCTGCGGTGACATGGTTGACTCGACCTCTCACTGTTGCTTGGGGTGTAGTGAAGAGAAACGCGGTATGCAACGCTAGCACAAAAAAAACTACCGCATAACCAGAAAGCTACTCGCAAGAAGGGGATCATAGATTAGATTACCACTAGACACGCAGTTGCGGAATCCCTTCGCGCGTCGATGTAGTGGATCGTCCTCGCCTCGCCGTGGATCGTCCTCCCACGCCGCAGTCGCAGCAGCGTCACCGCGGTAGTCCACAAGTCTAGGGATGGAATGCTGTGCGTCGGTGTGTAAGCACCTGGTCGCTCGGCAGGGGCAGCGAGAAGAGGAGGCTAGGGTTTCGGGTGAAACACTTCTAAACCATGGAAAGCAAACCCTGCGCCCACCCTCCTCCACTCCTTATATAGCCACGAGATGAAACCCTAAACCAGGGCCCATTAGTGTGCTAAGCCCACGAGGTCCATTAATTACGGATCCAATCCAAATTAATGCGTCCCAGCCCATTAAGTGTGTGACCTTGCAGGTTCACGTACGTTTGGACATGGATTCGGAAAACTCCTTTTCAATCCAATAGTTGGTAGCGGCTCCATGCAAAACAAGCCAACTCCCAAACATACTATGATCAAATCGGACAGAACCTATCAAAAGTACTCATGTAATAATCCCTTTGCCAAGTATTTGAAGATTGAACTCAAGGCGAGAAGCATGTCATCCTTTGATGATTCAATCCATTTCTCGTATCCGTGATATATTAATAAGTTGTGATTGACTCCTCAATCACGGCATGGCCATGGATTTCCATAATCATATCACAAGAGTGGCCTTGTCATATACCTCCATTTCATTGGAGTGGCAAATTCCATCTTGACTGCTCACTTCCCTCTGCACTTTTCATAGTAAACATGAAAGCTACCTTTATAACTATCCGGTTAGGAAGTAGTGTTTGATAGCCCTAAGGAAAACTATTACACATGTAGAGAATATGACAATCTCAGATCTAAGGATCATACATCTACTATGTATGAGATACACTGATGACACATAAGAATGTAACATTCTCGTAGTGTCCCATGGAGGGTCTATCTAACCCATGTTCTTCAACATGCGTCCACAATGTATAGATGATATCTCCATGTCCTATGATCTATGAAGCATGATCATCGATCACTGCATGTGCTGATCTATTCATCGTTGTCCTATACGATGATATCCGATCAGAGATATTTATCGAATTATATCAATAAGTAAAGAGCTTCATAAGCAAGTCACATACTTGTTGATAAATACAATGATATACATTCATTGGACCGATAATCATATTATTATTCATAAACATAGTCATGTTACAATCATCTAAATGATTGCCTCAAGGGCATAACACTAACAATCTCCCACTTGCACTTGAGTCAATCAATTAAGTATCTAATATCAATAGACCTCGTGTGCGCCTCATGCTTAGGCTGTGGCAGTGGCTTTGTCAACGGATCGGCCACATTGGCTTCCGTATGTACTTTGTATATTCTTATGTCAGCTGTATCCACAATCTCGCGAATAAGGTGAAAGAGTCGGAGTATGTGTTTAGACTTCTGATGAGATCTAGGCTCTTTAGCTTGTGCAATGGCACCACTATTATCACAATAGATGTCCATTGGACTAGTGGCACTAGCGACCACACCAAGCTCTGTGAGGAACTTGTTAATCCACACAGCTTCTTTTGCGGCCTCCGAAGCCGCAATGTACTCCGCTTCTGTCGTAGAGTCGGCCACCGTGTTTTGCTTGGAACTCTTCCAGCTTACTGCTCCTTCATTTAGTGTAAACACAAACCCGAATTGCGATCGAAAATCATCTTTGTTAGTTTGGAAGCTTGCATCGGTGTAACCCTTTGCAACCAGATCTTCCTCACCTCCAAAAACAAAGAACATACCCTTAGTTCTTCTCAAGTACTTTAGGATATTTTTACGGCTATCCAATGACTATCACCAAGATCAGCTTGGTATCTGCTCGTGACACTTAGAGCATATGAGATATCTAGGCGCGTGCAGATCATGGCATACATAATAGACCCAATAGCTAATGCATATGGAATCTTGCTCATCCTTTCTCGCTCATTAGTTGTCGAAGGACATTGATTCTTACAGAGACTGATGCCATGTGACATTGGCATGAAACCTCTCTTGGATTCATGCATATTGAACCTTTTCAATATGTTGTCAATGTATGTTTCCTGACTTAGTCCAATTAACCTTTTTGATCTATCTCTACAGATTTTTTATGCCCAAGATATAGCATGCTTCTCCCAAGTCCTTCATTGAGAAACTCCTTTTCAATGAAGTCTTAACATCTTCAAGCATAGGAATATCATTCCCGATCAATAATATGTCATCCACATACAAAATCAGAAACACAAATGCGCTCCCACTATCCTTCTTGTAAACGCAAGGCTCTTCTTAGTTTTTGATAAAGTCAAACCCTTTGACTACTTCATCAAAACAAATGTTCCAACTCCAAGATGCTTGCTTTAACCCATAAATGGATCTTTAAAGCTTGCATACCCTTTTAGCATATTTAGGATCAACAAAGCCTTCAGGTTGTATCATATATACATCCTCAGATAGATTCCCATTAAGGAAGGCTGTTTTGACATCCATCTGCCATATTTCATAATCAAAATATGCAGCAATAGCTAAAATGATCCGAACAGACTTGAGCATGGCTACCGGTGAGAAGGTTTCATCATAGTCAACTCCTTGAACTTGTTTGAAACCCTTTGCCACCAACTGTGCCTTATAGATCTGAACATTTCCATCTACGTCCATCTTCTTCTTGAAAATCCATTTGAATTCAATGGTTTTTACACCATCAGAAGAATCGACCAAGTTCCAAACTTGATTGTCATGCATTGATTGAATTTCGGATCTCATGGCTTCAAGCCATTTTTCGGAGTTTGGGTCCATCATTGCTTCTTCATAAGTCATGGGCTCATCAATGTCCAACAATAATATATCATTCCCATATCTTATAGGTACATGACGTGGCCTCCCCGACCTACGTGGGGCTGGTGTCTCTTCCACAGGTTGTACAACACTTTGTACATCTTGTGAAGGTTCAGTGGTAGCTTGAACATATTTATGTGATTCTCGAACTTCATCGAGATACACATCACTCCCACTGATTTCTTTTGAAAGAAACTCTTTCTCTAAGAAGACACCATTTCGAGCAACAAAAACTTTGTTCTCGTTTCTTTTGTAAAAGTAATATCCTTTTGTTTCTTTAGGATACCCCACAAAAAAGCATTTTTTTTATTTAGGTTCGAGTTTATCTGATTGTAAATGTTTTACATAAGCCTCACATCCCCATATCTTGAGAAATGACAACATGGGTCTTCTCCCAGTCCATATCTCATATGGCGTCTTCTCAACGGATTTTGATGGGACCCTATTCAAAGTGAACGCAGCTGTCTCTAGAGCGAAACCCCGGAAGGATAATGGCGATCTGTTTGGTGATCATTGACCGAACCATATCTAATAAAGTTCGATTCGTCGTTCGGACACGCCATTCCATTGAGGCGTTCTGGCGGAGTAAGTTCTGAACGATTCCACATTGCTTTAGATGATCACCAAACTCTTGGCTCAAGTATTCGCCACCACGATCGATCGTAAGTGTTTTATTGATTTGCCAAGTTGATTTTGTACTTCGCTCAAACTCTTTGAACCTTTCAAAAGTTTCGATTTATGCCTCATTAAATAGATATATCCATATCTACTAAAGTCATCGGTAAAAGTTACAAAATCATCGAAACCCACCCCTAGCAATCGAGCTCATTGGTCCACATACATATGTATGTACTAGGGCCAATAATACACTCGCCCTCTCACTAAAACCTGTGAAAGGGGCTTTTGTCATCTTGCCAAGTAAACTAGACTCACATGTTTCAAATGATTCAAAATCAAATGACGTTAGAAGTCCATCACCATGGAGCTTCTTCATGCGCTTCTCATTTATATGTCCTAGCGACAATGCCATAAAAGGTAGGATTCAAATCATTAGGCGAGGCCTTTTACATTAATGTTATAGACAGGTTTATCTTGAGTTCAAGTACGCACAACCCATCCACCATGGGGCAACGACCATAATACATATCATTCAAAAATATCGAACAAACAAAGTTCTTTATTCAAATCATAACCTTCATGTTCCAAACAAGAAGATGAAATAATGTTTCTACTCAAAGATGGAACAAAATAACAATTATTGAGTTCTAAAACTAATCTCGAAGGCAAATGTAATGGTGCGTGCCAACGGCAAGACCAAAGACTCTTGCTTTATTCCCCACGCCAAGATCCACTTCTCCTTTTGCCAAGTCTCTACTTTTTATCACCCATGATCGAATTACAAATGTGAGCAACCGAACCGGTATCATATACCCATGAGCTGAGTGAAGAAGTAGCAAGATTAATTTCTATAACATTAATACAAGTGGAAATCACATTTCCATTTTTCTTATCTGCCAGTACTTTTCAGATTCAGTTTCCATTGTCCCGACTTCTTGCAATAGAAGCATTGGGTATCAGGTTGAGGGCCAACTTTAAGCTTCTGAAGCTTAGTTTTGAGGCTTGCGATCTCATCTTGAGCCTTGCCCTTGCCCATGCCCTTGCTCTTTCCCGTCCCCCCAGCCTTAGCCTTCCTCTTTTTGAATGCAGTTGTTTTTTGAACCATCATCACATGATTGGGTTTTTTCTTAATGATTTCCTCGGCAGCCCTGAGCATCCCATGTAGTTTGGTTAGGCTCTTCTCCATGCTATTCATATGAAAATTCATAATGAATGGCTCAAAGCTCTGAGGCAGAGACTGGAGAATAACATCTGTGGCCAAACCAAGGCTAAAGGGAAACTCAAGTTTTTCCAATCTCGCAATGTAACCAATCATCTTAATCACATGAGGGCTGACCGGACTGCTTTCAGTCAGCTTAGAAGCAAATAAAAGCTTTGAGATACCATACCTCTCAGCTCTTGTTTGATTCCTAAACACGCCCTTCAAGCCCACAATCATATTGTAAGCATCTTGGTCCACATATTGCTTTTGGAGCTTAGAGTCCATGGTGACAAGCATGAGACAGCTGACCTCTACAGAAGCATTAACATGTTTTTCATATTCATCCTTCAAATTGCGAGGAGCATTTTCGGCTGGTTCATCCGGAATTGGATTTTTCTAGAACATAGTCCTTCTTTTCATGCTTGAGAACAATCCTCAGGTTGCGATACTAATCGACAAAATTAGTTCCATTAAGTTTTTCCCTTTCCAAAACCGATCTCAAAGCAAAACCAGGTGTAGCAGGAGTAGGAGAAGGTGCCATTGAACTACAACAAAAACATGCAAAGATTCTAAGCACTATGTTTATGTAAAAAATTTATTAAACATTTTAATAAAAGACACTCATATTTTATGTCCCTTTTCTAGACACATAGTGAGTATTCAAGATCCATATTCATCAAACACTAGTGAGCTTTGGCATCACTGCTAGAAATTTAATGAAATAGGTAAGCAACACCTTTGCTAATTACATCATATGTAACTCTTGTTTGTTGAGTATGAAAACAAGTAATGAATGCCTCCATTAACTTGACTCATGGCCAGGTCAACCTGCCCCTAGGGCTCACATGAGGGAGGGAACACTTCCCGTTTTCGGGTGCCAATTAAGAAACCTACCTTATGTTTGTTTTCCTAGACACCAATTGTCTTGTATAGGTTCCTTCATTACTGAAATCAAATCACAACCACTTATGTCCTCAATCCCAAAACCGTTTTGATAGCTTGATTAAATCTACCATTGTTATGCGTGATGTGTCCAACACATCCCTATCATCTATTAAGATAGCCATTGATATACTATTTTGGCAGTCATATCAATAACGATCTAAATTCTTGATAGGTGCAACAATTGGATGGACATTTTGATTTAAAAAATTTTAACTATAGGGAAGAACAATATCTACTATGAACATGGCATCACATGCAATGAGCATAACGAAAATATCAAGGATTAAATACACATCCACAGAAAAACAAAATAAGCTGTGAAATAACATGGCCCTTAGCATTAAGATCTCCATCATCATGCTTGTTTGTTCACCTAGCCACCTTGCTTGATTGTTCACCTAATCATAATGCTTGATACCATCGTCTTCATCATTATGGATGCAACGCCTTACAACTTTTGATAATGAATTTTACATGAGGGTTTGAAGCATCACAAGTCGACACGCAGGTCGTTATAAAATTTAAATAGGCCGGTCAGCGCCCTTGGAAAAAAATTTAGAGGCATGTCTTCTATCAAATGAAAACACCCTTAAAATTTCCACGGATCAACCAGATTGACCCAATCCGATCTAATCTGATTGGCATGGTCCCATATGGTTACGTTTCAGAAACCCTGATGGCGGTAACCCGACCGGTAAGGGTAACGTCGTACCATGAACGGACTCACCCAAAACAAGATTGAATCGGTTTGCACTTTCCATTGATCAACTAGATTGACCCAATCCGACTCAATCTGATTGGCTTGGTCCCATATGGTTACGTTTCAGAAATCGTGATGGCGGTAACCCGACCGGTAAGGGTAATGTCGTACCATGAACGGACTCACCCAAATCAAGATTAAGTCGGTTTGCACTTTCCCCAAACACTAAACCGATCGATCTCATCGATGGCTGCTGTCAACAATTCATCATATTAACCGGTTGAACATGTAATAGATCCAATCTACTAACCTCACACATCATATATGCAACATCCAGATCACAAATCTATACGAGATGGCTCTGATACCACTGAACAGAAACGCAGTATGCTACGCTAGCACAAAAAAAACTACCGCATAACCAGAAAGCTACTCGCAAGAAGGGGATCATAGATTAGATTACCACTAGACGCGCAGTTGCGGAATCCTTCGCGCGTCGATGTAGTAGATCGTCCTCGCCGTAGTCGTTGCATCGATGGAGTGGATCGTCCTCGCCTCGCCGTGGATCGTCCTCCCACGCCGCAGTCGCAGCAGTGTCACTGCAGTAGTTCACACGTCCAAGGATGGAACGCCGTGCGTCGGTGTGCAAGCACCTGGTCGCTCAGCAGGGGCAGCGAGAAGAGGAGGCTAGGGTTTCGGGTGAAACACTTCTAAACTGTGGAAAGCACACCCTGCGCCCACCCTCCGCCACTCCTTATATAGCCACGATATGAAACCTTAAACCAGGGCCCAGTAGTGTGCTAAGCCCACGAGGTCCATTAATTACGGATCCAATCCAAATTAATGAGTCCCAGCCCATTAAGTGTGACCCTGCAGGTTCACGTACATTTGGACATGGATTCGGAAAACTCCTTTTCAATCCAATAGTTGGTAGCGGCTCCTTGCAAAGCATGTGAACTCCCAAACATACTATGATCAAATCGGACAGAACCTATCAAAAGTACTCATGTAATAATCCCTTTGCCAAGTATATGAAGATTGAACTCAAGGCGAGAAGCATGTCATCCTTTGATGATTCAATCCATTTCTCGTATCCGTGATATATTAATAAGTTGTGATTGACTCCTCAATCACGGCATGGCCTTGCACTTCCTTAATCATATCACACGAGTGGCCTTGTCATATATCTCTGTTTCATTGGAGTGGCAAATTTCATCTTGACTGCTCACTTCCCTCTACACGTTTCATAGTAAACTTGAAAGCTACCTTTATAAATATCCGGTTAGGAAGTAGTGTTTGATAGCCCCAAGGAAAACTATTACACATGTAGGAAATATGACAATCTCAGGTCTAAGGATCATACATCTACTATGTATGAGATACACTGATGACACATAAGAATGTAACATTCTCGCAGTGTCTCATGGCGAGTCTATCTAACCCATGTTCCTCAACATGCGTCCACAATATATAGATGATATCTCCATATCCCATGATCTATGAGGCATGATCATCGATCACTACATGTGCTGATCTATTCATCGTTGTCCTATACGATGATATTCGATCAGAGATATTTATCGAATTATATCAATAAGTAAAGACCTCCATAAGCAAGTCACATACTTGTTGATCAATACAATGATATACATTCATTGGACAATCATCTAAACGATTGCCTCAACGGCATAACACTAACACGTAGCTCCTGCTTGACTTGTTCCACGGTTCACTCCTCGCGTAGGTGCCTTAGCAGGTGTAGAACCAAGGTTGAAGTGAACAGGCGTAATACGTCCTCTCTGAGGGCATTTGTTGGCAAACTGTCCTTGCTCATTGCAACTGAAACAGTGTCTAACTGAAGACTATTGATTTCCTCCTAGCGCATTGTTTCCTTGAACATGCATTTGAAAACTCTGACCAGATGGATGTGGTCCAGGTGTCAATGTCTTGTTTGTAGCCTGCGGCTGAAATTTCTCAAACTGTTGTCATTCTCAATCTTAATTGATTTGGACATCCTCCTTTTGAGCCATCCTGCGCTTGCGATCTTCACCAACTTCTTTGTGCTTGTCCTCCAAAATTAAAGCCTTGTTGACTAATTCTTGGAAATCAGGGAAGTTATGGGTAATCAATCCCTCCTGCAAACTAGAGTACAGTTCCTTCATGAAATGAGACTGCCTTGCTTTATCTATAGCAACATCCTTTGGGGCGTAGCGTACAAGCTGTGTAAACTTATTCAGATATTCAGCCACTGACTGGCTTATTTTCTTAAGTGCCCTGAATTCCTCCTTCTTCAGATCTATCATTCCTTCAGGTACGTGGTACTGATGAAATGCAGCAGTAAACTCCTCCCATGTGATCTCTTATGGGGCTTCATGGGCAGCACAGTAATTCTCCCACTATTCAGCAGCAACCCTTTCTAGTTGATGAGAAGCATAGAGAACCTTCTCATTACCTCTACATTGGGTAATATGCAGCTTCCTCTCTATGGTTCTAAGCCAGTCATCAGCTTCTAGGGGATTGACATTGCCAGAGATTGTTGGTGGATGAGTCCTCATAAAATCAGACAATGTTGAATAAGGACGAGGTCCATTGTATTAGCTTGAGTAGCATTCCCGGCTGCAGCTTGAGTTATCATATTTTGCATCTGTTGCATCATAGTCTGCATCAACTGAGTCTGAGTAGTATGAAAAACTCCCAAGTTCTACATATCTACTTGCGATGACTGTTGAGGAAATGCTCCATCATTGGGTTTGTCATCAGATCGGCTTCCACTTCTGTTACCTCCATTGTTTCCACGAGTCTGCACCATTTGCTTGATTGCTTCATGGGGTTAGGGGAGAGGGGATAGCATAGACAAAATACAAGAATCCTAGTGTAGGGGAAATAGGTTTAATCTAATAAATCAAGCAAACTTTATTAATAACTTGGTATGGTTGCTCACAAAAGCCTAAAAGCTATGCAATATATACTGCACACTCAGCAATCCTAAAAGCACTAAATCAACCTAAGTACAAAAAACTAGTGACTACAAGGATTACACTGTCTAACTTAAACAGACGCGACTCAAAATAAGAGTCTCAACTACTAGCTAACTCTATCACTCATCCAACTACCTAGGCTGAGGCTCTCCCGGTGCATACACTGGTGGGTGAGCTGGCATGGGTGCAAAACGATCCTAATGTACAGCAACTGGCACCTTAAAGTCCACGTGCACATCATGCTCCTCTGGCTCCATCTCAAGCTCCTTAGGGTCTTCTTCCTCTTCCTTGTCTTGCTCTTGCTCGGCTTGGTCTCCATCACTATACAGGGCTTCCTCCAACTCCATGATCTTCTCAGTCGCTGTAATGTGCGTCTCATGAAGTTTCTCTTCAGCTACCCTCAAAGCTTCATACACTTGCTTCAGTTCTCGAGTTGTGTTCTTCATGAGATCTTCTTGAGCAGCAGCGAACTTTGCCAAGTGTACCACAGTGGCATCTTTTTCTTCTTCAATCTTTTGGCATTGAGAAGCATGTCCAGATTGATGCAGCCTAAACACATTGTCCCCCAACTCATGGGCATAATCCTGAAAAATCCATCGTAGGGCAAGACATGAAGACTCCTGGATCCCAATCTCAAATGTAGCTCTTCTAACCATAATGTTGATTGGTTTGCTGGCCTTTTCATCTTCTCGAACGTAGATAATGATCTTGCAAGTGAAGCCTCGCTCCACACCATTAACAACCCAGCAGTTCCCTTTGTAAAGCAGTCGAACAAAGCCTCCAAGGACCTATAAAACTTTCCACAGTTCAGCAACATAACCTCGTTTGCGCTAACCATAAGTCTGATCCACTCTCATCTAATAAAAGAAACTTTGTGTTCGAACCCAGAAAAACACTTTCCAAAATCTTCTGTGTATACTGTACTAGTCCAGGAAAAGCTAGTACACATAATGAACAAAGCTGATTCCACAACATATCAAATGCACTTTATTAATAATCAAAATTTACAATAAAAGCGGCACACAAGCCGAATAAATTAACACAGCAAAGGATAGAAAGAAGTAGTAGGGACCAATAATCTACCACAGGCAATCGACTAGGAAGCGGCTTAGTCCATCTGGTCCTCGCCGTCGTAGAACTCCTCTGAATCAATAGAGTAAGCAAAGGTGAGTACAAAAGTACTCCGCAAGTCACACAGTAAATGCAATATTAATGAAGGGTCACAAAGGAAGGCATAGTATGGTTAATTTGAGTATAAAGCAATATTTTAAATACAATAAGAAATTTTCAATGCATAATATATTTAGTAAAAACTGAGTTTTAATCCAATTTTCAATACGGACTCCAACTCGGAGTTTCAACCCAAATTTCCCCATGTGGACTCTCTCTACTTATAAACCATTTTTCTGAAACCATTTTCGAAATATCAAAATCTAGTCTGTGAATGGCTTGCTTGGTATGCCCATGATCACGAGCGCAGCTAATCAATTAGTTTTACACTCTGCAGAGGTTGTACAACTTTACACACAAGACATGATCGTCTCCTTTTGCCAACTACACACTTACTTTGGTGTGCAGAAGAGAAAATCACAACAAGGCCCCTATAAAGCTCCATCCACGTAGTTATGCCCGCTAAGGTTTCACCGCTGGTAGGGTTAAACCGTCCAGTCCAGAAGCCCCCTCTTGCGCCGAGTGGCAGCCTCACGCTCACACCACTTTCATCCTAATGGCATGACTGTCCATGGTATGTTGCAATACAGATAGCCAGGTTTGTCCCATTCTAGACTTGTGGTAATACGGTAAGGCTTTACATTCAGTGTAACACAGACCGGTCCTTAACTGACTAGACGAGCTTATCACAAACCCAGAACTATGGCGTCGCCACCTGACAACCAATTCTCGCCCGGTCTAAAACATATTTTCACTTTATTTTGAATAACATCATCTTTCATAACATTCCATGGTGCACCGACACCAAAAAATAACTTTATTTTCAATATAAATCTTGGTTTGGCATAAATCCCCAAAAGGTCCTAAATTCATGTGTAAGCATGTCTAAGCCATTTACAATATAACACTACTTAATACTACAATAATGTATCAACTAGTGATATTTTTGCACTAAAATGACAAGGTATAAATATTTCAAAGTCAATTGAGGTCATAACAATTAGGAGTAACTAATTATTTAAAACTAGGATTTAAATTACATTGATAAAACTATGCATGCAATAATTTAAATCAAAATATAATCTTTAAATTCTAGGATCAACATATTCTAGGGTGTAACTTGCCTTGCACGAAGGGTTGATGCATGAGATCGTCGACAGCGAACTGTTTCGACTCTCCAAAATCTATACACGAAGAACACCCAATTTCAAATAAAATATAAAACTAGCATAAAAGACAAATTTAGAATTTTATATAAATTTAGAGAGAAAAAGGGAGTTGATCGGAGTTCGAATGGAGGATAACAGGCTTTCGAAAGATTTATAATCGCATAAAATGATAAAGAAAGGATCTCTAAATTTTCGAAATTTCTTTTTCGAATAAAATTTTCAAATTTTCAGAGTTAACATTTAGATTTCAAAATTTTAATTTTTCTGAATTTTCTTTCTAGTTTTCTTTTTTCAACTTTTTTTCTTTTCTTTTCTTTTCTCTCTCCTCTCCTTGGCTTTTGCTCACGCATGGGGCAACAGAGCCGACCCTCTGGCTCTTGTGCGTAGCACAGGGGGGCACAGTGGTGGCCAAACGACGACCGGCTAGAGGTGGCACAGTGGCGGTACATGACGGCGAGAAGCAGCGTTCGGCCGATTACAAAAGACGATGAAATTCCAGCGAGGGAGAGGGGGAACCGAGGAGAGAAGAGAGGGGAAAGAGAGAGGACGAAGAGGCACACCTTGTGACGCGGTTGGCATGGCAAATGAACCTTCGAGGCAATAGGAAGCTCATGAGGATGCGTCGTCGACGTTCAGTTCACGCTCTGTTCTTGTGGTGTTCCGGCCAAACTAGGGCACGAGGGAGCAAACCGAGTGGAGGAATGGGTTGTGTGGAGGGTGAGGAAGATGGTGCTCACCTTAAATAGGGTTGGGGAGGGCCGAAGGGAAGGAAACTGGTGCGAGATGCACCCAAATGGGAAAACATGAAATTTGGGCTCGGGGTTTGGGGGGAGGGGGAAATGGCCGGGAGTGGAAAGAGGATAGTCGGATGATTGATTTGGCGAAATTGGGGAGAAATTGGTGAAGGAATCGCTAGGATTTGAAGCTTCAAATGTCATCAATGGAGAAAGGGAGAGAGAGCAAGCTCTCTGCCTTGGATCGGCTGGAGCTAGAAGGTGCTCCTGACAGGTAGGGTCCGGTCCCACCTATCATTTTTTTGAATTAAATAATGCTGAGAGGTAAAAAGGATTAGAGAAAATAGAACAATGGGTCCAAAAATACAGGAAAATTCTCAAAAATATTTTGGATTATTTTATACCTAATCAAATCATTTTTGGAAATTTTCAGTTTTTAATTTTTTGATAGAAATTCATTTTATAAAACTAAAAATTACAAAAAAAGAATTTATAAAATCCAAACAAATCAACTAAGTTACAAGAAAATTCTAAATAATAATTAAACCAAAAATATGCAAATTTATAGGGTGTTACAATTGGGTGAGACCTCCATTTAATCGGCAGAAAATTCTAGCAAAGAGGCAAGAATAGAAGAATAAGAAGAGTCAAGAGTTTCTTGTTAATCAAATTTAATTTTTGCTTTAGAAAATAATTTTGGACACACCTAAAAGACAACCATACTACCTAGGGCCAACACCTACAGTCAATATGGCTCTGTCGGGACCCAAATATGTAAATCCGGACACTATGTGTATATCGCACTAGTCTAGGATCACGCTAGTGCATACAGGCTCAACATAGATGAATATCACAATCATACACAACAGAAACATAATAAAAGGCTATATATTAATTATAACCTGTTGACTGACCTTATGATCGACCTTACATGAATATACCACGAAGGGCTAAACTAAGAATAACAAATTAAATTGCAGCGAAATTGAAAATATAGATAAACCCCTCAGTATACAACAGATAACTAACAAGCCTCGCACCCTAAACATTCGTCTCTTCCTGGTACTCTTCCTCCAAAGCTAGTGTAGACTCATCCTCAACTGATGATTTGTTGTTGACAAGGGTGTGTACTTAAAGCACTCAACAAGTTGTGCACAGAATGCAATTCTAATATAACTATATGCAAGGGTTACTCCAAATGGTTGGCTGATATGGCTATTTTGCAATAAATCAACATTTACAAATAATACAGTAAATAGATTGAAATGACAGTAAAACAAATAATAGTAATAAGTAATTTGCAGTTATTTCTCCAGTAAACATGGTATCCAGCCCTAGCATATTCCAAATTTTCCAATGACATCCAGCCTTCCCATCCAAGTTTTCATTTTATGAAATCTAACCATGGACTGTAATTCCTGAGCATTTGCTCAATACCGTAAGCACGGCTATTTGAATAGATTTTACACTCTGCAGAAGTTATGCACTTTACCCACAAGATACATCAACTCACCACGTCTGTCGTGACTTGCCAAACAAGATTATGCAATTGAGCGATCATAACAAAGCCTTTACAATGCCTTGTATTAACCTAGTACTACTCGCTAAGGTTTCAACACTGAAGGGCTATAACCACCACAACAGGGCCCCCTACGCCATGTGAGTTGAACCGTATAACCCGGGACTCACACCACCACTAGTAGTACCAAAGCTAAATCATTGCAAATTAATCAGATAGGTATGCCCCATTCCAGACATGTGGTTGCATATTTGATTCAATTCAAAGGCTTGCAAGGTTAAGTCCTTAAGATGATCAAGGCAAGACTTCTACATACCCTCTGCCATTCTGGCCCACTTTGGCATACTGCCCCTTGCCCTTTGCCCCAATCTAAATGATTACCACCCCAGTTGATTACCATGCACCATGTGCTATCAACAAGTCAACATCATTGTTGTGACAACACTCGAGACACTAATTTTATAAACATGTTCCATATTCCATTAATTAAGATTAGTTGATACTCCAAAAGGCATGAATTATTGGCATGGCTAGGCATACTAAGCACGGCCTAACCAACCCAAGTTGATTTCCAACATTAACCAACTAGTAATGAACCATCCTAAGGTGACAAATAATCATAGAACACAAATGACAAGATAGGGTATAATTATGAATAACTAAATCCCAAACTAAATTTGGAAATAGAGGTACACGTTAAATAACACGCATAATTTAAATCAACGTAGCAATTTTTGTAAAAATGGGTTCAACATGATCAAAGCACAACTTGCCTTGGAAAAACTCTTGTTCTTATTCTGGATCTTGCTCTTGGTTCAACTATTCCCCCTCGGACGCTCTGAGCACTTCAACGTCTACGCATATCGAAGAAAAACCAAATAAACACCAAAACATAGAGTAAAAAAACTCTAAAGACAAATAAAATTCACCATTAAATAGATCTAAATTTTTAAAAAATAGAAATTTTAATCGCCTCAATCGGAGATCGTGTTAGGGAGAATGGGCTCTCGAAAGATTTGATAAATAGGAAAATACAGAAAATAGAAAAACCATATTTTCCTGAATTATTTTTCTATTGAAAAATCTATTTATGACATCATCGCTGAAGTCAACACTGATTAAAATAAATTGGAAAACTCCTGGGTTGACACGTGGGACCCACGGTCCATGGACCATGTCTACAGAACGATCTGGTCAATCGTGGACTTGGTTAACAACCAAACGGCCGACTGACAAGTGGACCCGGTGAGTGCTAACAAGGCATCCAACTCGGCTGACACCAAGACGATAGCACAGCAGCACGGGCCGACATGGCTAACACCTAGCTCCGACATGTCGACACCATGGCACTGAGTCAGACTCGAGCTAGTGTTTCACGACGGCAATGGCACGGCGGCACAACTCACCGGCTTTGAAGATGATGACCACAGCTTTAGTGACACGGTGACTTTCCAGTAATGAAGACCCGGTAATCTAGAGTGGCTTGATGTGAGCAACTCGGATCTGACCTTTTCTTCAACTGGGAAGGCTTGACAGTGATGAATTTGTCGAAAAACCTTGGTAGTGGATCTTGGTGACTACAACAAACAAGATCTTCTTGGCAGCAACTCCTTAAGCGACAAAACCTTGGGCAAAAGATGCAACGCAATCTGGTGATCCTCGAACAGGGGTCAAGTTTCCTTCTAAAGCCTCGGAAGGTGAGCTTTGCACGAACCCTAGTTGGATGCGATGACACAACCATATCGGAACAGGAGTTCGGCGGCATCTCAGAGAAGACGCACCACAACCGTCCACGTGTCCTGTTGTCTGGTTCCAATGCACTCGGATCCAACACAATCCAGACTGCCCACGAGATCAATGACTGAGATCGATTAGGGTTCCCAAAAAGCTCGACCAATCTTAACCGCATGATTAAGATCCAACGGACGGCCACTACGGTTTCGTGATAACGAGCTGCGGGTTGGATCAGCTAGGAAATTGGGCTAGGCCCAACGGGTTCGGCCCAACATTGTTTAAACAGTTTTCCCTGGATTTTGCAATTAAAATAATTCTAGGAAATAGTTTAAGCCAAAATAAATAGTAAAAATATCAGAGAAATTCCAAAAAATTCTAAAACTATTTTGAGTTATTTTGAACTCAAATAAAATATTTTTTGACAAAAATTTATTTAAAATTTTTCATTAATTAAATAATTCCCATAATAATCCATATTCAATAATAATAAATTAATCCAAATAAATTCTAGAAAAAATCTCAAAAATTCAAAAAATCCATAAAAACCATATTAAATCCAAATAAGCCAAAAAAAATTGGGATGTTACACGCTAGCACATTTTGAATGTGGATGTCTTGCTTATGGCAACTTAAGGACTTGGTGTATTTGAGTGCGGCTCCACTCCACGGATCTGTGGATCCGTGGAGTAAGGTATTCTAACTCCACGGATCCATGGAGCTGGAGCTGTGGGTATATTAAGAGTGTTTAGGTGAGTCATCTTGTTTACATTTTAGACTAAAAATATAAACTTAATTCACTTTATTTTAGCCTACAAGTTTCCGATCTAAGGTGGAGCTGCGATCTAGAGCTCTACCAAACAGGACCTTAATCTTGTGTACCATTGAATTGGGCCTAATCGTACAACCACATGTCTAGTATGGGACATACCTAGTTGATTAATTTGCAATGTCTAAATTTGAGTACCACCATTTGTGGTGTGGATTCTGGGATGGATGGATAGATTCACATGGCTCAAGAAGGGGGCCTAAGCGGTAAAACCTTAGTGGTCAGTACCAAGTTTAGATAGCATGATGAGGCTTAGAGTGTCCCGATCTTTCGGTGAGATTGATAACTATCGATTAATAGAGACGACCCTCACGATCCAGGCTACGACCGAAACACGACCGATGTGAAGCAATCGCTGAACAAAACTCCGAATTGTTATCAACCATGCCAAAACCCAGTTGACCTGATCACGAAGATCAATTTCTACAAACAATCGAAGAACAAGCAAGAACAAAGTAAAAGAAAAATAAAATTGCAAATATAATTGAAGTATTGATGTGGGGTTCTGAAGCACGGTATTGCTGTTGATTTCGCCGAATAAGAGAATAACAAATAGTTTCACTAAGAAAAACTACGACTAAACAAAACCCAAGTAATTTTGAGGGACTCCCTAGCTATATATAGGTAAAAGAGAAGGAGGATTCGGCCAGCATAAAGGAGTGGTTTTATTGATTCGAATAGGACTCTTACAAGGCCCAAGTTTGACTCAAACTCGAAAGTTGACTCGACTTGTTTTATTGATTACGGAGTGCTCCAAACGAATTTTAAGGTGGGGTAAAATCCACTAGAAATATCTCGAAGCAAGCTTTTAATAAAGCACAAAAACTCTCCAATCGGACACCGTATACAAAAGTTACGCTTGTTTTACTTCAAACTGGTATCCAGAGGCCGAATTGGATTCCAGAACGTGATGTATTTGATATCTCCCTTTTCTTGGCCCATGGATGACGTGTTGGAGTTGGTCCAACCAGGTGTGGTCTTATCTGTAGTAGTGATGTCCTCACCATCCTCTCCTTCTTGAATTTGTGTCGTCCTCGACTCAAGCTCACCTTTTAGCTCGTCCTCAACACCAAACATCCTCATATAGGTCCTGCATTTAACTAAATAAAATAGTAGCTCTGCCTCTTTATATATTTTAAAGACAAGAAAGATATTCAGAGGATTCACCTGATGATTATCTACATAGCTCAACACTTCTTTCAAGCATACAAAGGCATGATGAATGGTAGCACAATTAATTGCTTCCTCCCATCCTTGAAGGACAACCATCCTCAGTTTTGGACAAGCAGGAAAAGAAATAAGCAATAAAAAGAAAAACGTGTACGCAACATATATGTATATATCCCATATTTCATTATTCTTTTGGTTTCGCGTAATGCTATTTACATAACAGCAAATGAGGAAATCAGATTTAAGCAAAGCACCTTTCCTCAGAATTTTGCAACTCAATTTGTGATTATAAGTGAAGCATATAACATAAGTATTAACATGATTTAGTTTGCAACTTAATTTGCAAATATAAGTAAACACATATCTATCCCTGTCCTTGGATAAAGATACTCTTGTTTTGTAGGCCTCGTTCAATAACATAGATGGGCAAAACTACAAGTTTTGATAACAAACATAGTTCATTCATATGATCAGATTGTAAACAAGCAATATCAAACCATTTCAACAACAGTGACACAATTTTAATGAGCTTCCACTCATCAACTACGACGTACTGATTTGTAATACAAGTCAATGTACTAAAATTTGAACAATGAGGTAGCAAGCTATGGGTATCACTCATATTAAGAAAATTTGATGGTGCCTGACATGAAACAAGATCTTGCATACAACTAGGATTGCCAAAAACTGCAAACTTCAATTCAGCAAGTTTATGACAAGTTATGCATATTCTAGAAACAAAAAACTTGCCATCTATGCCATAATCCCCAAATAAATTGAATTTAAAACAGTAGGCATAGGTGCTAGATAAAGACTTAAGAGATGAAATTTCAGAAATCTTATCCATAGCACAAATCAAGCTAATAAGATCATTCAACATGATATAGACACTACACTGAAAAAGGTCATCTGTGGCGGTTCATAACTGCCATCAGTGGCGGTTATTGAACCGCCACAGATATAGTGCCACTGATAATCGAGGATTATCAGTGGCTGTTTTCTAACCGCCAAAGATAATAGTTATCTGTGGCGGTTCTATCCACCAACCGCCATAGATAACAATATTATATGTGGCGATTCTATCCACCAACCGCCACAGATAAATATATTATCTGTGGCGGTTCTATCTACCAACCGCCACAGATAACAATATTCTGTGGCGGTTCTATCTACCAACCGCCACAGATAACAATATTATCTGTGGCGGTTCTATCCACCAACCACCACAGATAGTACCTGACCGAAAAAATAAAAAACCGCATTTTGGGCTAGCCTCAGGTGCTGAATGTAAAAGAATATACCGATTTGATCAAACAACAACAATATACCAGTGCGGAAGAAATGATGAATTTGTTACTTACAGCAAATTATCAACTGAACAAATTGCGAAGCACAAGTAAGATTGTATGCGAAGCGATCCAAATCCTAATGAATGTGAAATCTTCTACCAGATGAATACAGATATCATCTCACAGGTCATCTTTCTTCGGATCCTGCTTTTTGGGCCCTTCTTGGGAATTGCTTCCTCCCTTCTTGCCAAATATCATCTCATCCAGATCATCGAGGATATCATCATCTCCGCCTGATGATGAATACACTAAATAGTATCTCGTAAACAGATCAATAAGAGCATGCATTAGAATAAAATGACCAAAACAATTGTAGGAGAATTAAAAATTAACATTGAACTGCATAATGTCTCATCAATAAAGAACACATCTATTGTTGTAGTTATTTATAAGCACTACCTTGGCTACTAAAGCATGAAATATTTTTATGGCAAGGATAAATCATATGGATTTATATTTACTACCATCAAACTGGACACTGAAACAACCTGTGAATTATGATAAATATTCAACCCATAAAGTTACGAGCAAATGGCAACATCTTTGCCTAAGGTGTGTTCATACCTCACTATAATTACTTAAACCCATGGAATCATGAACTAAAGGCTGATTGTACAAAAAAACAAGACCATTAAAAATTATCACCAACTTCCAAGCACAAAAGTACGAAATCTATAAGTGTGAAGCATAAATAGAGCTCAGTGGATGCATGAAGCGATGTACTTTGCTAACTGCTAAAACAACCTTACTTCAGCTGGTTTGGTCCTAAAGTGGATTGCTTTGTCTACTTACATTATGGACCACTGCAGATTATTTGGACCATTTTTTTATTGAAAAGCAAGAAATGAAAATGAATCCCACCGCTATGAAATAGAATTAGTCGACTGGAACATACTACGGCAAGTTGCACTGTCTATAAAAAGCTCTACTAGCCATCATGAAAGGGCACGGAGAAAAGCAATAGAGGGAGCGCTCCTCGTCTAGAGCACACACACACACACGCCACCCATCAACACACACATGCACGGGAGAAGGGCAACAACACACAGGCGATCAATCACAACTTCTTAAATCAAATGACAGAAATTAGAACATGTGCAAGCCATGCCATGCAATACTAAACTTGACATTTAATGAAACATCAGTTTACACCACCGTAAGAAAAAAATTAACTAGTTTTCCGAACTATAAGCCTCTGAGTCTTGGTGTTGGTAGGGGCCTCGGGAGGTGGCCGATGAGTATGGAAGACTTCATCGTTATTATCTGGGTCATGGAACTCGCCGTTCTTGTTGAGTACTTCCTTCATGACGAAGTAGGCGAGCTGTCCCTGGATGCCTTGGATTTCATTTGGAACCAGTCCTCCCGTAGGCAACTTCAGACGCTATAAGTAGAAAAAGTTTATCTTAAGATCTTATATAGAGAATGAGATGTACGAATCAATGTGTAATGTTAGCGTGGCAAAACTCTACATCATTGTTTACTATTGTAGAGCCTAAGATTTCGCGCATGTATTGGCACACGAAGTACCCACATAAATTTGTGCCTGGCGGCTGCTTGTGGCACTGCAAAAAATTGAATAAACTTATACGACATTGAAGGAGTTATTGACTACGAGGTGCGATATAGGAAAATTGTTTTTGTGCGTACCGGAAATTTAGTACGGATTGTCGGTGATTTTTGGAAAGGACGGTGTCTCGAGCTCTTTTTACAATATGCTTGGAACCTATTCACTAGACTTGTCATATCTTTGTAGTTTTTTGGATCTTTGTCCCGCGGGTTCAAGATCAGCATCTTGCTTTTATCTGGAGTAATTACTACGAGAATCCAGTGGAAACTACATACACATGTATGATGCCGTAGTCATTAGTCCTAAGCTGAGCAAAGAACGAGATCAACAAGTAGTTGAACTAGCTAGTGAGCCACTTACTTGAAATTGTATGGTAAAAGTATGAACTCCTTGTCTTGGAGTTTGATGAAAGCGTTATATACGTAGTCCTCGACCTCCTTTGGTACTCTTTTGATTTCTGGCTGGCAAACCGTTCCCGGATCGAGGAATGCCACTGGCCCTTTGGTTCTTCTTAGTTCTATCAACTCGTATCTACATAAGAAATGATTTAGACATCACATTTATCGGTATTACATAAATGTAGACAATGATTTTTATATTGGACACTTACAGTGACCAGCATCTCATAAGAGACACGTCGAGGGCATCCTGATATTACATGTTGTGCAACTCGCTGAATTCTATCATGAAGTAGCCAGACCCCTCATGGTGGAAATGTTCCTCTCTGTAAATGGTAGTGATCACCTTCGGGAGTACATCTTGGTTAGATCGCTCCATATACCATTCATGTAATCACCTTAGCTGCACTGTTAGGCTATCAAGCTTCGAAGGGGTGACAAACAGCTTCCCCAATTCGTATTTCAGTCTTTCTTCAGCAGCTTGTCCTTTGAAGACCGCTTTACCCTTACTTTTCTCGCGCACAACATCATACTCTGTTCTAGCTTCGCCTGACCTTGCTGATATGGCTTGTCTATTCTGCCATGCCTTAAGAGGAGGATTTTTAATTCAGTCAACTGAATTTGTCACACTAACTTTTGTACGCTGATGTGTTGGTGACGACTGTGTGAGGTTTACTGTAGGACAGGCCGGCAGGTTCACTGCAGGAGAGGCTGGCATGGTCACCTCAGGAGGGGCTGGCGGTTCACCTCGGGAGGGGCATGACTTCATGATAGTCCAAGACGATGTCACGTTTGCGCCACTGGATGAATGAGTGGACGGCACTTCCTAGAGTTGTAACTTCGTCGTTCGGGGGCATTTCTAGCCCGAGGTTGGCAAACTGGGGATTAACCGTGTCCACCTGGACCTTTGCATAACCCGGCGCTATCGCAGAGTTGTGCAATACACCTCCTTCTTGGCATGGGTACGCTATGCCTGTACCAGCCTGAATGAATATGTTCATGACGGACAAAGTGAGCTGGCACGGTGTGGGGTCATGTATGTCGTCCATAGGATAATGGCCCATGTCCTGTTCTACAAGTGGGGCGGATGCGCAACTGCTGCGACGATTCGGAGGGCTGGTCGTAACAATGTTCTCGGCTTGCGACTAGCTCATGGCTTGTTGTACTTGCCGTTGTACTTGTTGTTCTATTGTGCCTTTTAATTCTCGAAGCATCTTTTCCTTCATCATTTCTATTTGGGCAAACGCTTCTCTAGCTCTCTTTCGACTCTTGTAAGTGTGGAGGTGCTCTGGGAATCCTGTCTTCCAGGGAACCTTAACCCCGATATCTCGTGTCCGTCCAGGATGCTCCTTGTTTCCCAGGGCACATGTTAGTTCGTCGTTCTCCCTATCTGGGTGGAATGTTCCTTGGGAAGACTCGACGTCGACTCTGGACCCTTTGCGACATTGCTTCGTCATCGCTATTTCTGAAGGATAAGCCCCCACCAGACGTGACACTTGCCCTCGCTAGCACATAGTGCTTGACTCGGTCTGGTAGTCCGGCCAATTGACTTGTACCACTCGATTGTAGTGATTCTGCTTCCTGCCTCTCCCATTGAGGGATTTTACCAGCGTACCCACCCGTACCAAGTCTGTGTGGATGGATGTTCCACCTTCCAATATTTATGTGGTCCTCACTGGACTTCTTTGCTGCTTCACTTTGCTTCATCGACACAAATTCATCCCAATATGGTTCTAAGTTTGGGTAGTCCCCGATGGTCGACCGGTTTTCTTTCACATAAGTAGTATTCAGCCTGGCCTTGAAGTTCCTCCATGCCGCATCCATGGTCATCAACGCATCCCGATGCACGCGGTGTTCATCTTCTTCGGGGAATTCGAAGGTTAGTTTGAGCTCCGTCCATAGATCCGTTTTGATGGTATCGGGCACTTTGTGCCAATCCAAAAAGGTGATTGGCACTCTCTCCCTTGCGAAATACCTGCAGGTTGTTCTGTACTTTGCTACGAACTTTGGCGGTGCAATAGGGGCCCCAGCATCTGAGACCTCCGCAATGGTATACCGGCCTTCGGGCTTCTTATTTCTTCCTAGGCCATGAGGTCTTGCCACGGGTACGTCAGCATCGGCAGCAACAGCGGTGGTTGGGTGGAGGTTGAGGAACCTGCTAGGGCTAGGGCTCGGGCTCGGGATGGATTGCTCCTCCATATCAACCTTGGATGTGCGAACTGAAAGAGGTAAAGTATGGAACAATTAGAATTTGGTGGTCATTTGGGTTAAGTACGGAAGTTTAACTCTGAAAACTAGAAATGAGAGTAATCGAGAAATTGGGCATTCAACAGAAAAACTTATCTTTTAGAAGAACCGTCTGTGATGAGCCGTCTGTGATGACTACACATCACAGATGGTTCTACAAGAATGGCTCTACACATAATGTGACTTACATATCTGGAAAAGATGGCACTCAAATATTTGCAGCGTATTGGATAACTCTTTTGTCTAATTACTTACACTGACTAAGTTTATGTGCAAGTGTCTAGAATATATCTCCTAGTTTGTTTTCTTTTTCTTTCCTTCTAAAGAAATATTCCCAACTTTTTAGTTTTGCTTGCCCGTATATATCAGGGGATGAAGAGGAGTATAGGACATACGAGGAAGAACAGGATGGAAATGGGAGGAGATTGTTTCCCACGAGTGCAGAAAATTAAGCGGCGACTTCACTGCCACACCTATAACCAAATATATCTTATATTCATGGCGCTAACTTTACATTAGAATATAAACTATATCTTATATTCATGAATAAGATTATTAAAATATTATGTCATATATTTTTAGATGGAGGGAGTATTAGTTCCCTTCTAATTCATAATGGTTGCTTCAAGCAGAGCACATATGAATCACAATGTTAAGAAATTACCAACGATTATTTTTTAGATCAACAGCAATATAACCAATTGAATCAGTGAGTCAAATATTCAGATATTTAATACTGATCAGACTAAGGAAAACAGTATGAAGTCTACTGGTTCAAGGCCTGGTTCACAAAATTAATTGTCAGTCTCATCAATTTACCCAATATCATCATAGATCAATTCCCACAGGCAACATAAGAATGAGAGAGCAATCTGGATATATACTCAACAAAACATAACCATGCAATCAATAGCCAACAATCTAACATTAGTGGTAAAAAAAGCAAGGCGGAATTTCCATGACACAAACATAAAAGGTACAAAATGAAAAATAACAATGTAAAAAACACCAATGGCCCTTAGCACAAGTTCACAGAAGAAATGTAGATTTGGTGTCTTTCCCATATCCACACCATTGCAGCACAATATGTTATAAATCATAGAATAGCATGTTATAAATTCAACATATATGCATCTTTAATGCAATTTGCAATTTTTGATTGAAGCATACTGGACTAAGAGATTCCACAAAAAGAGAAGCTATATGGCAACTGAACAATAATTAGGTTAGAATACTTCCATTTGTGAAAGAATGCACAGAGAAAGCACAATATACTGTTAGCACATATATTGCTCTAATTAATACTTACTAAGTACCCATATTACTTCTAATGGAACTGGCATTTCAAGAAAATAGAGAACTGCTATAGAAAACAATAATATATCATAGAACAACATGTTATAAATCATAGAACAACATGTTATAAATTCAACATATATGCATTTTTAATGCAATTTGCAGTTTTTGATTGAAGCATACTAGACTAAGAGATTCCACAAAAAGAGAAATTATATGGCAGCTGAAAACGATAACATATCAAAGCTTCGAATTTGAAACCCTAGCTGCTGCCCTGATTGGGAGGTGGCTAATTCCTACAGTGACACTCGCACAGTGTGATCAAGACGACACTCGCAATAATCCGTAGAGCACAATAATCCGTAGAACTTATCTTTTAGAAGATGGTAAAATGAAGAAAGATAAACCGAACTAAATCAGCTCAAAAACATTTTGACTATACCCTTGGGCGGCGTCGGGCGCGGCGGCGTCGGGCGGCGGCGATGTGGCGTCGGCGGGGTGGCGTCAGCGAGGGAGGGCGGCGTCGTCGGAGGAGGCGGCGTCGTCGGGCGGCGTCGGCGCGGCGCTGGGAGTGTTAGGGCGGCGGCAAGTGGCGGCGGCGCGGGTGGCATCGAAGCGGCGGCCGTGTAGCGGCGTCGGCGCGGGAGTTTAGGAGTTTAGGGCACGTCAGAAGCGGCGGGAGTTTAGGGTTTAGGGCACTCGGTGAGAAGAGTGACTGTATCCATTTTATATATGGAGCATATTATCAGTGGCGGTTCGTCACAAGAACCGCCACTGATACAGTTATCTGTGGCAGTTCTTCACAAGAACCGCCATTGATACACTTATTTGTGGCGGTTCATATAAAAAACCGTCACTAATACATATATTATCTGTGGTGGTTCTTTATACGAACCGCCACAGATAAGTGTATCAGTAGCGGTTCTTGTGAAGAACCGCCACTGATATAATTATCCTAATATATTAATTACCATATAAAATCCTAATATATTAATGACCTTATATAATCCTAATAAATATTATATACCCTATATAATCCTACTAAATATTATATACCCTATATAATCCTAATATAGTAATGACCATATATAATTCTAATATAGTAATATACCCTATATAATACTAATATATTAATGCCCTATATAATCCTAATATATTAATGACCTTATATAATCCTAATAAATATTATATACCCTATATAATCCTACTAAATATTATATACCCTATATAATCCTAATATTGTAATGACCATATATAATTCTAATATAGTAATATGCCCTATATAATCCTAATATATTAATGACCCACATTTCCATTACTCCACACAAATGCATAACACCACATTTCCATTACTCCATACAAATGCATATTGTTTACATCACATTGCCATTACTCGTATATATCTAATTATTTTCTTTCACAATTGCCCTTCTTCATGATCATCGCGATGATAGGTAGCTTCCTGAGTGGTTTCTTCCTCGATCTTGATGTTGCCATCTACAAAAGGAGGCAACTCATCAAACTGGTTGTACTCATCATCATCCACGACATTCTCAACTCCGACGATCCTTCTTTTTCCCTGAAGAACTACATGGCGCTTCTTATCTGCCAGGTCGATTACATAGAAGACTTGTGCTACTTGCCATGAAATACGAATGGTTAAATCTCTGTATCCTACATATTCGATGTCCAAAGTAGTGAAGCCGTACTTGTCCACCTTGACACCCTTTGGGAGTTGTACCCAACGACACCGAAACATCGGGATCTTAAAAATACAATAGTCGAGCTCCCAAATCTCTTCTATCAACCCATAGAAGCTACTCTTCTTACTGCCTGTGTTGTCATAGGCATCTATGCGGGCACCACTATTTTGGTAAGTGCTTTTGCTATCCTGAGATCTCGTGTAAAATGTTTATCCATTTATGTCGTATCCTTGCCATGTTAAGATTGTACTTGATGGCCCTTTTGCCAACCACCTCAACATAACACTCGTTTCTTTCCTAGTCATATGCTCTTTGAACCAATGATTGAACAAACGGTTATGCTCTTTTGTTTCCCAAACCTCTGATCGTCCAAGATTTTCCTCTCATAGCTTATCCTTGTGCATGTCCATATACGAGGACACCTCAACTGATTGTTGTAAGACTGTGAAATGAGCTTTTTCGAACAATCCATGATCGTAAGAATTTGTTGATTTCCTTCCAATCGTCCCTTTCCCAGCTAGCCTACCCTCAGGGCGAGATATAGGCACTCCTACCGGTTCCACCCCCTCCATGTAATCCACGCAAAACTCGATAACCTCCTCAATTGCATAACCTTCCACAATGCAGCCCTCCGACCGAGATCGATTGCGTACATACTTCTTCAGGATACCCATGTACCTTTCGAACGGGTACATGTGATGCAGGAATACGGGGCCACATACATTTATCTCATTCACAAGGTGAACAATGAGATGAACCATTACATCGAAAAATGATGGAGGGAAATACATCTCTAGCTACCATAGTGTCTTGACCACATCATTCTGCAGTTCAGAAAGTCCGATGGGATCGATGAGCTTCTGTGAAATCGTGTTGAAGAAGAAACACAACCTCATGATTGCCTCTCGGACCTTTTCAGGCAAAATACTTCTAATTGCAATAGGAAGTATTTGTGTCATCATCACATGACAATCATGAGACTTCATGCCAGTTAACTTCAAATCTTTCATCGAGACCAGTTTCTTGATGCTTGCGGAGTAACTGGACGGAACTTTCACACCATGCAAGCATTTGTAGAGGTCTGTTCTCTTTTTCTTGGATAGAGTGTAGCAAGTTGGGGGAAGGTAAAGTCGTCCTTTCCCGGTGTCTTGAGTATGTAGCTCAGCTCTGATTTTCATATCTTCCAGGTCCCTTCGTGCCTTAAGTCCTTCCTTATTTTTGCTAGGAATGTTCAGCAAAAGACCAATCAAGCTGTCACATACATTTTTCTCTACGTGCATGACGTCTATGCAGTGTCGAACTTCTAAGTCCTTCCAATAGGGCAAGTTCCAAAATATCGATCTCTTCTTCCACGTGGTCTTCTCAGTACGAGACCTCGATTTATTATTACTATCTCCCTTTCCAAGTACAACATTAATATCCTTAACCATATCATATACCTCTTCCCCACGACGAGGCCTTGGAGCTATACCATCCTCTTTTGTCTCATCGAATTGTTTCTTCATATTGCGGTAGGGGTGATTCCTGTGAAGGAACCTACGGTGATGCATGTACACACAGTTTTCCTCGAGTTATTGAGCCACACACTAGCAGTTTCATCCATGCACTGGGGGCATGCTTTGGCCCCTTTTACAGTACGACCGGATAGGTTACCAAGGGCAGGGAAATCATTGATGGTGCAAAACAACAATACGTGTAGGATGAAGTACTCTCGCTTGTACTCATCCCATACCAGTACACCTTCGTTCTCTGATACCACAAGATCTTCCACCAATGGTTGTAGGTATACATCAATATCATTGCCGGTTGTCTCGGCCCTTGGATAGCGGCGACATCATAATGTACTTTCATTTCATACACAACCAAGGAGGAAGGTTGTAGATACAGAGAGTCACGGGCCAAGTGCTATGAATACTACTCATGTTACCGAAAGGATTCATTCCATCCATACTCAACCCAAACCTTATATTCCTCGGTTCATTCTCAAAGTCATTCCTAAAGAGCCTATCGATGGTTCTCCACTAGGCAGAATCAGCAAGGTGTCTCAGCTTTCCATCCTTTTTACGCTCTTCTGAGTGTCATCGCATCAATTGGGTAAGCATTTTGTTTCCAAATAAACGCTTCAATCGAGGTATTACTGGTAAATAGCACACCACTTTAGCGGGAGCTCCTTTCTTCACCACGGTGCCCTCGGTGTCATGGCCTTTACGCTTGTATCGTGATGATTTGCACACCGGACATACATGCATGTCTGTATACTCTTTGCGATAGAGTATACAATCGTTTGGACATGCATGTATTCTTTCTACTTCCAATCCCAATGGACATACAACCTTCTTAGCTAAATAAGTGGTTATCGGCAATACGTTTCCATCTGGAAGCATGCCCGCTAAGAGATGTAATAGCGCCGTGAAACTCTTATCAGACCAACCATTGCTTGCCTTCAATTTTAGAAGTGAAAACACGGTGTGCAACTTTGTATATTCCTCCTTGCAACCTAGGAACAAAGGTGTGTCCGAGTCGTCCAACAAACCCTTGAATTGATTAAACTCTCTCTGACTAGTGTAGTTCCCTTCTGCATCGCGCAACATCTGAGCAAGATTATTATCGTCATTAATGTCCAACCTATCCTCATCAAATCCATAACCGATGTCAGCTGCCATAATGCCTTCTCCATCATCCAATACGTTATCACCTTCATGTATGTTTTCCTCTTCACCGTGACTTGTCCAATGTGTATAGCCAAGTACAAAACCCCTTCGAATCAAGTGCAAGTGGATGTGCTCTTTTTCTAAAAACATTTTCTCATTCTTGCAATCAATGCATGGACAATGTATGTACTCCGTCTTCTTGTAAAACTTATTCTCCTCAGCGGCTCTTAGAAAAGCAGATACCCCGTCGATGTAATCTCGGTTGTAACGGTTCGCATTGTACATCCATCTCCGGTCCATCTAAAATTAATTAACATATAAAAATTAATTAAAAAACTAATCTAATTACTTATCATCTAAAGGACCTAGATAATAATTTCATCATTTAAAAATGATGAGCACCTACCAAATTAACTAAAATTTCATGTATATTAATATCCACTAATCTTAATTAAATAAATTTAATATATGCAAGATGTATATTATATGTGCACACTAATGGAACAAAATTAATAGTAATTAAAAAACCAATCTAATTACTTATCATTTAAAGGAGCTAGATAATAAATTCATCATCTAAAAATGATGAGCACCCACCTACCAAATTAACTAAAATTTCATGTATATTAATATCCAATAATCTTAAATAAATAAATTTAATATATGCAAGATGTATATGTCCGTACACTAATGGAACCAAATTAATAGTAATTAAAAACTAATCTAAATACTTATCCTCTAAAGAAGCTAGATAATAAATTCATCATCTAAAAATGATGAGCACCCACCTACCAAATTAACTAAAATTTCATTTATATTAATATCCAATAATCATAATTAAATAAATTTAACATATGCAAGATGTATATGTCCACACTAATGGAACCAAATTAATAGTAATTAAAAAACTAATCTAATTACTTATCATCTAAAGAAGCTACATAATAAATCCATCATCTACCAAATTAACTTAAAATGCAATTTATATTAAATATATGCTTGATCATAATTCATCATCTATAAAAGGAACACAACATCATCTAATGAAACAAGCTAGGAAATAAATTCATCAACTACAAAATGGTAGGTAAATAAAAAAAACAAAATCTAAACATTTCATCTCATCTACATATAAACCTTAATTAAACTAGGTTTAAAAATTTAATTGCAACAAGATTAACACAAATCAAGAGACGAGAAAAAATAACTCACCAAGGAACAACTACAGGAAGTACAAGCACAAGAATTGGAGAAAACGAAATCTGAAAATTAGAAGTTTTGGTTTGCTCTCGGGAGGAAGAAGACCAGTGCTGCTACTGACCACCTATTTATAGGCAATATTATCCGTGGTGGTTGTTAACTAGAACCGTCACAGATAAAATTATCTATGGCGGCTCTATCCTCGAACTGCCACTGATAATAAATTATCTGTGGCGGTTCTATCCTCCAACCGCCACTAATGATGTATTTGTTATCAGTGGCAGTTCTATCCTCGAACCGCCACTGATAATGCATTATCAGTGGCGGTTCGACGATAGAACCGCCACTGCTATTCTTCCCGCCATTTTCAATATAGAACCGCCACTGATAATTATATTTGTGGCGGTTCGAAAAAAACGCAACAAATAGACCGTCACCTATTGCAGGTTTTGGCGTAGTGAGAACAAAACAGTGGCAGGGGATATTCTAACTATTACTTCCAGCACCACATGATCAAAATTATAAACATAAAATTTATCACATGGTTCTACAATTGTGGCACAAGGTGGTAACTCACTAGAATTAAGTACAGTAGGAATATACTCAATCAGATCTGTACCATGGTCATTAGCATCCTCCTTAGAAGAAGTAGGTACCTCAAAATTTCACTTCATAACGCAGGGTTTTCAGCTTTTAGCTCCCTTCTTCAAAAGTTACTTGCAAATCACATGGAATAGCAACAACAGAAGTAGATTGGATTACGTTAGTAGAATCATTTCACATGTGCTATCCTCTACTTCACTCCAATTCTCTGGTATTTCTTTCGCATGCTCGGGGTGTATGCTCTCATTATGGTTTGGTGTAGTGCATGCAACAGGAGTAGCATTTGAATATGTAGGGACTTGAACTACGGTTGATTGTCTTCTCTGTATTTTTCTTTCAGCTTTACGTGAAACATTAAGCAAGCATAACATAGAATTGTATTCTTTACAAGATATCATGATCAGAATTTTAAATTCTAGTCCACAATAAAAGTTGTTCATTCAAGTCTTTTCGGTCTCTTCTAACCTACAACGCAAAGATATACGCTGAAATTCTTGGTAGTACTCATCCACAGTTTTACTACCTTGTTTTAGACGTTGCAATTCATTTTGTAATTGGCGAGCAACATATGAAGGAACAAATCTAGCTCTCATAATGTTCTTCAACTTAATCCATGTGTTAGGAATGTCCAGATTTTTACGCATATAATCATTCCACCAAAGAGCAGCAAAATCAGTAAATCCACTAGTAACAACACTAACATTATCATGCTTAGGAATTCCATGTTTGTCAAATGATTGTAATATAGCTAATTTCTAGGTAAGATAACCTTCAAGATCATATTTACCACTAAAAATGGGTACAGTCAACTTATTTTTGATACATGTGCTATGTCGTCATACCTCTCGTGGTGGTGAAGATGTGCTCGTACGTTCTTCGTATCTCAGAGTGTGAACTACCTCTTCTCCTAGGATGTTGTTGGCCCAAGCACTACGACATTGAGAACCTGTCATTGTTAGTGAAGACAAGAAACAAATCACAAATATATGTTCCTATCATGTACTAGGATCTGGTGATTCAAAGTCTCTCACACTCAAGCTTTTACCAAGTTATTACCAATTCTTACCAAGCAAACAGGTGGTGACTGGCGGCTAGTTCATGATAAACACACTCAAGTTTGGCAAAGCGATTGCAAGGAGAACGTTACCTATTTGGCTAGTAGAAAGTGGAGCTTGGACAGGCAATATTTATTTCCTATGCAATATGATAATTCTAGTTATTATAATGATAAGTAATGACCCAAACTAGAATTTACAAGCCCTAGTTGCTGATCACAAGGATATCAGCGAATATCAAGACAACACACGCCCAAAGATGATGGAACTCAATGAAACCAATGGAATGAGCTAAATAAGAGTGATTTCAGCACCAAATCTCGTATTGCATAAGTTATGGAGAGACACTAGCTAATTGCTTCAGAAAAGGTAAAAGGGCACAAGATTGCTCACTAATTAATATACAATTGCACAATCTGAAAATAATGAACACAAATTAGGGTTTTGCTCAATGTAGTGCGACTGGCCACTATTTTCTTTTCTTCTTTTTTTCTGTTTTCTTTTTTTTGGCCTTTTGGCCCTTTCTTTCTCTTTTCTTTCTTTTGGTGACATTCGGCCAACACTAGTATGAACAAAGTTTTAGAATCCCTAACTCGATGTCACAACACGGTATGATATGATAATTCAAGATTATGCAATGTATCAAGTAGAGCGGCCCTAAGCATATCAACAAGCTAACCTCAAATAGGATAAAAGTATTCACAAGGGATGAATTTGTTCCCAATAGTAGGTGTAATGATATTTTTAGGATTTTATGCTTTATAGATGCTATTGTCCTCAAAGGAATAAGCTTAATCTCATAACGATCCAAGAAACCCTAATTCAATGTTTCTAGGGCAGCAGATTTTTCTCCTAGATTAAAGTTTGAAAACCACTGAATTTCAAAGGTTTAGTATGGGAAGAATTGAAACTTATGTCCTCAGCTTTCAATAGAGTACAAGAACATGCAATTTGGAGCTCGGGTGTGAAAGTTATGGCCCAAAAACCGAACACCATAGAATAGACCAAATTTCAGCCTGACGAGACAGATTTCGAATCCGAATTAAATTAGGTTTGAAAGAGTCCAAATTACTAAGGTCATCCAAAAATGTTTTTGTAGAGGACTCTTGAAGGATTCAGGAAAGTACAAAAACTTCTCAATCGGAGTTCGGACATGAGAATTATGATCAAAATACTGAATAGATCTGGATTGGAAGTACAACTAGCTTCACCAAATTTGATGTCTAGATTAAACTGATTTGGATATGGAATTAGAGTTCGTGCCCAACTAGGTTTCTGTAGAGCTCGTTCTAAGGTTTCAAGAAAGTGAAGGAACACTAGAATCCAAGCTCGTATGCGGAAGTTATGAACAAAACAAAATACTAGACAGATTGAAAGAAAAGCTACGCGAAGGAAAAATGATTAGCAACTAAAACAAGGACTCTAATGGGTCAAAACCTAACAAAACACACTAAAATACCATATTGAATCTAAAGGTTGAATTTTTGTCAAGTAATTTTCAATTTAGGATAGAAAAAAAACTAATCTAAGGTACTAAAAATCTCACCGATCAACGAAAGCTCTAATACCACCTAATGAGGCTAATTGGAGGCCCGATCTTTCGGTGAGATGGATAACTATCGATTAGTGGAGACGACCCTCATGATCCAGGCTATGACCGAAACATGAACGAAATCAAGCAATCGCTGAACCAAACTCCGAATTGTTATCAACCGTGCCAAAACCCGGTTGACCTGATCACGAAGATCAATTCGTACAAGTAATCGAAGAACAAGCAAGAACAAAGCAAAAACAATCTGAAATTGCAAATATAATTGAAGTATTGATGTGGGGTTCTGAATCACGGTATTGCTGTTGATCTCGTCGAATAAGAGAATACCAAATAGTTTTACCAAGGAAAACTATGACTAAACAAAACCCAAGTAATCTAGGGGGACTCCCTAGCTATATATAGGTAAAAGAGAAGGGGGATTCGGCCAGCACAAAGGAGTGGCCGAATTGGACTCTTACAAGGCCCAAGTTTGACTCGGACTGGAAAGTTGACCAGACTTGTATTGTTGATTGCGGAGTGCTCCGAACGAAGTTTAAGGTGGGGTCAAATCCATTGGAAATATCTCAAAGCAAGCTTTTAATAAAGTGGAAAACACTCCAATCGGACATCGTATGCAAAAGTTATGCATGTTTTACTTCATGCTGGTATCCGGAGGCCGAATTGGATTCCAGAACGTGATGTATTTGATATCTCTCTGTTCTTGGCCCATGGATGACGTGTTAGAGTTGATCCAACCAGGTGTGGTCGTATCCGTAGTAGTGATGTCCTCATCAGATCATTGTAAAGGCTTTGTC
Organism: Otatea glauca; assembly: GCA_036346275.1. NCBI lineage: Eukaryota > Viridiplantae > Streptophyta > Magnoliopsida > Poales > Poaceae > Otatea > Otatea glauca. Next base: position 31,022,500 of record CM070730.1, read on the forward strand.
GTGATCTCTCTACCAACACACAAAAGGAAGTGTGTTAATTGCATGGCAACAAGAGATGATCATGTCTTGTGGGTAAAGCAATACAGCCTTTGCAGAGTGTAAAACTATTACAATAGCTGTGTCCGCAGTCATGGACATGCCCGGGAATTTCACATGATGTATAGGTTGTTTCATAAAATGTTGGAAGGTGGAATTGTTGGATGTGAATGGGGAATTCGCTGTTGTTTTGTTGTCTAAAGTTAACACTGATGAATTTAGTGGTTTGATGATTGTTTTAGATGGTGTTGGGTGAAGCCTCACCATTCTATTCATATTGTCTATCGTTGATTTACCAGTTATTTATTATCTCTTCATAAATATGATTTCAATCTATTTATTGTATTTAAATTCAATTTATTTGCATAAGAACCATATGACTATCCATTGTCAAGCATGCAATTGCATCATTTCCCTACGGCTTGCTGAGTACTTTTTGTACACACAGCTATACGCCTTTGTTGATCAGTTGATGAGGAAGGAACAGGAAATACAGAGTTCTTTGAGGAGGAATACTACAATGACTACGTGAACTGGGAAGGCGTTCCCCAGACAATTGCATGTGGCATGTCGAATAGCCCAAATGATTTTATTTCCACTATAATAGTTTATTTGTTTCTTAAACCCTTAAGGCATAGTGGTGTAAACTTTGACCATAAGGTCTGTTGCTTTATTTAATAATAATTTGCTACTTTCTTAGCTAATTCGCTATTTGGTATAGTATTTAATATATGTTGCCACTGTGTGCACTAGTGTAATCCTAGACTAGTGCAGTATACATAGAGGTTTTCAGATTTATAAATCTGGGTCCCAACAGAGATGGTATCAGAGCTATATCGACTGTAGGTCGCTACCCTAGTTAGCGTGGTCTTGAAAATTATTTTCTAAATATAACCAATAAATTGGTATTTAATAGTTTTTCTTCTCTTATCTTATTCTTAGATCATTATTCTTCTCCTTTGCTGAAATATTGTTTTGAAATTTTAAATTGATCTCATCTCATGAAACTTCTCAAAACCTTGGGTCTTCTGCAAGAATCCAAATCAAGGAGGATGATCCATTTTCTTTTCAAGACCAATGCAGGAGCTGTTGGGATGGTCAAGGCGACGAGAGTATGTCCGAGATGACTACCATGTAAGATAGATTTTTGTTGCTCTGTTGTGTTTGAGCATGTTTCCCTTTTTGGTTTAGTAACGTATAATCCGCGTTTATTAGGATTTTTATTGCTTGTGTGCTAGGTATGTTGTACAATTACCCTAGGCATTGTGTTACAGCCATTCCCTAAGTTGAAGGGTTTTGTTGCATCTTTGCTTTGCAGCCTTTTCGGCTATGTCCCTTGTTGACTTTTATCCTTGGGTATTACCTGCTCCCCTAGATGACCTTACCACTTGTCTACTGCTTTTTCCTCTTACCTATCAAACCATTGTTCTACATCACAGATGGTTGACACTTGTTCGGGAGCCGATCGCAGTTCTCTAGTGGATTCCAATGCCAATGCTAGTGTCAGTGCCAACCCCAACCCACCACCACCACCTCCTACAGTGACAGATCAGAACATGGGACACCTTTTGTCAACTCAGACTCAGCTTATGAACACAATGATGTAGAACATAAACAACATGATGAATCAGAAGAACCAGACTGTAGTTGCGCTGGCTAACCTGTTGAACAAGCAGAACCAAGCTGCTGCTACACCTCCTCAATCTAGTCCGCAGTCCAAGCTAGCCGAATTCATGAGGACTCGCCCACCCACTTTCTCCAACTCCTCAGAACCCTTGGAGGCAGATGATTGGATTCGCTCCATTGAGAAGAAGCTCGCAATTACTTAGTACACAGATCATGAGAAGGTTCTCTACGCCGCACATCAGTTGGAGGGCACTGCCGCTGAATGGTGGGAGAACTACAGTGCCACCCATGATGACCCCGACTATCACTTGGGAAGAGTTTTCTACTATTTTTCGCCACTGCCATATCCCAAATGGTAAGGTAGAAATGAAAAAGAATGAGTTCTGTAAGCTCAAGTAAGAAGGGATGTCAGTGAGTGAATACCTCAACAAGTTCGCTCAATGTGCTCACTATGCTCCAAAATATGTTGCTACAGATGATGCATGCCAGAAGAAATTCAAGCATGGGCTTGATCCAGGTTTAAAGGTACAAGTCATTGGCAATGACTATGCATATTTTCAGCATCTTGTAGACAAAGCCTCTTAAAACTATTTTATCGGTGCAATCACCTGGTTTTGATTTGAGTACAAACCAAGGCTACCCTAAATTTAAAATATTAATTGGAGGGGTAGAATTTCTAGCCAACCTCATTGTCCTACACACCAAGTCCCTAGATGTGATACTAGGAATGGATTGGTTCTCTAAGAATCAAGCAGTATTGGATTGTGGGAATAGAGTGATCACCTTAACCAGTTCAAATGGAGCTAAGTTAAAGTTTCAAGCTGCTACAGGCATGCCTGAAAGGATAAAAGTTTGCAATGCTAAAGGAATAAGTTTGGAAGATATGCTAGTTGCTAGAGAGTTTCCTGATGTGTTTTCAGCTGAGTTGCCTAGGATGCCACCAGACTGGGATATAGAATTTTTTATCGATCTAGTTGCTGGAATACCACCCATCTCCAAGAGACCATACATGATGCCTACTAATGAGTTAGCTGAAGTAAAGTGATAAATTAAAGAGCTCCAAGACCAAGGTTTTATCGGACCAAGTTCTTCATCATGGGGAGCACAATTTCTACTTGTTGAAAAGAAGGATGGTACTCACAAAATGTGTGTAGATTATTGTTCTCTCAATGAGGTCACAATTAAGTATAAGTACCCTTTGTTAAGGATCGACAATTTGTTTGACCAACTTCAAGGAGCAGGAGTGTTTTTAAAGATTGACTTAAGATCAGGGTATCACCAGTTGAATATTCATCAAGAGGATATTCCCAAAACAACTTTTGTGACTCGGTACGAACAGTATGAGTATACCGTTATGTCCTTTGGATTGATCAATGCTTCTGCAGACTTCATGACCCTGATGAACAAAGTATTCATGGAATATCTGGACAAGTTTGTTGTTGTCTTCATTGATGACATTCTGGTCTACTCCAAAAGGGAGGAAGAACATGAGGATCATTTGCACCTAGTTTTGACAAAGCTAAGAGGAAACCAACTCTATGCCATATTCAGTAAATGTGAGTTCTGGATGAAAGAAGTTGCTTTCCTAGGACATGTCATATCGGCAGAAAGAGTCATTGTTGACCCTGGTAAGGTACAAGATGTGCTCAGTTGGGAGTCACCTAAGACGGCACCCCAAGTTCGAAGTTTTCTTGGAATGGCGGGATATTATCGCTATTTTATAGAAGGATTTTCTGGAAAAGCTAGATAGCCCACTCAGCTCTTGAAAAAGGAGAAGAAATTCATTTGGACACTAGAGTGTGAGCAGAGTTTCTAAGAGCTGAAAAAGTGTTTTGACAACTGCCCGAGTGCTTATCTTGCCGGATATCAGAAATAATTTTGAGATATTTTGTGATGCATCCCGACAAGGACTCTGTTGTGTGCTAATGCAAGATAAAAAGGTTGTGGTGTATACTTCGTGACAACTAAGGCCACATGAAGTAACTATCCTACCCATGACTTGGAATTGGCAGCCGTAGCCGTAGTGCATGCTTTAAAGATTTGGTATCATTACCTTATTGCTAATCATTGTGAGGTTTACACTGATCACAAGAATTTGAAGTACATTTTTAGCCAAGCCTATATGAATATGAGACAAAGAAGATGGTTGGAGTTGATCAAGGACTATGACATTAGAATTCATTATCATCTAGGTAAAGCTAATGTCGTAGCTGATGCTTTGAGTAGAAAGAGCTACTTCAATACCCTGGTGATTAAAGAAGTCAGCCAGCACTTTACGAGGAATTCCAAAAGCTTAATCTGGAAATGGTTCAAGAAGGTTACTTAGCTACTTTGGAAGTTCATCCTATATTAAAGGATCAGATTCGAGAAGCACAGGTTGATGATACCAATATTAAGGAGATTAAGAGAAATATGAAGAAAGGAAAAGCCCTAGGTTTCACCAAGGATGAACAAGGTACCATTTGGTATGAGAAGCGTATCTGCGTACCAGATTAGAAAGAGCTTAAGGAGTTATTACTCAAAAAAGCGCATGAGACTTTATACTCTATTCATCCTAGAAGTACCAAGATGTATGAAGACCCTAAGGAAAGGTATTGGTGACCCAGTATGAAGCATGAAATCGCAGAATATGTTGCTCTTTGTGATGTCTACCAAAAGTTCAAAGCAAAACATCAGAGGCCAGCACGATTACTGTAGCCATTGAAAATTCTAGAGTTTAAGTGGGAAGAAATTGGTATGGATTTCATTACCGGACTTCCCAAGACCCAAGGAGGTTATGACTCGATCTGGGTAGTAGTGGATCGATTGACTAAGGTAGCTCACTTCATTCCGGTTAAGACTATCTACGCAGGAGATAAATTGGCAGAATTGTATATGTCAAGGATTGTTAGTCTTAATGGAGTACCCAAAAAGATAGGGTCTAATAGAGGAACCCAGTTAACCTCACGTTTTTGGAAGAGTTTGCATGAAGCCATGGGCAACCATCTTAGATTCAGTACTGCCTATCATCCTCAAGCCAATGGACAGAGTGAATGTGTGAATCAGATCCTTGAGGACATGTTAAGAGGTTGTGCCTTAACTTATGGTGCCAAGTGGGACTAGTGTTTACCCTATGCTGAGTTTTCCTACAAAAATAGCTATCAAGACAGTTTACAAATGTCTTGTTTCGAAGCCTTATATGGTAGAAAGTGTAGAACCCCTCTCAACTGGAAGGAGACTAGAGAAAATAATTGTTTGGCCCTGCCATACTACAAGAAGCCAAAGAGCAAGTTCAGCTAATTCGAGACAGGTTGAAGATAGATAAAACCAGACAAAAGAGCTATGTTGACAATCGTCGTCGAGATTTGAGTTTCGAGCCGAATGATTTTGTTTATCTTAGAGTCATTACTCTCAAAGGAGATAAGAGATTCCAAGTAAAAGGAAAGTTTGCCCCTAGATATGTTGGACCATTCAAAGTCTTAGAACAAAGAGAGGTTGCTTACAAACTTGAGTTGCCCCAGTCTTTTGCCGAAATCCATGATGTATTACATGTGTCACAATTGAAGAAGTGTCTGCGAGTGCCAGAGGACCAGATGCAATTGGAAGACATTGATTTGCAAGAGGATCTCACCTACATGGAGCAACCGGTGAAAATTTTGGATGTAGCAGAGTGTATCACGAGAAGCAAGACCATCCATTTTTGCAACGTTCAATGGAGCTATCATTCAGAAGAGGAAGCCACTTGGGAGCGAGAAGAGAATCTTAAGATCAAGTTTCCCCACCTATTCTCTAGCCAACCTGAATCTCAGGGTCAAGATTCCATTCAAGGGGGAGGTTTGTAACATCCCAAAATTTGAGTTTTGGAATGTTTAAGCATAAAAGTGCATCATTTGCATTTTCCCAAATTAACTAAAGCTTAATTTCAATTTTTCTTTATGTAAAATATTTAATTTGATTAATCTATACATCAAACAAAAGATTTTTCTTTGTGTTGCAAGGGACTTTTCTATATTTTTTAAAGATTTTTCTAAATTTACTTGATATTTATTTGAATTTATTCAGATTTAATTGAATTTCTAGTGATTTATTAAATCAGAAAATGACTTTTAATTCGCAAAATTTCCTCGAGTCGAATCTCTCCACCGGCCCGTTCTACTCCTACCTCGCCCGGCCCATCTTGGCCCGTTGCAGCCTCCTTTGTCCAGCCCAGTGCCACTGCGTCGCCCGGGCCAACAGCCCAGCCGGCCTGCCCCATGCGCCATTGACCAGTGAAACCCTAACCCTAATCCACACCGTCGCCGAACTCTAAATCCCGTACATCGCTGCCTTCGGTTTTTGTGCTTTGCATGCTTCCCAAGACTACTATTTAAGGCGCCGACCCCTATACAAGTGTCGACGATCGGGACCATTGACCACAGAAGAAAAAGGGGGATGCAAGGAGATCGATCGGGAGCGGGGCCAGAAATTGTGCTCGTTCAGAGGCGCCTAGCGTCGCAGGAAAATCGTCGAGGAAGAGATGCCAAACACGAGGTTTATACTGATTCGAGCCCCCGAGGTCGGGTAATAGCTCTACTCCAGTCTTGCCCTGGGGCGAAGGGTGTATTAGCGATTTTGTGGGAGAATACAAGAACAGGGCCCGAGCAAGGGGGGCGCTGTGCCGCTTTTCTCGGCGTGTGTTGCGTGTCTTCTTTTTTTCGTCCCCTCGTAGTTGGGGTGACCTGTAGCTTTTGTAGTCCTCTGGGAACCTTGCTGCTTGGTCCCGAGGCCGACGTCAGGAGCTTGTGGCGATTTGACGGGGGCTGATGAAAGTCGTTGATAACCGTTGAGAGCCTGATGGGAGCTGTTGAGATCTTGACGGGAGCTGTTGAACCCTAGTTCCCACACAGGGGCAGGTAGAGCACTGATTCCCATGCAGGGGATAGTTTTACACGAGATAAATGGAAATGTTACAGATGTTCTTTTCTCTGGCCGCCGCGGGGTCGTCGAGGTCGAGGGTGCTTGCCCCTGCGTCGGTGCCTGAGCTAGCTGGTTCCGAGCCCGAGAATCGGGAGAGCACCTCCCAGGTCGGAGATGAGCCCCCGGGCCCACAGAAAGCCGCCACGAGGCCACGGGGGGATGCTTACACATGGCGAGGGTACCAATCCCCGATAGCTAGCCCCCGAGGCTCAAGGGACGGCCCTAAAGTTTGGGGCACCCTTGAGTCTGATTGTGGGATCGGCCCTTTGGTCGAGCTCGGTAGCCCCCGAGGTCGACCTTGCGCACCGAAACCCTCCAAGGGCCTCATTCGTGGTCGCTCAAACATGCGTGCCCTTTCGCCTTCGTGGCATTAAATTGGAAACCGTATCTGGGGGATGTTTGGTTTTCGCCTCCTCGGTTCCCTGCGGGGGACTCGAGGAGGCGGCCTGCAACGCCTCGTGTCCTGACATGGAGGGCGGCGGACACGGGACGCGACGCCTCGGGTCTTCGAGGGGGGATTCGAGGAGACGCGACTATGGTGCTTCACGATCTCCGCTCGAAAGTCCCGGCGCGTCTTTTGAGGAGTAACTAACGCTAGCTATCAGAGATCGGGCTTCTTTAAAAGCCCGAAGCCCCATACATCTGAAGTTCTTCACCCTTGCATTGCACCTTAGCCTCTCTGCTTGCTGCCTTTTTCTCCCCCCGACCCGTCTTGATTTCTCCGAGCGCCATGGCCAAGTTTGGGAAAAGCACCTTGACCACCGAGAGGATGAAGGAACTTGAGTCGCTGGGACTCCTAGACCCAACGACCTGGTGACTTCCGGTGGCTGGGGAGGTTGAGCCGCGTCCCCGGGAGGACGAGATCGTGTGTATGGAGCAGTACACACTCTTCGGGCTACGGACCCCGGAGAGCGGCTTCTTGGCAGCCGTCCTCGCGCAATGCGAGATCGAGCTCATCAACCTAGTTCCGAACTCTATTTTTATTCTTTCTTTTTTCTCCCATCTCTGCGAGGGGTTTGTTAGTGTTATGCCCTTGAGGCAATCATTTAGATGATTGTAACATGACTATGTTTATGAATAATAATATGATTATTGGTCCAATGAATGTATATCATTGTATTGATCAACAAGTATGTGACTTGATTATGAAGCTCTTTACTTAATGATGTAATTCGATAAATATCTCTGATCGGATATCATCGTATAGGACTACGATGAATAGATCAGCACATGTAGTGATCGATGATCATGCTTCATAGATCATGGGATATGGAGATATCATCTCTACATTGTGGACCATGTTGAAGAACATGGGTTAGATAGACCCGCTATGGGACAACTGCGAGAATGTTTCATTCTTATGTGTCATCGATGTATCTCATACCTAGAAGATGTATGATCCTTAGACACGAGATTGTCATATTCCCTACATGTGTAATAGTTTTCCTTGGGGCTATCAAACACTACTTCCTAACCGGATAGTTATAAAGGTAGCTTTCATGTTTACTATGAAGCGTGCGAGAGGAAGTGAGCGATCAAGATGGAATTTGCCACTCCAATGAAGCGGAGATATATGACAAGGCCACTCGTGTGATATGATTAAGAAAGTGCATGGCCATACCGTGATTGAGAGTCAATCACAACTTATTAATATATCACGGATACGAGAGATGGATTGAATCATCAAAGGATGACATGCTTCTCGCCTTGAGATCAATCTTCATATACTTGGCAAAGGGATTATTACATGAGTTCTTTTGATAGGTTACATTCGATTTGATCACGGTATGTTTGGGAGTTGGCATACTTTGCAAGAAGCCGCTACCAACTATTGGATTGAAAAGGAGTTTTCGAATCCATGTCCAAGCGTATGTGAACTGCGCAGGTCACACACTTAATGGTGGGGCGCATTAATTTGGATTGGATCCGTAATTAATGAACCTCGTGGGCTTAGCATCTTTGGTGGGCCCTGGTTTAGGGTTTCATCTCGTGGCTATATAAGGAGGGAGGAGGAGGCGCGAGTGTGCTTTCCACGGTTTAGGTTTGATTCACTTGAAACCCTAGCCTCCTCCTCTCGCTGCCCTGCCGAGCGACTAGGTGCTTGCACACGGCGCGCGCGTTCCATCTCTGGGCGTGTGGACTCTGCGGTGGCCGCTGCTGCGGCTGCGGCGTGGAAGGGCGATCCACGGCGGCGAGGACGATCCACTACATCGGCGCAACGCGGCTGGGCGAGGGCGAACCACTACATCGGCGCGCGAAGGATTCCGCAATGCGCGTCTAGTGGTAATCTTATCTATGATCCCCTTCTTGCGGTAGCTTTACGGTTGCGCGGTAGTTTTTTTGTGCTAGCGTAGCATACGCGTTTCCCTTCGGTGGTATCGAGCCATCTCGTATAGTTTTGTGATCGGATGTTGCACATATGATGTGTGAGGTTAGTAGATTGGATCTATTACATGTTGGCCAGTTCATGTGATGAATTGGTGGCGGCGACCATCGATGAGATCGATCGATTTAGGGTTTGAGAAAGTGCAAACCGACTCAATCTTGATTTGGGTGAGTCCGTTCATGATGCGGCGTTACCCTTACCGGTCGGTTACCGCCATCGGGGTTTCAAACGTATCCATATGGGACCAAGCCAATCGGATCGAGTTGGATTGGGTCAATCTGGTTGATCCATGGTAGCGCAAAGCATTCAATATTGATTTGGGTGAGTCCGTTCATGGTGCGACGTTGCCCTTACCGGTCGGGTTACCGCCATCGGGGTTTCAAACGTATCCATATGGGACCGCCGCGAGGCTCTACGCCTGGACCCGCCAGAAGCGCCCCTCGGACCGAGTCGTAGGGTTGCTTTTGTTTAACTTTCGTTTTTGCGAGGAATTATGTGAAATAGTATGGCCTATGTGTATGTGATGCATGTAATTTCCACATGGCTGCGTGCGTGTTAAGCCATAAGGCTATTTAAATTGTATAACGACACTGCGTGTCGACTTGTGATGCTTCAAACCCTCATGTAAAATTCATTATCAAAAGTTGTAAGGAGTTGCATCCATAATGATGAAGACGATGGCTAGGTGAACAAATCAAGCAAGGTGGCTAGGTGAACAACCAAGCATGATGATGGAGATCTTAATGCTAAGGGCCATGCTATTTCACGACTTATTTTGATTTTACGTGGATGTGTGTTTTATCCTTGCTATTTTCTTTATGCTCATTGCATGTGATGCTATGTTCATAGTAATCTTTGTTCATCCTTATAGTTAAAAATCTTAAATCAAATTGTCCATCCAATTGTTGCACCTATCAAGAATTTAGATCGTTATTGATATGATGCCAAAGTAGTATATCAATGGCTATCTCAATAGATGATAGGGATGTGTTGGACACATCACGCATAACAATGGCGATTTAAACGAGCTATCAAAACGGTTTTGGGCTTGAGGACATAAGTGGTTGGGATTTGATTTGATAATGAAGGAACCTATACAAGACAATTGGTGTCTAGGAAAACACACATGAGGCGGGTTTCTTAATTGGCACCCGAATACGGAAGTGCTCCTCCCTCATATGAGCCCTTGGGGCGAGTTGACTGGCCATGAGTCAAGTTGATGGAGGCATTCATTACTTGTTCTCATACTCAACAAACAAGAGTTACATATGATGTAATTAGCAAAGGTGTTGCTTACCTATGTCATTAAATTTCTAGCAGTGATGCCAAAGCTCACTAGTGTTTAATGAATATGGATCTTGAATACTCACTATGTGTCTATAAAAGGACATAAAATAGGAGTGTCTTTAATTAAAAGTTTAATAAAAGTTTTACATAAACATAGTGCTTAGAATCTTTGCATATTTTTGTTGTAGTTCAATGGCACCTTCTCCTACTCTGCTACACTGGTTTTGCTTTGAGATCGGTTTTGGAAAGGGAAAAACTGAATGGAACTAATTTTGTTGATTGGTATCGCAACTTTGAGAATTGTTCTCAAGCATGAAAAGAAGGACTATGTTCTAGAGAATCCAATTCTGATGAACCGGCCGAAAATCTTGCTCGCAATTTGAGGGTTGAATATGAAAAGCATGTTAATGCTTCATGAGAGTCACTGTCTCATGCTAGTCACAATGGACTCTGAGCTCCAAAAGCAATATGAGGACCGGGATGCTTACAATATGATTGTGGGCTTGAAGGGCATGTTTGGGAATCAAGCAAGAGCTGAGAGGTATGGTATCTCAAAGCTTTTATTTGCTTGTAAGTGGTGAAGGCGATCCGGTCGATCCTCATGTGATCAAGATGATTGGTTACATTGGGAGATTGGAAAAACTTGAGTTTCCCTTAGCCTCGGTTTGGCCACAGATGTTATTCTCCGGTCTACGCCTCAGAGCTTTGAGCCATTCATTATGAATTTTCATATGAATAGCATGGAGAAGAGCCTAACAGAGCTACATGGGATGCTCAAGGCTGCGGAGAAAGCATTAAGAAAAACCCAATCATGTGATGATGGTTGAAAAACAACCGCTTTCAAAAAGAGAAAGGCTAAGGTGGGGAACAGGAAAGAGCAAGGGCAAGGGCAAGGGCAAGGCTTAAGATGAGATCGCGAGCCTCAAAACTAAGCTTGAAGCTTAAAGTTGGCCCTCAACACGATACCCAATGCTTCTATTGCAAGAAATCGGGGCATTGGAAGCGGGCTGCGAAAAGTACCTAGCGAGATAAGAAGAATGGAAATGTGGTTTCCACTTGGTATTAATGTTATAGAAATTAATCTTGCTACTTCTTCACTCAGCTCATGGGTATATGATACCGGTTCGGTTGCTCACATTTGCAATTCGTTGCGGGGTGATAAAGAGTAGAGACTTGGCAAAGGAGAAGTGGATCTTCGCGTGGGGAATAAAGCAAGAGTTCTGGTCTTGCCGTTGGCACATACCCATTGCATTTGCCTTGAGGATTAGTTTTAGAACTCAATAATTGTTATTTTGTTCCATCTTTGAGTAGAAACATTATTTCATCTTCTTGTTTGGAACATGAAGGTTATGATTTGAGAATAAAGAACTTTGTTTGTTCAATATTTTTGAATGATATGTATTATGGTCGTTGCCCCATGGTGGATGGGTTGTACGTCCTTGAACTCGAAGAAAAACTCATCTATAATATTAATGTAAAAGGCACCGCCTAATGATTTGAACCCTACCTTTTGTGGCATTGTCGCTTAGGTCATATAAATGAGAAGCGCATGAAGAAGCTCCATGGTGATGGACTTCTAACCTCATTTGATTTTGAATCATTTGAAACATGTGAATCTTGTTTACTTGGCAAGATGACAAAAGCCCCTTTCACGTGTTTTAGTGAGAGAGCAAGTGAATTATTGGCCCTAGTACATACGGATGTATGTGGACCAATGAGCTCATTGCTAGGGTGGGTTTGATGCTTTGTAACTTTTACCGATGACTTGAGAGATATGGATATATCTATTTAATGAGGCATAAATCTGAAACTTTTGAAAGGTTCAAAGAGTTTGAGCGAAGTACAAAATCAACTTGGCAAAACAATAAAACACTTACGATCCGATCGTGGTGGCGAATACTTGAGCCAAGAGTTTGGTGATCATTTAAAGCAATGTGGAATCGTTCGCAACTTACTCCGCCAGAACGCCTCAATGGAATGGTGTGTCGAACGAGCGTAACGGACTTTATTAGATATGGTTCGGTCAATGATCACCAAACAGATCTGCCATTATCCTTTTGGGGTTTCGCTCTAGAGACAATGCGTTCACTTTGAATAGGGTCCCATCAAAATCCGTTGAGAAGACGCCATATGAGATATGGGTGGGAGAAGACCCATGTTGTCATTTCTCAAGATATGGGGATGTGAGGCTTATGTAAAACGTTTACAATCAGATAAACTCGCACCTAAATCAGAAAAATGCTTTTTTGTGGGGTATCCTAAAGAAACAAAAGGATATTACTTTTACAAAAGAAACGAGAACAAAGTTTTTGTTGCTCGAAATGGTGTCTTTTTGGAGAAAGAGTTTCTTTCAAAAGAAATCAGTAGGAGTGATGTGTATCTTGATGAAGTTCGAGAATCACATGAATATGTTCAAGCTACCTCTGAACCTTCACAAGATGTACAAAGTGTTGTACAACTTGTGGAAGAGACTCCAGCCCCACGTAGGTCGGGGAGGCCACGTCATGTACCTATTAGATATGGGAATGACATATTATTGTTGGACAATGATGAGCCCACGACTTATGAAGAAGCAATGATGGACCCAAACTCCGAAAAATGGCAATCCATGCATGACAATCAAGTTTGGAACTTGGTCGATTCACCTGATGGTGTAAAAACCATTGAGTGCAAATGGATTTTCAAGAAAAAGATAGACGTAGATGGAAATGTTCAGATCTATAAGGCACGGTTGGTGGCAAAGGGTTTCAAACAAGTTCAAGGAGTTGACTATGATGAAACTTTCTCACCGGTAGCCATGCTCAAGTCTGTCCGGATCATTTTAGCTATTGCTGCATATTTTGATTATGAAATATGGCAGATGGATGTCAAAACAGCCTTCCTTAATGGGAATCTTTCTGAGGATGTATACATGATACAAACTGAAGGCTTTGTTGATCCTAAATATGCTAAAAGGGTATGCAAGCTTCAAAGATCCATTTATGGGTTAAAGCAAGCATCTAGGAGTTGGAACATTCGTTTTGATGAAGTAGTCAAAGGTTTTGACTTTATCAAAAATGAAGAAGAGCCTTGTGTTTACAAGAAGGCTAGTGGGAGCGCACTTGTATTTCTGATTTTGTATGTGGATGACATATTATTAATCGGGAATGACATTCCTATGCTTGAAGATGTTAAGACTTCATTGAAAAGGAGTTTCTCAATGAAGGACTTGGGAGAAGCATGCTATATCTTGGGCATAAAAATCTATAGAGATAGATCAAAAGGTTAATTGGATTAAGTCAGAAGCGTACATTGACAAGATATTGAAAGGTTCAATATGCATGAATCCAAGAGAGGTTTCATGCCAATGTCACATGGCATCGATCTGCAAGAATCGGTGTCCTTCGACATCGATGGCGAGACAGGATGAGCAAGATTCCATATGCTTGACTATTGGGTCTATTATGTATGCCATGATCTGTACACGCCCGGATGTCTCATATGCTCTAAGTGTCACGGCGGATACCAAGCGGATCTGGTGATGGTCATTGGATAGCCGTAAAAATATCTGAAGTACTTGAGAAGAACTAAGGGTATGTTCCTTGTTTTTGGAGGTGAGGAAGATCTGGTTGCAAAGGTTACACCGATGCAAGCTTCCAAACCGACAAAGATGATTTTCGATCGCAATCCGGGTTTGTGTTTACACTTAATGGAGGAGCGATGGTGGAAGAGTTCCAAGCAAAACACGGTGGCCGACTCTCTGACGAGCGAAGTACATTGCGGCCGGAGGCCGCAAAGGAGGCTGTGTGGATTAAGAAGTTTATCATAAAGCTTGGTGTGGTCGCTAGTGTCTCTAGTCAATGGACATCTATTGTGATAATAGTGGTGCCATTGCACAAGCAAAAGAGCCTAGATCACATCAAAAGTCTAAACACATACTCCGTCGCTTTCACCTTATTCGCGAGATTGTGGATAGAGGTGGCGTCGAGAATATGCAAAGTACATACGAAGCCAATGTGGCGATCCGTTGACAAAGCCAACGCCACGACCTAAGCATGAGGCGCACACAAGGTCTATTGGTATTAGATACTTAATTGATTGACTCAAGTGCAAGTGGGAGATTGTTAGTGTTATGCCCTTGAGGCAATCATTTAGATGATTGTAACATGACTATGTTTATGAATAATAATATGATTATTGGTCCAATGAATGTATATCATTGTATTGATCAACAAGTATGTGACTTGATTATGAAGCTCTTTACTTAATGATGTAATTCGATAAATATCTACGATCGGATATCATCGTATAGGACTACGATGAATAGATCGGCACATGTAGTGATCGATGATCATGCTTCATAGATCATGGGATATGGAGATATCATCTCTACATTGTGGACCATGTTGAAGAACATGGGTTAGATAGACCCGCTATGGGACAACTGCGAGAATGTTTCATTCTTATGTGTCATCGATGTATCTCATACCTAGAAGATGTATGATCCTTAGACACTGAGATTGTCATATTCCCTACATGTGTAATAGTTTTCCTTGGGGCTATCAAACACTACTTCCTAACCGGATAGTTATAAAGGTAGCTTTCATGTTTACTATGAAACGTGTAGAGGAAGTGAGCGATCAAGATGGAATTTGCCACTCCAATGAAACGGAGATATATGACAAGGCCACTCGTGTGATATGATTAAGAAAGTGCATGGCCATGCCGTGATTGAGAGTCAATCACAACTTATTAATATATCACGGATACGAGAGATGGATTGAATCATCAAAGGATGACATGCTTCTCGCCTTGAGATCAATCTTCATATACTTGGCAAAGGGATTATTACATGAGTTCTTTTGATAGGTTACATTCGATTTGATCACAAGTATGTTTGGGAGTTGGCATACTTTGCAAGAAGCCGCTACCAACTATTGGATTGAAAAGGAGTTTTCGAATCCATGTCCAAGCGTATGTGAACCTGCAGGTCACACACTTAATGGTGGGGCGCATTAATTTGGATTGGATCCGTAATTAATGAACCTCGTGGGCTTAGCATCTTTGGTGGGCCCTGGTTTAGGGTTTCATCTCGTGGCTATATAAGGAGGGGAGGAGGAGGCGCGAGTGTGCTTTCCACGGTTTAGGTTTGATTCACTTGAAACCCTAGCCTCCTCCTCTCGCTGCGCCTGCCGAGCGACTAGGTGCTTGCACACGACGCACGGCGTTCCATCTCTGGACGTGTGGACTCTGCGGTGGCGCCGCTGCGGCTGCGGTGTGGAAGGGCGATCCACGGCGGCGAGGACGATCCACTACATCGACGCAACGATCGCGGCGAGGACGAACCACTACATCGGCGCGAAGGATTCCGCAACTGCGCGTCTAGTGGTAATCTTATCTATGATCCCCTTCTTGCGAGTAGCTTTCTGGTTGCGCGGTAGTTTTTTTTTGTGCTAGCGTAGCATACCGCGTTTCCCTTCAGGGTTCTTAGGGATCCTTCCGACCCCCTCTCTTTTCTTTCGCTTTTATTCTTTGTTCCGCACCTCGAAAGACCCCGTCGTTGGGTGCCTTTACTTCCGGCTGCGGACCGGGCTTCCCTGCACCTTTCTTCAAGTCCCGACCCGGGACATCCTCGGGCCGTGGACGGAGAGGTGGTTTTGTTTAAAGAAAGGTGAGGGGGTGAGCTCGCGTACAACGGCATCACCGTGGACAGCAAGCGCGAGACCCTAGAGCCCGAGGACTCGGTGGCCGACCAAGAGGTCATCGCCACCATCCATGTCTGCACGATGCGCGGCCTCACCGGTCAGGCCGTGGCTGTGAACTACCTGCGAGCTCGGGTGTCCCCTCTGCGGAAGAGGGTGCACCCTTTCTTCAATATCCGAGAGAGGGATGATCCAACCCGGGAAAGCGCCAAAGGTAAGATCACCTTTCCCCGAGCTTGGGCGAATCCCTCCTTCTGATTGCCTTCTATCTTTGTTCCGTTTTTCTGCAGGCCCAACGGAGTCGTGGGTGGCGACGCGCATGCAAGATATGTTTGAGAAGGCAGCCCACATCTACAGCCTCGACGACCCCATCCCCAAGGACATCTTGAGGCGGAGTAGCGAGGTAACTCTTTCTTCACCCTCTTTTGTCGAGTTTGACTCGAGCTCAGACCTGTTTTGACCACGCTGAGCCACGCAGGAGAGCCAAGATCTGCGGGAGATGGCGAGGGGCTTGCTACCGCTGCCCGGGCTAGGCAAGGGCAAGAAGGCCGCTAAGAGGCCTGCCCCGGACGCCCTCGGCCAGGTCGCCAAGAGTTCCCACGTCGAGTGGGCCGACCGCGTGATGGTAAGTCGCTTTTCGCCAAGCTCGGGGACATCCGGGCTCGACCTCAGACTCTCATCGTCCCTGATCATCTTCTTTTCTTCGACCTTCTTTTCTTCTTCCCGCAGCAAGAACGGGTGGCGGCAGCCATCAAGCCGTCGAGCTCGCGCCCGGCGTCAGGGCGCCCAGGGAGAAGACACTCCCCCAGCCGCCGCGGGGGTGGGGCATCGTGCCCAACTCTTGCCCGAGGTCATGAGCGTAGGTTTCCCCTCTTACAAGTCTTAGGGACCCTCGTATTCTGCACTCGGCGTTGTTATGCAGGCGAGTCCAAGGACGAGGAGGAGGACGCGGTGGACTACCTCTTAGTCCCCCGAGCAAGGCCGCAGCGCGCCCAGCATACCACGACGCCCTCGGAGGGTGGCGCGACTGGGGGCCCGAGGAGGAGCCCCCTGGCTTGGACGCCGGCACAGGCGGGGCTGCAGCGGAGGCCGACGTCACCAGGGCCACGGCAGAAATCGACGCCGCTGGGCCTGGCGCAACCGAGGTCGAGGCAGAACTTGCGATCGCCGCTGACCTTGGCGGAGAATCGTGTCGTCGACTCCCTTCGTCGATTGTCGTTTTGCCCGTGCTGGCTTTCTTCATGACTTCATCCTCCTTGGCAGGCTCGGCTCCGCCCGCGTTGCCCCGCACTTCGCACGAGTCTGCCTGGGCTAGAGCCTCCCACAGCGTCGCCAACCCGACGCCGGAGGGAGCCCCCAGGGGATGCTCGTCGCTGGCGGCGGCAATGCGCGAGGCTCGAGAGCCGCTTGGGGCGTGAGTTGAGTTATAACCCTCCTTTCTTCTTTGTGCTCGCGGTGCCGTCGTGACACTTCTCGTGCCCTTTCATGGCTTGGACTCGATCGCCAACGGGCTTGGGACCTTGCGCGTCCACGCCAACCAATTCCGGACACTGTGCACCTTGGTCGAGGAGTAGGAGCAGTACGTCCTCGGCCTTGAGGAGAGCGCAGCCGTCAAGCTTTCGAAGGCTGTCGAGGTCGAGCAGAAGAGGTTGGCCGAGGCCCTTGCCATTGTTCGCGAGAAGTCCAAGAATACCCTTGAAGCCAATCGCTCGACGGCCGCGGGGATCATCGAGACCACCCGCAAAGAGGTGGAGACGCTTCGCAAGCAAGTCGCGGAGCTCGCGTACAACGGCATCACCGTGGAAAGCAAGCGCGAGACCCCAGAGCCCGAGGACTCGGTGGCCGACCAAGAGGTCATCGCCACCATCCATGTCTGCACGACGCGCGGCCTCACCGGTCAGGCCGTGGCTGTGAACTACCTGCGAGCTCGGGTGTCCCCTCTGCGGAAGAGGGTGCACCCTTTCTTCAATATCCGAGGGAGGATTGATCCAACCCGGGAAAGCGCCAAAGGTAAGATCACCTTTCCCCGAGCTCGGGCGAATCCCTCCTTCTGATTGCCTTCTATCTTTGTTCCGTTTTTCTGCAGCCCCAACGGAGTCGTGGGTGGCGACGTGCACGCAAGATATGTTAGGGAAGGCAGCCCACATCTACAGCCTCGACGACCCCATCCCCAAGGACATCTTGAGGCGGAGTAGCGAGGTAACTCTTTCTTCACCCTCTTTTGTCGAGTTTGACTCGGGCTCAGGCCTGTTTTGACCGTGCTGAGCCACGCAGGAGAGCCAAGAGCTGCGGGAGATGGCGAGGGGCTTGCTACCGCTGCCCGGGCTGGGCAAGGGCAAGAAGGCCGCTAAGAGGCCTGCCCCGGACGCCCTCGGCCAGGTCGCCAAGAGTTCCCACGTCGAGTGGGCCGACCGCGTGATGGTAAGTCGCTTTTCGCCAAGCTCGGGGACATCCGGGCTCGACCTCAGACTCTCATCGTCCCTGATCATCTTCTTTTCTTCGACCTTCTTTTCTTCTTCCCGCAGCAAGAACGGGTGGCGGCAGCCATCAAGTCGTCGAGCTCGCGCCCAGCGTCAGGGCGCCCAGGGAGAAGACACTCCCCCAGCCACCGCGGGGGTGGGGCATCGTGCCCAACTCTTGCCCGAGGTCATGAGCGTAGGTTTCCCCTCTTACAAGTCTTAGGGACCCTCTGTGTTACAGACTCTAACTGTTGTCCAGGGCGAGTCCAAGGACGAGGAGGAGGACGCGGTGGACTACCTCTTAGTCCCCCGAGCAAGGCCGCAGCGCGCCCAGCATACCACGATGCCCTCGGAGGGTGGCGCGACTGGGGGCCCGAGGAGGAGCCCCCTGGCTTGGACGTCGGCACAGGCGGGGCTGCAGCGGAGGCCGACGTCACCAGGGCCACGGCAGAAACCGACGCCGCTGGGCCTGGCGCAACCGAGGTCGAGGCAGAACTTGCGATCGCCGCCGACCTTGGCGGAGAATCAGGTACGCCGACTCCCTTCGTCGATTGTCGTTTTTGCCCGGTACTTTGGCTTTCTTCATGACTTCATCCTCCTTGGCAGGCTCGGCTCCGCCCGCGTTGCCCCGCACTTCGCATGAGTCTGCCTGGGCTAGAGCCTCCCACAGCGTCGCCAACCCGACGTCGGATGGAACCCCCAGGGGATGCTCGTCGCTGCTGAGCGACAGCCGCGCGAGGCTCGAGAACTATCTTCAGGACGTGATTTGAGTTATAACCCTCCTTTCTTCTTTGTGCTCGCGGGGCCGTCGTGACACTTCTCGTGCCCTTTCAGGGCTTGAACTCGATCGCCAACGGGCTTGGGACCTTGCGCGTCCACACCAACCAATTCCGGACACTGTGCACCTTGGTCGAGGAGTGGGAGCAGTACGTCCTCGGCCTTGAGGAGAGCGCAGCCGTCAAGCTTTGGAAGGCTGTCGAGGCCGAGCAGAAGAGGTTGGCCGAGGCCCTCGCCATTGTTCGCGAGAAGTCCAAGAATACCCTTGATGCCAATCGCTCGACGGCCGCGGGGATCATCGAGACCACCCGCAAAGAGGTGGAGACGCTTCGCAAGCAAGTCGCGGAGCTCGCGTACAACGGCATCACCGTGGACAGCAAGCGCGAGACCCTAGAGCCCGTGGACTCGGTGGCCGACCAAGAGGTCATCGCCACCATCCATGTCTGCACGACGCGCGGCCTCACCGGTCAAGCCGTGGCTGTGAACTACCTGCGAGCTCAGGTGTCCCCTCTGCGGAAGAGGGTGCACCCTTTCTTCAATATCCGTGGGAGGGATGATCCAACCCGGGAAAGCGCCAAAGGTAAGATCACCTTTCCCCGAGCTCGGGCGAATCCCTCCTTCTGATTGCCTTCTATCTTTGTTCCGTTTTTCTGCAGCCCCAACGGAGTCGTGGGTGGCGACGCGCATGCAAGATATGTTTGGGAAGGCAGCCCACATCTACAGCCTCGACGACCCCATCCCCAAGGACATCTTGAGGCGGAGTAGCGAGGTAACTCTTTCTTCACCCTCTTTTGTCGAGTTTGACTCGGGCTCAGGCCTGTTTTGACCGCGCTGAGCCACGCAGGAGAGCCAAGAGCTGCGGGAGATGGCGAGGGGCTTGCTACCACTGCCCGGGCTGGGCAAGGGCAAGAAGGCCGCTAAGAGGCCTGCCCCGGACGCCCTCGGCCAGGTCGCCAAGAGTTCCCACGTCGAGTGGGCCGACCGCGTGACGGTAAGTCGCTTTTCGCCAAGCTCGGGGACATCCGGGCTCGACCTCAGACTCTCATCGTCCCTGATCATCTTCTTTTCTTCGACCTTCTTTTCTTCTTCCCGCAGCAAGAACGGGTGGCGGCAGCCATCAAGTCGTCGAGCTCGCGCCTGGCGTCAGGGCGCCCAGGGAGAAGACACTCCCCCAGCCGCCGCGGGGGCGGGGCATCGTGCCCAACTCTTGCCCGAGGTCATGAGCGTAGGTTCCCCTCTTACAAGTCTTAGGGACCCTCTGTGTTACAGACTCTGACTATTGTCCAGGGCAAGTCCAAGAACGAGGAGGAGGACGCGGTGGACTACCTCTTAGTCCCCCGAGCAAGGCCGCAGCGCGCCCAGCATACCGCGACGCCCTCGGAGGGTGGCGCGACTGGGGGCCCGAGGAGGGGCCCCCTGGCTTGGACGTCGGCACAGGCGGGGCTGCAGCGGAGGCCGACGTCACCAGGGCCACGGCAGAAATCGACGCCGCTGGGCCTGGCGCAACCGAGGTCATGGCAGAACTTGCGATCGCCGCCGACCTTAGCGGAGAATCAGGTACGCCGACTCCCTTCGTCGATTGTCGTTTTTGCCCGGTACTTTGGCTTTCTTCATGACGTCGTCCTCCTTGGCGAGCTCGGCTCGCCGCGTTGCCCGCGCTTCGCGCGAAGTGCTGCTGGGCTAGAGCCTCCACGCGTCGCCAACCCGGCGCGGAGGAGCCCCGAGGATGCTCGTCGGCTGGCGGCGGCCGCGCGAGGCTCGAGAATTGTCTTCAGGACGTGAGTTGAGTTATAACCCTCCTTTCTTCTTTGTGCTCGCGGGGCCGTCGTGACACTTCTCGTGCCCTTTCAGGGCTTGGACTCGATCACCAACGGGCTTGGGACCTTGCGCGTACACGCCAACCAATTCCGGACACTGTGCACCTTGGTCGAGGAGTGGGAGCAGTACGTCCTCGGCCTTGAGGAGAGCGCAGCCGTCAAGCTTTCGAAGGCTATCGAGGACGAGCAGAAGAGGTTGGCCGAGGCCCTCGCCAATGTTCGTGAGAACTCCAAGAATCCCCTTGAAGCCAATCGCTCGACGGCCGCGGGGATCATCGAGACCACCCGCGAAGAGGTGGAGACGCTCCGCAAGCAAGTCGCGGAGCTCTCCGCCGCCCCCACGAAGGCCTCCACCGAGCTCGAGGCGAAGGTGGCCGAGCTCGAGGAGAAACTCGGGCGAGAGTCTCGGGCGGGGAAGAGCGCCCTAGCCCAACTCCAGGAGGAGCGGAGCCGCGTTACCAACGCCGAGGCCGAGACGCTGGCCTTGAGGGCCAAGGTCGTAGCCCTTGAGCAGCAGAAGCTCACGCGGAAGATGGCCGACCTGTAGATAGGTTAGCAAGTAGGGGTGAGGGGACTCGACCCCTTTGTAAATGTTGGTTATGTAAATTTTAACTAGAAGGAATAAAACTCCCTTTATGTCTGAAATTGAATGCGTCTTGCTTTAGACCGAATGTCAACTCCATTGATATAATTGGGGAGTCAATCTTTCAGCAAGTTGATTGCATTGACCAAAGAACAACGACAGGCATCCCGAACCTTGCAAAGCAAGGGAGCTATTTAACATTTTATTATCTTGAAACCTATGTCTAACACAAATTCTGGCTACGTCGATCGCATTTACAATGATCGATGTTTCATGAGAAGTAGAAAATTATTGGAATGCAGACAAAATGGTCCTGGTCTTGCGGGGAACCGTCAGAAAAGAGGAATTAAGTTGGCAAATTTGGAGGGAAAATAGAAAATTCTGAAGAAAAAAGAATGATGCTTGGCCGAAATCAATTCTTCCATCTTGTTGGATCTGTACGTAGTCTCTCTCTTTATATATGTATTTTTACGTGATCGAATGTTCAAACGATCTACAGTTGTTACCAAGCTGCAGTCAATTCATGTCGAAGTACTACAGATGATAGCGATGAAATTTCAAACTTGAACCAAATAAAAGCAAGATAAACTCACCATCCACGCATGCATTCATGTCCAATCATCGACATTCTGCCACATGTTCGCTGTTTGCTAGATCGACTAGCTGCCGGCACTACATAATTATAGACAGACAGATTCATCACCACTCTACAGAAGAAACATGCCTTTTCCATTGGCCCTGCAGTGTCACGTACACTGTCTACTGTCCTGAGCTGACAAGTAACTAATCTATGTGTCGCTCCCAAAATGATGAGCAGATAATTAAGTTCTCTACAAAAAAAAGAGAGATGCAATCAAGAGTCGGCAGCTCGAAAGTAGATTGAGATCGTCGAACCATGTTGTGACATGCGATTGGATGGTACAGACGTGACGGAATTATGAAATAATGCATCATCGATCACAGCTGCAGCTGCCTGCACCAAACGTTCCAAGAAACTTTTGTCAGTTAGTTTGGAAGAAAGATATTAGCTTTTCTTTTCTTTCTTTTCTGAGATGAGAGATATTAGCTTTCGTTCTCTTTTAAGAGGAGATAAAGCTTTCGTTCTCTTTTAAGAGGAGATAATGGCTTCTCTAATCTTTTCTGAGGTGAGAGATATTAGCTTTTATTTTTTCTTGCGGGAGGAGATATTAGCTTTTCTTTTCTTACATGACAATCGATCGAGAGTGATGACCTGATGTACGGGGGTAGCACCGTAAGGAGAATCACCAGATATTTTCTCATGAGTGACATCTCAAACTAATTAAGCCGAGGCCTACGCGCCATGGAAGAAGTTTATGGAATATACTGGACTTGGATTACCGAGTTATTTAGAGCCTGCTAATCTAGTTGGGTCGAACATGTGCATAACTTAAATTGTTAGCAAATGACCCACAACTGCTTAGTATATAGATTGCTGTACTTGAATTGTAGCATTCAATCAGACAAGCAAATGAAAAGCTGGTCTAGCTTACTTTTACTAAATAGGAGATACTTGGTCCGTTTAAAAATATAAGGTGTATTTTGACTTTGTACAAGAATTAAGGTTGGAGTGAAATTGAGAAAAGTATAAGTGAAAATAATTTAGATACCCCAATTTAATTTTCTTGAAAGATGAGAGATAATAGTTTGTGTGTGGTGATAATGAATAAATGCATGTAGTTGAGAGAGAATAAATAGGGATATAGTAGGAAAAACCTCATTAAATCTACATGCAAGATTTATATTTTGAATAAGATCATTTAAACTATAGGCAATATATTTCTGAATAGACGGAGTAAATTGGAAAGTTCTTCATTAATTATTCCCGCTTCTTAAATATAAGCCTTTGCTGATTCTGGATGATCTCCAACGTTATCACGTATTAGTAAAAGCTAATAAAAAAGTTAAACAACGTTTTTATATTGTTAATTATTTTTGTTACACGTAAATATAAGAAACCAACATGTTTGAATGTTGATGACTACTGACATACAAATTGCCAGTTGGTTGTGTGCAGTCCATAAACTTCTCTCTGTTTTGCTTACAATTGAAGAGTGCAAGCTAATCAATTGGCCACTAATTAACTGCACAACACTACTGCCGATGGATTGGGTAGAAGCAACAGCACAGTCTGAGGCTGTAGTACTTCGTACTTGCAAACGTTGCTTTGCAGTTATCCAAAATTAATTCTAATGCGTAAATATGGATATACTATATTAATTATTTTCCTGTGATCTCTGCGATGATTCGTTCATGGGATGCTTACACAGGATCGACGAGGTAGTTTAGTTAACTAAGCATACGTATACAGTAGTAAATTATACACGTAGTTATCTGTTTGACTTGGGAATTAGATTAGCTGATTAAGGTGAGACTAAAGGGTGGAAGTTGTTGGAAAGAAGCAACGGCAAGAATCTTTTATTAAACGTGCGAACTCGTCGAGTCTATCCTAGGAGTTAATGAATATTCATACAGTATGACTAAGAATATAATTGCAGATGTTCCTAACACTACTACAAAACAGCACATCACTACCGGTTCTAAAACCCCATCACTGCCGGTCATTGGCGCCAGCAATGATTGGTCGGCAGTGATACTCGGGGATTATCACTGCCGGCTCAAGAACCGATGCCGGTTCTACCTACAACCGGCAGTGATATTGAACTATCAATATTTTTATATAATTGTTTACAGTGTCCATATGTAGTATATAAAGCATCGTTCAAATCATAATTCAAATATATCCATGTATGTATGAAGCATCGTTAAAATCATAATTCAAATATATTAAATTAAACATCACATAATTTGTTTTTACAATGATTTATTTACAAATGTAGCTCGACTACATGTCATCCCGTTCGCTTTGATTTTACAAAGAGTCGAAGTAGACATGTCACGCGTCTAGGCCGTAGGAATGAGGGCGATGAGGCTACTCGTGGAACTCGTCGTTTGGATTGATGATCTCATCATGAATGAATCCGGCGATCTGTTCTTGAATTGCTATAATTTCTGTCAGCAATAACTTATTGGTTCTCAGTTTGGAGCGCTGTTTTTGAACAAAAAAGGAAGTTAATTAATGATGATATTTGTTAAATAAAAAAGGGCATCAAAGTGTAATTACGTACCATGGCTTCGTTATAGCCGACACTCTCCGTGACAATTGAATGCATATTTGTACATACATAGAATGCACATAAATTGTTTCCGGGTTCCTGCCTCATGCATGGAAAGTCATTTATTATTTCAAAAATTTTCTGTATGGGCGATACGAACACTTTTCTTGCGATGCAGTAAAGCCACTGTGAATGATTTTGAATAGTAATTAAACTTAAATGCAATAGAATGGAATTTTGCTAGAGTAATAACGCAACGATCGAGTTTACCTGTTCAGCATGTCCCAAAGGTCTTGGTACAGATTAGTTTGTTTTCTCCTTGAGTCCAAGACAAAAATCCTGCTAGCATCTAACTGGATGACGAGGAGGACCCAGTGAAACCTGCACATATATGTCAACGTAGTCAATTACTCCCACATCGTACGTGTTACGCAAAAAGTAAAGCGATATTAGAAGTCGGAGATACGTGCTTGGAGTTATAGGGTAAAAGTACGGAGGTTTTGTATTGCAGCTTCAAAAAAGTATTAAATAAATAGTCTTCAACGAACTTTGGATTGTCGTTCACAAGTTTCTCGTTGATGAGCCCCGGATCTAGGAATGCTAGATTGTCATTGTTATTTCTTCTACATGTCTGTACCTCCATTCTACATAAGAAAGAAGTTAGAGATGCAATTAAGCGATGCGAAATGCTCAACGATATACTGACGGACTTACAAAGTCCATAGTCTAAGTATGTTCACGTCCGGGGCATCTTCTTTGGTACAACATATACACTCCGTGAAAAGAACCCAGAGATGTTATCCCCATTGTGAAAATCTTGCTCGTGTATCCGATCGGGAACACCTCCATACCATCGTTGGATCTTTGCATGTACCATCGATGGGCCGCGCCGCAGTTGTGTTGTAAGGTTGTCGAAATGAGATGGTTCAACCAGCGGTTTTCCCATAACGAACTTCCACCTGAGACCTTGCGCCAGAGCATATAGTTGAACATCATCTGCTTGAGCATCCCGCTTTAACGTGTCGGCACTAGCCGCCTGCAAGTATTGCTTTCTGGATATGCGCTCGTAGTCCGATATTTTGCAAGGTTCAGAAGCCTGCCTCGTCTTTTGCACTTTTGCCATACTCAAGAAAAACTTTTGTGCGTCAGCATCAACTTTAGTCTTCTTACTTGATGGCACCTTTTTAAAGTGAGATGTTACGCAGGCGCTTACATGCTTTTTTCGTTCTTCCTCAGTCATGTCAGTTGATAGTTTCTTTTGTGGTTGTCCTGGGTTCACAGATGGTTGAGATTTCTTCGAGGACGGTGCCGACTGCCGAGATGTTCCTGTTGTTCGATTCTTTACAGTTTTTGACGGAGGAGTCGGGCTTTTTCTGGTTGGTGCCGACGGAGGAGTTGGACTTTTCCTGGTTGGCGGCGAGAAGGGCGGGAGGTCTCTGTGTGGAGAGTGCGGCTGATCATCATCGTCGTCGCCCTCATCGTCCGAGCCAAACTTAATCAAGCTCTTGCGCCACGCGAGGAAGCCATTCACGTTTTCTCCTAGCTTTTTGTTCCCATCCTCGCCAGGGATCTCTACCTCCATTTTTCGGTATTGGCGGATGACACTGTCCACTTCGACCCTGGCGAATCCCTGCGGTATCGGGCGACAGTGCAAAATCTGTGACTCCTGGCATGGCCAAGCCCTGCCCTCAGCCACCTTTATGTTAATGCCATGTGCGGCCAAATGTAACTTGCACGGTGTCGGTTCTTTGATGTCATCCACAGGAAAATGTAGTCCATGCTCTTCGGGAATCCACAGGGGCGCTTGTTGCTCTTACGAGCACCGGGACTGATGAGCTCAGGGCTTTCACCGGGTGGCGGTCGTGAGCTAAGAGCTTTCTGTACGGCTTGCTCCACAGCCTTATCTAGTTTCGCTCTTCGTTCCTCTAGCGCTCTCGCGACAGCATTTTTTATCTGACGTTCCAGTTGATCTTCTCTTAATCTCTTTGAACGTTTGTACATCCATGCGTCTGCGGGGAAGGCTTCTTTCCATGTGACCAAACCAACTCCTCTGGTGCGACCTGGATGCTCCTTGTTACCCAGGGCTATGGTTAGCTCGTCATTCTCCCTTCGTGGCGCGAAAGATCCTTGGGAAGACTGCATGTGAGCATCTGTGATTTTGCGCAGCACTTCCTGCTCTCTATCGCTTCTGAAGCTTAAGCTGCCATCATCGGAGATAGAAGCACCCCTCCCAAGCAACCAGTGCTTCGATCATTCGCTTAAGGCAGCCGTTGCAGGAATTATACCCTTGCGGGTTATTTCTTCTTCAGACCGATCCCATGCTGGTATTTTCTTCACGTACCCTCCTGTTCCTAGTTTGTGAGGGTGAATATTCTTATCCGCGTTTGATTTGTTCCTTTGACTTACTATGTGAGCTTCTTGGACCTCTTATACGCCACAAATTCATCCCGAACTCCCTTAACTTTGGGTGCGTGTCAAAATTCGGCGTTTCATTCTTTTCACATAATTCTTGTTTAGTCTTGTCTTCCAATTCTTCCACGCAGTTCACATGATGCAGAGTGCTCGTTTCTTTGCAACCAGCTCGGTCCCTTGGGGAACTGGAAAACTTGTTTCACTTGTCCCATAATGAGTTCTTCAGTCATTGGGTACCACCCATGGGTCACCTCATGGCCAATCCAGGATCTATAGGTGATGGGCACATCATCCCTAGCAATAACCCCGCAGCTGTCTGTCACGACCCCAATGATGACTCGTATAGCGGGTTCCCGATCGCCGAGAGCTCCACTATGTTAAAAATTCCCTTAGGCATCTTGTTCGGACCACGACTTGCGCGCTGCCTTCGTTGATCAGACGTCTGAGCCTACAATTTGATCTTCCAAATTATTAGTCGTGTGGGCCTACAATGTTTTGGGAACCACGGTGTAATAAAACTTTACCTCGCCTATGCTAGTAACGTCAGGTTGGTCCAAGGCAGGATCCTGCAAGTTCAGATAGGACGTTGGGCTATTGTTTGGGCTACCCCTTCCTCCTTCGTCCATATTTGAGGGCCCAACTCCCTCCGGCACTTGTCCTTCGTCGGAGGCCATTCCTAGCAAATTTACCAGAAATTTCAAATTAACAAGGTCATTTTTGAAAGACACATACAATTGAAGATTGACATTAAAGTTAATCCCGTGAAAGGATGTTTACATATTCCAGGATACATACACATATACATCTTTACATTAATATTTTAGAGAACTACTTGAAATTGAGAATGGTCAGTTGAAGTGTTGCTCTCTTTCATTTTTCTTTATAATTACGTCCTTACAGACTCTTTATAATTGTACTGCTGCCCCAAATTCCAAACTAAATCAAGCAATTCTACTGAATAGAAAGCTACATGGCATGTTTATTGAAAGGAGTACTCAATAATACACATCTTTAAAGAACATGTACACACATTTTTTTTTATCTGTATACACAAACATCCTTGAAGGACACATACACATATACATCTTTTTTTGAATCTGCATTCTCCAGAATATTTTGACCATGAACACAAATATAAGCATACACATACACAAGATATATACACATCTGCAGGAGATCTACACATACATATATACTTTGTTGATGTGTTAGCACATATTTTCTGAATCAGCGCATATGCACGTTATGTCTCACGGCACAAATCAAACATACAGCAATAAACATATGCATACATACAGTCAACACTACATTTTCATTCCCCAGTACATCCAGGTAACCATACACATATACATCCAGGTAACCATACACATATACATACATTTAGCAAGCTTCCCACATAAAAGGAAAAAATTATACAATGATTTCCTAAGATCCTAAATCTACCACATATATATGAAATTTATTAAAAATGCAATACAAAGAATAAAGTCTGTGACTTCTCCACAATGTCTAAAGAATAAAGTCTTCACATGAATGTCATTCGAATACACTACATGTAACACACTGATCCGAAATATACACTAAATGCCATGCATCTTCTTAACAAAATTGTGGTGCCAGGAGTAAAATTTTCAGGTTAACTGTAACACACTGATCCGAAATATGTTCAATACCCAGCACATGTGGGGAATGGCCACACATGCATAACTTCTCCTCGACTTTGTTTTGTTCCAAAATTGATAGACATAAATAATTTGAGGACTATTGTGACTTCTTGGTGAAAAAAAGAAGGATAGTTAAACAAAATCTTATGTCATAAAAAATGTCATCACAAGTTAATAAAGTTCACACCCCCATTCTTGCATCTCAAACAACCGGAACAGATAGCAAATTATCAACTTCGTGCCACGACTGCCGGCCTCCTATTGCCCCCTCCCTGCTTCCGACGACTTCGGTGCGAGGAAAAGAATCTATACCTTGCGCGGCCGGGACGAGGACAGCGTGGTGGTGAGTCGAGGCGATGCGAGATGCGTCGGCGCGGGTGAGGTCGGCGGCGACGGCCGGGCGACGCGGGCGGCCGGGCGGCGGCGTCGGGCGGGGTGATGCAAGGCGACGAAGTGGCAGCGTGAGGTTGAAGTGGAAATGAGGAGCTGAGTGGCGCGGCGTTCGAATTTATAGGGTTAGAGTATCACTACCGGGTCACAACAAAAACCGGCAGTGATAAACTATCACTGCCGGATAATAAATAGAACCGGCAGTGATAGTTGAATTATCACTGCCGGTTCAAGATCAACCCAGCAGTAATATCTATTTTCACTGCCGGTCCAATCTAAAACCGCAGAATAATTATTTGTCACCGCGGTTGTGTCTACACCGGCAGTGAAAGTACTTATCACCGCGGTTCAAAACAAAACCGGCAAGAATACTTGATTATCACTGCGGGTTAATACTACAAACCGGCGGTGATAAATCACTTCACCGCCGCTTAATGAGACAACCGCGTTGATAAGCTCCGATCAATTATGTTAAAGTTTTCAAAGGATGATTGCTTTGGGATTTTTTAAATCCTATCAATTTTTATCCAAATTTTCTGCAAATTTTTGGAGGAATACTTCAGGACATGTAATATTTGATTTAAATATTTCCCCTAAGTTTTGACAAAGTTATAAAATTATAAAAATCCAGATTGCTCACTGTTTTCATAGTTTTAATATTTCAAAATAAAAAAATCCAAATTGCTCACTGTTTTGAAATCCTATCAATTTTTATCCAAATTTTTTGGAAATTTTTGGAAGAATACTTCAGGACATGTAATATTTGATTTAAATTCAAACAAATGTAGTAGACCAACCATCGCTTCAAAAATTCACACAAATACAAAAAAAACACACAGATGAAGTTGAATTCACACAAATTGATACATATGACAAAAGAATACATTAATTGTTACATATGAGAAAAAAACATGTATTTAATTAGGACAACTAAGCTACGATTCGACCTTCGTCATGATCGTGGCATATGTATGTAACTTCGTCCTCACTCTCTTCCATGAGACTGAGGTCAACGTCCTCTCCGAAAGGAGGAAGCTCATCGAATTGGTTGTACTCTTCCTCGTCGACAACATTCTCAACCCCGACAATCCTTCTTTTTCCTTGAATAACCACGTGGTGCTCCTTGTTAGCTGGATCAGTTACAAAAAAGATTTGTGTAACACAATTAGCAAGTACGAATGGTTCTTCTCTGTATCCGACTAGTTTTAGGTCCACGGTAGTGATACCGTACTTGTCGATTTTCATGCCCCTTGGAAGTCTTACTCATTAGCACCGAAAGAGAGGGACCATCAAAGGTCCGTAATCAAGCTCCCAAATCTCTTCTATGAATCCGTAGTAGGTTTTCCTATCTCCGTTGGTGTCGTAGGCATCTGTACGGATACCGCTGTTTTGGTTGGTGCTCTTTTTATCTTGTGCTCTTGTATAAAAACTAAAACCATTTATATCGTATCCTTGGAATGTCCGAATTGTAGTGGACGGTCCCCGAGCCAACACTTTCAACTGAGCGCACTCTGTCTCCGTATGCATCATGTGCCTACGCAACCAATCGCCGAAGTTATGTCTATGCTCTCTCGCGATCCAACCCTCTGACTTCGTTGGGTTTGTTCTGGATAGCATGCTCTTGTGCATGTTGACATACGGGGCCACTACAACTGATTGTCCCAAAACTGCGAAATGTGCTTGTGTGAATGAAGCTAGATTGTTTGTACGGAGTGATTTCTGCCAATGTCCCTTTTCCTGTAGCCTACCCTCATGTCGTGATGTAGGCACACCAATCGGTTTGAGATCCATGTAATCAACGCAGAACTCAATGACCTCCTCGGTTCCCAACCATCGCAATGCAACCTTCCGTACCGATGTCGATTACGAACATATTTCTTTATAACCCCCATGAACCTCTCAAAAGGATACATCTGATGTAGAAACACGGGACCGAGAACCCGTATCTCTTTCACGATGTGAACAATGAGATGGACCATAATATCAAAAAAAAGATGGAGGGAAACACATCTCGAGCCTGCAGAGAGTGTGGACCACGTCTTCATGTAGCTTATCTAGTTTCAATGGATCGATGGCCTTCTGTGAAATCGCGTTGAAGAATGAACACAACTTTACAATTGGGTCTCGGACTTTCTCTGGCAGAACACCCCTAATTGCAATTGGAAGCATCTGCGTCATCATCACGTGGCAATCGTGAGACTTCATGCCAATTAATTTTAAGTCTTTCATTGAGACTAGTCTCTTTATGTTGGCACAGTATCCGGACGGAACTTTCACTCCGTGCAAGCATTCGCACAAGCTAATTTTTTCTTTCTTGCTCAGAGTGTAGCAGGCTGCGGGAAGGTACTTTTTCCCTGTATCCATGTCTCTGTGATGCAGCTCCTTCCTGAGTTTCATATCTTCAAGGTCCATCCGTGCTTGGAGAGTATCTTTTGTTTTGCCAGGTATATCCAGTAAGATACCAAGCAAGCTGTCACACACGTTCTTCTCTATGTGCATGACGTCGATTGCGTGTCGAACTTCCAAGTGCTGCCAGTAAGGTAGGACCCAAAATACTGATCTCTTTTTCCACAAAGGAGCCTTATCACGGGAACTCGGGATAGATGTACTGCCTGCTCCCTTTCCGTGGATAATTTTAAGATCCTTTACAGCTGCAAATATCTCTCTCCCAGTGTGATTCTTCGGAGCTAAAGCGGTCTCCTTTGTCCCATCAAAAGCTTTCTTATTATTGCGGTATGGGTGATCCTTGCGGAGGAACCTACGATGCCGCATGTAAGACATTTTTCGACAGTTCTTGACCACCGACTAGCTTTACCATCTAAGCCTTTGGGCGCATCCATTGAAGCCTTTTGTCGTGCGGCCCGACAGTTTACCAAGGGCAGGGTAATCATTGATGGTTACGAACAACAATGCGCGTAGGATAAAGTTCTCTCTTTTATACTCATCCCATACCCGTACTCCATCGTTCCACAAGATTAGAAGATCTTCAACCAATGGTTTGAGGTACACATCGATATCGTTGTCAGGTTGCCTAGGCCCTTGGATCAGTAGTGGCATCATAATGTACTTCCGCTTCATACAAAGCCAAGGAGGAAGGTTGTAGATACATAGAGTTACCGGCCAAGTGCTATGACGACTGCTCATGTTACCGGAAGGATTCATCCCATCCGTACTCAACCCGAACCTTATATTCCTTACATCATATGCAAAGTGCTTCTTATATTTTCTGTCGATGTTTCTCCATTGCACAGAGTCAGCAGGGTGTCTGAGCATTCCATCGTTCTTACGCTCTTCGGCGTGCCATCGTAGCAATTGGGCATGCCTTTTGTTCGCAAACAATCGATTCAGACGGGGAATTATAGGAAAATACCACACCACCTTACGGGTAGATCTCATCTTCTTACGCTTCACCCCGACATCTTCATTACCGATGTCATCATCGTTGCCCTTATACCGCTTTGCTTTGCAAACAAAGACAGACCATCCAAGTCCGCAAACTCATTGCGATACAACATGCAATCGTTTGGACATGCGTGTATCCTTTGTACTTCCAATCCCAGCGGGCGGACAACTGCTTGGCACGGTGCGTGCTTGTAGGCAACACGTTACCCTCCGGAAGCAAATCCCCAAGAGACATAAGAGCTCGGTGAAGCTCTTATCGGACCAACCATTGCTTGCCTTCAACTGCGATGAGTGTAAGCACGGTGCGCAATTTTTGTGCTCCTCCTGCGGCTGGGTACAATGGTGTCGTGGAGTCCTGTACCATATGTTGGAACTTTTGAAACTCTCTTTCACTCGTGAAGTCTCCCTCCCCATCACGCAACATTTGATCCAGATCGTCGTCGTGGCTGTCGACAAACGTATCTTCAACTGCCGTCATACCGTTGTCTCCGTCATCTTCAATAATGTGTTGCCCTTCATGTACAATCTCATCTTCGCCGTGCTTGTCCAACAGGTATAGCCAGCCTTGAAACCTCTTCGAAGCAAGTGTACACCTACGACTCTATGGTAGAAAACAGCTTCTGATTTTTGCAGTCAACGCATGGACAACACATGTACTCCGCCAGATTCTTCGACTTGTGCGCCGCAGCCACGTTTAGAAAATAACTCACACCATTAAAAAACTCTGCCCCGCAACGGTCCGTGTCATACATCCACCTTCGGTCCATCTACAATTAATTAAATCAAACATTACATACGCATGTAATTGCAAATAACAAATAATTGTAAACGATTAGATTTAAAAACCTATGTAGCAATTTTGACTATATTAAAATACATCAACCTTTTTCTGTTATGTAAATATCCATGTAGCAATTTTTTAGTATTGTAAAAAATGAAAATAATTGTAAATAGTTAGGATATATTTAGACTATATCAAAATATATCAATCTTTTTTCATTGCGTCAATATCCATCTTGCAATTCCTTATTATTTAAAAATGTGGAAAAAATTGTAAGTACTTAGGATATACTTTGAGTACATTAAAATATATCAACATTTTTTTATTAGGTAAATATCCATCTAACAAGTTTTTATTATTTCAACATTTGAAAATACATGAACCTTTTTATTATTATTTACAAAAATAGAGATCAAATTACTAACCTCGAAAAGAAGTACAATACAAATTTTAACAAATTTTTCGGCAGCAGATCGTCGCAATCTACAAATCGAGCAAAGACAGAGCGCCTCTCTGTCTTTGCTCGATCGGTTGGGAGGCAGGGGTCTCAGTTATATAAACGACTTATCACTGCCGGTTCTGCGCAGAACCGGCAGTGATAAGCTCTGAATGCGCGGGAAAAACATATTGCGCGGGAAGATAATATCACTGCCGGTTCTAGTCACAACCCGGCAGTGAAAAGGCAAGTATCACTGCCGGTTTAAGAACGACCCGGCAGTGATATATCTCTACCGGTTGTTTTCTCAAACCGGCAGTGATATCTTGCTTTTTACTGCCGGTTGGTTGCATGAACCGGCAGTGATAAGTTCTCCCCCCCAACTTAACTTTCGAACCGGCAGAGATATGTTATCACTGCCGGCTCGGTCCTAACCGGCAGTGATATGCCGGCAAGGATTGCCTGTTCTGTAGTAGTGTAATGTGGGGCACAATACGACAGCTGGCTAGGGGATTCATTTTCCCTAATTAAAGATGATTGTAATGTTGGGTCTATTAAATTCAGGAGTACTTCTAAGTAAACACTGCTAAAGATATTTGTTTGGCCTTTTTCACCGGTTTAAAAACCAAAACCTAAACAAATAGATGGCTTTTTTCTGGATTTTTTCAAAAACCATAAGTCTTTATATAACATAAAGCCAAAAGCCATCGAAGAGGCGGTTTTTTATCTTATCGAGGGTTGATCTTAGACAAATGCCACTGAAGTTAGATAAAATTACCTACTTCTACAACGTATAAAAGCAGATTGCTTTTAAGCTGTTTAAACCCAAAAGCTAGTTTTAAGCTATAAGCTAAAAAACTAAGCTAAATAAACAGGGCCAAAATATCTCCAAAATGCATGTGCGTGATATTTTGCTGTAGAATAGTCTAGCTAGCAAAGTAGCAATGGATAATTTTGTTGCTCGTATTAATTAAACTCCATATACCGAACTTGCTTCTTCTGTTCATGTTTTAGATGATGGTTGCCCGAGCATCTACATCAAGAGTTTTGAGTGTTTGATGACAAAATTTGATTCTATCCCTATATCTGCAGAGCCTGATTCTGTAGAATGAAAATGGGAATCTACTGGAATTTTCACAGTTAATTCGATCTATATGGATCTTAATAGAGGTCTAGTAGCCAGGCATGTGCTTCATACAGGAAACTGTGGAAAGCAAACATTCCTTTAAAAATAAAATCTTTTTTGTGTCTGATTAGTTATAACCGGACATAATTAATAATTAGTTCTAAGGCTCCATTGTATTACATTTTACACACAGGAAGAAATTGTGAAATCTAAAGGACAAAAAATGGCGACAAGAGGGGGTGAATAAGAGTCAAATAAAATTTTCCTCAAAAATTTCAAGCCACTTCTCTAGCTAAAAGAGCCAATCAAAAGGCTCAGCTAGGCCAGCACTGGGCAAAAGTCCAGCGCTCTCGGGTGAACAGTAAAATCAGGATAAATAGTGAATCATCATGATTTCAAAAACAAGAATCGAGATAACTTTTGATCGGTTGATTCAAATCCCTTGAAACTTTGTGTGTGCCTTCCTATAGATGTCAGGACCTATTCCAACCTTCAATCGTAAGGATTGATGTCAAAGTTCTGATTTTTTACAGTTTGAAGGAATGTTGCACCAAGACAGGGGAAACTCACAAACTTCACCCTGAGCTTGCTCGTGGGGATTTGATAATTAAGATGATCTTTCACATGTCACAGCAAGCAAGAACGCCAAAGATACACCCTTAAACGTGTAGGATGAGATCCATCAAGAATCCTCCCTTTTCAAGCCAATAATTGGTTTCTTTGAGAAGAGCTTTGGAGATCTTATTGAAAGCTTGCCTAAATGATTGTGATATGATCTATAGAAGATTCATACATCAATCATTCATCCTTGACATCACAAGATCAAGAAATAATGAAACCAAAGAGAGATCAAAGACTCAAAAAGGAAGAAGACCAACACTTGAGCAAGTGTACGTTCTAATGGATCTTGCTGGGTTGAAACATATTCTAGATGAATTTCTTAACCACTTATGTATATATCCTAGATTTAGTAAAACATAGTAGGTAGAAGGAGGTGAAGCAAAGCTCAAGTTGCAAAAAAGAACTAAGCAAAAATGCAAGAACAGAAATAAATTTCAGAATATAGATGGACTTAAAGATGATTACAAAGCCACACTTCTAGGTGGGTAAAGCTCAAATGAGCATAAAGAAACCAAAGAACCATTCTCTAAGACTTGTCTCAGAATTGGTTCAGATATTTTTTTTTGGAGACATCTCTCCACCCCTCTATTTATAGCACACTAGGAACAACCTTCACCCTTATTTGACCTTCTTGGCCCTCAAGAAACATCATCAAGGGTTGGGATTCACTCCCTCACTCATACATGGGCTAACCCGAAACCCAACAACATAATGGGTTTTGATCATACCAACTTAACCACCACTCCACTTGCGAATCTTTGATCCAACGATCCTCCTTCACTTGAGTAGAGCTTAAGTTAGCATCTCATCCATCCACTTGTCATCTAGGCTTGCAGCAACTCCCTGGCTTAAGTCATTTTCTAGCGTCACCTTGACCGTCTGGACCCCAACTCTCCTAGCCTAGTCCCAATCTCCTCCACCTCTGTAAGGATCAAGTTGGCCTAGAGGGGGGGTGAATAAGCAACTTTAAAAAATTTTATAATTATTATTATGAAAAACTTTTCTCAATAAAAACGCAGAAACGGAAGCAGTTAGAATAAAAGTCCACAACAACACTTGTTCAAGAAAACTTTGTAAGAAGGGGAATTTCGAAAGAGAAACTAAATTGAGAATAAAGAGAAATAAAAAACAAACACAGGAGAACACAATGATTTTTCACCGAGGTTCAGAGATCACTCCTATGTCCCCGTTAGAGCACTTCCTCAGAAGTATTGCTCCACCAAATAGCCAATCTCAATGGCTTTTGGTTTTCCACTATCTTGACTCTTTCACTACTCCACTGAGGTGAGTCTCAAACCTTTCACAACAATGGTGACCTTAAACAATCACTGTTGGATAGGTCGCACCAACAACTTCTCCAACCATCTAGGAACAGCTAGTTCCAAGAGTAATAGACTATCCACAAGCCTTGTCTCTTGGTTCAGTAGCTAGAAGCAAACTAGACTTAGATTGGAGCAAGCACTCTAAATATTAGAATGAGTGTTTGTGATTTTCTGAGTTGAAGGTCAAAACTTTTTGATGGAATGAAACTCAGGAATTCTAAAGATCAAAGAGTTGTATAGGATTTGAATGATGTCAAAGATGTTCAGAATATCAAAAAATGGGAATGTGCAAAAGTTCTGTATGTCATTTGTGAACACATGCATTCTATATATAGACCCTGAACAGAAATAACCGTTACTCCTGCCATTTGCCCGTTGGGGGTTGGTAGGATAGATGGGGTAGGTCAACTACTGCCTTTTTTGAAAGAATTTCTACGGTGTATGAACCATAAGTCAAACTACACACACGCCGGGCTGAATATTTTGGTCCGGGGTACATAGTCTTGAGAGGCGTTGTTGAACTCAGAATGACCTATTCATGTCGGACCAAAAAATCGGTTCGTCGTACACATGCATTGTTTAGCTTTGATACTAGAAAGACAATGCTTGCGCCGGACCGAAAAAGTTGGTCCGGTGAACACATGATTTGTTTCTTTTGAGCACCAGCAAATGACGTTTGTGCCGGACCAAAAAGTTGGTCCACCGTACATGGGAAAATGACTAGTTTTATCAGAGTAACAAGTTTGCGCCGGACCGAAAAAGTTGGTGTGACGTACATGGAATTCTAGTCTGTATCAGACTTCGTATTTCTGGTTAAAATAAATTTTAACACAGACTAGAATTTTATTTAGAGTAAAAAAATAACATTATGTCAGACTAAATTTAAGAAAGAATTCAGATTTGGTCCGATGAATAATAGTTATACTTGGTTGAAAAGAATCAAAGAAGAGCTCTTAACGCCGGACTGAAAAAGTCGGTCCGGCGTACATGGAGTATGCTTGGTAAAGATAATTCTCAGCGCCGGACCGAAAATATCGGTCCGGCGTACAAGTTGTACGCTCGGTTAGAATTTTGAACTTAGGATCTTTGAGCGCCTGAGTAAAAGAAGTTTGGTTCAGAGAGAATTGTTTTGGCTAACAAGATAAAACTCTGGATTTTTGAGTGAGAAATATGAAAAGTCCTATGCTCCAAGTAATCTTAGTGATTTTGCATATGATCCAAGATCATTTCTTATGTATAATCCCTCTTAATAGTACGGTTATTCTAGCTATGTAACTTGAATCAACTCCCAAGCCAAAACTAGAAAAATACCTTAGCCTTGTTCTTCAGGAATAGCATTTGTAAGCTTGTACTAAGTATGCTTCTTGATCATCAACACCAAAACCTACAAAATAAGTATAATAAAAAGAATAAGGGGCCTAGATGCTCTCAACCTCACCATGACCTAGCATTGAAGTGCTGCAACCAACACAGATAAGCAAAACATCACACAGCAATGCACGAGATATCATGCACAAGTAATCTGACAATGATAAGTGACCAGTCAAACATCTAAAGATCTTACCTTAGATCACTTAGTCTATGACTACCTTAGTCCATGAACACTATTATCTGTGACCACTCTTGGCTATAACCACTCAAAGGCATGACCACTCTTGGCAATAACCACTTGACTACTCTTGGCTATGATCACTCAAAGCTAATACCACTCTTGGAGAGATCACGACCAGTCCCCAAGAGGTCATGACCATTCCCTAAGAGATCATGATCACTCAAAACTACTCTCTAAGAGGTAACAACCACTCTCTAAGAGGTTACGACCACTTAAGACTACTCAAGACAAGGCCATGATCACTCTTTGTAGGGCCATGACCACTAAAGGGCTCTATGACCACTCGACTCAAAATGCTCAAAACCAAAACAAGCTTATTTCGAACTCAAACCTGAGCATCATAGACTCAAACACAGTCAATCACTCATCACAAATATGTTTAGACCACCACGTGGTCTCTTAAAATCAATGTGAGAGGATAAAAGTTTGACATGCCTACCCCTCTTGAAAGACAAGATTAATCAATCAATGTTACGGTTTATAGGTGTATGATAAGAAAAACAGTGGTTAGATGCACTATTATTAATTTTCATGGTGGCCTTATGTAATTTTGAAATAATATTGAGGGTAAAGGGGGTCTTATATTATAAAATAGAGGAGTAAATACTTGTGATATACTTCCTCTAGTCCGCAAAAATCCTTGGTTGCAAGATCTCTAATATCCAACTTTGACCCTTAATACATACCACAATATGTTCAAAATTATATGTTATCACATTAGTGATTGCAACATATATTCTGCCTGTACAATCATCTTGTGGTCCATCTAATTAGTTATAACTGTGGTTTCAGATTAAAAAGTTTGATCAATATGGATGCGACAGTACATAAGTTTTTTTTTAAAACCAGAGGCATTTTTTTACATAATAAATTTTAATCTATGTCACTATGTACACTACTACAGAACATTACATCACTGTCGGCTCCAAAATGCCATCACTGCCGGTTATTGGAGCCGACAGTGATTGGTCTGCAGTGATACTCGGGATTATCACTGCCGGTTCGGCCTACACCGGCAGTGATATTGAACTATCACTGCCGGGTCGAACCAAAATCTGGCAGTGATAGTTCCATATCACTGCTGGCTCGAACTAACAACTAAGTGATATATATATATATATATATATATATATATATATATATATATATATATATATATATATATATATATATATATATATATCATTGATGGTTCTTGACGTAACGGCAATGATAACATTATATATTTTTATACAATATTTTTCTACAGTGTATTAATATAGTATATAAAGCATCGTTAAATCATAATTCAAATATATTAAAGTATCACAATATTTGGTTTTTACAATAGTCTATTTACAAATATAGTTTGACTACATCTCATTCACTTTGATTTTGCACCGACTCCAGTAGAAGGTGTCGAAGTAGGCATGTCACGGGTCGAGATCGAAGGAATGAGGCGATGAGGCTACTCGTGGAACTCGCCTTTTGGATTGACGACCTCATCATGAATGAATCCGATGATCTGTTCTTGAATTGCTAAAATTTCTATCAGCAATAACTTATTGGTTCTCAGCTTGGAGCACTGTTATTGAAGAAATGAGAAAGTTAATTAATGATGATATATGTTAAATGAAAGAAAAGTAGGCATCAATGTGTAATTATACACCATGGTGTTGTAGAGTCCTCTACCATACGCTAGAACTTTTGAAACTCTCTTTCACTCGTGAAGTCCCCCTCCCCATCACGCAACATTTGATCTAGATCATCTTCGTGGCTATCAACGAACGTATCTTCGGTCGCCGTCATATTGTTGTCTCCGTCATCTTCATCAATATGTTGCCCTTCATGTACAATCTCATCTTCACCGTGCTCGGTCCAACAGATATAGCCAG
Organism: Otatea glauca; assembly: GCA_036346275.1. Classification (NCBI taxonomy): domain Eukaryota; kingdom Viridiplantae; phylum Streptophyta; class Magnoliopsida; order Poales; family Poaceae; genus Otatea; species Otatea glauca. The sequence continues at coordinate 31,062,861 of CM070730.1, forward strand.
CCTTGAAACCCCTTCGAAGCAAGTGTGCACATATCGACTCTATGGTAGAAAACAACTTCTCATTTTTGCAATCAACACATGGACAACACATATAGTCCGTCAGCTTCTTCGACTTGTGCGCCACAGCCGTGTTCAGAAAACAAGTCACACCATTAAATAACTCTGGACCATGACGGTCCGTGTCATACATCCACCTTCAGTTCATCTACAATTAATTATATCAAACTAAATTTCAGTAAATCAATAAATTTAAATGATTTATTCATTTCATTTGTAATGTAGCGCTAATAAATAAAATTAATATACATCAAATAAGCATATAATTGAAAATAAGGATATATTTGTAAATAATTAGATTTAAAAATGTATCTTGCAATTTTCATTATTAGAAAATCCATAGACCATTTTTCACTATTTAAAATTCATCTAGCAATTTTCACTATTTAAAATTCCATATAACAATTTTTCATTATTTAAAATAATTATAATTAGATATAATGGTCCATCTACCAATTTTCATTATTTAAAAATCAACTAAATCACTAAAATGAATAAGAATTATAATTTATTAACTAAATTAAGTAGATCTTAATTCGAGCTCTACCATCCTAAAATGTTCACACCATACAATCACTAATTATCAAAATTTAGAGCAATCTACAAAGTAAAATCTAACTACAAATATAATGTAGATCAAGTTACTAACCTTAGAGAGAAATTCGAGATCAATTTTGGTACAATTTTATAGCAGCAAAGTCACCAAAATCCAAGCCACCGAGCAAAGGCAGAGCTCCTCTCTGTACTGCTCGGTCGGGGAGGGGAACACCTATATAAAGATACTTATCACTGCCGGTTCTGCGCAGAACCGGCAATGATACGGTCGTATTATGCGGGAAAAATACTTATCACTCTTTTGCGCGGAAAAATACTTATGATTGTCGATTTTGGAGTACAACTGGCAGTGAAAATGTTGGTATCACTGTCGGGTGATAACCAAACCTGCAGTGATCTATCACTACCGGTTTTGGATACAAACCTGCAGTGATCTATCACTGCAGGTTTTGGATACAAACCGGCAGTGATATCTGGTTATCACCGCCGGTTGGTTTCACTAACCGGTAGTGACAAGTGCTTCCCCCACCGGGCTTTTGATGAATCGGCAGTGATGTGTTATCACTGCCGGTTCTATCCCAACCGACAGTGATATACCGGCAAGAATGGCCTATTCTGTAGTAGTGTGTGGACAGTGTCATGCATATATTCCTTCCGTTTAACAATAGAAATCCATTTTCTTGGTTAGCGTCATGTACAATGTAAGTCTATTGGAAAATCAGGATCGTATGTAGTTACTACAAATTTCCGTCGTCTAACTTTTTTCCATTGTTTGTTTATTGGAGTAAAAGAGGTTGAGTGGTTTTCCATTGTCATTAACTTTTTCCTTACATTTTGTGCTGCTTTGGTCTGTGCGTACATTGAATTTGTACTTATATTAGAAGTAATGTGTTACTCCTTCTGATCCTAAATAGTTGTCGTTTTAGATATCGATACGGTCTTCAAAATATAGCTTTAACCACTAATTTCTATTATAATATATTTATAAAACCTAATAAAATTATAATATTATGAAAATACTTTTCGATTTAAATCTACACATATGATTTTCATGTATCCAATTTAAATATTTTAAAAAATATTGATAATCAAAATTTTAAAATTTTGAATACAACTATGTTTAAAATGATAATTATTTGTGACCGAAGGGAATACTATTGTAGGACTCTTTGGAACAAACCAGGCATCATGTTATTGAAAACGCAGTCGGGAAGTAGTCGAGAAACTTTCCCTGCCACCTGCCACGGGGATAAACATTTCCACCTTGATCTGCCCATTGCCTCACATTTTGAAAACTGTGAACTTGCATGACTATCTCGATCGAAAGCAACCTAATTTTTCCATAGAACTTGTACCTTTTCAAAGCATATATATTTTTCACACATATATATATGATGATCATGTTGCACAATTTTCTTCTTTAGGGATGTGTATAGGATAAAGCTTAGGAGAGATCTCCCTTCACACTTGGGCTAGTTCCCTAGTTTGTCCCTCCTAACCAATCTTTACATGCTCTAGACTCATCCCCCTTAAAGAAAGAGGAGCTCGTATAGCCTATTTCACATGCATGAGGTTCTCAACGCACAACTCCAAAACCCAAAAACAAGCTAGTTAGCAAGTGAAGGGCGTGGTCTTGGCCTGTGTGTACAAGTTAGTTAATAGGATATATATGCATGGAGGCATGGAGCCAGCTCTTCGAACTCTCTCTCTCTACAAGTACCACACATGCATACCGCATTCCCTAAACCAAGCTGCAGGTTTCTTGTACGCCAGAAGTCTCTCTCCCTCTCTCCCCCTACATTTCTCTCTTTCTCATGGAGATGATAAAGGGAAGGCAGTTCATGGTGGTGGTGCTTCTTGTTGTGTTGGCCATATCACAAGGATGCAATGCACAGAGTGGAGGTCTAACGAGGGGAAGTTTTCCCAAGGGCTTCGTCTTCGGCACGGCCGCCTCAGCGTATCAGGTTGCTTCTTCTTCCATAGTTCCATAACTCGTGGTCTATGCCTCCATTTGATGGCTGTGTTGTTTGGAGAATGGAGGGGATCATTTAATTCCTCCATTTTTGCTATATGAGTTACGTATAGTTCTTTGATCGTTTAGCATGTATCATTTTTGGACTACAATTGATCGTACAAGCTCATGTGTGTCTTATGATAAAACGTTTTTTTATATATGCAGCCTTCTTATCAAAGCAACGGGAAAATATTCTTTCATGAACCTAGCTCTTTACTTCACCTGTAGATTCACATGCTTGTAATATATCTTTAATTTTTTGGAAGGGGATAATAAATCTCTAATCTAAGAGAACAAATTTGAAAAGGAGAAATGAGAGAAGAATTTTAAGGTTGACACTTGTAGGGCATGTTCTTCTCTTGGCACCAACTCGCCATGCCTTTCTTTTGCTTTTGGAAGAGAGCATTTCGGAACAGGAGAAAAGGACTAAAGGAGCTAAGTATTAAGTATAGCCCATGTACGTCCACCACAGGAACAAATTTCCTCTTAGATACACATCTTCCTCTGGGATATCTCAGTATCCCTCAATAGTACAGAGAAACAAATTAAAGAGTCAAGAAAGTTAGTTGGATGTACTGAGCATCAGGGTGTCGAATTTGGCTGAAATTTCACCAAAATTTTGTTCTTTTGGTGTGTCCCAAAATACACTTGTCCCTGTTACATTTTGATGGGTCCATTTCATTTTTTTTTCAAAAAATTCAAATTTGGTCAAAATTTGTCATAAAATTCGAATTTGTGTTCAACTGTTTCATCCTGAAATTACACCAAAATTTCTGAAATGACCAAATTTCAAAATCTTCGGTGATTTCGGTGGGTGCCAAAAAAAAAAGAAATTTGAAACCCTGCTGAGCATAAATTGAAGAATACATATTGATAAATCATAATGATAATATCCACGATCTTATCTACTAATATCATACAATGATCAACACTCTAAACTTCAGTCGGGTACAATCTACACCACCTATTATTTGCTACGAACTGATTACATACTGTTTGTAGACCAATATATCTTTGGGAAAATTTCAAGTGAAAACCAGCTAAGTATGGAAAAACCGTTTTCATGCCAAACAGTTTTAAAGAATTCAGAAAAAAAGCCAGATGTAGGAGAGGGCATGTTATATATCTATGCAAAATTTCAAGGTCAAACTTAATCTTGCACTGTTTGGCATGAAAACCATGTGTGGAAGTTTTGACGTGTTTTCAACATTTAACTGGTTTTCACACAAACATATAGATTATCTAAACATATTTGTTTCTATCTTCCTATAGGAATTGATCTTTCCCATGGACAAGGAAATAATCACGCAACTATTTGTTCATATATGATGAAATTTACGTTTAATATACACTGTAGTGAAATGCAAGGAAAAAAATGGTCTTTTGCTTGTGAGAGTGTTAACTTGTGATTTAACTTGTGATTTATCCATCTGAGATAAACCATATGCATGTTGTCTCCGATAAAGAAGTACTCGTTATCAGTAATAGAAACATTGGATGGATATTTAGCATCTTCAAAGAAATATACATGACATGTGTTTAAATATAGCGATTTGAATGTATAGGCAATACAGAAGTCGATTTCTGTAATATCAGCAAGTAACCCCCTTAACATCCAGAAGTCGATACTTCTGCATCCATAATTGATTGTTATTTTGTTTTCCCTGTAGTATGAGGGAGCCGTCAAGGAGGATGGAAGAGGCCCTACTATTTGGGACAAATTCGCGCACACATTTGGTAACATGAATTTTTCTCTATCCCTGTGATTCAACATAATTCATTTCCAAAGGACTGAGTTAACAGGTATCCTGATGAAAAAAAAAGGTTTGGCTGATTGAAAATGAACTGCCCAGAAAATTGGAGTAGACCTTTATATTCAACGGACCCTAGGTCCTCAGCTTAGTTTTTTTAGGTTGGTCCCTGGCATTGATGTACGCATCACGGAATAAGCATCTCTCGTTATTTATGTAGCGACCTATTCAAAACCTCTATCTGTAGGCAATCATACGACCACAGATTACAGAATTGTTATCCTTTTCACATTTCTCTTTTTCAGATACATATCCATAGCCTTGGTTAAAACATTAGTTGTTGGCACATGAATATACCATAGATTAACATTGACTATTGACTTGGGCACCCATATGGTGTTCTTTAATGAGGCCTAGTGATGGAGACCAAAGTTAAAAAATTAAGAAACCATTTACAGTTGACCTTGATGATGAAAATTGATCATCCTATGGTTCAAGATTGTAAGCAGATGTTTTTTTCCTTGTTCAGGAAAGATCATTGACTTTAGCAACGCTGATGTTGCAGTCGATCAGTACCACCGTTTTGAGGTGAACACTACTCTATAGCACAAATCATATAGTACTGACTTTATGCCCAATGTTTACATAATCAAAACAATTTCTGTCCTTGAAATAACTATTTCAGGAGGACATTCAGCACATGGCAGACATGGGAATGGATGCATACAGATTCTCAATTGCATGGTCTAGGATTTTCCCAAGTATGTGTTGCATTAATTCATTGACTGCAATGGGTTTCTCCCCATGTATCCCTCAAGTATTTTTTTATTTGAGGAGTACATCGTTCAAACATTCATACCTTTTGCAGTTATTCATCAGTATGAAATTACTGTTCCAAGCAGAGGTTTTTAATTATGGATAAATAAATCAGCATACTAATAGCCTTGCGTTCTTCTTCAGATGGCAGTGGTGAGGTCAATCAGGCAGGCATCGACCACTATAACAAGCTAATCAATGCATTGCTAGCAAAAGGTGAAAACTAAAACCCCCAAAATGACAAGTTAACAAATTGGAGTTGCAGTACTGAATTCCATGTTTTGTTAAAATAAGTGCTGAAACCAAACTACCTCCCAGTTTACTCACAAGGTGAAATTTCTTTTCAGGGATTGAGCCATATGTAACACTCTATCACTGGGACCTTCCCCAAACTTTGGAGGACAAGTACACTGGATGGCTTGATAGGCAGATAATGTGAGTCACACTCTCCATACCTAGCTACCTCTTTAACAACTACAATGGTGATCCACTGATCCTATCACTAAATTGCCATGGCCCAAATGCAGTAACGACTACGCTTTGTATGTCGAGACGTGCTTCAAGGAGTTTGGGGACAGGGTGAAGCACTGGATCACCTTCAACGAGCCGCACACCATCTCAGTGCAGGGCTACGACAGCGGACTCCACGCGCCGGGGAGATGCTCGGTGCTTCTCCATCTCTACTGCAAGCAAGGGAACTCAGGCATTGAGCCCTACAAAGTTGCTCACAACATGATCCTTGCTCATGCCACAGTTTCAGACATATACAGGAAGAAGTACAAGGTAAGAACATCCGGTTTTAGTTTAGGCTTCGTGTGACCTTGTGGTGCGGCTCGAACAAATTATCATGATTTTTTTGTAGATATATGATGAGTTGTACAAAATACGGTAGGTGACTTATCGCATATTAGAGTGCGGCACAACACTGAAATATAACCCTCCGTATCTTCATCCCACATTATGCAGGCGAAGCAGAATGGGGAGCTGGGGATATCTTTTGATGTCATATGGTACGAGGCAATGTCAAACTCAACAGCTGATGTTGAAGCCACCAAGAGAGCACAAGAGTTCCAGCTAGGATGGTGAGGCTCATCAACTCCAAATTTTCATATGTACCACCAATCTGATCATACATTGCCAAGAACTGTCCTGTCACTACAGTTGTTCACAGTGACAAAATGAACAAAGCTATTGCATTCTTAACAGCAAGTTGATAGTAATCTATTGGTAAATTCTTAGATGATTGATTTGGTATGAAAGGTTTGCTGATCCCTTTTTCTTCGGGGATTACCCGGCAACGATGAGATCGAGGGTCGGGAAAAGGCTGCCGAGATTCACAACGAAAGAGGCTGCTCTTGTGAAGGGGTCACTGGACTTCATGGGGATCAATCACTACACCACATTCTACACAAAGGATGACCAATCCACTATCATTGACAAATTGCTGAATAATACCTTGGCAGACACTGGAACCATCAGCGTCCGTAAGTTGCCCTCTTCTTTGCTCACTGTTTTCTGAAGAAAGAAACAGCCTAGTTCTTACATCCCACTCACAAGAAGTACAAGTGAGCTACTTTATTATGAAATTCTTATGCAATGAGAAAACTAGTTTCTCTTTGTATTTTGTCTTTTGATTCCAACGTTGATGGATTAATTAGATTCTAAAGCTAACCTAGTACTGATATCTCTTGCGTGCATTTTCAGCTTTCAGAAACGGGAAGCCAATTGGAGATAAGGTAATTAATTTCAGCACTACTGCTTCAGATACAAAGAAAAAAAAATATAAATAAACCTGTTTTAGCTCGAAGATTAAGAAGTTTGAACTATAAGACTGCATTTGGGTTTCTGAACATAACTACATATATGACTGCTGGTTCATTCATCATGCAGGCCAATTCAATATGGCTGTACATTGTGCCTCGCAGCATGAGGCGCGTAATGAACTATGTCAAAGACAGATACAACACACCAACTGTCTACATCACAGAAAATGGCAAGTACACGCATAGTATGATATGTTCCATTGTTTGAAAGAAATAGTACAACACTGCAAAAAATCAAACTCAAAAACTAGTACTAGTTTAAACATAATACGGTTATAGTCTTAATAAAATGAAAGATATCAATAAAATTTCTAGCAATGAATGAAGTATTTTCTTATCGATTCAGGGATGGATGACAGCAACAGCCCCTTCATCTCCCTGAAGAACGCCCTCAAGGATGACAAGAGAATCAAGTATCACAATGATTACCTCACAAACCTAGCTGATTCCATAAGGTTCTCACTTAAGATGCCTTTCCTTGATCCATCGAAACTTAATTTTCTCTGAATGAATCTATTCATCCTTAACAGTGTAATTCATGCAGGGAGGATGGCTGCGACGTTCGCGGGTACTTTGCGTGGTCTCTTCTTGACAATTGGGAGTGGTCCGCTGGATACACCTCAAGATTTGGGCTATACTTTGTGGACTACAAGGACAACCTCAAGAGATACCCCAAGAAATCAGTCCAGTGGTTTAAGAACCTCCTGTCCTCCTCTTGATCAACACTTGTGTGCTCCTCCAGAAGCCATGATCACCTATGGTATTCTACAGATGTCTATGACCTGTACATAGGATTTGTATAGCTATTTGTGGCCTTCCTATGTATGGGAAGATTATTTGATTGTATATTGATTCTTGAGATCATGCTGTATATACTATGATTGTATTTCTCATACAGTATTAGAATAGACAGAAAATTGCTGCCGTAGCACTCTTTCTTTGCCATTTGCAAATATACCACTCCCACTTACCACTGTGCTAAATGGCAGTATGACACTTTTTTTTACCATTTTGCCCCTCTCACCTTCCTCTTTCCTCTCCCCAAGACCACCTGGCTCATCTTCCTCCTCCCGACTGCCGTATCTTTATCCTCTCCGGCAAACAATGAACTTGCAACCACCTCCGAAGGCAACCTTGCCAGGCCGCCATATTTGTCCACCACCTGACGTCCACCTCGCCACCCAAATCTGGCCGCCGCTTGCCGTCCACCTTGCATAGTAAAGCAAATTTTAACATGCAGTTTACTATCCCCTTCTCTCGTACCAAACCTGAAAGGCCAACAAAATCTGAAATCTCTAAAATAGGAATCGGAATCAGGGTAAGGATCTAAGCTAGCAGTTAGCTTGCCTTGCAATACATCTCCCATGGCCACCAGGACGCTGCTTAACGCCACCTAGTATGATGCTCCCGACGACCTTCGTAATGCTGACTCTGCCATACCGCAGCCACTGACGACGCCAGCAAATCACCGTGAGTGGCAAGGAGGACGGCACCATGCTATAATGGGGTCCTATTTTTAAGGGCATGACCCACCACTCATGCGCTATAATGGGGAGGAATTAACAGAAAATTTGATTTGATCCTATTAGCCAGCGCTATATCAAGAGGAGAGAAGCCGAAACTCAAGAACATGATTTGCTCTCGAGTTTTGCTACTCCCCAACACCCATCCGATCTAGGGTTTAGCGCTGAGGCTAACGAAGACTCTCTCCACCACCGTGAGGATCACGGTGCTCCCACTGTCTTCATCGCGCATCGGTGCTCCTTCTACCCCGACGCTCTTCTACACCGACCGAATCATCGACAAAGAACCCTAATGGTATCTTCATCTCCGGGTCAGTTTAAATCTAATGATTTATTTTCGCATTATGTTTTGATGATCATGTCTGAGGTTAGCTCATGTTTTAGTTAAACCTAAGTCTAACATTTGGTATTAGAGCGCCTAGCCTAAATCATGATCCATTAGCCCGGTTTTGGATCTTGTTCTTGTCGGTTTTGGCTCGGTTAGCACTTAGAATGAGGTGATTTAGTGAAATCCGAAACCTAAATCCCCAATTTTCCAAACCCAAGTTCCTAAAATCAAGCAAAAAACCTAATAATCTAAGAAAGGGTTTTGGGGTTACCTCGGCTGCTCATCGTCGCCGCTGTTTTCGGTCGTGGTCGCCATCGGCCGAGTCGCCTCTTACTCGCCGTCGTCTCCCGCGGGCCTAAGTTTCGCCCGCAGCTGCAACTTTGCGCGAGTGCGGCTCTCTGGGTTACCACCTAGCCGGAGCCCGTGCGGCATCAGTTCGTGGCCGCGCGTGCGCCGTCGTCGCTGCTCCGTCTTCGCGCTCTCTCGCTCACTCATGTCGCCGCCTTAGTTGCGTTTTTTCGGGGCAAGGAAGCCAAATGTCTTAGGGTTTCCAGCCGCGCCGTTTTTGTTCCGCCCCGAAGTGAATATGAGTCATCCATTTCTGATCGGCGGACGACGCCTCGCCTCTCGCGAGTGGGATGCCACCTCGTCTCCTTCACGGGCCGACGCCTCGCATCGCGTGCGGGCCACCGCCTCGCCTCCTGCGTTGCTGGGCCGCGAGCGCCATTTTGGGCCGCGGTTGCGCGGTCGGCTTGCTGGGCCGCGTTGTGATACGGGCAACATAACATCATCATCATTTCCTTCCCCTACTATTGTTCAAGATAATCTAAAACAATTCCAAGGACCATTAACACGTGCCCGTGCTAAACAAATCAATCAACAGGTGAATTTGCTCCTTAATAAGAACTACTTTTCTTGTGAGAGTCAGCTGCTACCTAATGCAACTATTTTAACTACTCTCAGGTATGAACGTGATACAAGTAAGTGTGAACTCAGGTATGAACTTGATGAAAGGAAGTGTGAACACCCAAGAGAAGATCAAGAGAAGCCAAGACAAATTACCATGCAAGGTGGGAACACGAAAGAGCTTCACTCGGCCTTCAATGACAAGTCTGAATTCAAATGGACCTAGAGAATGCAAACGGACTCTGTTTGGGGCGTGTGAGTACTTGATGGAAAGATAATTTCGTGCTCTTTCCAACGGATCTAGCCTCATAATTAAATTCCATTCGAGTTGACCACAGCATTGAAAAATATGTGACGGTCTCCATTTGTGTTGGGTGCTGCGCCACCATTATGTTTGGTCCTTGCCAACCTTTTGTCTTCCTCTCCTCTCCTATATATAGAGAGGCACCACTTTGTGTTTTGGTAGACAATCTGAATATTGAAATAGATATGCTATGCATGTTCTTGGGTTTTCATGCCACCGGCTGAAACATCTCTGAGATTGTGCATTCCTTCCCATTGTTCTTGCAAGCTCTTTGTGATTGCAGCGAGGATTGTAATCCACTTGACTTGGTTGAGTGGACAACGTGAGGTTGGGCGAACTCCGTGCTGCAAGTTGTTGCACTTGCAACGGTTGGCTGCACAAGATTTGTCAGGTTTCACGAGTATCTTCGATTCTACGCCGTGAAGGTCGGGCACCCCTCGTATCATTTGGTATCAGAGCTCCGGTTGTCACGGTAGAATCTTTTATCCCTAGTTTTAGATTTACTTTCAGTCATATTTATGAAAAGTGCCTCACAAAAATATTGAACCCTAGTTTCCAATTTGTTGTTCTTGTGCGTTTTGCTAAGTTCTTGTCCATTGGAACGTGTTCTTGTTACTGAACTCTTCATTTTATTTCGCGTCACTCTCTAGTTCCAATCTGTCCAGTTTATTGTTTTGGCCATAACTCTCACATTCTTGCTCCGTTTGTCTCATTCTTGTACTTGTTGGAAAGCTCTTGCAATTATCTACAAGTTTGTTGGAGACAATTTTTTCTGATTCAGCCTGGAAATTGGTCGAACTTGTGCTTGAACCATGCTGCTGTTTTGGTTTCGAAAATTGGTAGTTTTCCCTTGATAGCCAATCTATACTTTGCGAATACTTTGCACCCATCAAGACTAGCTAATCTGTTGCTTACGACTGCACTCTTTTATCTTGATCTCACGGTTGCAAAAAAAAAGAGGAAGAAAAGAAAAGCTTTGTGGCTGGTTGCTAGAAAAGAATAGAAGAAAGAAAGAAAAGAAAATCTTTGTGGCTGGTTGCTAGTTGTATAAAAAGAAAAGGAGAAGAAGAAAAGTTTCTGAAAAAAAAATTATTTGCACCGTTGTTAGAAACTCATTCTATATGTGCAATCTTGTGCCCTAGTTCATCATTTGCAGCTAGCTAGTGTCTTTCTATAACCAATGCAATTGAGTTGTTTATGTTATCATCATATCTTGTGCTAGCTCACTCCTTTGATTGCATTTGGTTCCATCATCCTTATGTGTGAGTTGCTTGTTCATCATCTAAATCTTGTTTTCAGCAACTAGACATTGTGTTTTAACTTGGATAATTACTTATCGAAACAACAACGAGAATTTAGATTGTGTAGGATATACACTTTACCCTCCAAGCTCCACATATAAATACGTTGTGTGCTTTGATCTCGAATGTGAGTTCGCTTAACCTCATCTTGTGTTGCCTCACCACTCAAGTGCGAGCTCCTCCGTCAATCAACAAAGGGTGAGTAAGAATTTCGGTGTAAGGATAAGTGAGGTTGAGAGAATTGTTCATACATCATATTGTACCTCTCTTTATGTTTTTGCACAACTAACCATGTCAGGTCAAGGAGATAACGTGGATGATGAAGGACGTGACCCTGATGCACCAATAAAATGGACTGAATATTGTGCTTTGCGAGACAGACTACGACGAGAGTTCTGCATAGGAAATGAACATATAAGGGAAGAAGTGAACAACTCCATCCAAGATCTTCAAATAGAGGTGAATCAACAATGAGCGTGCTCCACACCAACATAGTTGTCGACATCGTCACGACAACTCGACCACAAGTCAAGATGGTCCTCTAGTTGATGAGACCGATGAAGAAGCCGCTGCTCGAGTGGCCCGTGTTCCTAATGCCAATCGACCACCCATACCTAGGCAAGGAACAAGAGGTAATGAACATGGTGTAGGAAGGGGTCGTGGTCATGGGTTGGGACGTGGGGGTGCTGCACACGAACCAATTCACGTCAACATACCGCCCCGCAATGAAGGAAACCAACGTCACAACCGCAACAACAACAATCGTCTCGAGGAGGAAAAGTTTGGCAAACTAAAGTTTTCTATGCATAAGTTTGCAGGTACCACCAACCCGGAGGACTACCTCACTTGGGAAATGAAAGTTGACAAAATGTTTCGGTTGCACAACTACACCGAAGAGAAGAAGCTTGCAATGGCATCACTTGAATTTGATGATTATGCGCTGATTTGGTGGGAACAAATTCAGAACCAAAGAACATGGCGAGAATCCCGTTGCATTGTGGGCTGAGATGAAGGTTGAAATGCGAGCAAAGTTTGTCCCTCGACATTATAAACGTGATCTATTTGATAAGCTGTAGGGATTGAAGCAAGGAAGTCGCACGGTGGATGAGTACTATAAGGAGATAGAGATGGCCATGATCCGTGCTAATGTGTATGAACATGAAGAACAAACTATGGCACGTTTCCTCGCTGGTTTGAACCACCCATCAAGCGCATCACCGAATTTCAGCCTTATGACAATGTGGTGGAGTTAGTGTATCAAGCGACCAAAGCTGAAAGACAAGTGCAACAAGACAACAAAATTAGAAGGACTTCTTCGTTTGCTCCTCGTTCAACACCTACTACAGGTAAATCCACTTCTCGGTTCAATTCCTTTCGTGCTAACAATTCTAGTACAAGTGTTGCTCCTAGTTCACATGTAGCTCGAAGTGGGAAAGAGCCATCTACTCCAAATGCTAAACAAGGTCCAGCTGTTAGTGTTATGCCCTTGAGGCAATCATTTAGATGATTGTAACATGACTATGTTTATGAATAATATTATGATTATTGGTCCAATGAATGTATATCATTGTATTGATCAACAAGTATGTGACTTGCTTATGAAGCTCTTTACTAAATGATGTAATTCGATAAATATCTTTGATCGGATTTCATCGTATAGGACAACGATGAATAGATCAGCACATGTAGTGATCGATGATCATGCTTCATAGATCATGGAATATGGAGATATCATCTATACATTGTGGACGCATGTTGAAGAACATGGGTTAGATAGACCCGCAATGGGACACTGCGAGAATGTTTCATTCTTATGTGTCATCAGTGTATCTCATACCTAGTAGATGTATGATCCTTAGACTTGAGATTGTCATATTCCCTACATGTGTAATAGTTTTCCTTGGGGCTATCAAACACTACTTCCTAACCGGATAATTATAAAGGTAGCTTTCATGTTTACTATGAAACGTGCGAGAGGAAGTGGCGATCAAGATGGAATTTGCCACTCCAATGAAACGGAGATATATGACAAGGCCACTCGTGTGATATGATTAAGGAAGTGCATGGCCATGCCGTGATTGAGAGTCAATCACAACTTATTAATATATCACGGATACGAGAGATGGATTGAATCATTAAAGGATGACATGCTTCTCGCCTTGAGATCAATCTTCATATACTTGGCAAAGGGATTATTGCATGAGTACTTTTGATAGGTTCTCGTCGATTTGATCATAGTATGTTTGGGAGTTGGCATACTTTGCAAGAAGCCGCTACCAACTATTGGATGGAAAAGGAGTTTTCCGAATCCATGTACAAGCGTCACGTGAACTGCAGGTCACACACTTAATGGGTGGGACGCATTAATTTGGATTGGATCCGTAATTAATGAACCTCGTGGGCTTAGCACGATGGGCCCTAGTTTAGGTTTCATCTTGTGGCTATATAAGGAGGGAGGAGGGAGGCGCGGGTGTGCTTTCCCATGGTTTAGGAGTGATTCACTCGAAACCCTAGCCTACTCCTCTCGCTGCCCTGCCGAGCGACCGGTGCTTGCACACGACGCACGCAGCGTTCCATCTCTGGACATGTGGACTCTGCGGTGACGCTGCTGCGGCTGCGTGGGAGGACGATCCACGGCGGCGAGGACGATCCACTACATCGGCGCGCGAAGGATTCCGCAATCTGCGCGTCTAGTGGTAATCTTATCTATGATCCCTTCTTGCGAGTAGCTTTACGTTTCTGCGGTAGTTTTTTTTTGTGCTAGCGTAGCATACCGCGTTCCTCTTCAGTGGTATCAGAGCCATCTCGTATAGTTTTGTGATCTGGATGTTGCACATATGATGTGTAAGGTTAGTAGATTGGATCTATTACATGTTCAGCTAGTTCATGTGATGAATTGGTGACGGCAGCCATCGAAGAGACTGATCGATTAGGGTTTGTGGAAAGTGCAAACCGACTCAATCTTGATTTGGGTGAGTCCGTTCATGGTACGACGTTACCCTTACCGGTCGGGTTACCGCCATCAGGGTTTCTGAAACGTATCCATATGGGACCAAGCCAATCAGATTGAGTTGGATTGGGTCAATCTGGTTGATCCATGGTAAGCGCAAACAGATTCAATATTGATTTGGGTGAGTCCGTCCATGGTATGACGTTACCCTTACCGGTCGGGTTACCGCCATCAGGGTTTCTGAAACGTATCCATATGGGACCAAGCCAATCATGTTAGATCGGATTGGGTCAATCTGGTTGATCCGTGGAAATTTTGAGGGTGTTTTCCCATGTCAGAAGACATGCCTCTAAAAAAAATTTCCAAGGGCGCTGCCCCTCGGACCCCGGAGTCGTAGGGTTGCTTTTGTTTAACTCGTTTTTGCAGGGAATTATGTGAAATAGTATGGCCTATGTGTATGTGATGCATGTAATTTCCACATGGCCTGCGTGCCGTGTCAAGCCATAAGGCTATTTAAATTGTATAACGACCTGCGTGTTGACTTGTGATGCTTCAAACCCTCATGTAAAATTCATTATCAAAAGTTGTAAGGAGTTGCATCCATAATGATGAAGACGATGGTATCAAGCAAGATGGCTAGGTGAACAAATCAAGCAAGGTGGCTAGGTGAACAAACAAGCATGATGATGGAGATCTTAATGCTAAGGGCCATGCTATTTCATAGCTTATTTTGATTTTCTGTGGATGTGTGTTTAATCCTTGCTATTTTCTTTATGCTCATTGCATGTGATGCCATGTTCATAGTAATCTTTGTTCATCCCTATAGTTAAAATTTTTAAATCAAATTGTCCATCCATTTGTTGCACCTATCAAGAATTTAGATCGTTATTGATATGACTACCAAAGTAGTATATCAATGGCTATCTCAATAGATGATAGGGATGTGTTGGACACATCACGCATAACAATGGTAGATTTAATCAAGCTATCAAAACAGTTTTGGGCTTGAGGACATAAGTGGTTGGGATTTGATTTCAGTAATGAAGGAACCTATACAAGATAAGTGGTGTCTAGGAAAACACACATGAGGCAGGTTTCTTAATTGGCACCGAATCGGAAGTGCTCCTCCTCATGTGAGCCCTTGGGGCGAGGTTGACTGGCCATGAGTCAAGTTGATGGAGGCATTCATTACTTGTTTTCATACTCAACAAACAAGAGTTACATATGATGTAATTAGCAAAGGTGTTGCTTACCTATGTCATTAAATTTCTAGCGGTGATGGCAAAGCTCACTAGTGTTTGATGAATATGGATCTTGAATACTCACTATGTGTCTATAAAGGGACATAAAATAGGAGTGTCTTTAATTAAAAGGTTTAATAAAGTTTTACATAAACATAGTGCTTAGAATCTTTACATGTTTTTGTTGTAGTTCAATGGCACCTTCTCCTACTCCTGCTACACTGGTTTTGCTTTGAGATCGGTTTTGGAAAGGAAAAACTGAATGGAACTAATTTTGTTGATTGGTATCGCAACTTTGAGAATTGTTCTCAAGCATGAAAAGAAGGACTATGTTCTAGAGAATCCAATTCTGATGAACCAAATAAAAATGATGCTCGAATTTGAAGGTTGAATATGAAAAGCATGTTAATGCTTCAGAGAGTCACTGTCTCATGCTAGTCACCATGGACTCTGAGCTCCAAAAGCAATATGAGGACCAGGATGCTTACAATATGATTGTGGGCTTGAAGGGCATGTTTGGGAATCAAGCAAGAGCTGAGAGGTATGGTATCTCAAAGCTTTTATTTGCTTGTAAGTCGGTGAAGGCGATCCGGTCGATCCTCATGTGATCAAGATGATTGGTTACATTGGGAGATTGGAAAAACTTGAGTTTCCCTTAGCCTCGGTTTGGCCACAGATGTTATTCTCAGGTCTCTACCTCGAGCTTTGAGCCATTCATTATGAATTTTCATATGAATAGCATGGAGAAAAGCCTAACCGAGCTACATGGGAAGCTCAAGGCTGCCGAGGAAAGCATTAAGAAAAAACCCAATCATGTGATGATGGTTCAGAAAACAACTGCTTTCAAAAAGAGGAAGGCTAAGGTTGGGGGAACGGGAAAGAGCAAGGGCAAGGGCAAGGGCAAGGCTCAAGATGAGATCGCAAGCCTCAAAACTAAGCTTGAAGCTTAAAGTTGACCCTCAACACGATACCCAATGCTTCTATTGCAAGAAATCGGGGCATTGGAAACGGAATCTAAAAGTACAGCGGATAAGAAGAATGAAAATGTGGTTTCCACTTGGTATTAATGTTATAGAAATTAATCTTGCTACTTCTTTACTCACTCATGGGTATATGATACCGGTTCGGTTGCTCACATTTGCAATTCGTTGCGGGTGATAAAGAGTAGAGACTTGGCAAAAGGAGAAGTGGATCTTCGCGGGGAATAAAGCAAGAGTTCTTTGGTCTTGCCGTTGGCACATACCCATTGCATTTGCCTTGAGTTAGTTTTAGAACTCAATAATTGTTATTTTGTTCCATCTTTGAGTAGAAACATTATTTCATCTTCTTGTTTGGAACATGAAGGTTATGATTTGAAATAAAGAACTTTGTTTGTTCGATATTTTTGAATGATATGTATTATGGTCGTTGCCCCATGGTGGATGGGTTGTACGTCCTTGAACTCGAAGAAAAACATGTCTATAATATTAATGTAAAAAGGCATCGGCCTAATGATTTGAACCCTACCTTTTTGTGGCATTGTCGCTTAGGTCATATAAATGAGAAGCGCATGAAGAAGCTCCATGGTGATGGACTTCTAACCTCATTTGATTTTGAATCATTTGAAACATGTGAATCTTGTTTACTTGGCAAGATGACAAAAGCCCCTTTCACAGGTTTTAGTGTGAGAGCAAGTCAATTATTGGCCCTAGTACATACAGATGTATGTGGACCAATGAGCTCGACTGCTAGGGGTGGGTTTCAGTACTTTGTAACTTTTACCGATGACTTCAATAGATATGGATATATCTATTTAATGAGGCATAAATCTGAAACTTTTGAAAGGTTCAAAGAGTTTCAGAATGAAGTACAAAATCAACTTGGCAAAACAATAAAACACTTACGATCCGATCGTGGTGGCGAATACTTGAGCCAAGTGTTTGGTGATCATCTAAAGCAATGTGGAATCGTTCCGCAACTTACTCCGCCAGGAACGCCTCAATGGAATGGCGTGTCCGAACGACGTAACTGAACTTTATTAGATATGGTTCGGTCAATGATCAGCCAAACAGATCTGCCATTATCCTTCTGGGGTTTCGCTCTAGAGACAGCTGCGTTCACTTTGAATAGGGTCCCATCAAAATCCGTTGAGAAGACGCCATATGAGATATGGACTGGGAGAAGACCCATGTTGTCATTTCTCAAGATATGGGGATGTGAGGCTTATGTAAAACGTTTACAATCAGATAAACTCGCACCTAAATCAGAAAAATGCTTTTTTGTGGGGTATCCTAAAGAAACAAAAGGATATTACTTTTACAAAAGAAACGAGAACAAAGTTTTTGTTGCTCGAAATGGTGTCTTTTTGGAGAAAGAGTTTCTTTCAAAAGAAATCAGTAGGAGTGATGTGTATCTTGATGAAGTTCGAGAATCACATGAATATGTTCAAGCTACCACTGAACCTTCACAAGATGTAAAAAGTGTTGTACAACCTGTGGAAGAGACTCCAGCCCCACATAGGTCGGGGAGGCCACGTCATGTACCTATAAGGTATGGGAATGACATATTATTGTTGGACAATGATGAGCCCACGACTTATGAAGAAGCAATGATGGACCCAAACTCCGAAAAATGGCTTGAAGCCATGAGATCCGAAATTCAATCCATGCATGACAATCAAGTTTGGAACTTGGTCGACTCTCCTGATGGTGTAAAAACCATTGAGTGCAAATGGATTTTAAAGAAAAAGATAGACGTAGATGGAAATGTTCAGATCTATAAGGCACGGTTGGTAGCAAAGGGTTTCAAACAAGTTCAAGGAGTTGACTATGATGAAGCTTTCTCACCGGTAGCCATGCTCAAGTCTGTCCGGATCATTTTAGCTATTGCTGCATATTTTGATTATGATATATGGCAGATGGATGTCAAAACAGCCTTCCTTAATGGGAATCTTTCTGAGGATGTATACATGATATAACCTGAGGGTTTTGTTGATCCTAAATATGCTAAAAGGGTATGCAAGCTTCAAAGATCCATTTATGGGTTAAAGCAAGCATCTCGGAGTTGGAACATTCGTTTTGATGAAGTAGTCAAAGGTTTTGACTTTATCAAAAATGAAGAAGAGCCTTGTGTTTACAAGAAGGCTAGTGGGAGCGCACTTGTATTTCTGATTTTGTATGTGGATGACATATTATTGATCGGGAATGACATTCCTATGCTTGAAGATGTTAAGACTTCATTGAAAAGGAGTTTCTCAATGAAGGACTTGGGAGAAGCATCCTATATCTTGGGCATAAAAATCTATAGAGATAGATCAAAAGGTTAATTGGATTAAGTCGAAACGTACATTGACAAGATATTGAAAAGGTTCAATATGCATGAATCCAAGAGAGGTTTCATGCCAATGTCACATGGCATCGATCTCTGCAGAATCGGTGTCCTTCGACATCGATGAGCGAGACAGATGAGCAAGATTCCATATGCTTCACTATTGGGTCTATTATGTATGCCATGATCTGTACACGCCCGGATGTCTCATATGCTCTAAGTGTCACGGCGGATACCAAGTGGATCCTGGTGATGGTCATTGGATAGCCGTAAAAAATATCCTAAAGTACTTGAGAAGAACTAAGGGTATGTTCCTTGTTTTTGGAGGTGAGGAAGATCTGGTTGCAAAAGATTACACCGATGCAAGCTTCCAAACTGACAAAGATGATTTTCGATCGCAATCCGGGTTTGTGTTTACACTTAATGGAGGAGCGATGGTGGAAGAGTTCCAAGCAAAACACGGTGGCCGACTCTCGACGAAGCGAAGTACATTGCGGCCGGAGGCCGCAAAGTAAGCTGCGTGGATTAAGAAGTTTATCCACGAGCTTGGTGTGGTCGCTAGTGCCTCTAGTCCAATGGACATCTAATGTGATAATAGTGGTGCCATTGCACAAGCAAAGAGCCTAGATCACATCGAAGTCTAAACACATACTCCGTCGCTTTCACCTTATTCGCGAGATTGTGGATAGAGGTGGCGTGAGAATATGCAAAGTACATACGGAAGCCAATGTGGCGATCCGTTGACAAAGCCACCGCCACGACCTAAGCATGAGGCGCACACAAGGTCTATTGGTATTAGATACTTAATTGATTGACTCAAGTGCAAGTGGGAGATTGTTAGTGTTATGCCCTTGAGGCAATCATTTAGATGATTGTAACATGGCTATGTTTATGAATAATATTATGATTATTGGTCCAATGAATGTATATCATTGTATTGATCAACAAGTATGTGACTTGCTTATGAAGCTCTTTACTAAATGATGTAATTCGATAAATATCTCTGATCGGATTTCATCGTATAGGACAACGATGAATAGATCAGCACATGTAGTGATCGATGATCATGCTTCATAGATCATGGGATATGGAGATATCATCTATACATTGTGGACGCATGTTGAAGAACATGGGTTAGATAGACCCACAATGGGACACTGTGAGAATGTTTCATTCTTATGTGTCATCAGTGTATCTCATATCTAGTAGATGTATGATCCTTAGACTTGAGATTGTCATATTCCCTACATGTGTAATAGTTTTCCTTGGGGCTATCAAACACTACTTCCTAACCGGATAATTATAAAGGTAGCTTTCATGTTTACTATGAAACGTGCGAGAGGAAGTGAGCGATCAAGATGGAATTTGCCACTCCAATGAAACGGAGATATATGACAAGGCCACTCGTGTGATATGATTAAGGAAGTGCATGGCCATGCCGTGATTGAGGAGTCAATCACAACTTATTAATATATCACGGATACGAGAGATGGATTGAATCATCAAAGGATGACATGCTTCTCGCCTTGAGATCAATCTTCATATACTTGGCAAAGGGATTATTGCATGAGTACTTTTGATAGGTTCTGTCCGATTTGATCATAGTATGTTTGGGAGTTGGCATACTTTGCAAGAAGCCGCTACCAACTATTGGATGGAAAAGGAGTTTTCCGAATCCATGTCCAAACGTACGTGAACCTGCAGGGTCACACACTTAATGGGCTGGGACGCATTAATTTGGATTGGATCCGTAATTAATAAACCTCGTGGGCTTAGCACGCTGATGGGCCCTAGTTTTGGGTTTCATCTTGTGGCTATATAAGGAGGGGAGGAGGGAGGGCGCAGGGTGTGCTTTCCCACGGTTTAGGAGTGATTCACTCAAAACCCTAGCCTACTCCTCTCGCTGCCCCTGCCGAGAGACCAGGTGCTTGCACACCGACGCACGGCATTCCATCTCTGGACGTGTGGACTACTGCGGTGACGCTGCTGCGACTGCGGCGTGGGAGGACGATCCACGGCGAGGCGAGGACGATCCACTACATCGACGTAACGACTGCGACGAGGACGATCCACTACATCGACGCGCGAAGGATTTCGCAACTGCGCGTCTTGTGGTTATCTTATCTATGATCCCCTTCTTGCGAGTAGCTTTCTGGTTACGCGGTAGTTTTTTTTTGTGCTAGCGTAGCATTCCGCGTTCCTCTTCACCAGCAGCTAGTGCTACTTCTTTTGTGGGTTCTACAGCGAAGAGTAGTGTCATTCAATGCTTCAAGTGCTTGGGGAGAGGCCACATCGCCAAGGATTGTCCAAATAATCGCACAATGCTTATAACGGAGGGTGGAGAATACGAATTTGCAAGTGAAGAAGAGGATGTCCCAATTCCTAATTTGGATAATGATGAAAATGAGATGACTTATTGTGACTTTGAGACCGGTCAATCTCTCATTGTCACCAAGAAAGTGTTGAGTGTGCAACAAAAAGATGACAATGAACAATGCTGCAATCTTTTTCACACCAAGGCAAAGGTAAATGGTCGTGTGTGCAAGGTAATTATTGATGGAGAAAGTTATCACAATTTGGCCAGCAAACAAATGTGTGAAAAGCTTGGATTGAAGCAACTGCGACACCCACATCCTTATCATGTTCAATGGTTGAATGAATGTGGAGAAGTGAAAGTTCAGCACATGGTGAAAGTACCTTTCAAGATTGGCAAATATTGTGATACCGTAGAGTGTGATGTTGTACCTATGACGGTATGTCACTTGCTGCTCGGTAGACCATGGCAATTTGATCATGCAAGTCATCACAATGGACACACTAATCAACACTCATTCAAGTGGAATAACAAGGAAATGGTTCTTCGACCAATGTCTCCCGCTCAAATTATTGCTGATACAATGCAAAAGAATGAGGTAAACATTGAGAGTGTTAAGGAACGAGAGAAAAATAATGCAAGTGAGAAACCAATTCGGTAAGTGAGAACCACAAACAAAATGAGAGTGGTAAAAGAAAGGTTGAGGGAAACAAGCTAGTGATGTTAGCCACTAAATCCAAATTGAGAGAATTACATACAAACCCACATTTGGTGCACTTTGTACTCCTGTATAAAGATGTGTTTCTTTCTACTAACGACATAACTTTTCTTCCAAGTGCTGTGGCAAGTGTTTTGCAGGACTTTGATGATGTCTTTTCGGAGGAAACACCCTCTGGTCTTCCTCCAATTCGTGGTATTGAACATCAAATTGACCTTGTACCAGAGCTTCACTTCCAAATCGACCACCGTCTGTACCAATCCGGAAGAAACAAAAGAAATTCAGCGACAAGTACAAGCACTTCTTGACAACAGGTATGTACGTGAGAGCCTGAGTCCTTGTGTTGTTCCTGTGATTTTATTCCCTAAGAAAGATGGTACATGGCGCATGTGTGTAGATTCTAGAGTGATTAACAACATCACTGTTAGATACCGTCATCCTATCCCTAGGTTGGATGACATGCTAGATGAATTGAGTGGTGCTATCATTTTTTCCAAAATTGATTTGCGAAGCGGGTACCATCAAATAAGGATGAAAGAAGGGGATGAATGGAAAACAGCCTTTAAAACAAAATTTGGATTGTATGAGTGGTTAGTAATGCCATTTGGTTTAACTAATGCACCTAGTACATTCATGAGGCTAATGAACCATGTTTTTAGAGCTTTTATTGGAAAATTTGTTGTGGTGTATTTCGATGACATCTTAATTTACAGCCACACTTTGGAAGAACACACTGATCACATTAGACAAGTGCTTGAAGTGCTTAGAGCTGAAAAGTTGTTTGCAAACATGGAGAAATGCGCTTTTTGCCAAGATAAAATTGTGTTCTTAGGTTTCGTTGTTTCTGGAAATGGGGTAGAAGTGGATGAATCAAAAGTTGAATCAATTAAAAATTGACCTACACCGATGAATGCTAGTCAAGTTAGAAGCTTTCATGGTCTTCTGGTTTTTACCATAGATTCGTAAAAGATTTTAGCACAATTGCAGCCCCTTTGAATGAATTAACCAAGAGAGGAAGTTATTTTGTTTGGGGAGATGCTCAAGATAGTGCTTTTGCTGAATTAAAGAAGCGCTTAACAGAAGCACCATTGCTTATTTTACCTGATTTCACTAAAGCTTTTGAAATTGAATGTGATGCTAGTGGAATAGGTATTGGTGGTGTTTTGATGCAAGAGAGCAAACCAGTAGCATACTTTAGTGAAAAACTTGGTGGTGCTCAATTGAACTATCCTGTTTATGATAAGGAGTTGTATGCTTTGGTTCGTGTTTTGGAAACTTGGTAACATTATCTTTGACCTAAAGAATTCATTATACATTCTGATCATGAAGCTTTGAAATATTTGAAAGGCCAATCAAAGCTGAACAGTAGGCATGCCAAATGGGTGGAATTCATTGAATCCTTTCCATACATTGTGAAATACAAGAAGGGTAAAGAGAATGTGGTAGCTGATGCTTTGTCTCGCAAGATTGTGCTCTTAACTCAACTTGAAATCAAGGTCCCTGGTTTGGAAAGTTTAAAAGAGTTATATATTTTAGATAATGAGTTTGGTGAACCATATTCTAAATGCATTGATGGGAAAGGATGGAAAAGTTCCATGTTCATGATGGGTTCTTATTTCGTACTAACAAACTATGTGTTCCAGATTCGTCCGTACGTTTGCTATTATTGCAGGAATCCCATGCTGGCGGATTAATGGGACATTTTGGGAGAGAAAAGACCTTGGCCATTCTCCATTCTGTCCGATCACTTCTATTGGCCCAAAATGCGACGAGACGTCGAAGGATTTGTGCAACAATGTGTGACATGCCATAAAGCTAAATCCAAACTTAATCCACATGGTTTGTACACTCCACTTCCTATTCCTAATGCACCTTGGGAGGATATTAGTGTGGATTTTGTTTTAGGATTACCTAGGACCAAGAGGGGGAGAGATTCCGTATTTGTGGTTGTGGATAGGTTCTCTAAAATGGCACACTTTATTCCTTGTCACAAGAGCGACGATGCGTCGTATGTAGTTGACTTGTTTTTTAGGGAAATTGTGAGATTGCATGGGATGCCAAGAACTATTGTTTCAGATCGTGACGTCAAGTTCATGAGCTATTTTTGGAAGACATTATGGGCCAAGCTTGGGACAAAGTTGTTGTTTTCTACAACTTGTCACCCACAAACTGATGGTCAAACAAAGGTGGTGAACCGCACACTTTCCATGTTGCTGCGAACAATAATCAAGAAAAACTTGAAGGAGTGGGAGGATTGTCTTCCTCATGTTGAATTTGCATACAACCGGGTGGTTCACTCAACAACTCAATATTGCCCTTTTGAGGTGGTGTATGGTTTTAAACCAATCACGCCACTCGATTTGCTACCACTTCCAATTCAAGAACGAGCTAATATGGAGGCAGCAAAGCGAGCTGAATTCGTCAAGTCCATTCATGTGAAAACTAAAGAAGCAATTGAAAAGAAGACACGCTACTTCGCTGGAAAGGCAAACAAGACAAGGAAGAAAATTTTATTTGAACCAGGTGACCTGGTTTGGGTACATCTCTGTAAAGAACGCTTTCCGGAGAAGCGTAAGTCCAAGCTGATGCCACGCGCTGATGGACCATTCAAAGTGCTCAAGAAGATCAATGACAATGCATACAAGATCGAGATTCCTGGAGATGATTACAATGTGAGTACGACATTCAATGTTGCCGATTTGTCACCATTCTTTGGACCAGAAGACACAAAGTCGAGGACGACTCCTTTTCAAGAAGGGGAGGATGATACGGGCAGCATAACATCATCATCATTTCCTTTCCCTACTATTGTTCAAGATAATCTAAAATAATTCCAAGGACATTAACACGTGCCAGTGCTAAACAAATCAATCAACAGGTGAATTTGCTCCTTAATAAGAACTACTTTACTTGTGAGAGTCAGCTACTACCTAATGCAACTATTTTAACTACTCTCAGGTATGAACGTGATACAAGTAAGTGTGAACTCAGGTATGAACGTGATGAAAGGAAGTGTGAACACCCAAGAGAAGATCAAGAGAAGCAAAGACAAATTACCATGCAAGGTGGGAACATGAAAGAGCTTCACTTGGCCTTCAATGACAAGTCTAAATTCAAATGGACCTAGAGAATGCAAACGGACTCTGTTTGGGGCGTGTGAGTACTTGATGGAAAGATAATTTCGTGCTCTTTCCAACGGATCTAGCCTCATAATTAAATTCCATTCGAGCTAGCCACAACATTAAAAAACGTGCAACAGTCTCCATTTGTATTGGGTGCTGCGCCACCATTATGTTTGGTCCTTACCAACCTTTTGTCTTCCTCTCCTCTCCTATATATAGGGAGGCACCCCTTTGTGTTTTGGTAGAAAATCTGAATATTGAAATAGATATGCTATGCATATTCTTGGGTTTTGATGCCACCGGCGGAAACATCTCTGAGATTGTGCATTCCTTCCCGTTGTTCTTGCAAGCTCTTTGTGATTGCAGCGAGGATTGTAATCCGCTTGACTTGGTTGAGTGGACAACGTGAGGTTGGGCGAACTCCGTGCTGCAGGTTGTTGCACTTGCAACGGTTGGCTGCACAAGATTTGTCAAGTTTCACGAGTATCTTCGATTCTACGCCGTGAAGGTCGGGCACCCTCGTATCATTTGTGGGCCGTTTTGGTAATTGAGTTTTAGCCTTTTTTCATATTTTGTATTTATTCAGTCTTGTTTAATTTCTGTAATAAGTACTATTTAATATTTATTTCCTGGGCATTAATATTCTGTTTATTTTTCTGGGCATTAATGTTATGATTAATTTTCTTGGCTAAGTAATTGATGTGGAAATTATTTTTCACATGATAATTATTTATCTCTAATTGAAATGGTACCAATTGGAAATTTTGATTAGAGATTAATTGTTTAATGTTTAAACTGGGATTATGTCATGACCATGATCACATTCTGACCAACGTTGTTTGTGAACATGTGCCACCCATAAGATGTTTTTAATTCTTTTTTGATTCTGCCCAACGGTGATTTGAATTAGAATTAGCATGTTATTAATCAGACCAACGTAGGGTTAATTTCATGCATAAACTGATTCCTAATATGAATTGTGTTATTTTTCTCAGCGGCCAATGCCTCTAACATTACCAATTACATCAGCAACATTGAGCATTTGACATGAACTAATTTTCCTGCCTGGAAGGAAAAGTTTGAGATCATCCTTGGTGTTCTTGAGCTTGATTATGCCTTATGTCACCCTGCTCATATCGCTCTTTCCTCAACTGAGAAAAATTATGCTGAATTAAAGAAAACTTATGATATTAACTGTAGGCGATGGGAGCGTTCCAATCGCATGTCACTTATGATTATGAAGAGCACCATCTCGGTGGGGATTAGGGGAGCAATCTCTGAATCTGATAAGGCTAAGAGCTACTTGGCTGCCATTGAGGAGCAATTTAAGGGCTCCTCAAAGGCTTATGCAAGTACTCTTATTATGAAGATCCTCACCACTAAATTTGATGGCTCTTGCAGCATAAGGGAGCACGTCATGATAATGAATGACATGGTGGCTAAGCTTAAAGGACTTGACATGGCAATTTCTGACGGTTTTCTGGTTCACTTCATAATGACATCCCTACCTTCTATGTACACTCCCTTTAAGATTGATTACAACACGCAGAAGGAGAAGTGCTCCATGAGCGAGCTCATTGCTCAACTAGTCCAGGAGGAGGAAAGGATTAAGATTGAAGAAAGGTATCAGGATTTTATGGTCAATAATGGAAATGGCAAAAGGAAGTACTCTCATGGGGACCATAAGGCCAAGAAGAAGTTGCATTTCTCCCCCAATCCTAAGGCGAAAACAAGCAAATCCACGCCTAAAGGGGTGAAATCTCCTACTTCCATCACCTGTTGCTTCTGTAAAAAGGAGGGATATGTGCAGAAGGAGTGCGCCGGCTTCCATCAGTGGCTCGTCAAGAAGGGTAACGATACAATTACTTTTGTTGATGAATCACTTTATGCAGATTTTCCATATTATTCTTGGTGGATTGATTCTGGAGCCACTGTGCATGTTACTAATTCGATGCAGGGATTCAGTTCGTTAAAGACCATAAAAGGGGACCAAAGGCTTAGAGTCACCAATGGACAGGAGGCTGAAGTTGAGGCTGTTGGGATGCTTCCATTAGTTTTGGGGAGCGGCTTCACCCTCCTCCTAAAAGATGTCCTTTATGTTAACTCCATGAGGAAAAATTTAATTTCTGTTTACCTATTAGATAATGATGGTTATTATTGTGTGATTGGAGACAATAAATATTTGATTCAATCTTAATGTAATAATGTTGGTCTTGCTTCCAAGCACGACATGCTTTATATGTTGTCTATACAACAGTCTCCTTTATTGCTAAATGTGTGCGATGCTCCTATTAAACACAAGCATAATATGGATAATGAGACCTCGTCGAAACTATGGCACCGTCGCTTGGGCCATATTTCGAAGGGGAGAATGGAGCGTCTCATTAAGGAAGAGATACTCCACCCATTGAATTTTTCTGACTCTGATGCTTGTATTGATTGTATTAAAGGAAAATACGCTAAACAAATTAAGAAAGGAGCAACACGTAGCTCATGTCCCCTAGAAATAATTTATACTGACATTTGTGGTCCCTTCCTTGTTATGTCAGTAGATGGTTATGATTCTTTTATAACCTTTACTGATGATTTTTCACGGTATGGTTATATTTACCCTATTAAGGAATGGTCTGAATCACTAAATAAATTTAAGATATTTAAGGATGAGGTTGAAAATCAGCATAACTCAAAACTTAAAGTAGTGAGGTCAAACAGGGGAGGAGAATATTATGGAAAACATGCACCTTATGGACAAATTCCTAGCCCTTTCACTAAATACCTTGAAGAAAATGGAATAGTAGCTCAATATTCCATGCCTGGTGAACCTCAACAGAATGGAGTGGCTGTAAGGACCCGAATCCACTGATTCGAACCCACTGTGTTTACCGCACTAGTCCCAGGATCAACGCTAGTGCACACAGCTTAACATTGGTACATATCACATCATACACAACGATAATAGAATAATAGTTCATTTATTGATATAGCTAAATGTATGATCTTATGACCAACTTACATTATTAAGCCACGCAGGGCAAGACTGAAAATATAAACTAGTAATTAAGCGTGGAAAATAGAAACGTAGATAGCTCATCGATTCACCACAGCAACCGACAAGGCTCGGACCCTAATGACTCGTGTCTTCTGGACTTCCTCTTCCAACACAGTGTAGATTCTTCAACTGTTGATTATTGTTGTTTGGCAAGGGTGAGTACTTAAGCACTCAACAAGTTGTGCATGAATGCAATTCTATGTATCAATATGTAAGGCTTATTCCAATGGATAGGCTATCATGGTTATTTTGCAATAAGCGACATTTATGAACAAATACATAAATAGATTGTAAAGATCAAAACAAATATCAATAGTAAATAAATTCAGATTTCTCAAGTAAACCAAGTTTCCAATCCTAAGTCAAATTCATCTTCCATATGGCATTCCGCCATCCCAACCATGTTGTCCAATTAATTAAGCTAACCCTTAATCGCAATTCCGAGCATTGCTCAATACATGAGCACGGCTATCCGAATAGTTTCACACTCTGCAGAGGTTATGCACTTTACCCACGTGATACAACCAAACACCACCAAGGCGAGTGATTATAACAAAGCCTTTACAATGCTCTGGCTTAACCGGATACTACCCGCTAAGGTTTCAACACTGGTGGGACTGGTTACCACATCCAGGGCCCCCCTCTTGCGCCATGTGAATTACTCCATAACTCGGGAACTCACACCGACCACGATAGTACCAAAATCAAGACATTGCAAATTACTCATTAGGTGGCCCATACGGACATGTGGTTGCAAGATAGACTCAGTCAAAGGCTTGCAAGGTTAAGTCCTTAGTGTGATCAAGGCAAGACATCCACATACCATCGCCCATCGGGCCCACCTTGGCCTCCTCGCCCTTGCCACTTGCCCCAATCTAAATGATTATCACCCGCTTGATTACCAAGCACCACGTGCCATCAACAATCCAACATCGTTGCGTGACATGACTCGCCACAACAACTCAATCTCATCGTGTGATCCCACATGACACACAAGTTCATAACATTGTTCCATATTCCATTAATCAAGATTAATTATCAATAATTCTGACACATGTGATGACGTGGCATGGCTAAGCAACTAATACGGTCTAACCTCCAATGTTGATTATAATTATTAACCAACTAAATTAAACCAATCTAAGGTGACAATGGATCATGGCATACAATAACAAGGTAGGGTATAGATCAATCTGGTATATTAGCTAAGCCCAATCTATTTTGAAACAACTGTATATTTGAAATATATGCAATATTGTAAAACAAACATAGCAATTTTATAAACATGGGTTCAACATGATCAAAGCACAACTTGCCTTGGAATAGGTCCTGATCTGGTTCTGGAAATTGCTCTTGAGTTCTTTGGATCTTCCTCCAAGCGTCGCACAATTCAACGTCTCACGCGTCATCAAGGAGAAAAGCAAATAAATACCAAAACAGAGAGCAACTGTACTCCCAAAAATCAAATAAAATTCACCATTAAATAGATCTCTATTTTACAAATTTTTAGAAACTGGAATCACTCAAATCCGAGTTACGATGCAAAAGATATAGCCTTTTGAAATTTGAAATAAATACTGAAATCAGAAAATCAGAAATTCGAAATTAACAGATTTACTTTTATTGTGAAAAACCGATTTATGACGTCAGCGTGACGTCAGCCACCCCGACCGAACGAATCAAAGGCTGCCACGTGTCTTGGCGCATAGACCGGTCCACGACTCCCTCGGGTTCACGGTGCACCCGGTCCATGGCGCCTCGACCTCTGCGCCTGACACATGTCGGCTCCTGATTGGTCCACACGCGCGGCGGAAACCCACCGCACAGGTTGCATCCAACGGCTGCCGTTCTCCACCTACGTGGCTAAATCCTGACCGCCAAATTCGATCTAACGGCTAAGACTTACCCGAGGAGTTCACTGTTTACGCAGCGACGTGGCACGATCCTGGCCCTTCGCTGAAGATCCAACGATCACAAGCTTACCCGAAGCAAATGGCGGCGCGACGGCGAGAAGACCACCGGAGGCGAGGAAGAAGACCGAGATGGCGGTGTTCCGGCGCAGTTCCAACGAGAAGACGTAGCGTAGTCGACGCGGCACACCTTAACGAGTTCAGATCTTGAACCAAAACGCCGAAACCCGACGATCCGGCGGCGCACTTGAGCAAAACCGCGGCGGTCCCACGCTTCAACTCCGGCGAGCTTGCGGCGGTGTTCTACGACTGCTCTCGCGAAATCTCTCTGACCAAAAGACGCGGCGTTTGACTACGAACCTCGGGGTGCTACCCCCCCTATTTAAAGCCTCGGCGTCCGAGCTCTACACGGCGAGGAAGTCCAATGGCGGAACGGCGGCGGACTCCGAGTCCGGAACGAAGATGACAACCCACAGCGCTACGCGTGTCCCGATCCGACGGCCAGACACGAAGTCCCGTGGCTCTTCCGAACGCCCGATCATGATCGAGCGGCCAAGAATTAGGGTTTACGGAAGACGGCTCGCGGGCCGACTTGGGCCGCCTACCGCGAAGGCTTCACAAGCCAGAGTGTTGGGCTCGGCCCAACACATTCACAAGGTTTTAAAAGATTTCTCATTTAAAATAATTTCAAATTCATTTAATTTGTTTTAGGCAATAAAATAATCAGGAAAAGTCCAAGAAAAATCTCAAAAATACTTTGAGACATTCTGGACTCAAATAAAATATTTTTGTCAAAACTTTATTTCAACTTTGCACAGATTTAAATAGTTTTGAATAAAAGGCAATAAACTTGATTTCAAATTAATTCTAATAAATCCAGAAAAATCCAAATAAATTCCAGAAAATCACAAATGCACTTTTAAACAATAAAACTTAATTAAGCCAAATTTTGGGATGTTACAAACCTCCCCCACTTAACAGAATCTCGACACGAGATTCAGGGCTAACTAGAGAATAGGTTCAGGAATTCTGACTTCAAATCCTCTTCTCGCTCCCAAGTGGCTTCACTTTCGGAATGATTGCTCCACTGAACTCTGCAAAAGCGAATAGACTTGTTTCTGGTCTTGCGATCCATAGCATCCAAAATTACTGGTTGCTCTTTGTAAGTCAAATCTTCTTGCGCTTCTATTGCATCCAATGGGGTTTGCTCTGTTGGCACTCTGAGACACTTCTTAAGCGACACATGGAATACATCATGCACTCTGCCAAGGACCGAGGCAACTCTAAGCGATCGCTACCTCTCCTCGACGGCTCGTAATCTTGAGCGGACCAACATATCTTGGTGCAAGCTTCCCTTTAACATGAAATCTTTTAACGCCCTTAAGAGGGTAACCACGAGATACACATGATCTTACGGTTCAAAACTCAAATCTCGACGACGGTTGTCTGCGTAGCTTTTCATCTTGATCGCGCTATCATCAACCTCTCTCGATCATTGCAACTTGACTTTCTCCTCCTCGAGAATATCGGCCCAAACACCAAGCGTTCTCTGTTTGTTCCAATTCAGCGAGTCGACAAGCACGCCCATACAATGCCTCGAGCGGTGCCATCGTAGGCTAGCTTGATAACTATTATTGTAACTAAATTCCGCATATGGCAAACACTTATCCCATGTCGCAATATAAGCTAAAGCACAGGCTCTCAACATATCCTCTAAAATCTGATTCACTCTTTCGGTCGACCATCAGTCTGCGGGTGATATGCTGTACTGAAATTCAGACGAGTTCCCATGGCTTCGTGCAACTTATTCCAAAATCTTGAGGTAAATTGGGTACCTCATGTCGACACAATCTTCTTGGGCACTCCATGCAAGCATACAATCCTTGACATATATAGCTCGCTAAGCGATCTCGGAGTAAGTGGTCTTTCTTTGGGATAAAATGGGCGACCTTGGTTAGACGATCCACAATAACCCAAATGGAATCGTAACCCTCCGAGTCTTAGGTAACCCGGTGATAAAATCCATTCCGATTTCCTCCACTTCCATTCCGGAATTTTCAACGGCTGCAACAAACCAGCTGGTCTTTGATGCATGGCTTTTACTCTTTGACATACGTCGCATAAAGCAACATGCTCAGCTACTTCACGCTTCATATTAGGCCACCAGAATCTCTCTTTCAAATCCTGATACATCTTAGCACTTCCTGGATGAATCGAGTACTTTGAATTGTGCGCTTCCTCTAGAATTAGCTGTTTTAGTTCCTTTTTATCCGGCACACAAATTCGGCCCTTGAAGAACATAGTTCCTTGCTCATCCAGAGTGAAATCTACGGCTAGGCCTTCTTCCTTTTTAGCCTTGATTTTAGAAATTTTATCGTCATCCTTCGACCTTCTCTAATCGATCTTCCAAAGTTGGCTTTACTTCTAGTGCAACTACACTTCCTTGAGGAACGACTTCCAATCTTAGCTTCTGGAATTCCTTGCATAATTCTGGTTGATCCTCCATTGTTAACGTATTGGCGCTATGGTTTTTCCGACTCAGAGCATCGGCTACTACATTGGCTTTTCCGGAATGATAATGGATTCCACATTATAATCCTTTATTAGCTCTAGCCACCTTCGTTGCCTCATATTCAGTCCGCTTGGGTGAATATGTATTTCGAGCTCTTATGGTCTCAGATATATCTCACATCTATTTCCTATGAGATAATGGCGCCATATCTTTAAAGCATGCACTCGCGCTAACTCCAAATCATGCGTTGGGTAATTCACTTCATGTGGTCTCAACTGTCTCGACGCATAAGCAACGACTTTGCCCTCTTGCATTAACACGCATCCCAAGCCTTGCTTCGAAGCATCGCAATAAATATCAAATCCATTCTGCACATCTGGCAATACTAATACGGGGGCTGTTGTTAAACGCTTCTTTAGTTCCATGAAACTTTTCTCGCACTCTGGCGTCCATGCAAACTTCTTTTCTTTCTTTAACAACTGCGTAAGGGGTTTAGCAATCGTTGAGAATCCCTCTATGAACCGACGGTAATATCCCGCCATTCCTAGAAAACTACGGATCTGGGTAACAGACTTTGGTTGCTCCCAATGCAACACTGCGTCCACTTTGCTTGGGTCAACTGCTACTCCCT
Source organism: Otatea glauca (assembly GCA_036346275.1). Lineage (NCBI taxonomy): Eukaryota > Viridiplantae > Streptophyta > Magnoliopsida > Poales > Poaceae > Otatea > Otatea glauca. The sequence continues at coordinate 31,095,992 of CM070730.1, forward strand.
TAGTAGTCATGACATGACCAAGAAATTCAACTTTCTCCTTCCAAAATTCACACTTGCTAAACTTAGCATACAACCGATGCTCTCATGACCTCTCTAAAACCATTCTTAGATGTTCGCATGCTCTTCCTCCGTCTTGAGTAAACCAAGATATCGTCTATGAAGACTACAACAAACTTATCCAAATATTCCATGAAAACCTTATTCATCATGTTCATAAAATATGCCGGGGCATTAGTCAATCCAAATGACATGACTGTGAACTCATAATGTCCATATCACGTAGAAAACGCGGTCTTAGGCACATCCTCTGCTCGGATCTTCAACTGATGGTAACCTGAACGAAGATCTATCTTGGAGAAAACTCCAGCTCCTCTTAACTGATCAAATAAGTCATCGATCCTGGGCAACGGATACTTATTCTTGATCGTTACTTCATTCAGTGCACGATAATCGATGCACATTCTAAGACTTCCGTCCTTTTTACGAACAAACAAAACCGGGGCTCCCCACGGCGATGAACTTGGCCTAATGAAACCTTTCTCTTGTAGTTCCTCAATCTGCTTCTTCATTTCCACTAGCTCGTCGGTAGGCATCCGATATGGTCTTTTTGATATCGGTGCTGTACCTGGCGCTAACTCGATCACGAACTCAATATCACGGTCGGTGGCAATCTGGCAAATCTTACGAAACACATCCGGTATTCCACAGCTCTTGGCACATCTTCCATCTTGATGGCTTTCACGCCGTTGACCATTAATCGCCCATCGCGAATCTGCGGTCGCTTGAAACTCTACTTTCTTGCCACTAGGGCCTTCCAAAGTCACGATCCTTCGCCACAATCCAAAATGACCTTATGCCTTGACACCAATCCATTCCAAGGATGGCGTCTAGGATTGCGCATCTATTAAGATAAGATTTGTTAGGAATTCTATCCCATCCATAAGCAACTTAGCTCCCAAACACCCAAGGTTAGATCTAAGCTCAGATCCTGGGGCTTGGACTAAGAGCACACACTTAAGATTCACCACTTGAAATCCATTCTTGGTTGCAAAACTTTGAGAAGCGAGCGAATGCGAAGCTCGAAATCAAACAAAGCAGAAAGTGGCAGTCTTGAGTTAACCAGGAACTTACCCAGTACGACGTCTGTAGCTTCCTGAGCTCCATCTGCGGTGATGTGGTTGATCCTTCCACGCACTGTTGATTGCGGTGTTGCTCCAGCTTGACCTGGCACACGATTTCCTCCTGAGGCTGGTGCCTTGGCAGGTGTTGTTCCCAAGTTAAAACGAACTGGCGTGATGCCTCCCTTCTGTGGACACCTATTAGAAAAGTGTCCTGGCTCGTTGCAGGTATAGCACCTTTTCACTGCAGACTGCTGATTTCCTCCTGGTGCATTGTTGCCCTGTGCTGGCGTTTGAAAGTTCTGGTTGGCAGGGCGAGGTGCAGGGGTTGATGTCTTGTTCACGGCTGTGGGTTGGAATCTAGCAAATTGTTGTGGTGACATCCTCAAACGTAGATGGTTTGGACGTCCACCCTGATTAGTCATTAAGCGCTTACGGTTTTCACCCAGCTCTTTGCGCTTATCCTCTAGGATCAAAGCCTTATTAACCAACTCCTGAAAGTCTGGGAAATTGTGGGTAATCAGTCCCACCTGCAGTCCTGAATTTAGTCCCTTCATGAAACGAGACTGCCTAGCTTTATCTGTCGCTACGTCTTCAGGGGCATATTGAGCTAACTGGGTAAATTTATTCAGGTATTCGGCCACTGGTTGGCCTCCTTGCTTCAGAGCCCTGAACTCTTCCTTCTTGAGGTCCATCATTCCCTCCGGGACATGGTACTAGCGAAAAGCATTAGTAAACTCTTCCCAAGTGATCTCTTGTGGGGCTCCATGAGCGGCACAGTAATTCTCCCACCATTCTGCGGCGGTTCCTTCCAATTGATGAGAGGCGTAGAGCACCTTCTCATTGCCTTCACATTGCGTGATATGCAGCTTCTTCTCAATAGTTCTAAGCCAGTCATCGGCTTCCAAAGGGTTCACATTTCCTGAAAAAGTTGGTGGCCTAGTCCTCATAAAGTCGATAGCTTTGAGTGAGGTCGGGGTCCACCATGGTTGTTCGAGCTACAGAGGTTGTTATTGTTGGGCTGCTGCGTTGGCCATCTGTTGCATTTGCTGCATCATGGTCTGCATCAGTTGAGTCTGCGCTGCGAGAAACGCTCCCAGATTCTGCATGTCAATTGGTGGTGGTTGAGGGCTGCCTCCGTCGTTGGTGTTGTCGTTACGCGCGATCCACTTCACAAGCTCCGTTGTTCCTCGAGTATTCACCATCGATGATTGCCTCTTAGGTTAGGGAAGGTAGATGTAGCATAGATAAGAAGCAAGAATTTCTAAAGCGGGGAGATAGATTATACCCAAACTGAAATAATTCTTTATTATTCTTGGTATGGCCGCTTAGTTAAGCCTACAAGCTTTGCAACACATAATGCACACTCAAGATTACAAAGAAGCAAACTAACACGAAACCTTAACGTCAACTAAAAGGTAAAGACTAACTTAAAGACGCGACTCACACTCGAGTCTCAACACAGCCCAAGGTCGACACTCACTCATCCGACCACCACAGCCGAGGTCGATCCGCGCATACACCGGCGGGTGAGCTGGCATAGGAGCGAACCTATCCTGATGACCTACTACTGGGTCCTCTGCAACCACAGGGTCTGCACTCCCCTCTGGCTCCCACTCTCGCTCCTCTGGATCCTCCTCAGACTCCTCGGTGGCTCTGAACTCCTCGAGTCACGTGCTCCAACTCGTCCTCGGCGGCCTCTAGGGCCTCTCCCACTCGGTGATCATCCCGATGGTGAAGCACGGGTCACCTCAAGCTCTGCTCTCGCTACTCGAGTGCCTCGTACAGCCTCTCAACTCTGAGTAGTCTCTCTCATATGATCCTCCCGGGCAAGGCGAACTCCGCAAGGTGCGTTGCGATGGCACACTCGTCCTCCACGATCCGTCGGCGTCGGCATGCTTGAGCGTCAGGTGAAGGCGGAACATCGAGTCGTGAAGCTCGTCGGCGTAGTCGCGGCAGACACGGCGAAGAGCAAGGCGAGCGACCTCCTGAATTGCAACCTCGTACGAGAATCTTCTGGCGGAGATGTTGATTGGTCTGCTGGCTTCATCATTCTCCCGGGCGTAGATAATCAGCTTGCAAATAAATCCTCGGTGTACACCATTGACGGTCCAACTGCCTCCCCGGTAAAGCGGACGGTAGAAGCCTCCCAGCGTCTGAAGTACTTTCCACAGCTCCATGGCGTAGCCGCCAGCTGACTCCTCGAAGGTCGGAACGATCGGCATCTGCTCCACAAGAACTTTGAATAAGTTCTCTACCCAAAACGGCAAGTAAAGCAATAAATTCAGCAAAGGCGAAGTAGAGAATGAGATGAGTCGAGAGTGTTTTATTAGTCAAATTTAGATTTTCTTTTAGAAAATAGTTTGGACACACACAAGACACCTCCATACTATCTAGGGCCAAGACCTACAGTCAGTATGCTCTGATACCACCTCTGTAAGGACCCGAATCCACTGATTCGAACCCACTGTGTTTACCGCACTAGTCCCAGGATCAACGCTAGTGCACACAGCTTAACATTGGTACATATCACATCATACACAACGATAATAGAATAATAGTTCATTTATTGATATAGCTAAATGTATGATCTTATGACCAACTTACATTATTAAGCCACGCAGGGCAAGACTGAAAATATAAACTAGTAATTAGCGGAAAATAGAAGCGTAGATAGCTCATCGATTCACCACAGCAACCGACAAGGCTCGGACCCTAATGACTCGTGTCTTCTGGACTTCCTCTTCCAACACAGTGTAGATTCTTCAACTGTTGATTATTGTTGTTTGGCAAGGGTGAGTACTTAAGCACTCAACAAGTTGTGCATGAAATGCAATTCTATGTATCAATATGTAAGGCTTATTCCAATGGATAGGCTATCATGGTTATTTTGCAATAAGCGATTTATGAACAAATACAAGATAAATAGATTGTAAAGATCGTAAAACAAATATCAATAGTAAATAAATTCAGATTTCTCAAGTAAACCAAGTTTCCAATCCTAAGTCAAATTCATCTTCCATATGGCATTCCGCCATCCCAACCATGTTGTCCAATTAATTAAGCTAACCCTTAATCGCAATTCCGAGCATTGCTCAATACATGAGCACGGCTATCAGAATAGTTTCACACTCTGCAGAGGTTATGCACTTTACCCACGTGATACAACCAAACACCACCAAGGCGAGTGATTATAACAAAGCCTTTACAATGCTCGCTTAACCGGATACTACCCGCTAAGGTTTCAACACTGGTGGGACTGGTTACCACATCCAGGGCCCCCCTCTTGCGCCATGTGAATTACTCCATAACTCGGGAACTCACACCGACCACGATAGTACCAAAATCAAGACATTGCAAATTACTCAGCTAGGCTGGCCCATACCAGACATGTGGTTGCAAGATAGACTCAGGTCAAAGGCTTGCAAGGTTAAGTCCTTAGTGTGATCAAGGCAAGACATCCACATACCATCTGCCCATCGGGCCCACCTTGGCCTCCTCGCCCCTTGCCACTTGCCCCAATCTAAATGATTATCACCCAGTTGATTACCAAGCACCACGTGCCATCAACAATTCAACATCGTTGCGTGACATGACTCGCCACAACAACTCAATCTCATCGTGTGATCCCACATGACACACAAGTTCATAACATTGTTCCATATTCCATTAATCAAGATTAATTATCAATAATTCTGACACATGTGATGACGTGGCATGGCTAAGCAACTAATACGGTCTAACCTCCAATGTTGATTATAATTATTAACCAACTAAATTAAACCAATCTAAGGTGACAATGGATCATGGCATACAATAACAAGGTAGGGTATAGATCAATCTGTATATTAGCTAAGCCCAATCTATTTTGAAACAATCAGATATTTGAAATATATGCAATATTGTAAAACAAACATAGCAATTTTATAAACATGGGTTCAACATGATCAAAGCACAACTTGCCTTGGAATAGGTCCTGATCTGGTTCTGGAAATTGCTCTTGAGTTGCTGGATCTTCCTCCGAAGCGTCGCACAATTCAACGTCTACGCGTACCGAAGGAGAAAAGCAAATAAATACCAAAACAGAGAGCAACTGTACTCCCAAAAATCAAATAAAATTCACCATTAAATAGATCTCTATTTTACAAATTTTTAGAAACTGGAATCACTCAAATCCGAGTTACGATGCAAAAGATATAGCCTTTTGAAATTTGAAATAAATACTGAAATCAGAAAATCAGAAATTCGAAATTAACAGATTTACTTTTATTCTGAAAAACCGATTTATGACGTCAGCGTGACGTCAGCCCTGGACCGAACGAATCAAAGGCTGCCACGTGTCTTCGGCGCATAGACCCGGTCCACGACTCCCTCGGGTTCACGGTGCACCCGGTCCATGGCGCCTCGACCTCTGCGCCTGACACATGTCGGCTCCTGATTGGTCCACACGCGCGGCGGAAACCCACCGCACAGATTGCATCCAACGGCTGCCGTTCTCCACCTACGTGGCTAAATCGACGACGCCAAATTCGATCTAACGGCTAAGGCTTACCCGAGGAGTTCACTGTTTACGCAGCGACGTGGCACGATCCTGGCCCTTCGCTGAAGATCCAACGATCACAAGCTTACCCGAAGCAAATGGCGGCGCGACGGCGAGAAGACCACCGGAGGCGAGGAAGAAGACCGAGATGGCGGTGTTCGCGCGATTCCGACGAAAGGCGTAAGCGTGAGTCGACGCGGCACACCTTGACGAGTTCAGATCTTGAACCAAAACGCCAAACCCGACGATCCGGCGCGCGAAGCAAAACCGCGGCGGTCCCACGCTTCAACTCCGGCGAGCTTGCGGCGGTGTTCTACGACTGCTCTCGCGAAATCTCTCCGACCAAAAGACGCGGCGTTTGACTACGAACCTCGGGGTGCTACCCCCCCTATTTAAAGCCTCGGCGTCCGAGCTCTACACGACGAGGAAGTCCAACGGCGGAACGGCGGCGGACTCCGAGTCCGAAACGAAGACGACAACCCACAGCGCTACGCGTGTCCCGATCCGACGGCCAGGACACGAAGTCCCACGTGGCTTCTTCTGGAACACCCGATCATGATCGAACGGCCAAGAATTAGGGTTTCTGGAAGACAGCTCTCGCGGGCCGACTTGGGCCGCACTGACGAAGGCTTCACGCGCACAGTGTTGGGCTCGGCCCAACACTGTTCACAAGGTTTTTAAAAGATTTCTCATTTAAAATAATTTCTGAAATTCATTTAATTTGTTTTAGGCAATAAAATAATCAGGAAAAATCCAAGAAAAATCTCAAAAATACTTTGAAACATTCTGGACTCAAATAAAATATTTTTGTCAAAACTTTATTTCAACTTTGCACAGATTTAAATAGTTTTGAATAAAAGGCGATAAACTTGATTTCAAATTAATTCTAATAAATCCAGAAAAATCCAAATAAATTCCAGAAAATCACAAATGCACTTTTAAACAATAAAACTTAATTAAGCCAAATTTTGGGATGTTACAGTGGCTGAAAAGCGTAACCGTACACTTATGGATATGGTACGGAGTATGTTGTCTCACTCCAGTTTACCACTTAAATTATGGATGGAGGCCTTAAAGACAGCCGCACACATATTAAACCGGGTTCCCAGTAAATCGGTGTCATCGACGCCTTATGAATTATGGACTGGGAGAAAACCAAGTTTAAATTATTTACGCGTGTGGGGCTGTGCAGCTGAAGCCAAACTGTTTAACCCACATATTGGGAAACTAGATACTAAGATAGTAAGTTGCCACTTTATTGGGTACCCAGAAAGGTCAAAGGGGTACCGCTTTTACTGTCCTGATCGGACTACTAAATTTGTAGAAACCAGGCACGCTGTGTTTCTTGAGAATGATGAAATCAGTGGGAGTTCTGAGGGGAGGAAAATCGGGTTTATGAACCTCTACCGATAATCTGAAAGGTTTTTATTCCTACACCTCAAATTAATGCAACTAGAGTTGAAAGTCCTAAAGAAGAAACTAACACTGATGACTCAGGAAATAATGCAGCGGCTGATAATGAAGGAAATAATGCAGCGCCTGATAATGAACCTTAGAAACTGGCTGTGACCCCTAATGAACCCTTAAGAAGGTCACAACGGGGAAGGAGATCCGCCATCCCAAATGACTATGTTGTGTACATGAATGAAGATGTGCATGATATTGGGAAGGTGGATGACCCCATTTCATTTAAAAAGACCATGATGAGTAATAATTCATCTGAATGGCTTGACGCCATGAAAGTTAAAATGAAATCTATGAGCCTGAATGACGTTTTGGATCTAGTAGAGATCCCTGGAGGAGTTAAAAAGGTAGGTTGTAAGTGGGTCTACAAAACTAAGCATGACTCCAAGGGGAATGTCAAAAGGTTCAAGGCAAGGCTTGTGGTTAAAGGGTTTACTCAAAGAGAAGGGATTGATTATGTTGACACTTTCTCTCCCCGTCTCTAAAAAGGACTCTCTGAGAATTGTCATGGCACTTGTGGCCCATTATTATTTGGAGCTACATCAAATGGACGTCAAAACAGCATTCCTTAATGGCGATCTGTAAGAGGATGTCTACATGGCACAGCCTGAGGGTTTTGTCATAGAAGGCATGGAATATATGGGATGTCGTCTCAAGAAATCAATTTATGGACTGAAGCAGGCGTTCAGACAATGGTACCTTAAATTCGAATGTAATAAGGAAATTCGAATTTAAGAAAAATAAAGTGCATAATTGTATATATTTCAAGTCTAAAGATGGCAAATTTACCATTTTGGTTATTTATGTGGATGATATCTTATTGGCTAGCAGCGATAAGGATATGCTGTATGAGACCAAAAGATTTCTTTTCGCTAATTTTGACATGAAGGATCTTGGTGATGCCTCTTATGTTTTGGGCATTGAGATTCACCGAGATAGGTCCAAAGAGATATTAGGCTTATCCCAAAAGGCATACATTGACAGAGTACTTAAGAGGTACAATATACAAAATTGCTCTGTCACGCCTGCTCCTATTGTTAAAAGCGATAAATTTAGACTATTTCAATGTCCAAGGAATCAATTAGAATCTGATCAGATGAAGTCGATTCCTTATGCTTCAGCTGTTGGAAGCATTATGTACGCTCAAGTTTGTACTCGTCCTGATTTGGCGTTTGTTACCGGGATGCCTGGCAGATATCAGTCGAATCCAGGACTGGACCACTGGAAGGCTGTAAAGAAAGTCTTACGTTACCTTCAAGGTACTAAAGATTACATGCTCACATATGAGAAGTTTGAAAACCTTGAAGTCATTGGTTATTCAGATGCTGATTTTGCTGGGTGTGTTGATAGTAAGAAGTCGACATCAGGTTATATCTCACCCTCACGGAAGGACCCATTTCATGGAAAAGCTCCAAACAAACACTTATGGCATCTTCAACAATGCAAGCTGAATTTGTGCTATGTTATGAAGCTACAGGACAGGCGGTATGGCTAAAGAATTTTATCCCAAACTTAAAAGTGGTTGACAACATTTCTAGACCACTAAAGTTGTACTGCGATAACAAAGCTGCAGTATTCTATTCTAGTAATAACAAGTCAAGTGGTGCTATCAAACACATTAACATTAAGTATCATGTTGTGAAAGATAGAATCCAGGATCAGACTATTGATGTCAAGCATATAAGTACTAAGTCTATGCTTGCGGATCCGCTTACTAAAGGCTTACCACCCAGTCTCTTTCGAGAGCATGTTGCAGGCATCGGTTTATTGGAAAGCCTCTGATTCTGGAAATGAGGACCATAAGTATAAAACCAACTCCCATTAAGAATAAGTAATTATCCTATCGAGATAGAATGATGCACTATAGATACTGGGGTTACAACGGTGCTTGAATTAACCGTTGTAATATTTTATCTTGGTGTACTGTTATTTAAGTGTGAACTTATGATGTTAGCCTTACGATCAAGTGGGAGAATGTTGGATATGATCTTGGCTAACAGCCAGATCCGATTTTTAGGGGCAAGACCCACCACTCATGCGCTCTGATCAATAGGAACCAACAGAAAATTTGGTTTGGTCCCGTTAGCCAGCGCTATATCAAGAGGAGAGAAGCTGGAACTCAAGAACATGATTTGCTCTCGAGTTTTGCTACTCCCCGACACCCATCCGATCTAGGGTTTAGCGTTGAGGCTAACGAAGACTCTCTCCACCACCGTGAGGATCACGGTGCTCCCACTGTCTTCATCGCGCATCGGTGCTCCTTCTACGCTGACTCTCTTCTACACCGACCGAATCATCAACAAAGAACACTAATGGCATCTTCATCTCCGGGTCAGTTTAAATCTAATGATTTATTTCCGCATTGTGTTTTGGTGATCATGTCATAGGCTAGTTCATGTTTTAGTTAAACCTAAGTCTAACAGCTGCCACGAACCGTTAAGGACATGATACAAGGGCGCCCAATTTGCTGAACGTGGGATCAAAAGATAACTCGTGTCATCTGATGATCCGTAGCTGCTTACTCGTTGTTAGACGTAATGTACCTGCAACTCCTTGAATTCGCTAAACCACACGTTTGAAGATAAATCCACGAGACCACCAAGTTGATGATATGAAACCACAATTCTGAGCAAAAAAAGAAAAAAAATGATCATTAGTAGAAGCACCGTCCAATTCCCCTTAAGAGTTGGCTATGACGAACAACATAGAAGAAGAAGCATGTAACGCTAGTAGTTGCAAATAGAAATATGAAATTATCAATAAACATGGTTAAAATTAGATGGTGAGGTAAAGATCATGCAAATTAAGTCATGTAAAAATCGAGTTGATTTATTCACTAAGTATTTGCCAACATCCAGTTTCCAAAGATGTATTCGTAGCATTGAAATGAGACGACTTAGAGAGATACAGAGTTTAGACAGAGTAAACCCCTGAACCATAACCCTTAGTACGATCCTGAAGATGTTACCCCAATCCAGAAGATTGCAAGTTACATTATTTTTCCTTAATGGATTTTACTGAAAATTTCTCACATGAACATTTTAATAGGGCAACAAGTGTAATGCAATTTGCGGATACAATGTACTCTTTTCTCTATCCCTTGTTTCCACTGGGTTTTGGGAGGAGTTTTTGATGAGACATAAGTCACTAGTACACAAATATACATCACAATCGGTTCTTTTTTATCATCACAGTCGGTTCTGGTGGCAACACAAAGTCATGAGATAGAGATAAGACAGCATTATTACAGTCGGTTCTCGCCCGATAGAGATGAGGCCTCATCTCTATCGGTTCTTCGTAAGAAGCGATAGAGATGAGGCCGCTTCTTACGAAGAACCGATAGAGATAATACCCTCATCTCTATCGCTTCTTAAAAAGAACCGGTAGAGATGAGTCGATCATCTCTATCATTTCTTACGAAGAACCGATAGAGATAATAACATCATCTCTATCGCTTCTTATAAAGAACCGATAGAGATGACGGCCTCATCTCTATCACTTCTTAAAAAGAACCGATAGAGATTAGTCTATCATCTCTATCGCTTCGTAGAAAGAACCGACTATCGCTTCTTATAAAGAACCGATAGAGATGAGTACATCATCCCTATCGCTTCTTACAAAGAACCGATAGAGATGATCGTTACATCTCTATCATTTTCTTGTGAGAACCGACAGAGATGAAGGGTGTGTGGTGTGCTATTTTCTAATTCACTCTTCAATCAGCACATATTCCACACAATATGCACATATCACATTCACACAGAAATTACAAACAACATATCACATTCAAAGAACATGAACACTTTACAACAAACACATATCACATTCGTTAACAAAATAGAACATAAACATGCTTAACCATAAGTACACATGCAATCTCATTCAGATATGTAATATTGTTCACATATGGTCCAGTAGGAGCTTTTGGGATCTCTAAACCGTCCGTCCTCCGACAAGCATTCTATCCAATACCACTGGCATAGGTGGTCTCGTATCTTGTTGAGTGCAGTGCTGTCTACACTCTTCTGGGGGATATTGGTATGCTGCAAAATAGAAATGAGTGCTCTAATTTAAGTTTCCAAATTTCTATGTGAAAGACTAATTGTATAATAATGCATGTACTACCTTAGGGAAACGGTCTGAGCCGACAATCAAGATCACCATGTGTTGCATGACATACAAACCACAGCGGTCGTCGCTGCCCTGTTGATGACACTGTGAAGAAAGAAAAATAAATTAAGAGACGAAGAAAATATGTCAGAAAATCTAAATCTTATATATGGTAGCCACTTGTACCCTGAAGCGGACATACTCCAGCTTGGAGCCCTTTTTGTCGTCATGTGTCCTTCTTGCTTCGACGTATTCCTTGAAACCCCTATATACATTGGAGAGATGCCGTTGAGTAAAAAAATAATGAATGTAGTTAAATACAGAAAATGTTAGATAAGAGTGCTGCACTTACTGCTCCAAAGGAGGCTTGATTGCGTAGGCCATCGGTCTCTTATCAGTCGAATTAAAAGTGTACACTTTGTTGTCACTCGGAAGGAGCACGAGTAGAACCCAATGGTTGCTTATTAAATGGTATGCAGCGAAGAAAATAAGTTCACATACGGTTTCAGTGCGTATAAGTAATTAAACGGTGAAGTAGCACTTACTCCTCGTGGTACGGGAGTAGAATGAAGTCCTTCTTCGACTCAGCTTGCAATTCCCTCTTGATGTAGGAGGCAACCCATTCCGGTTGAAGCCTAGCCATCGTCGCGGACACAAGCTCAGGGTCGACGAACCCAACTAGTTGTCGATTCGTCATGACTCGCTGCCTCATCGCCCTGCAACTCGCATTGAATGTTAAAAAGCGTAATGCAAAATCCTATGGAAGTCATTAGGTCGTGCAACGTAGTGCGATACTCACAGCGTCCAGGATCGTACAGTAGAAATATCGATGGCTATCAGTTGGTACAGACGGAACAGATCCTCAAAACTAACTGGGAATGTCCCATCCTCCTCGCGGTGGAAATGTCCCTTTTTGTATCTAACATTGAAGTCAACACGCTAGCTCTCTTTCACTTTGTCAACGTACCATCCATGGAGCTGTCGAGTCCATATGCGTAGAGCATTCAATTTGCTGGGAGGCAGAAGGGGCTTTCCATGTACATAGGCCTTAAATTCATAAGGCTTCTCTGTGCCCTGTGCCGGCTGTCCTTTCTGGGCCGAAGGAGTCTCCGAGGCCGGGGCAGTGGGCTTTTCATGTACCTGAGGGGGCGCTATGGCCTTTGTGAGCCTAGCCTTTTTAGCAGAGGTCTCCAGTGGTTCTGTGGTTGTTGTGCTAGTCCTTTTATGCACTAGCTCTGTACTTTGTGCAGGGCTCGTCACGGTCGTGGGAGCAAGCGCAGGTACGGTAGGAACCTACAAAGCACGCGCATAATTAAGTAACTTGTTGCAATACTACTGGAATGGTACAGAAGACGTGGAGGATGTTTACCTTGACCAGTACGACGCCTGTCATGGGCCACTTGATGAACGACATCCGCGCTAGCCCGAGAGTGGTGATGTCTTCGTTGGGGGAGAACTCGAGCACATGTGATAAGAAGGCTTCGTGGACGTAGTCCACCTGGACCCTCATGTAGCCCTTCCCCAAAGGCTGACCATGCACCGTGTCGGTCTCCTTGCATGGAAATGCAACCCCGCGTGCAGCCTCAACAGGAAATCCGTCTTCCATTAAGGTGATCTGGCACTTGGTAGGCTCCTACAAAAAGTGCGCAACTTGAGAGAAAACATACGAAGAGTTACCCTCGCACCATTGAGTTAGGCAAAATTAATTATTACCTTCAGCTGGGGACCGGACTTATCATTTTTTGAACAGCAGCTACTTGGTCGGGCACGGGTTTCTACTGATGGCGGGGCATCCGGCTCGACTGGGAGATCATCGCCATCATCTCGGCCCTTAAGCGCTCCTCACGTGCCATCATCTCTACCCTCATCTCCTCCTCACGTGCCATTATCTGCACCCTCATCTCCCCCCTCATCTCCTCTTTAATCCCCTCCCTCAGCTGGTCCCTAAGCGTGTCCTTCAGACGCTCCGCACGTGCCTCCCATGATCTTGATCTGGTACTCCCAGCATCATCTTGGAAGGACTTCTTCGTATGCCCCGCCCCTGCGGCAAGCACCTAGCCCTTATGGTCGGGCTTCCTGATCGCAGAGGATAGGATGTCATTCAACCCTTGGCTATGAAAGGTCCCCTGCTCTTTCCTCTGGCTTACCTCCTCCTGCAAGAAGCGAATACGAATTAGATCTGAAATACAACAAAAATGGTCGACTGCAATGTAGTAAGTTTGATATCTTACGATGGTGGAGACGATTTGCGCGGTAGTGGGGTTTGGTACTACCAGCTGCCCGTCCGCGGTTTTCTTTGTCCTCGCTAATACCCAGTCACGTGCCCGCTCCTCACATATGTGCAAGTAAGGCATCGCTATCCCGGAGTTGGCGCACTCCTCGGCTAGTCGTGCCCATTCTGCTTTCTTCCCTTCGTAGCCGCCTGAACCGAGGTGGTGCGCGTGCATGTTCAGCCTCTGGGTAACAATGTTTTTTTGTCTCAGGTCCTCTGCCTCGGGCGTACTCTTGATCCTCGTGAACTCCTCCCAAACATCGGGAGTCACGAACGGATACCTCTCGAATGGTGTCTGACCTTTCAAAGACGTACTCACTTGTGCATGTAGACCCTGAAGTGCCTCAGAGCCACACCCATCCTCTTCAAGGCGTACCACCTGGCATTGTTTTCATCCTCCTCTTCGATAATCCATTTTCCCTTAACCTCGTCCCACAGCCGGTTCTTCTGCTCATCGCTGACCTCCTTTCTCCAATCCTTAACCGTTATGGGGACTCTCTCCCTCACCAATTGCCTGAGGAATGAGCGGTATCGCCCCTTATACTTGGGAGGACCCGTGCAAACGCCCGTCGCATTGAAGTGGAGAACTTGTGTTGTTCTCCCTGTGGCCCCTTTGCTCGGTTCTCGGGCCTTCCTCACCTTACTCGGACCCTCGACATTTGGAACTTGACTCGGCTCGACACTTCGAAGTTGGCTTGGCCCCTCAGGAGCACCTTCTACTCTTTCTGGCGATGAGCCGATGCTCTCTAATTGCGATATTTTGAGTTTTCTTATCTAACATGGACATATATTTGACATGAGAGATAGCAATTCGTAGCTATTATGTGAACTTCATAATAAATCATCTAAATCAACAAGTCAATGGATATTTCATGATTGCAATGGTTCTAGCATATTGCAATAGAGTAACAGATTAACAAATGATCTTCAAGAAAAGTCTGTATGTTGACCAACTAAATACGTACCAACGATGACTCCTAATCTCTAAATAGGTTTGGTCCTAATCCCATTCGAGGATATGTGGTTCGGATAAGTTCCTAAGCCGTTGTACAACTCCAGAGAAAATTTTGGCAGCATCTCCCCGCTGTTCTCCAGATACACGTCTCGACAACAGGTCAAGAGGGGTGCGTATCAGGAGAACAACTAGGAGACGCTACCGAAATCTACTCTGTGAGTTGTACAACAGCTCAAGAACTTGCCTGAACCACATATCCTCGAACTGTCCAAAAAACGTAGACAATTCGAGACTGCTTGCTTATAAATATGCCATTCCGGCATATTTATAAATAAGCACTCTCGAACGGGAGACGAGGTTTCGCATAACCTAAACTCTAACATATCTTTGAGATAAAAGACAAAAGTAATATGCCAAAATGAACACATGTAATATGCTGAAAATAAAGCGTAACATAGGATCAAGAGAAATTGGATTAGTCAAGTATGTACAAGCACCAAAAAGTATATGTCGATCTGACGGTGTACTCATATATGTCAATAGGAAATTGTCCTTTTTAAGACCTGCCCAGTAATTCAAAAAAGAACAGATAGACCACATGATCCAAGCAGGAGATCGAATCAACTTCCCGTCAAAAACTGCTTTATTTCTTGCCTTCCAAATGGCCCAGCAAACAGCAGATACACCAACCATATGAATTTGTTTGAGATTGGGAGTGAATGAGTGGATCCACCGAAAGAATTGACCGAAATTCCCAGGCATATTCACAGATACAAGAACTGAGCAAATTAAGCACCAAATATATTTGGCCCACCAGTCCACCACACATTCGAAAAAGAGGTGCATAATTGACTAAGGTTCATTACAGAAACTACAAATGGGGTCACCCACACAATTCCTTTTCAAATGATTATCCTTTGTCACGATAGCATTGTTTCCTATCAGACACATAGAGATTTTAATTTTCTGGGGGATCTTGGCTTTCCACAGTATTTTATTATATATGTCAGGTAAAGTATTGGTAAGCAGTTTATAGGATCCATCTAAGAAATCAGCACACCGGCCAAAATCTTCTAAAGTGAATCAAGGTTCTTCCCTTAATCAACAAGGAAAGCTTTTTCTTCATTAAGCTCCAACATATTATGCCTCCACCATGAAACAACAAAGAAAAGGAATGAGAACACGCACTTGTCCCATTCCAATCTCATGGAATCTATTGCTTAGTTTCCAAGCTCCACGGGGTGACGACGGCAGCGGCGACGATCTCCATGGGGTGATGAGCGGGGGAGCAAGGGAGCCGTACCTAGGGTTTCCTACGGTGGGGAGGCGCGGTGGAGTCGACGGGCGGTGGGGTGAGGGGCGGCGGCGGCGTGTGGTGGGGCGTAGGGGTGGCGTGGCGTCGGGCGGTGGGGCGTCGGGGCGGCGTGGGCGTCGGGGCGGTGGGGCGTCGGGGGTGGCGTGGGTCGTCGGGGCGGTGGGGCTAGGGTTAGGAGCGTCGGGGCGGCGAGGCTAGGGTTAGGAGCGTGGGGAGGCGCGGGAATAAAATGAGGCTGCGCGCCGGAATACGATGCGCATATATGTTCTCTTGGTACACATTACTATCGGTTTTTTAAACAAACCGACACAAATAATTGCATTAGCAAAAAAAATGAGCATTACTATCGGTTTTTTAAAAAACCCGACACAAATAAAATTGCCTCACTATCGGGTTTTTTGAAAAACCGACACAAATAATTGCATTCCACTGTTAGGCATTAGCAAAAAAATGAGCATTACTATCGGTTTTTTAATAAACCTGACACAAATAAGATTGCCTCACTATCGGGTTTTTTGAAAAACCGACACAAATAATTGCATTCCACTGTTAGGCATTAGCAAAAAAATGATCATTACTATCGGTTTTTTAAAAAACCCGACACAAATAAGATTGCCTCACTCGGGTTTTTTTTTTGAAAAAACGACACAAATAATTGCATTCCACTTTAGGCATTAGCAAAAAAAAAGCATTACTATCGGTTTTTTAAAAAACCCGACACAAATAAGATTGCCTCACTATCGGATTTTTTGAAAAACCCACACAAATAATTACATTCCACTGTTAGGCATTAGCAAAAAAAAAAGCATTACTATCGGTTTTTTAAAAAACCCGACACAAATAAGATTGCCTCACTATCGGGTTTTTTGAAAAACTGACACAAATAATTGCATTCCACTGTTAGGCATTAGCAAAAAAATGAGCATTACTATCGGTTTTTTAAAAAACCCGATACAAATGATACTTTATCACTATCGGTTTTTTAAACAAACCGACACAAATAAATGCATTCCACTGTTAGTGTTTAGCAAAAAAAATGAACATTACTATCGGTTTTTAAAAAAAACCGACACAAATAATTACATTAGCAGAAAAATGAACATTATTTTCGGTTTTTTCAACAAAACCGACACAAATAAATGCATGCCACTGTTAGTGTTTAGCAAAAAATGAACATTACTATTAATTTTTAAAAAAAACTGACACAAATAATTACATTAGCAAAAAAATGAACATTACTATCGGTTTTTTGAAAAAACCGGCACAAATAATTGCATTCCACTGTTAGTGTTTAGCAAAAAAATGAGCATTACTATCGATTTTTTAAAAAAACCGACACTCATGATAATTTATCACTATCGGTTTTTTATAAAACCGACACAAATAAATGCATTCCACTGTTAGTGTTTACCAAAATAATGAACATTACTATCGGTTTTTTGAAAACACCGACACAAATAATTGCATTAGCAAAAAAATGAACATTACTATAGGTTTTTTAAGAAAACCGACACAAATGAGATTGTATCACAATCGGTTTTTTAGAAAAACCGACACAAATGAGATAGTATCACTATTTGTTTCTTAATGTAACCGACACAAATGTAGTTCACTGCACTATTTGTTTTCCAGACAAACCATGAAGTCTGAATTTGCTGAAATATCTGATGAAAGAGTAAAACGGCCATAACTTTTGCAAATATAATTGTAATTTTTTTGAAAATTTGCAGGAATATACCTTGTGATACTACAAGTCTTTTCCAAAAAGGATTTTGGCAAAAAGAGTTACCATTGAAAAAAGAAGCCCAAATCACTTTGTCCGCATGTTACTTCCTCAAAGAGTAGAAAGGTCAAATGTTTTTCAAATAAAATCCAAGTATTTTGAAAATTTTCAGAAATGATTTGATGTAAAGTGCCTTCTTTTTCTTGCAATCCATTCACAAAAATTGTGAAAGTTTCATACGTACACATAACCTTAATTTCGAAACATGAAACTACATTTATGTACAATACAAATATTTCAAACACATAGCAACTGATACAATGACGTACTCATTTTATTTACAATACAACCCTTCTTGATGATCTACACGCATGTAATTTCTTCCAGGTGTGTCGTCGTCCCCACTAAGAAAGGCCCCATCCGCAAACGGAGGTATTTCATCAAATTGGTCGTACTCTTCTTCATCTACGATATTTTCAACACCAACGATCCGCCGCTTGCCACAAAGGATGACGTGCAATCTCGGATTGGCCGGATCACGCACGTAGAAGACTTGATTTGCTTGCTTCGCAAGGATGAATGGATCTTCTTTGTAGGCGACTCTGTTTAGATCCACAAGAGTAAAACCTCTCTTGTCGACCTTCACTCCATGTGGAAGTCTCACCCACTTACATCGGAACAATGGAATTTGGTATATTCCGTAATCGAGCTCCCAAATTTCTTCGACCACCCCGTAGTAAGAGTTCATTGCCATTGAGGATCCTCCTATCGAGCGATGTTCATCGGACAAAGCATCTATGCTTACATCGCTGTTTTGAACAGTACTCTTCGCATCCTGACTTTCAGTGTAAAAGGTGTACCTATTAATATCGTACCCCTGCCATGTCTGTACATTAAATCTAGATCCGTCAGCCAACCATTTGATAGTGTCACTAATAGAGACCTCCGCCTTTTGTTTGAACCATGTGAGAAATCTATCGTTGTGTTCTCGCATGATGGAAAGCTCATCCATATTTGGATTCTCTTCCCGTAATATCGACTGGTGCTACTCGATGTACCCTGCAACTTCTGCGCTGTGCTGCAAGACTGTCAGATGCGCTTTACAATACATATCAAACCGTGGCCTCGTTAGTTTTGACCCAACGGTTCATTTGCCAGCAAGTCTGCCCTCATGGCGAGATAGAGGAACACCAATTGCTCGTCTTTTCTTGAGATAGTCCACACAGAACTCAATAACCTCTTCAGTACCATAACTTTCGACAATACTACCCTCAGGCTTCAATCGATTCCTCACGTAGGAATTTAATATGCCCATGTACCTCTCGAACGGATACATGTAACGTAGGAATGCAGGGCCACATATCTTAATCTCTTTGACAAGGTGAACAACAAGATGGACCATGACGTCGAAGAAGGATGGTGGGAAATGAATCTCAAACTAACATAGAGTATGCACCACCTCACTCTGTAAGTTGTCTAGCACATCAGGTCAATAATTTTGCAGGAGATCGCATTGAAGAAATAACACAGCTTCATGATTGCAAACCTGACATCGTCTGGTAGAATATTTTGGATTGCAACTGGGAGCATTTTGGTCATCAAGACATGGCAGTCGTGGGACTTCATGCCCAAAAACTTCAAATCATCCAAGGACACAAGCTTCTTAATGTTCACGGAGTAGCCAGATGGAACTTTAATATGTTGGAGACATTTGCAAAGGTCCTCTTTCTCCTTCTTGGACAGGGTGTAGCATGCAGCGGGGATGTACGGACCTTTTCCATCCTCCTCTATCATTGCAAGCCTGGGCCTGATTCCCATGTAGGCCATGTCACGACGAGCATTCACACCATCCTTTGTCTTTCCAGGTATGTTCAGCAGGATGCCAACCAAATTATCGCAGACATTCTTCTCAACGTGCATGACATCAATACAATGCCAGACATCTAACTCCTTCCAATACGGTAAGTCACAAAATATTGACCTCTTCTTCCAAATGGTCCTAGAACGAACAGATTTACGGCTCTTTTCGTACTGAACATCGATATCCTCTACACGTGAATATACTTGCCTTTCACTCGTAGGCTGCGGTGCCGAACGGACTTCCCTCTTCCCATCAAATTTGTCATCCATCTTACGGTATCGATGACTTCGAGGTAGAAACCTACGGTGACCCATATACACAGTTTTCTTAGAATTTGGCAACCATAGGCTCTTAGTCTCCTCTTCACAAATAGGACATGCTTTTGCTCCTTTCGTACTGTAGCCCGCCAAATTACCAAGAGCCGGGAAATCATTTATGGTGCAAAATACCATAGCCCGTAGGGTGAAATGCTCTCTTCTGTACGCATCCCACACAACGACCCTATCATTCCACAATTTTACCAAATCCTCGATCAGTGGAGCGAGGTACACATCAATATCATTTCCCGGCTGTTTGGGTCCCGAGATTAGCAATGACATCATGATATACTTCCGCTTCATGCACAACCAAGGAGGGAGGTTGTAGATACACAATAGAACTGGCTACGTGTTGTGACTACTGCTCATGTTACCAAACAGATTCATTCTATCGGTACTCAATCCAAATCTTATGTTCCTCATTTCAGCACCAAACTCCTCATGTTTCCAATCGATGTTTCTCCATTGAGCCGAATCAGCAGGGTGTCTCAGCTTGCCATCTTCCTTTCGAGACTCATAATGCCAACGCAACAATTTTGCCTCTCTGGGATTTGCAAACAACCTCTCCAGACGGAGAATGATGGGCAAGTACCACAATACCTTGGCCGGTGCACCTTTAGTGACCTTTTCACCCTCGTTGCCCCGGCTCTTATGCTTCTTGTCATTACGATTCTCCTTTTGTTTGTACCGAGGCACATCGCAAACTGGACAAATGTGCAGCTCCTGATGTGCGTTACGGTACAAGATGCAATCATTTGGACATGCATGTATCCTTTCTATTTCCATTCCCATGGGACATAGTAGCTTCTTCGCTTCATAAATGCTTGTTGGCAACTCGTTTCCCTCCGGAAGCAGATCCGATAGAAGAACTAGAAGTGCATTGAAACTTGTATCTGTCCAACGGTGTTTTGCCTTCAATTCGAACAATGCAAGGACCGAACCCAACTTGGTGTATTCTGCTTTGCAACCTGTGAACAGTGGTTTCGCATCGTCTTCCATCAAGCTTTTAAACTTTCCAAACTCTCTTTCTGTGTAATTACCCTCCACATCCCGCAACATTTGCTCCAAATCCTCCTCCTCAAACATATCAAACTGCAACTCATCATCCGGTTCCACCGTGTCTTCATTGCATACCGACAGGGTACTACCTGTCTCCCCGTGATGGATCCAACACGTGTAATTCCTCACGAAGCCACGTTGAATCAGGTGGTCCTTAATTTGAGCTGAGTTGTTAAATCTTCTCAGATTGGTACAATCAATGCAAGGACAATATATGAAGTTTACACCCCTCCTCACCATGTCCTCTTCGGTAATTTTTTTGAACTCCTTAACACCCCTCTGAAATTCAGCACTCACACGACTTTTGTCATACATCCATTCCTTACAGTTCATCTGCAATTGAACTTCACACAATAAATTAAGCACAAACTGGAGCGACAGCAAGCTAGCTATTTGAAATATTGAGACATCATCTCAGTTAATATTACCTTTGCAAAATAGAGGACAATTTCCTGCAAGATATATGAAATATGTACTCCCGATCGATACCTATATTCTTCCCTGGTTTAGAGCTTCCAATTTCCTAGATAAGAGACATACATTTTTAACATGAACAATGATATCAAACAATCTAATTATATAGTGCAGTAGCTTACAGATCTTTTGACTACAACGAAACAAAACAAGGGTACCAACGATGACTCCTAATCTCTAAATAGGTTTGGTCCTAATCCCATTCGAGGATATGTGGTTCGGACAAGTTCCTAAGCCGTTGTACAACTCCAGAGAAAATTTCGGCAGCATCTCCCCGCTATTCTCCATATACACGTCTCGACAACAGGTCAAGAGGGGTGTGTGTCTGGAGAATACCAGGGAGACACTACCGAAATCTACTCTGCAGTTGTACAACACAGCTCAGGAACTTGCCCGAAGCACATATCCTCAAACTGTCCAAAGAACATGGACAATTTGAGACTGCTCGCTTATAAATATGCCATTTCGTTCGGTATATTTATAAACAAGCATCCTCGAACGGGAGACGTAGGTTCCGCACCCTAAACTCTAGCATTCATCAGGTGACAGCAATAATAATTCCATATTAACATCAAAGCACTACAAATTAAGATAATTAAATACATGTGTGCTTGTCAAATAAAGGGTGTGAAATCTGATAGGACATACACAATACCAAGCAATCTAAACTTTCTTGCGACATATCAACATTACATAGTGCAAAATCAAAGGGGTTTGAAGGAATGCTCACATTTTGAAGAAAACCACAAATTAAGCAAAATGAGGGGAAATCTCCTCAAGTTAGGGCTTCAAATTTACCCTCTTAACACCCACCCTTGAGGATTTCAAATTTTCTCACCCAAGTATTGCTTCCAACCACAGAATATGAGCTATTTTTTCTGGTGGCGGCGGAGAAACCTCCTTTGGAACAATAACAGAGAAGAGTTCAGCTCGAGAGGTATAAATAACCTAATGAGGCACATCACTATCGGTTCTCATATAAAAAGCGATAGTGATGTGATCATGCACATCACAGTCGGTTCTTATAAGAGAAGCGATAGTGATGATCGTTGTCATCACAATCGGTTCCCACATAAGAAGTGATAGTGATGAACACGTTAAGAAGCGATAGTGCATTATTATCACTATCGCTTCTCACATAAGAACCGATAGTGATGTTAACGTGTTCATCACTATCGCTTCTTATGTGGGAACCGATAGTGATGATATTGGACGTCACTATCACTTCTCGCATAAGAACCGATTGTGATGTTCCCAGTGCTACATCACAATCACTTCTAACCTGAGAACCGATAGTGATTATTATTAATGCCTCCCCTAAGTCATCTATCACAATTGTTTTTTCCTAAAAACTTAAGAACCGACACAGATGAAGCGATAGTGATGTACCATTCTGTAGTAGCGAGTATTCTTACATAAAACTACCATTGTCTAGTTGGTCATTGTGAGACCCAGTCCAAGACAGCATGAATTGTGCCCATGCAAAGGCATGAGCATGAGAGAGTTGGGAGTTTAGCCCCATCTTGCTAGTTGAGCAAGAGTTTTACCAACATATAACCCCCTTGCCAAATATAATGCATTTCAATCATTGGGTTAACCCTTTTACGAGAAGCAAGGACACAAATATAAGTAAAGTTAATGTGAATATGTGGTTTATGCGGTGTGCGGTTAGAGCTAAGCCTATTTGGAGCTAGGGTGTTACAAATGGTATCAAAGCAAACTCTCGTGGTTACACGTGTGTGCAGATTAGGGGCGCGGGCTTATGGCACATTTGGACCCAAATGAGCGGACACATGATGTGCATACGTATCGGCCTTAGAAGCATGAATGTGTGCCTAGAAGGGAGATCCTGGTCATTTTCCCTAGCATTGGAATGTTGCCAGTGTTGGGTCCTTTGAGGATGGGTATATGTGAGACTCAGCCCAAGAGAGGGACGAATTGAGCTCATTAGGGGCATGAGCATGCATATTAGGGACGTGGGCATATGGCGCATGGCATGTGTGTGCCCAGATGAGCAGGCACATGGCATGGCACTGTGTTTGCACTGGACACACGAACATGTGCCAAGAGGGGAGATCCTGGTCATTTGTCCCAAGCCCCCCAACATGAAAATGTTACCAACAATGATGTCGGGTCCTTTGAGGATAGGTATATGTGAGACTCATCCTGAGAGAGGGATAAAATTGAGCTCATGTAAGGGCATGAGCATGAGTTGGGAGTTTAGTTTCACCTTGTAAGTTAAGCATGAGTTGCACAAACAAATAACCCCCATTGCCAGATGCATTCCACGGACCCTTTTACACGATGCAAGAACAAAAGTGTAAGAAGGGTTTGTGTGAGTGTGTGGTTTATCCAGGCATGTGGGTAGACAACCTATTTGAAGCTGGGGCATCACAGTGATTGGCCTCTTCTCTCACACACTATGTATTGTTTTCGATTCCTCAAACCCACATAATTTTTTGGTTTTATCTTTTAGTTTAATTGTGTAAAAGTTACTGAGATCTAGTTGGTTTGTTGTTTCTTAGTATTTCAGTAATGTGTCCATTTGTTTGAACAACAATTACGTTTTATTTTTGAAAATAAATATAAACGAATGTATTTTAAAAACTTATAAGACCAATAAAATTAGAGGTTTACTATTGTATGTACTCATACTTTGTGTACAGCCAAATATTTATATTCCCTATAAATTGTGTTTAAAATATTAAATTATGTATTTATGAGCTTTTCTCTGCATTTACTACTGATTTAAAACCTTTCTCTAATAAAAACAACAATCAATGAATTTTTGAAAAAAATAAAAAGTAGTAAAATACTCTATATAAATTTTCTAAATACTAGATGGTATCAGGGGACTCTCCAAAAACTTTAATAACTTTTGAAGTTGATTTGCTAATTTTAGAAATTTTAACTTGATTCAATTCAATTTGTAAGAAACCATAAAAGCTACTAAAATTCTGAATATCATTTTTGTAAATACTAGATGGTATCTTGGGCCTCTCCAAAACTTTTCATAATTTTTCAAGTTGATTTTCTAATTTTATAAATTTGTAACATTACTTTTGGAGTTAATTAAATCAGAAAATATTTAAAATGTGAATACCCTTCCTGGTCTGACTCCTTTCCTCTTAGGCTGGTCTACTATTATTTCAGCCATTTCTAGCCCATGAGCCTTCCACAACTGAAGCCGCCTCCTCGCTCTCCACTTTCCGCTTTCCTGTTGTGCTAGCGTATTTCGATGAGTGCGCCTTCTCTCTTGTGCCTTTCTCCCATAGCCGCTGACCAATGGGACCAAATCCTACTGATCAGGCCATTTCTTCCATCTCTTGCCCCCCTCTTCACCCAGTGTGGCCGCACGTGGTTCCATGGAGAATCGCTTTGTCCATCACCCTCGACTCACGCACGCCACTGACAGGTGGACCCCGGGCTTTGTCATAGTATTCGTCATCCACCTCAGCTCGCCACTACCAACATGTGCCAATGGTAGCACGAGTACCGCCCGTGCTGTGTCGCCATTAGGTACGTGGACCAAGCCACTCCGTTCAGACCAAGTCAGCCAAACACGTGATCTTACTGGCTACCTCTCCATCCTATCCCATGGCCACAGCCCACCTTCACTCCCTTTTTTTTCTCCCTCCACTTGTCACGTATGGATGACAGATAAAGAGAGAGTGTGTCACTCTACTTGTCCTGTCTAGCCATGTCTGCGAGAAATTGTGTCCATTTCCCAATTTTCTCCTTCCTATGTAATCCAAATAACCACCCACACCATCTCCTCCAGCACGCTAATTCCAACTTCCTCCCCAAGAACCATAGCCATTGGTCTTCTGGATTACTGGGAACGGTGTTATCTTCAACGACAACTATGAGCATATTTCTTCCTCGGTGATCTTCCTTGCTCAATGTGCACATCCTTTCTTGTCTGGATCCTTAGTGACATCATCCCCGTGCTTGCTTTTGCAGTTGGAGTCGTGGGAGGCTAGGTCAGCATCGTCTTCCTCGACTCCAACGAGCACATCTGTCACCATCACAATGTTCCCATCACTCTGGTGTGCCCTATTGCCTTCTTTCCATGTCACCTTGCACCATTTTACTTCCTCATCTAAAACCTTCACTTGATTTTCCCCTTGCTTCAGTGGTTCTCGTGAACGTCCTATCGTCTTCGTCTCTAGTTGACTTTGTTCATTTTCACCATCCCTTGCATGTGTGGAAGCTAATACCATGGTCATTTTAGCTTTTTTCCTCATCGTGTTCACTACCACCGTGAAGCTTGTTGCCACCATCCCTGTTCACATCATCTGACCACTTTAGACCTTCTCCTCTATTGTTGACCATCGTGGTGATTTCATGGTAGCCCTCTTTCACTAATGCGTTAGTTAGATTTGAAGCTTAGCATTTGTTGCCGAGTCATAGCCGTGGTTGTCCATGGAGCTGCCACGGTCGTTGCATGTCGCTAGAACGGTTCTGGCGACCTTTGGTTCCTGTGCCAAGTCCTTTTCATGTTGCATTAGCCTCATCAACCCAGCACACCTGGACCCTAGGCGAGAAATTGCAAAATTGTTTCACGAAAGCCTTTCGTAGCTCAAACTGTCCCGCCATTTGCTGACACCATCACCAGCGCTGTAGTGATTGCCGAGTGTCGCTGCCACCACCATTAACTACATTGTATCCCACCATCCCATTTTTCCTATTCCTAAGCCCATGCCATCGCTACATTGCCATAGGCAAGCTCATCAACGAGCTCTGCCATGGCCGCCGTCGCCTCTGTCAAGCAGGCCTAGCAAGATTAGGATTAAGATTAGCGCTAATGACGGTAGTTAAGAGTATAGTGAGTCATGAACGAGTGGAATTGGCTGACTAATTAATCAAGATTTTAAATTTAAGAAGATTTAAAATATATCACTAGCATGCGGAACCCTCTGGATTGTAGACATGCCCATTGACTTGATCCATATGCACCTAACCCCACCTATCAACCTATTAGCCTAATGACGCAATAAAGCTGGATTTTCGATTAGGAAGAAGATGGATGTTAAAAAGAAAATCCATGTACAGTACTTTCTATTTTCTTTTTATGGAATTTCTCCACTGAACCAATTTCAAATGCTCATAAATTTTTCATATGAACTCCAAATTGAGTTAATTTTATTTATATATTTTTATAAAATCATCTACTTTCATAATTAGGAATATATTTGAATTTGCTCTCTATTTTTGTTTATTTGGCTTTTATTGAATAGATGTCGATGTTTTGGAAATCCCCGAAGTTGATCCAGAGCAAGATGAAGAGTTTAATGAGAAAGGAAATCATCCATTTTGACCATGTTCGATGCTATGCATTTCTAATCCTAAGGATCTGAGCCTCGAGTTTCATCCTAAGCTTGACTTGGATTTTATCCAAGTCCCCCTCAATTTTAGCACATCGCAAGTAACTTTCTTGTGACTTAATTAGTAAGTCCTTAGCAAGTTCAGCACACTTAACATTTAAGGATTCATTGTCAAGTTTTAGTTGCCTACAGCCCTCACATGAGCTGACTGAGTCCTTAGAAGTATGCAATTCAAGTTCATTATTTCTAGTAAATAGCTTCCTAAGGTGAGTGCTCATGGCATCAATTTCAGATAGCAATTTAGGGTAATTTTCATAAGATGAGCTAGTGTGAGTATGAAGAAAACTAGCATCTACAGGAATAGTGTCAACAGAACTAGTGCTAGCATTCTTTAACCTAAGGTCTTCAAGCTCAGAAAGCACACTATTATGCATAGTCCTTAAGTTCCCAAGCTCCACAAGCAAAGCATTACAAAGAGTACAGTCATCAGATGCTCGGGAGGAACAAGATCTAAGTGAAGCTAACTCTCGAGTCAAGGTACCTACTTCCTTCTCTAACTCCATACACCTAGCTCTAGCTCTAGAATAAAATTTTTCTAACTTGCAAAAAGCTTCATTGAGCTGGTCATAGGAGGGTACCTCGTCCGAGTCACTATAGAGCTCAGAGTCGCTGATGCCGTTGGTGTCCACCATGAAACACATCCCAGTGAAGTCGTCGCCGCCTTTGTTCTTCTCTTGCGGATCATCCTTGCCCTCATCGCTCAAGTCTTCGTGTTGGAGAGATTGATGTCGTCGAGTGTGGCGAGGACGCGGTGGAAGAGCTTCTTGTTCTTCGAGAAGTTGCGGTACTTCTTCTCACGCGCTGGGTTACGAACTGGAGGCTTCTTGTTGTGGTTCTTATCGGTATAGTCGTTCTTTCCCGAACCGTCGGAGTCGTTCTTGCCTTTCTCTAGCTTGGGGCAGTTCGTCCGAATGTGGTTGGGGACAGCACATTCGAAGCAAGTGATTGTGCCACCTCTCTTCCTCTCCCTCACCCTCTTGTAAGCATGCGAAAATTTACGGGTCAAAAGAGCAAACTCACTTTCTGGAAATTTTTTCAGCTGTTCATCACTTAGCTCACAAAGGGCAGAAAGGGAGAAACCAACTGAAGTCTCAGAACAGGATCTAATGGGATTAGTGACCAAAGCTATCGACTATGACTTCGTCTTACGAGAGACGATGTCGATCTCATGAGTCTTGACTTGGGAATAAAGCCCGTCAAGAGTCAGAGTTGATAAGTCCATGGTGTCCTTGATGGTGGTCACCTTCATCTTCCAAACCCGAAGATCGAGTGCGGTCAAGAAGTGTCGAGCATTCTCCGAGTCAGAGTATGTGCAACCAACTGCACGGAGATCGCTCAAGATCTTTGTGAAATGACCAAAACACTCATCAAGGGTCTCAGCAGTGTGCTGTTCAGATTTGTTGTAGTCACGCTTGTATTGATCCGTCTCATCGTCTTGATTTGGGTAGTGCCCTCATGGTAAGCATCGAGAGTCATCCAGATCTGGTGAGCAGATCGTTGGTGAGAGATCTTGTCGTACTCACAGCGGCTAAGGCCCTGTATGAGGATATTCTTTGCCTTAGCATTCGCCTCAACATCAGCCATATTATCGACCGTGATTTTTCATCGGCAGGAACCTCATAAGTGAGCTTCACCTTCTGCCAAATCAGGAAACCCTGGGCAGTGATGTACGACTCCATTCTCGATTTCCAGAAAGGAAAATCAACTCCAAAAAAATCGGAGGCTTGGTGGAATACTTGTCCATCGCCATGGCTCTTGAGACCGATCAAGATCTATAAAAAAGCAAAACCGGGCTTTGATATCAATTGAAAGACCGAAGTGGTGATCAGAGGTGGGTGAATGATCATAATTAAATTCCCCCCCCCCCCCCCACTAAATGGATCCAACCAAAACCTCACTTAAAACACTCAAACGCAAAAGAGTAAAACAGAGAAAATCTTGGTCTTAAACTTTCTCTTGGAGTTGGGATGATCAAGATGATCTTGGATATTCTCCCACTTGTGTTATAGCAAGCAAGAACACAAGAAACAAAAACCTCAAACGCGATCTACAAAAATTTCTCAGAGATTAAGCAAAGAGATTGAGTTCTTGCAAAGGATTGCCTAGATGATGAGAATATGATCTAAAGCAAGTAGAAGGAGGGGAGGCAAATCCAACTTGCAAGAATGTAAATTGCAAGAAATTAAATTGCGGAATTTAAAAGCAAGTAGAAGGAGGGGAGGCAAATCCAACTTGCGAGAATGTAAATTGCAAGAATTTAAATTGCGGAATTTAAATGCTGAATTTAAGACATAATATAAATGCTGAAATTAAATTCAGAAAAGTAAGAAAGTAAAATTTTATTTCTTTGGAGGAAGGTTTACAAAGCCTCACAACAAAGTGGGTAAAGCTTAAAGGAGTACACAAAACCTTCAAGAGGGGAGAGCTACTCCTACCCCTCTATTTAACTACTCATGAGTCATCCTCCACCCTTAGATGAGTTCTACTTGGCCCTCAAGTAACCTCATCAAAGGTTGAATTGAGTCATCCTCCACCCTTAGATGAGTTCTACTTGATCCTCAAGAGACCTCATCAAGGGTTAAGATTCACTCAAGCTAACTTGACCACTACTCTATTATCTAAATCGCAATCCAATGGCTCTCCTTGATCCGAGCAACTTCAGGTTAGCATCTTAGCCATTTGCTTGTCTTCTAGGCTCAAGCGACTCTGTCTCCGATCATCTTCCGGCGATCCCCGACCGTCTGGACCTCCGACGCCTCACCATGACCTAGCACAGTCATTCTACAACCATCAAAAACAAGAAAACCCATCACATAGCAATGTCCGAAATGATATATAATAATTATCCAATTGCTAAAAATAAATTAGATTCCTAACTCTAATACAGTCAAATACTCGTTACGAACATAGGTAGACCTCCACATGGTCTTTCAATTAGCAACTAATCATGGGACTAGGGCAATACAGATAGGTGGATTTAGAATTTAACAATTCGGGACCCAACACTTTCCATCCCCTCTATCAATTTTTTCAAAAATAATATTGTATTTTCTACATTGATAACACAACTAACTTGGTACATACCGTCTTTTACATCTAATATTTCTCTAAATTATTTTGAGGTGTTCTCTAGTCTAAACAATTTATACCTTAAATTTTCTAATGTAGTCCTTCACGATCGAACAAGAGTGAGGAAAGGGTGCAGCGGTGCAGGATCGGGAAGAAGAGGAGATGGTGCCACCAGTTGCCAAGTTTTGAGATGTGTGAAATTTGTTTGTTTTGATCCAATAATAATTGTTGTTTCTGGATCATTGTGAATCTGTGAAGACATATGATGTTAAAGTAGTGGCCTGATTCGTATCATTGTTGAGATGAATTACCATCACGCAGAGGGATAAATCGGCACGACTGAGGTGGTCGGAGCAGATGTGCACAAGAATAAGTTGCGTCACTGAGGGGTCATTTGGCATGGAGACTAGTCAGTATAGGAAGCAAAAGTAAGGAGGAAGAAGACGGGCAATTCCGGTTTTTGCAGCCCAGTTGATAGGAGGTTAATAGCACATTGACAGAGGTGGCATGAAAGTGTAGCGACATGTTACCCAGAAATTCTCAGCGGCAGATCAGGGACAAGTGCCAGTACTTCCACCTCCACCGTCGCACCTCTAGCACCAACCCGTCCACCAGCTCCAGCACCTCCAGATCTCAAGTGGGTCAGATTCTTCAGCAATATCTCCAGTCGGTTCGCAGTTTTGAGTTTCATTCTTGTGCTACACCAAGCGATCCTTTTTATCCACTCAACGCCGATTAGCTTTTTCTTTTTGTGCTTGATGCTAAGCACCGATGTAAAAGCATTTTGCATTATACATGCTCTAAACGTGCTAAATTTCATGAACGAAGTTTCTTTCAATGCACGAAAACCGGTCAACCGAACAAAATATAAACTCGAAACCAAACTGGAAGTGTTTTGGGAAATATTGGGGAGCATATAGATTCCTGAAAATCGGCGGCAACATGCTTGATTTTAGCCAGTATTCTGAACCCTGGGTGGGTGTATGACACATAAGCATTTTTGCAGAAAACCCAAACTATTTGTCTTATTCACATTCAGATCTTGAATCATGCAAAACAACCCTTGAATGCTGGGAATTATTAGCAGACATGTACATAGCACAAATGATGCCACCTAGCACCAGGTAATAGGATGAGGCGTCCAGTACGTTTAGTTCTTTGTTTCTTCACTGGGGCAAAGGACGAGTACGCGTGTGCTGCTTATCCTCACGTCAGGCTCTCTTGATTCATGCATTGCACATTATTTGCACCACAATCACGGCATTATAAGGATAAAGATTACGATGGGAGAAGTTAAGAAGGGGAAGGCCGAACGCTGCACTGTGCTACGTACTCGGTTGGCTGGTTGCCGGTGAAGTCGCCGACAGAGTAGCGTCGTCCCGGACGTTACTGGGCAACGTCGCGACGGTCAGCGAGAGCTCAGCTGCGGTGGTGGCGGCCAAGTTCTGCCTTCCTGGTGCGCAGGGCTGGCTTGGCAGCCGTGGATGGCAAGACAGAGGCATGGACGACGCGCGGACGCAAATCCACGGCAAGTATTTGTAGCGTGTGAGAACTCTGTTGAGTGCAAAATAGTGGGCACATAAGATTGCGAACCCATGCACCTAAGTTCAAGCCTAACTTCTACCTTAAATTTGAAGTACGGGGTTTTATCCCATCACATCTCTAAAAAAAAATTGTAGCCAGCGGCTGTTCGTTTAGTTTTGGACCTCGGCAGTTAGAGACGGGCATGCATGCACGTTAACATTTCAAGCTATCCATTGGTCACTGTCTTGATCTGTCTTGTGCATGGTAGGAGAGCTAATTTACAGCCCAATCAGAGTAGTAACTAGCTGGATTAGAGCTAATTTAGTTTACATTACTTAATTAAGCTAGTGCCATGTACGTAGTCAAATAAGACCAGATAAGGAAGTGGGGCATAAGCCAGAAGACAGTAGTATTCATTGATTCCTAATTTGATGGACATCTGCATGTCCTGTTTCAGTCTAGGAACTGGGGAGGCATGAAGCAGCTGCATATACGATCTAGTGACTCAAAACAGAGAATATTGGGAGGCCTTCCTACATATATATTCAAGAAAAAATTGAACCACAGGCACCTAAACTTGTATCGGAGTGTCAAGACCCCGAACATGCAAATTGGCTTGGCAGGTCCCTAAACTTGCAAAATTGTGTCACTTAGACTACTTCAGCTTTCACTGAACTAAATATTCTGATTTAGTGGTGAAATAAACATTCTAAGACAACATGAATCATTATGTGACCCCAAATTGCAGCCCTCATCACCCTGAGACAACATGAATCAATTCGGCACCTCTATCCAACTGCCGCCTTTAACTTGAAGGCAGTTTAGTCACAAGACTTCACGTGGATCATTCGCCTAAATGGTTCATATTAGTTTCACATCCCCGTTCAGCTATCACGCCAGCAATTTTAGAAAATTCAAAAGGCATGGCGACTTAATTGACAATTTTGCAAGTTTAGAGACCTAAATAATACAAATTTGCACGTTTAAAGACTTGCTGAAAGGACCTGCATTTTTAATCAATTATTAAGTAACGACTATAGGAAAATCATCATTTATTAAACGGCTAAATGTAACAGTAAATGGAATTTATCATCGCAAGTCTCTAAAAAACAAATAGATACGTTGTTCACAATAATCAGATTATGTTGGAATTAATGCTGAATTAATTCAATGGAAGAACTAAAAAACAAATAGATACGATGTTCACAATAATCAGATTATGTTGGAATTAATGCTGAATTAATTCAATGGAAGAAGTCAAAGGGGTATTGAGTTGAGTGTATGATTTTTAGTACCATATTGCTTAGCTAGGTAGAGTGCAACCAACTTATAAGAGGAGTTCATGCATGGACTCTAGTATGAGTTGGTGGTAAGGTTAGAGGTACACATGGTTGGCTTTGCTAAGCTATGTACATGCGCGCGCGTGCGTATATCGCGTGTTTATCGCTTGACTTGTGACAACGCGCGACCGTGACTGAGACGTGCTAAGTGTACTTAACCTTTTTCCACGTGTACCGGCTATGCCACATCACCTTGCACCTCAACTGCTGACGTGGTGCCGCGGACTCAGGGAGACGCACGTTTTCGTGCGATTAGTCCGTTCGCCCACATTGTGAGATTTCAGGGGTAGTTCCTAGAATCGTGGTAGTTCAGCTATTTTTTTGTTCTCTCCGATACTTCCTCCAGTTCTTGCTGCTTCCGAGTCATCCGATCCCTTCGCTTGTCGTGCAACAAGCGTGAGGGAGAGCACTGTCTCCATTCCGATGTTGGTGACTTGACGCCCTGCACGGGAGACCGGCGATCAGGTTTCTGGGAAGCGCCGCACCGCGCGACTGCTCGTCTTCATCTTCTTCATTCGTCGCATCGCTTCTGTGCAGCTTCCCGTTCTTCGTCAAGCCCTCAATGAGTGTTCTGGACTAGGCAGTTCTTGGTCGGAATGATCCCTTTTTTGATTAGATCTGTTGAGAATGCATGCTTCTATGATAGTTTTGTTTACATCTATGTATCTTTTGGGCTATCTAGCATTTGTAGGCATATTTTCTTTACTAGCATGTTCTGTTAATTTGTTGGCTGCTAGTATCCATGTTGTAGACGCAATATTTATCTTCATGTTCTTATTGTGTAACTTTGGAATTAAATTAATGTTATGTCATGTTAATTTCCCAACAGATTATACAAGATAGTACAAATTACAATGTTCAATCATATGACAGCAATGTCTTAATATATACAACAAAGAGTACATCTTCCACATCTTCTTAATATGTTCAACAAGCAATGGTGAATACGAAAATCGTACTCCACAAAACTTTTAAACAAAACTATATAGTATACAAGGCTATGTCAAGGAGTGGCTATTATACCATGTTCTCAAATTTTGCATAAAGGAAGCTTTCTTTCACAATATTGAATAGTAGATTGAAAGCGAAAAGTTACAAAGACATTTGACATTTAATAACAAGTTATGATAAAAAGCATATGTAACAAAGGTAAATATGTAGCGTACTGCCATAAACATTAAACCATGTCAAAGTCCTTGCCGAACAACCATACATAGATTCCCCATCCATATACTCCCAATACTATTTTAAAAAGAAGAAACCTACTATGGAGGAGGATTCACAAAGTCATGCACAACCGGGGGATATGGCTATTTAAATAGATTCATATATTTTGCAGAGGCCGTACAACTTTACCCATATGACATAAACAGCCTATCATGTAAATACATATCACACGATACCATCGGTACCTGATTTGAGAGCTTATGACAAAGCCTTTACATTGTTAGTCCTAGCAATAAGCCACCCGTCAATACTTCTTTAGGATAAGGAGTACCCCTCCAACACCCAAGAGCTGAAACATTGTGTTGGTAGACCGCGCTTACCCAGCGAGGTTCCTACAAGTAGGGAGTACACCCTCCATGCCTGCATAAGCCAAGCTCACCTATCAGCTACCACCTGTGGTTTTGTTGCTAGTCCATGATAATTTATTATGCTAGGGCCTTCACATAAAAGGAACATGTAGTTTTTACATTAGTTCTTAGGTCTAACTACACCATAGACTATGTTCTTAGTGTCCCGGGTGAGACAACCACATACCAACATCTAATGCACAAACACCGATCTCTAACGCACGGGGTGTAGCTTGCGACGGCGGACTTGATGGTACGGTCGGTGACCCAAGACGACCCCTCCACACGGCTAATCGGCGTTGAATTCCTCGTGGTGGCACTTGGTGAAAACATAAAATTCCGGCTTGATAGCAACGAAATCTGAGGGGAGAACCTAAGGCTATGCTTCTTGGGGTCTGGACAATCACATTGTGCACCATATAAAGCACCGAGACTCCCTAACGTAACCGACACGGACAACGAGTCCACCATGGCCACGGAGCTTGATTGGGAGTCCAAGCCGAGGATGATGACTGATGATCGTACACACATCGCGGATCGACTGTTGGATGCAGCGCCACAATGTGGACTAATCACAGTCACTCCAAGGAAATCCGATTGCCACGGTCAACCAGTCAAAACAATTCGGGCCGCACCGAGGAAATAGGCTAGGCCCTAGGGTTTCTAGCCCAACACTATGCAAAAGATTTTTCAAACATTTTCAAATAAAAATAATTCCAAAAATCATAACGAGCCAAATAAAATAGCAAAAATGTAAGAAAAATCCTAGAAAAATTATGAAAAATATTTTGAGACATTTGGAACTCAAATAAAATATTTTTGATAAAATTTTATTAAAAATTTTCAAATATTTAAATAATTTCCATATTAATCCTAATTCAAAAATATTAAATAAATTCCAAAAATTCACAAAACTCATAAATGGCAATATAGTATTATTTTAAGGCAAAAATTGGGATGTTACATGACATTAGGATGACATCAGCAATCAACTTTTCCTAAATTAAAATAAATAAAAAAATCTCCTGTTAGACTGACAAGTGGGGCCCTCAATCCATGGACCAAGTCCATGAATCGACGTGGGTCCATGGTTGACCAAGCTCACCCGGTTCAGCCAACTGACACGCAGGCCCAGCTACTACTGACTAAGCGGCACACGCAAGCGCTGACCGAGCCGACACTTCAGAGAATGAACCAACATGGTGCTAACATTGCAACCGATGTGGCACCACATGTTATTCGCTGGGTCATGCCACACAATCAACGACGGCATAGGGACCTATGGTCACCGATGAAGACTGGTGACGGTACCATCGGGTAGATGTCAGCATCACGATCATGGTGACACGCTCACCTTCTTCTCCGGTGATCTCGAACGGAGGTGGCAACAGTCTTCTCTAGCAGTGGCTAGGGTTCTTCGGTGGCAGCGAGCTCTGGTGATCCTCTGATGAAGCCATGGTGTGCACAAGACGGAGTCGACGACGGTGAGTCCAATGGTGTGGTCGGCGGCTCAAGACGACCTTCCCCGTGGATAATTGATGTCTAAACCTTCACGGTGGCACTTGGTGACTTTCACAAAATTCGACGAAACGGAGGCAAATCTCACAAAGCCAATCTAGGGTTTAGGTTCTTGGAGGCAAGGCGGTCCGGGTGTGCGCAATAAATAGCACCAAGCCACCGAGATGAGAACGAAATGGAGAAGGAGATCATGGCGGTCATGGCGGCACACAGGGACTCTAGCTTAGAGACGACACAGATGGCCCGATGTCCCTACCTGTTAGCCTCCGGACGCGGGCGGGTCGGGACAAATAGCAGGCAACGTAGCATTGGGCCAAAGTGGGCTAGACAAGGCGTGAGAAAACTAGGCCAAAGCAAGGATTTTGGCCCAAACATGAATTTCTAATTTCAAAAGGTTTTCCCAATTTAAATAATTCCTAAAATTGAATTAACTCCAAATAAATATAAAAAATATTAAAAAAATTCTAAAAAATACTTTGAGACATTTAGAACCTAAATAAAATATTATTTTACAAAATTTTATATAAACTTTGCACATATTTAAATATTATTTGCAAGATGCTTAATTCAAAAATATTACTTAAAATCCAAATAAATTCACAAAATTCATAAATTGCAATACAAACTTATTTTAAACCAAAAATTGGTGTGTTACATGGCAAAGGCACAGAAGAACTTCAAAAGCACACTTGTCAACATTACTTGAAGGAAAAGACTATCTTCGAGAAGCATGGGTTCATTGATAAAGACGTATAACAACGATTTGTTGATATGAAGACCATGGTGGAATTCATGTGTCCAAGTGAAGCGCACAAGGCCCTCAAGGTAAAAACACCCACCCCCACAGACTCGACATCGTTGGGTACGCGGGTAAGAGCGCGCAATGGAGGAGGGAGGACGAAAAGGCAATCGTGATGGAAGCCACCCCACCATTTGCCTCGATTGTATACCCGCACGTTCGAAACTGGCTAAGAGCGAGGTCACGTCCCACGTCTTTGGGCACCATGTCTTTTACAAACCCCGTAGACGAGGAAGTGTCCCAACGCCTGGTAATATATCGAACTACCTAGTTTGTAAGTAGTCCATAACTTTGTAAGTGAAATAACATGTCGGGATCTAGCAGGAAGCGTTGAGTACATAATCTACCCAAGGCTCTTTCTAGCCAGATAGGGAGAAATATTGAAGGACCGAGAATGGCGATTAGAGGGGGTGAATGATTACACAAAAAAATTTCCCTCAAAAAATCTAACAAAAATCTCCCAAGACCTCAGAAGAGCGGAAGAAGAAAAATCTTATGAAAATCAATTCAGGGACGGCGCTACCACGCTATGGAGGCTGGTAGTACCGGGATGAACAGTACCCCTGGTACTACTAGGTTACTATAGTGGTAGTGCCACGCTAAAGTAGAAACCAGGATGAACACGAAAAATTAGCACGACTTCAAAAAGGTAAATCGATGAATCTTTTGATCGGCTGATCCAAACCCAATGAAGATTTGTAGGCACCTTCCTATAGATATCAGGAACCTATTCCAAGCTTCAATCGCAAGCATTGACATCAAAGTTTTGACCTTTTTCCAGTTTAAGGAAGAGTGCACAGAAACGAGCTCAAGAACAAAAACATATCCTTAAGCTTGTTCGTGGGATTTTGATTATCAAGATGAACCTAGATAGCCTCCCACATGTCATAGCAAGTTAGAATACCCAAGAAAGATTCATCAAACAAGCAGGATCAAGGTCTACCTCAAAATCTTCCTTCTCAACCTAAAAACCGATTTGTTGGAGAAACTTAGATGATCAAGAAGAAGCTTGCCTAGATGGTTGAGGAGATGATCTGTAGAGAATACATCAATCAATCATACATCCTTGGCAGCACGAGATCAAGCAAGAAAGAAACCACAAGAAAAGATCAAGAGCAAAGCAAGAAGAAGATCAAAGCTTGAGGCAAAATTTGAACATGAAGATGATTTGCATTCAGATCATGAGGAGTGTTTACAAAGTCTCTCAAACCTGAGGACAAAACTCCTAAGGAGCACACACACAACACAAGAACAACAAAATCTTGTGGGAAACCTAATCCTAGTCTTAAAGCTTCAAGGGTTCTCCTCCCCCTACATCTCCTTATATAGTGGAGGCAACCCTAACCCAAGGCCTGCACACACACACAAGTGGATACTATCCACATTTATATGGGCTAACCCGAAACCCAACACTCTTAATGGGTTTTCCGCTGACAGAAGCACGCTGCTCAAAGCG
The DNA here is from genome assembly GCA_036346275.1 of Otatea glauca. Lineage (NCBI taxonomy): Eukaryota > Viridiplantae > Streptophyta > Magnoliopsida > Poales > Poaceae > Otatea > Otatea glauca. The sequence goes on from CM070730.1 coordinate 31,133,867, forward strand.
GCTATTACATTTACACCAAACAACTCTGTGAGCCCGAATTTGCGTCAAAACCACTTTGGTGTGATCTAAACCACATAGGCCACCGCCGCAGTTTTCCAAACCGCCTTGACCACTGGTATTGGACAAATTACCAATTTGCCCCAATGACCAGTCTTCCTTCTCCTCGAAGGTTCGCCTATGCTTTGTCGCTTTCCACGTGACTCCAATGACTTGCCGTCAAGTGTCTCACATGTCTGGATTCCCCCAAACCATCCTCTCTTGCAAACAGGTCTAAATCACTTGACGCACCATGTGTCCTTGTTAGCTTCACCATGGAGGCACCGGCTTCCTTGACTGTTTTGGACCTCAATTCCTCCCTGAGCCTAGTCCCGGTCCATGCCGTTGCCCACCATTTCCATCATGCTCAGTTTCCTTGTCTTCTCAGCTTGCAACCACTTCCTGGCATGAATCATATTTTAGAGTCCCTTGCCCGTTCTAGACCTCAGCTCACCTAGCCTAGTCCTGGTCTCGCCTTCACCTCACCATGACCTAGCTTCGGAATTACTGCAACCAATACAAACAAGCAAACCATCACATAGCACTGTTCATAATAACATGCATTAATCAATAATTAATGCAAATATTAAGCTCAAGTCGTTAGAAACCAGGTACTACCACTTCCTAGGGCTAGTAGTACCGCACTACTGGTACTACCGCTCTCAGATAGCCGGTAGTGCCGCTCGCCCTGAAATCCCTAAGAGTACTCTCTCTAGAAAATAACTACTGCGCCTTTGGGCCGGTAGTGCCGCTCCCCTGGTACTACTGCTCCTAGCACGTTGGTAGTGTCGCTGAGGAACACCTCTCTATAAAAAGACTACTGCGCGCTTGGCCGATAGCTTTGACGGCTAGCACTACCGCCATACCAGGCCAATAGTGCCACCTGGCAGCACTACCGCTCCTAGAAGGCGAGTAGTGCCACCCAACACAGACAACACCTCAAATTGCTTCAAATTCAAATCCAAATCACAAACAAACTCAAACTTGAGTACCACATTCTCAAACACTATCCAGAAATCATCACAAACATGGATAGACCTCCACTTGGTCTTTTAATCTCCCCCTTGATGAGTATATTGACGAAAACCACAAAAGAAACAAATTTGAGTTTGAAAGCAAAAGAAGAAAGCAATTTGATTGCAAAACCTCACTTGGTCCAAAGCACAAGAGAGTTGGATCATAATCAAGTTGGCAAGAAGGATTTTAGAGCAAGCCAAGAGAAAGAACAAGTTTTCCACAAAAGCTCTAAAAATCCAAGAAAACTCACACACAAAAAGCTCAATTATGCTTATGATCCAAAGATAGAACAATTTTTCACTATGATCATAAGAACTAAGATGCATTCACATTTCTTACCTTTTAATGAAGGCTTGTCTACAATTTCTGCCCCTTTTGGAAATATAGGCATCAAGCCAAAAAGTGAATCAAGATAGCATTTTCTCCCCCTATAAACATGTATGCATGAAATGCTTCCTAAAAGAGCTTTGAAAAATATCCAAGTGACTACATAGACAAAGTATGACACCAAGCTACTCAAGTTCAGATTATGCTAATCTAAGACATGTCCAAGTGCAAATTGTAATATCTTTGCTAGCAAGCACAAAGAAGACTATGTCATTTTTGCATGATTTCAACAAGTGCAATACTTAGCATACTCTCCAAAACTAGAAACATAGCCATACAATGGATCAAATGGAAGACCTAAGTTCAACCTAGTCAACACTTTGGGGAAGCTACAAGTGCATAAAAAAATCCTTCGTGCTCAATCATCTTTAATGCAAAAAATTTTTAAAAAAAACTTTAACGCACATAGTGGGGTGCAAATGTTTGACATTATTTGCATTCTTTACCCACTTTTCCCATTTTTTAATATTTTCCAAGTGTGATTGACTCAAGCCATCGTTGAGCATCTCAAGAAGGACTCTTAAAAGAATGGTCTTGGTCATACACAGTAAATTCCAAGTTTATCCCAAGTGCAATGGAAAGCAATCTCGTGAATGTATAGTGTTGAGTTCAATTTGCTCACAAAAGTCAATTTTTGACCATTTTAGCACTTAGATTCATGAGCATATGAAGGACTCTAGTATGGATCAGTCTAGCGTCAGCCAAGTTGCTACAGGGGCTCTAGTAGAAATCTAAGATTTCACAAATCATGGCATATGCACCTAGTGAGGAAATATAGCAAGTAAAAGCTACAAGTTTCATCAAGTTTTCATTAAAACTCAATTTTCATTTTAGCAAGCTTAGCATGATGAAGCAAAATGTAATTGGATATGTTTAAGCTAGCAATGATCTGCAGAAAAGTAGCAAGATGGATATCATGAATAACAATTCATTTGCATAATATACAAAGCTCATTCCAAGTAGAAGATGAGGTCTATATACAATGCATGAAACATCTTCTCAAAAACTCCCCCTCAACAAGTTGATCAATTTTAAGCAACATTTTAGGTTCAAGTTGAGTTATTAGAAGAATTAAGCTCAAAAAATTATCAAATGAACTCGACATAAACAAGAAATACAGAATGAAGAGAAGAAGTCAAGAAACTACAAATTGGTAGCTATAGAGCATAGAAAAGATGATAGAGAACACTATGGCTTAGACTCGTTCTCATCTTCCCCAATGACTAACATGAAGGCTGACTCTAAAACCTTAGCTAGGGAGTACACACAGTCCCTGTCTACCCAGGGGGCCCATATAACATCCCAATTTTTGCAAAGTACCGGCTCATTGCAACTGAATCTGACAACATACCAGGCAAATCCTCAGGAAAACCATCTGGGTACAATCTTACAACTGGTATGGATGCCTATCGATGAGTTGGTAGAGATGAAGAAGCAGATTGAAGAGTTTATAGAGAAAGGTTTCATTAGACCTAGTTCGTCTCCATGGGGAGCGCCTATTCTGCTTGTCAGGAAGAAAGACGGAAGTCTAAGGATGTGCATTGATTATCGTGCTCTTAATGAAGTGATGATAAAGAATAAGTATCCGTTGCCCAGGATCGATGATTTCTTTGATCAGTTAAGAGGAGCTGGAGTTTTCTCTAAGATAGATCTTTGATCAGGATATAATCAGTTCAAGATTCGTGCGGAGGATGTTCCTGAGACTATGTTCTCTACGTGATATGGACATTATGAGTTTACGATCATGTCTTTTGGATTAACCAATGCTCATGCATATTTCATGAACATGATGAATAAAGTTTTCATGGAATATTTGGACAAGTTTGTTGTCGTGTTTATAAATGATATACTTTTTTACTCTAAGTCGGATGAAGAGTGTGCGGAACATTTCAGATTAGTTCTTGAAAAGCCGTAAAATAGCTATATGCTAAGTTTAGCAAGTGTTATTTTTGGAAAGAGAAGGTTGAATTTCTTGGACATGTGATGACTGCTAAAGGAGTTGCTGTCGACCCAAGCAAAGTGGAAGCAATGTTGCATTGAGAACAACTGAAGACAGCTACCCAGATCCGTAGTTTTCTGGGAATGGCAGGATATAACCGTCGATTTATCAAGGGATTTTTGATGATTGCTAGACCGCTTACGCAGTTGTAGAAAAAGGAGGAGAAGTTTGCATGGGCACCAGAGTGCGAAGAGTTTTTAGGAATTAAAGAAGCGTCTAACGACAGCACCAGTGTTAGTGTTGCCCGATGTTCAGAGTAGCTTTGATATATGTTGTGATGCTTCTAGACAAGGTTTTGGATGCGTATTGATGGAAAATAGTAAGGTTGTTGCTTATGCATCAAGGCAGTTGAGGTCGTATGAGGAGAATTATCCAACGCATGATTTGGAATTCGCTGTCGTAGTGCATGCTTTGAAGTTGTGGCGTCATTATCTCATCAGTAATAGATGTGAGATATATACAGACCACAAGAGTTTAAAATATATCTTTACTCAGTCATATCTCAATATGAAACAAAGGAGATGGTTGGAGCTGATAAAGGATTACAATGTGGGAATCCATTATCATCCTGGAAAAGCTTATGTGGTAGCTGATGCTTTGAGTCGTAAAAGCCAAACTGCTGGTTTGTTAGTATAGAAGGATCAGTCTAAGCTATGCAACGAATTTCAAAAGCTAAAATTGGAAGTTGTTCCAAAAGGATTTCTAGCTGCTTTAGAAGTAAAGCCGATGTTAGAAGATCAGATTAGAGAAGGTCAACAGGATGATAAAAAGATCAATATAATCAAGTCTAAGAAGGAGGCTTAGCCAAGGATTTTACTTTGGATGGTCAAGGTACTATCTGGTGTTGGAAATATGCCATAGAGGCAATCATAGAAATGATTATACTTCCATAAATGTTCATGAACTATGAGATTGTTCTTTGAATAACATCATGGATATTGATTAACAAAGTGCGTGACTTGTTTGTGAAACTCTGTATTCGTCTTTATGATGTTCATTCTAAAAGGGGTCCCTAGTCGATAATCATATGAGGACATATATGAGTAGACTAGCATATGTATTGGTCGATGACGATGTTTCACAGGTCATAGATATGGAGATATCAAACCAATAATATGGACACATGTTATAGAACATGGTGTTGGACATCGACCCACTATGAGACACTGTGAGTACGTTGTATTCTTTCATGTCATCAGTTGATCACATATACGATATGTATGCTATATCCTTTGACTTGAGATCGTCGCATGTTCTCGGGATGCGTAATGGCTTACTTAGGGGTCGTCAAATGCTACTCCGTAACTGGGAAGTTATAAAGATGACTTTCGGGTTTGTCATGAAACATGCTGTGAGGCATGGTCAATCAAGATAGGATTTGCCCCTCCATACAATGGGAGAGATATCTCTAGGCCTCTCGAGTGGTTGGATTCTAGAAAATGCATGGCCATGCTACTCGAGTAAAGAGTTACTCGAGTCATCGAGTTAACTCGAGGTATTTGGGGATTCCGAGTCACGGCATCGAGAAAGAGTGATCGAGCCATCCAAACAAGGATGATAACAACTCGCCTTGGGTTTGACTGATATCGTGAGGCCTAAGCATGTCATCCAAGCAAGTTGTAACCTTTAATCATGTTGAACCTATATTTGCAAAAGTATTTTATTTCATACAAATTGCTTGTTATTTCTTTACAAATGTTATTTACTGGGAATAGCTAAATACCTATTTGTCATTATTCCACCTTGATTATTTGAATACTCTATATCCATTGTTACTCTAGGTTGGGACATTATTAGTTGGACATTGCTGCATTACCAACAATTGGGTTATCATACCTATGCTTAGACATGCTTGGTTGTACGATGGATTCATATCACCTAATGTAATATTAATAATTTTGACTTAATGAGATATGGAATTGTGGTGGGTAACCAATGTATTAAATTTTGTTGTTCTATGGCAGGATATGTTATTGGTCTTAGTTAAACAAAATAGTTTTCACTTAGGCAAGTGATCGTGCAATAAAGGGGTAAAATAGTTTTCATAAAATATTTCAAGGTGGAATTGTTGATAAATGAATGAGGAGTTTGCTAGAGATTTTGATGTCTAAAGTTAACACCGGTGAGTTCAGTGGTTTGATGATTGATTTTAGATAGTGATTGGGTGAAGCCTCACCGATCTGTTCATGTTGCCTACCATTGATTTACTAGTTATTTACTCCCTCTGGTTCACAAAAACTTGTTGGTTTGGGATACGTGCAAGCAAATTTTTAAAATTTTAGCTATCAAAATCTTTCTAAATATTTAGATTGGATGCATGAAAATTATATGTGTAGATTCGTTTTCGAAACGTACTTTCGTACTATTATAATTTTATTGCATTTTTTAAATATGTCCAATAGAAATTAGTGGTCAAAGTTGAGTTTTGGGGACCATGTCAATGTCCAAAACGATAACTATTTGTGACCGGAGGGAGTATTATATTTTCTTGGATATGCTTTGAATCTATTTATTGTATTTAAATTCAAGTTATTGCTTTCTGCAAAAGAACCATATGGCTATCCTTTATCAAGCCTTGCATGATTGAATATATTTGCATCATTTTCCATACATCTTGCTGAGTACTTTTTGTACTCATGGCTTATACACCTTTGTTGATCAGTTGCTGAGGAATGACTAGGAAATACAGAATTCTACGAGGAGGACTGTGAAGATTACGTGAACTAGGAAGGTGTTTCCCCAAATGATTAACTGTGGCATGTCAAATGGCCCAAGTTATCTTATTTCTGCTACAAGAATTTATTTGTTTCTTAACCCTTTAAGGCATAGTTGTGTAAACTTTGACCATAAGGTCCGTTGCTATTATTTAATAATAATTCGTTGTATGGAATGATATTTCATCTATGTTGCTACTGTATCCACTAACTTGATCCTGGACTAGTGCATTATACACAGAGTTTTGGATTTTGTAATATGGGTCCCAACACAGACCCATGCTAACATGGCATGGCGTCACCCAACAAGTGTCGACCACCTAGTCATCCATGTCAGCTCAATGCTGCACAGAACCAAAAGGTCACCAACGCTGCTCTTCGGCGACTCCGGTCATCTCCCTAGAGAGCTCTCGACCTAGCAAAACATCTAACACGGATGTCGCAGGTTTCGGTGACCTCCGGTGATGGCGACATCCATGGAAGGGGCGGTGACTTCACAGTGATGATGACTTCCCTACACACTCTCATCGATATATCATGAACATCAGCTAGAACATGACGAGGCGATCATGATGGGGTAGACCAAGACTATAGTAACTCAGCACCGATGGTAAATCGATGACTTTCCTTCCACAGCAGTGCGCACAAACAAACTCAGATTTCAGCTTAAGACAGCGACTCAAAGCAAATTGCTGTAGGGTTTAAGTTCATCACCTCCAGGCGATCACTGGGCACACCTTAAATAGCCCTAGGATTTCGTGCTCCACCTAGAATGGAGATGGTGTTTGCGGCGAACATGGCTATGAAAAGTATCCAACTCGAACATGAAAGAGAGGACTCTGACAGGTGGGACCAACCTATCAGCATCTCGCGCGGTTACTGGCCGATGGACCGGGTTGCGACACTGAGCAAGCTAGGCCACATGGACCTAGGACGGATGGGCTCACTCGGGTTGGGTTTCGGCTCAAAAGCTTTTCTGAAATTTTAAATACTTATTTGTTTTTTAAAATATAGAAAATGCTAATAGGCTTCAAATAAATAGCAAATAAATTTAGAAAATTCTATAAAATACTTTAGAGCATATAGAACCCGAATAAAATAATCTTTACAATTATTAGCTAGAAAATTAATAATATTATATCCTTTTTGGATTAGGGAAAATCCATATTATGATTCAATTAGCAATAAAAATTTTGAAAATTCATAAAAATGCTAAAACACATCAAACCAATTGGAAGCAATTTGAGGTCTTCTCTGTTTTCCCGGTGCTACCGGCCAGAACGAGTAAAAATGAATGAGTGTACTTTGATGGATTTATTGCACATCTTTGTGGGCATTGGTATGTGAGGAGTTTCCTTGTTTTTGATGGTTGCAGGACGACGGTGCTAGGTCATGGTGAGGCGAAGGATGGCCGGGACTAGGCAAGGAGCGTCAGAGGTCCAAACGGTCGGGGATCGCCGGAAGATGATCGGAGATGGAGTCCGTGGAAACTATGAAGACAAGGAATGGATGTGATGCTAGCTAGATGCTGCTCGGATCTATGAGGGCCGTCGGATTGCGGTCTAGTTGATAGGATAGCGGGTCTAGTTAGTGTGCTTTGAGAACCGTGCAAGAAAACCCATTATGTGTTGTGGGTTTTGGGTGAACCCTTGCATGGCTGGTTGAGTGGATTAATCCTAGCCCTTGATGGATGCTCTAAGGTTTAGAGGCTCATCCAAGGGTGGTAGGTGGCCCAAGAGTTGTATAAATAGGGGTGGAGGGGTAGCTTTCCCCCCTTGAAGGTTTTGAGGTTTTTGATGCTCCATTGAGCTTTGCCCACATGAAATGTGAGGCTTTGTAACCTCTCCTTCCAGAAATGAAATGTTCTTCATTTATGTTTATGTTTCATTTCCTTTACGCATTTATATTATGCATTTAAATTACGCAATTTAAATTCAGCATTTACTTTCCTGCATTTACATTCTCGCAATTTACTATATCGCAATTTGGATTTGCCTCCCCTCCTTCTAAATGATGTTCTTATAGGATGTTTTGAGGGTGTTCATATGGTTTTACATCTTTCTTGCACCCAAGGATAGACTAGAGATCAAGTTTTTATCAAATTGAAAATCTGTCCAGAACTTGTTCTTCGCGCAGCAGTCAGTCTTTGATTTTTATAAAAATCTATAAAAACTAATTTTTAAGTGATTCTTGTTGGAGAATGTGAAAAACTCATATATTCATCTCTGGAAATATTTGTGAGTCCACTGGTTACACCGTTTGAGTGCTATGAAGTGAAAACCGAGCGTCAAACATTCTGGTTGAAGTTCCTGACTGTCTGTAATGCTTGATTTTTCATGTTTATTCTACAAAGTTTTTTGAGGTGATTTTTGGTGGAGTGTTTTAATACTCAACTGCTAACAGGGAGAAAAATTCCCACAAATTTTAGAGTAACATAAACTCACCAACCACCTGTTCCAATTGAGGACAATTTCTGGAAAATCTGCTTTTACTTTTCTAGAAAGAGACTTTGGTGTTTTAGCTTTATCTCTTTTAGAAAAGTAGTCTTTGAGTTGATTCCTCTTTGTTTGAACACTTGACAACCAGGATTGTGATTAAAAATCCCTCACATGATTCATGGTTCTCATCCATGTAAGCTAGGGGTACACATAGTTGTCTAATTGTTCAGGTTTTGGAGGGTGTGCGAATATGAGAAACACCAGTTTGAAGGAAAATCTTTGGGTGTTTCAGATTTTTATTGCGAGATTGCTTGGAGTACTTTGAGTAGGAGAAAAATCTATTTGGGATCATTCACCCCCCCTCTGATCACCATTTCGATCTTTCACCTAGGGTTGTGTGCAGCCAGGAAGGGGAGCACACAACTTGGGCTTGGGCCCCAACACACTTACAAGGCCCGAAACAGCCTAAAATAGTGTTGTAGTATATTGTTTTGATGATTCCGACTAATCCACAATGAATTTAGGGCTGGGACCAGATCCAATATCCATTGGAAAGACCTTGTTGTAAGCTTTCTATCAAGTATAAGAACACTCCAATCGGATGACGTATGCAAAAGTTATGCTCATTTTACTTCAGGCTGGTATCCGGAGGCCAAATTGGATTCCAGAACGTGATGGATTTGATCTCTTTCCATTCTTGGCTCATGGATGACGTGTTGGAGTTGGTCCAACCTGTTAGTTTTTTGGCCCAATAAATCTCAAGGCCCATGTGCAATACTAGGAGTTATGAGGACATTTGTCCCACATGGGTAGTTGAGAGAAGGTTTGACCAACTTAAATAGCTTGGACTCGTGTCCATCTATTGTGAGGTTGGAAAAAGGAAAAGGCGGTGCCACACGCGCATGCACGCCGAGCTGAGCCGAGTCGTGGCGTGGCGTGGCGTGGCGTGGCGTGTGCGAGTCGAGATGAGACGTGCACGTGCGCGGCGCAGGCCAGTCCGGATGTGATGTGCAGGGCGGGAGCTGTTTGTTTTTGCCGTTTCAGTGATCAATGTGGCTAGTTTATGATCAGTAACCACCGTCAGTTACCAGTAACGGACGTGGTTGATGGCTGGCTCATAATCAACGTCGGTTACTTGTAACTGACATGGTTAATCGAACGTTACCTGGTTGATGGCCTCCTCTCCTAGTGCCTATAAAAGGGCGCCCTTCTCTCCTGTGTAAACGAAAGAGACAACACCAGTTCCTCCTCCTCATCCCGCTGTTGTGCTGTCGCCTAGGCATTCCCGGCTCTGTCTCCTGTGCGCACAGGAACCAGAGTGACCAGGCCTCTAGAATCGTCGTTCTCTTGCATTCCTGTTGCGGGATAGAGAGCGAATACGATTTTTGGGGAACGCGAAGACCACGTGACTGCTCCTTGTGTTCGACTACATCGTCTACTGTTTGCGGAATCGGCACTGCAACAACCGTCTACACTGCTTCAAGTTCGTTCGACTACTACGACAAACTGCGATCATGTCGACTGATATGCAGAATAGCGCCTCTGGTGCCACCGGCAGTGGCCCCACTCAAGGGTATAATCTGGAGACCCTTCTGTTGAGTTATACACTTGCTGTTTGCTATGTGATCACCATGCTAGATGTCATGTTATATAATGTTTTTATGTGGATTAAATTAAACCGAAAAGTGCATATTTTCTCAACAATCCAAAAATCGTATTATAGGAATTTTTCGGTTACTAGCTTCGCTACTGCATTGAAGCCCAACGTGTTCGATGGAGCGAACTACAAACATTGGCGTGCAAGGATGATTCTTTGGTTAACTGCCATGAACGTGTATTATGTGGCACAAGGCAAGCCTGAAGGGGCGCTATCTCCTGATGAGGAGAAAGTGTTTGAGGCTGTCGATAATCTATTCAGAGGTGCCGTTATAAGCATTCTAGTTGAAGACCTAGTGGATGTGTACATGATCTTATCTTCTGCTAAACAAATGTGGGATGCTCTTGAGGCCAAGTTTGGGGTCTCAGATGCAGGCAGTGAGCTGTACGTCATGGAGCAGTTTCATGACTACAAGATGGTCGATGACCGTTCTGTAGTAGAACAAGCTCATGAGATTCAGTCGCTTGCGAAGGAGCTTGAGCACTTTCCATACGTATTGCCTGACAAGTTTGTGGCAGGGTGCATCATTGCGAAACTTCTCTTGGAGGGATTTTGCCACTTCTCTAAAACATAAGAGATAAGAGTTCAGCGTCGCTGACTTGATTGGGTCTCTTGATGTTGAGGAGAAGGCGAGGGCAAAGGATATTCGTGGAAAGGGATATGAGGGAAATTCCAGTGCCAATTTGGTGCAGAAAAGGAATTTTCAATCCCAAAAGAAAAATAAGAACAAGGCTGATAACAAGAATAAAGCCAACCAGACTACTAGCTTCAAGAAGAAGAAGAATAAAGGGAAGGGAGACTGCTTTGTATGCGGCAAACCTGGCCATTGGGCTAAGGAATGCACTGAGCGCAAAGACAAGCAGAAAAAGTCTGCCAACATTGTCATTGGTATCTTCAAGAGGAGCATCCGGCACGCAATAAGAAACTCTTGTTCTTTCTTGTCATTCACCAGATTGGTGGGTTGACACTGGGGCCAATATACATGTATGTGCTGACAAATCTCTGTTTTCTTCTTACCAGATCACAAGGACTTCCTCCGTGCTGATGGGTAATGGATCGCAAGCATTTGTGCATGGGGTCGGCACGATTGATTTGAAGTTCACTTCAGGCAAGGTCGTGCAACTGAAGAACGTGCAACATGTACCTACGATTAATAAGAACCTTGTCAATGGATCTCTATTATGTAGAGATGGTTATAAGCTAGTTTTTGAGTCCAATAAATGTGTTGTATCCAGATTTGGATCTTTTATTGGTAAAGGCTATGAGTGCGAAGGTTTGTTCCGCTTTTCGTTATCAGAAATGTGTAATAATGTGGTGAATCATGTATGTGATGATGAGTCTAATGTTTGGCATTCACGACTTTGTCATATTAATCTTGGTTGCATGACGCGGCTTGCCAGTATGAGTTTAATTCCAAAGTTTACCTATGTCAAAGGTTCTAAGTGACAATTATGTGTGCAATCTAAGCAAACTCGCAAGCCTCACAAGGCAGCAAAGGCGAGGAGTTTGGCACCATTAGAACTAGTTCACTCGGATCTATGCGAGATGAACGGTGTGTTGACAAAAGGCAGAAAGAGATATTTCATGACTTTAATAGATGATTCTACTAGATATTGCTATGTGTATTTGCTGAAGTCAAAAGATGAGGTATTTCACTTTTTTAAATTCTATAAAGCTGAAGCAGAAAACCAACTTGAGAAAAAGATTAAGCGAGTTAGGTCCGATCGCGGTGGAGAGTATTTCTCAAATGATTTCAATTTATTCTGTGAGGAACACGGTATAATTCATGAGAGGACATCGCTCTATTCACCGCAGTCTAACGGGATTGCGGAAAGAAAGAACCGCACTCTAACTGAAATGGTTAACGCCATGTTAGAAACAGCGGGACTTTCCAAGGAATGGTGGGGTGAGGCTATATTGACTGCGTGTCATGTCCTAAATAGAGTTCCTACAAAGAATAAAGAGATAACCCCGTTCGAGGAATGGGAAAAGAAAAGATTAAATCTCTCTTACTTACGAACTTGGGGTTGTTTGGCTAAGGTCAATGTGCCAATCCCAAAGAAGCGTAAGCTTGGACCAAAGACCGTGGACTGTGTCTTTCTTGGGTATGCCTTTCACAGCATTGGGTATAGGTTTTTAATAGTGAAATCTGGAGTACCCGATATGTATGAGGACACGATAATGGAGTCCAGAGATGTCACATTCTTTGAGGATGTATTTCCAATGAAAGAAACACCTAGCTCTAACCAAGAACCTATCTTCTCTTCTGAGCCTATCATTCCAATAACGCACGTTGAACCTTCACTTGAAGAGAATCCTGTAGATGAAGACAATGAAGCACCTCGTAAGAGTAAGAGACAAAGGGCTGTAAAGTCTTTTGGTGATGACTTCGTTGTATATCTAATGGATGACACTCCAAGAACCATTGAAGAGGCATAATCATCTCCTGATGCTGACTATTAGAAGGAAGCAGTACGGAGTGAAATGGATTCTATTATGTCTAATGGAACTTGGGAGGTTGTCGAACGACCTTATGGGTGCAAACCTGTAGGGTGCAAGTGGGTGTTCAAGAAAAAGCTTAGGCCTGATGGTACAATTGAAAAATACAAGGCAAGGCTTGTGGCTAAGGGTTATACCCAGAAAGAAGGAGAGGATTTCTTCGATACTTACTCACCTGTTGCTCGATTGACCACAATTCGAGTGCTACTTTCTCTGGCAGCGTCTCATGATCTTCTCGTTCATCAGATGGACATTAAGACGGCTTTCTTAAATGGAGAGTTAGATGAGGATATCTTTATGGATGAGCCAGATGGGTTTGTAGCAAAATGTCAAGAAGGCATGGTGTGTAAATTGTTGAAATCTCTATATGGCCTTAAACAAGCACCTAAGCAATGGCATGAGAAGTTCGACAGGAATTTGACATCTACTAGCTTTGTTGTGAACGAAGCTGACAAATGTGTGTACTATCGCTATGGTGGGGGCGAGGGAGTGATTTTGTACTTATATGTCGATGACATATTGATCTTTGGGACTAGCCTTAATGTGTTAAGGAAGTCAAGGACCTTTTGTCCAAAAGCTTTGAGATGAAAGATCTGGGAAAAGCTGATGTTATCCTAAACATAAAGCTAGTGAGAGAAGGTGATGGTGGGTTTACACTTTTGCAATCCCACTATGTGGAAAAGATCTTGAGTCGCTTTGGTTTTAGTGACTACAAGTCAGCTCCAACACCTTATGATGCTAGTGTGATTCTACGGAAAAACAAAGGGATAACAAGAGATCAATTGAGATATTCTCAGATAATTGGTTCTCTTATATACTTAGCTAGCGCTACAAGGCCTGACATCTCATTTGCTGTCAGCAAACTGAGCCGGTTTGTCTCAAACCCGGGAGATGATCATTGGCATGCTCTTGAAAGAGTGATGCACTATCTACATGGTACTATGAGTCTTGGTATTCATTATACCGGGTACCCAATGGTACTAGAGGGATACAGTGATTCTAATTGGATATCTGATGCTGATGAGATAAAAGCCACAAGTGGATATGTGTTCACACTTGGAGGTGGCGCTGTTTCATGGAAGTCTTGCAAGCAGACCATCTTAACGAGGTCAACAATGGAAGCAGAACTCACAGCATTAGACACCGCCGCTGTTGAGGCTGAGTGGCTTCGTGAACTCCTAATAGATTTACCGGTTGTTGAAAAACTGATACCGGCTATCCTAATGAACTATGATAATCAAACGGTGATTGTCAAGGTGAATAGTTCTAAGGACAACATGAAGTCGTCGAGGCATGTAAAGAGGCGTTTGAAGTCTGTCAGGAAAATGAGAAACTCCGGAGTGATAGCGTTGGACTATGTCCAGACGGCTAAAAACTTGGCAGATCCCTTTACTAAGGGACTATCACAGAATGTGATAGATGAAGCATCGAGGGAGATGGGCTTGAGACCCACATAAGTCACACCTTAGTGGTAACTCATCCTATGTGATCGGAGATCCCGTGAAGTAGGGTGGTGAAACAAGCTATTGGTTGACTGGGAGGAGAGTACTTTAGTACATAGCCCACTCCATTGGAGATGCATTACTCTCCTATTCTGTATGGCAGATTGATCATATCTTAATGTATTCCGAGTGGCTTATATAAGCAGAGATGTTGTCCTACAGAACATCTTATGAGGAATACACCTATATGAGCCTGACTGCTAGTCACAGTCTATGAGATTGGGTAATCTTTAGAAACTCATGAAAGGCCAAGGAGTATGACTTATACGCTCCAAACCGAGGGAATGCTTATAGCAGTCTAGTATCAGTAAAGGGCTTTGGTGAAACTTATTCGCACAAAACTGTCAATTCAAGGCATAGTCCATTGTTCAGTTGTGGATGAGTGTAACCTCTGTCCTAGGTGGATGTTCAACTTAATAGTCTCCATCGAAACATTGGTATATCAAACAACAGTGGAACTGAAAGTATTTCACATATGCCTTGGAATTTGGTGGGGATTGTTAGTTTTTTGGCCCAATAAATCCCAAGGCCCATGTGCAATACTAGGAGTTATGAGGACATTTGCCCACTTGGGTAGTTGAGAGAAGGTTTGACCAACTTAAATAGCTTGGACTCGTGTCCATCTGTTGTGAGGTTGGAAAAAGGAAAAGGCGGTGCCACACGCGCGCACGCGCGCTGAGCCGAGCCGAGCCGAGCTGTGGCATGTGCGAGTCAAGTCGAGTCGAGTCGAGACGAGACGAGACGAGATGAGACGAGACGTGCATGTGCACGGCGCAGGCCAGTCCGGACGTGATGTGTTGGGCGGGAGCGGTTTGTTTTTGCCGTTTTAGTGATCAATGTGGCCGGTTTATGACCAGTAATCGGCGTTAGTTACCAATAACAGACGTGGTTGATGGCTGGCTCATAATCAACGTCGGTTACTTGTAACTGACATGGTTAATCGAACGTTCCTGGTTGATGGCCTCCTCTCCTGGTGCCTATAAAAGGGCACCCTTCTCTCCTATGTAAACGACAAAGACAACACCAGTTCCTCCTCCTCATCCCGCTGTTGCGCTGTCGTCTAGGCATTCCCGGCTCTGTCTCCTGCGCGCACAGGAACCAGAGTGAGCAAGCCTCCGGAATCGTCGTTCTCTTGCGTTCCTGCTGCAGGATAGAGAGTGAATACGATTTTTGGGGAACGCGAAGACCGCGTGACTGCTCCTTGTGTTCGACTACATCATCTACTGTTTGCGGAATCGGCACTGCTACAACCATCTACACTGCTTTAAGTTCATTCGACTACTACGACAAACTGCGATCATGTCGACTGATCTGCAGAATAGCGCCTCTGGTGCCACCGGCACTGGCCCCACTCAAGGGTATAATCTGGAGACTCTTCTGTTGAGTTATACACTTGTTGTTTGCTATGTGATCACCATGCTGGATGTCATGTTATATAATGTTTTTATGTGGATTAAATTAAACCGAAAAATGCCTATTTTCTCAACACAACCTAGTGTGGTCATATCCGTAGTAGTGATGTTCTCATCATCCACCCCTTCTTGATTTTGAGTCATCCTCGACTCAAGCTCAGCTTTTAGCCCGTCCAGATAATCATCCACATAGCTCAACACTTCTTTCCAGTATATAAAGGCATGATGAATGCTAGCATTCTTAGATGCTTCCTTCCACCCTTGAAGGAAAATCATCCTCGGTTTTGGATAAGCTAGAAAAGAAGCAAGCAACAAAAAGAACAACGTGTACGCAGCATATATGTATATATCCCATATTTCATTGTTCTTTTGGTTTCGCGTAATGCTATTTACATAGTAGCAAATGAGTAAATCAAATTTAAGCAAAGCACCTTTCCTCAAAATTTTGCAACTCAATTTGTGATTATAAGTGAAGCATATAACAAAAATATTAACATGATTCAGTTTGCAACTTAATTTGCAAATATAAGTAAAGCACATATCTATCCCAATCCTTGGATAAAGAATACTTATGTTTTGTAAGCCTCGTTCAAAACATAGATGGGAAAAACTACAAGTTTTGGTAACAAGCATAGCTCATTCATATGTTCAGATTGTAAACAAGCAATATCAAACCATTCCAACAATGGTGACACAATTTTAATGGGCTTCCACTCATCAACTACATCATGCTGATTTGTAATACAAGTCAATGTACTAAAATTCGAACAATGAGGTAGCAAGTTATGGGTATCACACATATCAGGAAGATTTGATGGTTTCTCATATGAAACAAGCTGTTGCATACAACTAGGATTGCCCAAAACAACAAGCTTCAATTCAGCGAGTTTATCACAAGTTATGCATATTCTGTAAACAAGAAACTTGACATCTATGTCATAATCCCAAAATAAATTGAATTTAAAACAGTAGGCATATGTGCTAGATAAAGACTTAAGAGATGAAATTTGAAAAATTTTATCCATAGCACAATTCAAGCTAACAGGCTCATTTAACATGATATAGCACAAAACAGTGGCAGGGGATATTCTAGCTATCACTTCTATATGTGTAATCAGCACCACATGATCAAAATTATAAGCATGCAATTCATCACATGGTTCTACAATTGTGGCACAAGATGATAACTCACTAGAATTAAGTACAGCAGGAATATACTCACAAATTTGCTCCCTTTCTTGCTGTAAAATGAGATCTATACCATGGTCATTAGAATCCTCCTCAGAAGAAGTAGGTACCTCAAAACTTTCAATTGATAATGCAGGGTTTTGAGCTTTTAGCACCCCTTCTTCAAAAGTAACTTGCATATCACATGGAACAGCAACAACATAAATAACAGAAGTAGATTGGATTACGTTAGTACAATCATCCTCACAAGTGCTATCCTCTACTTCACTCGAATTTTCTAGTATTTCTTTCGCATGCTAAGGGTGTTTGCTCTCATTAAGGTTTTGTGCAGTGCATGCAATAGGATTAGCATTTAACTCTGTAGGAACTTGAACTGTGGTTGATTGTCTTCTCTGTATTTTTCTTTCACCTTTACGTGAAAGATTAAGCAAGCATGACATATAATTGAATTCTTTACAAGATATCATGATCTGAATATCAAAATCTAGTCCACAATAAAAGCTGTTCATCCTAGTTTTTTCTGTCTCTTCTAACCCACAACTCAAAGATCTACGCTGAAATTCTTGGTAGTATTCGTTCACAGTTTTACTACCTTGTTTTAGACGTTGCAATTCATTCCGTAATTAGTGAGCAATATATGAAGGAACAAATCTAACTCTCATAATTTTCTTCAATTTAATCCATGTGCTAGGAATGTCCTGATTTTTACACATATAATCATTCCACCAAAGAGCAGCAAAATCAATAAATCCACTAGTAACAACCCTAACCTTATCATGATCAGGAATTCCATTTTTATCAAATGATTTTACTACAGCTAATTTCCAAGTAAGATAACCTTCAGGATCACATTTATCACTAAAAATGGGTACGGTCAACTTACTTTTGTTACGTGTGCTATGTCATCGTACCTCCCATGGTGGTGAAACTGTTCTCGTATGTTCTTCATATCTCGGAGTGTGAACTACCTCTTCTCCTAGGATGCTATTGGCCCAACTACGACGTTGAGAACCTGCCATTGTTAGTGAAGACAAGAAACAAATCACAAATATATGTTCCTATCAAGTACTAGGATCTGGTGATTCAAAGTCTTTCACACTCAAGCTTTTACCATGTTCTTACAAATTCTTACCAACCAAACAGGTGGTAACCGGCGGCTGGTTCGTGATAAACACACTCAAGCTTGGCAAAGCGATTGCAAGGAGAACGGTACCTATTTGGCTTGTAGAAGGTGGAGCTTGGACAGGCAATATATATTTCCTATGCAATTTGATAATTCTAATTATTGTAATGATAAGTAATGACCCAAACTAGAATTCACAAGCCCTAGTTGCCGATCACAAGGATATAAGCGAATTACAAGACAACACACACGCAAAGATGATGGAATTTAATGCAACCAATGGAATGAGCTAAATAAAAATAATTTACGCAGCAAAGCTAATGTTGCATAAGTTATGGAGAGACACTAGCTAATTACTTCAGAAAAGGTAAAAAGGCACAAGATTTCTCACTAATTAATACAATTGCACAATCTGAAAAAAAATGAACACAAATTAGGGTTTTGCTCAATGTAGTGCTGCCGGCCACTATTCTGTTTTCTTTTCTTTTCATTTTTTTGGCCTTCTAGCTCTTTCTTTCTTTTTTTCCTTTCTTTTAGTGACTTTTGGCAAACATTAGTATGAACAAAGTTTTGAAATCCCTAACTCGATGTCACAATACGGTATGATATGATATTTCAAGATTTATGCAATGTATCAAGTAGAGCAGCCCTCAGCAATATCAACAAACTAATCTCAAATAGGATCAAAGTATTCATAAGGGATGAATTGGTTCCCAATGGTAGGTGTACTGATATTTTTGGGATTTTATGCTTTGTAGATGCTATTGTACTCAAAGGAACAAACTTAATCTTAGAACGATCCAAGAAACCCTAATTCAGTGTTTCTAGGGTAGCAGAGTTGTCGTCTAGATTAAAGTCTGAAAACGACTGAATTTGAAAGGTTCACTATGGAAAGAATTGAAGCTTATATCCTCAGCTTTCAATAGAGTACAATAACATGCAATTTCTAACTCGGGTGTGAAAGTTATGGCTAAAAAATCAAACACCGCATAATTGTCCCAGTTTTAGCCTGACGAGACCGATTTCGAATCCGAATTAAATTCGATTTGAATGAATCTGAATCACAAAGGACACCCAAAAACGTTTTTGTAAAGGACTCTATAAGGATTCAGGAAAGTATAAAAAAATTTCAATCAGAGTTCAGACGTGAGAATTATGATCAAAATACCGAACTGATCCGGATTGGAAGTACAACTTGCTTCACCAACTTTGACGTTCAGATTAAACAAATTTGGGTCCAGAATTAGAGTCCGTGCCCAACTAGATTTTTGTAGAGTTCATTCCTAGATTTTAGGAAAGTGTTAAAACACTAGAATCCGAGCTCGTATGTGAAAGTTATGAACAAAACAATATATTGGACAGGTTGAAATAAAAGGTACGCGAAGGAAAAACGATCAGCAGCTAAAACAAGGACTCTAATGGATCAAAACCTAACAGAACACACTAAAATATCAGATTGAATCTAAAGGTTGAATTTTTGTGGAGTAATTTTCAATTTAGGATAGAAAAAAAACTAATCTAAGGTACTGAAATTCTCGCCGATTAACGAAAGCTCTGATACCATCTGATGAGGCTAAAGGATGTCCTGATCTTTCGGTGAGATGGATAACTATCGATTAGTGGAGACGACCCTCATGATCCAGACTACGATAAAAACACGACCGACAGTAAGCAATCGCTAAACCAAACTCCGAGTTGTTATCAACTGTGCCAAAACCCGGTTGACCTGATCACGAAGATCAATTCCTACAAGCAATCGAAGAACAAGTAAGAACAAAGCAAAAGCAATCTGAAATTACAAATATAATTGAAGTATTGATATGGGGTTCCGAAGCACGGTATTGCTGTTGATCTCGCCGAACAAGAGAATACCAAATAGTTTCACCAAGGAAAACTACAACTAAACAAAACCCAAGTGTCTAAAGCAGTGGCTACTGAGTATACGAGAGAGAGGAACGTCCTAGGGTTGTGTGCAGCCAGGGGGCGCACACAACTTGGGCTTGGGCCCCAACACGCTTACAAGGCCCGAAACAGCCTAAAACATTGTTTAGTATATTGTTTTGATGATTCCGACTAATCCAGAATGAATCTGGGGCTGGGACCAGATCCAATATCCATTGGAAAGACCTCGTTGTAAGCTTTCGATCAAGTATAAGAACACTCCAATCGGATGCCGTATGCAAAAGTTATGCTCGTTTTACTTTAGGCTGATATCCGGAGGATGAATTGGATTTCAGAGCGTGACGGATTTGATCTCTTTCTTTTCTTGGCTCATGGAGGACGTATTGGAGTTGATCCAACCTAGTGTGGTCATATCCGTGGTGGTAATATCCTCATCAGAACCTATATGTTAGCATATGTTGAGAGCAGTGGTCATAGGATAGCAGATGAACCATAACTATATTTTTTATAATAGTAAAGATTTGCAATAAATAAAAACACTTTATAAAAGAAAAGAAAAAGGAAACATGCCGATATTGTCCTGCCTCTCGCGCCCGGATCCGCGACCTCACGGTTGCACTCGCACCACAACGCCTCCATGGTCTACGCCGCAGCCGCCCCTCACGCCGCGGCGGCGCCGCCAGCCGCTGATCACCACCACCCCAACTGCCCCCACCCCTACACCTACCCTTACCCCTATTCTGCGTACCATCGGCCAGCCCCCACCGCCGATCCCTCCGCCGCCGCTTCGTCCTCCTGCTACTACCACAACCCTGCCGCCACGGCCGCCGCCGCCGGCGCTCCGTACGATCCTTACGCTGCATACCAGTACTATGTTCCCCAAGCGCCGGTTGGGGGTGGGAGTGGTGCGGGCCTGGCGGGGTACTACTTCAGCGCCAGCGAGGCGTCTCAGGCTCCCGCTGCGTCTGCGGCTCAGGCTGCTCCGGCGGGGGCGGCGGCGGAAACGGGGAAGGAGGCGGGGTCCGCGGGGAAGCACTTCGGGTTTGATTCCCAGCTCTACGCGCAGGTCAGGGCGCTCCCTGCTTCCGTTTTGATGCAAATTTCGTAGATTTCTGGTCGTGTGCGTTGAATTTGTGTGGATTTGTGAGTGTTATTGTTAGATATTGAGAGGGCATTGTTAGGAATCTAAGAGCTAAGTAGGAATTGGAGGCTTGTTGGTGATTTGCTTGCTAAGCTATTAGTTGTTCTTCGAACAGTTTGGCTTTAGGTGTTCGGGAAAAAAAACTAGTTTGACGTTAGATGGGGAATAGCCAAGTGCAACGGTAAATCTAGCCTCTAGATGACCTGATTGGTGACTTTGGTTCGGTAACCAATCAATGGCGTTAGCCTGAAATGGATTTTGGTGATTCGACAATGTTCTGCTTTCTTGCATTATTAGTTCTTGATTTGGGAATTGTGGCACTGCAAAATCACACTCTTTCAGGCTAGCTGGAAAATTAAATTACGTGGTATGCAAATTGTTTCCTTGCATCTTAAAGTAGCAATCCGGTTCATGGACGAGCAAGAAATACAATGACCCTTCTCTCCTAACCTTGGCTAAAAGTCTTCTTATCCTAAAAATATTAATTGCGAAATAGGTCGCTCCATATGAGGTAGCAGTGCAACAGCATCACATTATAGAAGAACCAGACCACCGTGATGGAAAATTGCTTTTAAAAAGCCTGTTGGTCTCATGGATGCAAGAAGCTGGAGATGGAGATGCAAACAATGAGCAGGACTATGAGGGCATGATCTACAAAGAGAGTTGTCTGCCTGTCTTACCCTACAAACCCAAGCAAAGGAGCCCAGAAAATATTAGATGATGGTTACCTGTACCTTTAATATTCTGTAGGACCTGACATCAATTCTGCCCATTGATCTGCTGATTCACATAAATTTGTTTCATCCCAAAGGCCCAAGCCCCTTTGTGTAACATTGGTGTATATATCTTGTTTGAAATTAAGTGGGCATTTCCGTGCGCGCATGTGTGTGTTATGTATGCGTGTGTGTTGCCTGAGATTAGCCAGCCAAGCTACAAGTTGTCTGGCTTACCAATGTTGTGTATGTGTGTTGGCTGAGATTAACCGGCCAAGCTACAAATTGTACGGCTTACCAATATTGAATGATAAAAAATTCAGAAATACGATTTTGCTAAAATGTTGGAGCAAATAATTGAAATGCTACGGGCATCTATCTAGATACTTCTGTTTTATACCTCATGATAGTTTCAGTGATGTTCTGTAAAGTTCATATTCAGCTCAGGGTAATTTCCTGATGCCGGTTGCTAGAGTGGTGTTGAGCCGCATATGTAGTAGTCCTTGTTTTAGTACAAAGCCAGAGCTGAGACCTAATAAAGTAATGGACGAAGTGAATATTAAATACTGCTAGTAATTAGCGATGTGTGCTGGCTCGCCACACAACACAGCAGCAGGATAAACCTTTTTGTCAGAACGTGGACCTGAGCAAAGACACCATACCTGTGAAAATCATGAGTGGAAAAAATGTAAAAAAAGGTAAGTGAAATCAACTAAAAAAAGGGAAAAAACTTTTATCTATACATGTTGCAAAGGATAAGAGACCAATCCAGTGGTCTGTGAAAAGCTTCAGGGTTGCATCTGACCTGCTGCCAAGGACTAACAATTTTTTTCTTCTATGCTCTTAACATGTTAGGTATCATGCCAATTGTCTCCCGTTGTATGCTTTTCTGGCTGTTGTCAAACACTAAATGTTCCATAGATACATCTGTTTAGCTCATTTGCCGTATGCATTCTTTCTGAGGATATGCAATCCATATATAGAATGAAAGGGATGAAGATTGTATTTAGGATTATGATTATATATGCTTGTTGGCTGAGCAGAGATTGATCATTTTTAATTCCCTATACTCGTTTTTTAGATTTATTCCCTTAAGTATATGTTTCACCTTTTTAACACATCAATGCATCATGGCTCTGTGATCTTCAATCATTTGCCAACCTTAATCCTTTATTAATATCTTGCATTTCTGTTTGTGTATCAATGGTTGTCAATGTGTATCATATTGTACTAAAGGGGTCAGTAAGTTACATCTTGCATTCAGTTATGCTGTTCAGATTGGTTCACCTTAATTGTATCTGCTGATTAGTTGCTGTATTTAATTTCTCATTCCTTGCTATTAACTCCAAAACTACGATGTCTCTATAGGTAGCAGCCACGAGAGCTTCAAATGGAATGGCACCACGGGTTGCAGCCACAAGCATGCACCATGCCCAGTGGAATGTCCATTTCAGGCATCCTCTGCCAAAGAACGTTTTGAGGAAGCACATAAAGAAAAAGCCGAAGGTTGTGCAACAGGCAAACTGTGAGGTCTGCAAGATTCAATGCGATACCCTAGATGTTCTCAAGATCCATAAGCAGGGGAAGAAGCACAAGAAAAACTTGGAGAAGTTACAAGACTCAATCACCCCTAAACCAGTAAAGCCTCCAAATAATGCTGTTGGAGCAAACGTGGCACCTGCTGCTGTCTCTAACAGTATGGTGCCAGCTGTACACCTGAAGAAGAA
Source organism: Otatea glauca (assembly GCA_036346275.1). NCBI lineage: Eukaryota > Viridiplantae > Streptophyta > Magnoliopsida > Poales > Poaceae > Otatea > Otatea glauca. The sequence goes on from CM070730.1 coordinate 31,157,322, forward strand.
GAAGAAGAAGAAGAGCGACTCAGCAACCCCAGAAGACCTGGAGGTGAAGAAGAGACGAGTACTTGAGGCTGGAGCAGCTCAAGGTGAAGTGAAAATATGCACGGTGTGCAATGTTGTTGTCAATAGCCAGAAGGTTTACGAGTTTCACCTAGCTGGGCAGAAGCACCAAGCCATGGTACAGAAGCCACAAGCTCAACATTTAGTCTGAGATGAAAAGCAGCTATTCTCGCTCATTTTTCTCTGGTCTTTTTTTTTAGTTCTTCTGAAGGGTCAACAGAAACCAGTATTCACAAACTCATGCCATCTGTTGCGCTGGTAGCTAGCTTAGTGTTCACCAATCTCTCTGTTACATTTCCAGTAATCTCCTTGTAGTGTAGCAAAAATGTCAGAAGAGACTTTTGCCTGCCGCAGATAAGTAGTGGAAGTTGGAAGTAGAGATCGTCATGTACTTGTCTCCCAGGTTCTTGTTAGCAAGTTTGAGATTGCAGATTGATGCATGTGATGCTCTTGCAACAAATTGAGATTGCAGATTGATGAATGTGATACTCTTGCTATGTGAATTTACTGCCCTCCAGTTTAATGTCATAATGTGCATTCGAAATTGTGTATTGCAACATCGCATGAGAGTTATACAAGATGATCGTGTTCGTTGTAGCACTTGAGAGGATTTTTTTCACACTTGGCACCGTTGAAACGCAACATGAAAAATTATCATTATTATCTCACTGACACGAGTCCAATTTAGCGCTAGTACTACCTAACATTAATTTCCAGTGCTGTAGAGCAAGGTTACAAATTTCGTTTTCGGATCACATCTTGTAGGCGGTCGAAATTTGAAATTTCGGTCAAAATCCAGTCGAAATTCAAAAACCAAATTTTAAAACCGGTATTTTTTTTAGGTCGGCAAAACCAATATTTCAGCCGAAATCATCGAAATTCAGCCCTTTATCAAACCCCTGTGAAATGGTATCCTGAGGCTACAAAAAATATGAAGAAAAAATCATGAAAGCATTTATCTACATTTTCTTTGTTTAAATGCAAAATACTAAGTATTAGCACATAAAAAAGATTTGAAAGTGAAGAATTATGGCAATGAGCCACACTTATGAGTTCTTATGTGTCAAGAACTCAAGATAGCATCCGGTTAAGTGAAGCAAACGTCATTCAACTGAACTTATCCTTACTCCTCAGTGGGCATTGGTCCAAACGATAGGTCCTGTGCAAGCTCAACCCCACCAATCGTGACATTTTTCACCTTGAAATTAGAGCAACCAATGGTCATATCATATTAGAGCAACGATGGATCCCTGGCCGTCAACACGATAGTGACGCCTTTGCTAGCCAGCTGCCGGCACACCTATGAATGACAATGAGGAGGACGTACTAATCCATTTGTTCCCTTCAGTAACCACAACAATCCTATGAATGACAATGAGGAGGATGTACTAATTAGCCACCATAACTCCAAATTATATAGTGCCAGAGTTGAGATAAGTTTGGAATTTTGTCATAGCTTGATCGGCCAAAATTTTGGCTAAGTCTGGAAATTTACTGTGACTTGGATATGTAAGTTAGGGTTTAGGGTTATATAATTTGTATATGTATTTTTTTTTTTGCAAAATTTTTATATGTATTCCTCGTAAAAGGCATTACAATCGCCACAAAAATTGGTGTGAAAATCCGGTCAAAAAAAATGAAAACCGGTCAAATTTGTATTCATCTCGATCCAAAAGGCCGAAATCACGGTAAAATTAATCGAAATTCATGAAATACTATAGTAATTTAAAAAAAAATATCCCACTGAGAATTAGAACGTGGACCCTTACCTAAATCAAAAAATTTCGGCCAGATTTTCAAAACCACGCTACCGAGAGAAGGTATCAAATGTTGCGTCAGCCTACTGTGCAGTTCGCTTTTTGTGGATTATATTGAACACGTGGACAACTCGACGTCATTTGCTGGTGTCTTCTTCTCCTGCTCTTTCTGATGGCATAACACCGATGACATCGGCAATTGTGCTCAAATGTTATTCCCTGGCCAATATTTGCCTGATTTATGCTGCCGCCATGGCGCCATCTCTCCTACTGGCAACTATTTGCCTGATTAGGCCAATAGATTCAGGCGCCGACCTCCCCCGGCAGCCTTTCCTTTGTTGCTCAGCTCGCAAAACTTTTCTTATTCTTTGAATTCCTCTTTTGCAATTAAAGTTTTCTTATCCCTAGGTTTAAGTAAAACTTTTGGTAGAGTTTTCGGTAACATTTTTTTTCTTATAATAGGTTGAATAAAATATTTTGGAAAACTGTATTGTTTTTGCAACTGATATCAAAGGACCTAGGTAATTATAATGGCAATTAATAATATGGTAGAAGCTTTTCTGTAAACAAGATATGGCGTATTTAAGAGAAACAATTTGTAGCAGCCTTTCCTTGATCCTCCGAAAATAGTTATCTTTTTGTAGCAGCATCTTGATTTCTTTAAATAGTAAAATCATTTTCCTCTTGAAAAGATCGTTCACTAAGGAATGTGTTAAGATCGGGGTTGTTCAGATCTCCAAACGGTTCTGTCCAATAGCTATAAATTGGTTTATAGAAAATGGCAAACACACCTACTTGCCACTAGGGTTCAAAACGAAAGGAAAAGTTTCGGATTGTTCTGGAGAAAAACAAAAACGAAAGACCTTTTTCGGAAACGGAAACGAAAAATATGGGAACAAAAATGGAACAATTTTTTTTTGTCAGAAAAGGAAATGGGAGCCAGTTCTGACAGAAACGAACGTATAAATGGAACCAAAAAATCTTCCTGGGCTGAGAAGTAGAGTGGGCTAATGAAAGTGCATGTAGGCACTTATGTTATTTTGGTGATTAATGACAAACACTCATAATGACAATCTATACAATTAAGTAAATGCTTAACTTAGTGCTTAGCAAATGACAAACCTCTAATATGATTATATTGCTATGAGACTAACATGTTATTGCCTAGTTGAGTATCAGTCTCATCTTTTAGAGGAAAATCAAATAGGAAGGTTAAGCAAAGATAAGGTATGCAATTTTGGTATCTATTCTATATTTGTTATTGCATTCCTTTCGTGCAAATGCATAGTGAACTCCAAGTAGCATGTTGATTTTATATATGCACATTGGTTCATGTCATATTTATTTGTGCATATATATTCATTTGAGTTCATTATGGTATGCATGTATTAACTAGAGTTAAACTTCATATTGCTATAGATTGACATGGTGCATGCATGTTTTATTTGTATATCTTCTCATGCAATTCTCTTAGTGAAGTTTATCTAGTGTTGGATCACATATTTACTCTTACTCCAAATATTATTTGCACATGTACAATTCGTGTATATTCTATCATGTGCTTCATTTAAGTAAAGTCTATGATCCTTGCCATGATTTAATTGATTCATCATATTGGCAATTATCTCTCTAATGCATATAGATCAATTACATATTCATCATGATGTACTTAGTAGAGAACATTTCTTATGTCAAGTGTTTCCATTTATATTGTGCTTCTTTATATGAAACACTTGTTGTAATCAATTGCTCACAAATATCAACTTTATTCATATCTATTGAGCTTTTGGGACTAATGTCTTTCATGAGTAGATTGGAAAGAATTAGGTCCCGTCTGTGTATGATGACCAAGGTATCTTGGAAAGCTGAGGTCAACAAGACGGCGGTGTCACCAAGAGTTGAGGACTAAGTCAAGAGCGACTTGGCGTGGAGATCGTCAGAGAGGATGATCAAGTCAAGGTTGATAGGACGAGAGTCTCATGAGGTGAATCGAGTCGAGTTGGACAAGGTGAAGATGTCATCAATTATATGGTGAAAGTCTTCATGCATCGACATCAAGAAAGAAGACGGCAAGTGACTATTTCTAGACTTATATTATCTTTGATTTAATTTGAGTCTAAGGATTGCCGTACTATTAAGAGGGATGCGATGTCGAATGACTTTTAGATGTGTCAAGTGCTCAAGTGATCCATCCTTGTTAATCTTAGGAAGAGAGTGGTGTTGGTGGTGCCGGAAAGTGAGGGTTGTAGGTCTCTCTTGATTTCTTTGTGAAATCTGTGGTTATCCTTTGAGTTTTGGATAGTGAGATCTTGTTGGTTGTGTAGCCCTCGTTCTTAGCTTTTGGTAGAGTCGAAAATCGCTGAAATCGGAGTCCGGAGTCAAAAGTTATGCTCGTTTTCGTCGAGCTGCTCAGTGCTGATTCAGACTATCCGGAGTTAGTCCGGACTATCCGGATATTCCGGACTATCCGGACATTTATCCGACTCTCCGGTTGGGTCTCTCTGTTAGCCTTTCAGTCAATCCGAGTATCCGGATTGAAGTCCGAGTCTCCGGGTTGTGTCGGTTGTCTCCAACGGCTAGTTTTTTGGGACCTCTATTTAAAGCCCCCCTCTTCCCCACTTCAAAGAGGCTGTGTTCCCACTTATTAGAGGTGCTATACCCTTGTTCTTGAGCCCCCAAAACACCTCTTTACCCTTAGATCTAAGTGATCCCCTTGGTGAGAAGGGTTGGGAAGAGTTTGAGGAGTGAGGTGCTAGGTTGAGTGAGATTTGAGTTGATTGAGCACTTGATTTCATCTCCAAGCTTGTTCTTCGTGAGCATTTGTTACTCTTGGAGGTTGAGGACTCCTAGACGGCTAGGAGGTCGCCTACGAGCCACTGGAACTTTGTGTGGTTGGCCGTGGGAAGTTTGTGAAGGTCGGTTCCGCCTCCGTAAGGGAAGGAATCAAAGGAGTTAAGACCGGCGAGTGCATTTGTGCAACACCGGGAGGAAGAGGGTTGAAAGAGACTCCGGCTCAAGTGTGACCGAGCCGCCTCAACGGAGACGTAGGATCCCCTCAAGGATCCGAACTTTGGGTGAAAAATCATTGTCTCCAAGTTTGCTTCTTTCTCTTGCTTTAGCATTTGATTTTGTATCTTGAAATTGCCCGATCTACTCTATTGTTGTGTTTGGCTCTAGATCTACATCATCCTCATGTACCTGATGGTATTTAGGTCTTTTGTGTTCAATTAGTTTGTTGGAAAATTGCAAAGATTTAAAATCTCCATTCGAAGTCTCCAATCCGGAGTATCCGGACTCCATAACCCGGACAGTCCGGACTATCCGAGTATCCGGATTGAATACCCTGACACTCGGGTTAGGACCCTCGATCGGACTATCCGAGTATCCGGATTGAATAACCCGGACACTCCGGATTGTTCGGGACACTCGGGAGATTTTATTTAGCTGCAATATTTTTATTCCGCTGCATTTAAGTGTTAAATATATTAATTCGCCTATTCACCCCCCTCTAGGCGACATCCCCTGTCCTTTCAGCTAAAGAGAAAGAAAAGTGGGTTTCAGCCCATAAGAAAAATAGAGATTTTAAATTCGTTTTTCTAATTTAAATAATACCATAAATTTATATTGCTTTATAGAAAATATCAAATAGAGTTTAAAAATTCTCAGAAATATTTTATAACATTTTGGACTTAGGAAAATTATTTCCAGCAAGATTTTGGTTTCGTTTTTCTCAAATAAATTATTTCTTTAAATCTTAAAATAGCAAAAATCATTAATAAAATGCTGAAAATTCAGAGAAAAAAATCATAAAATCTGAATTAAATGCTCAATTAAAGAATTTGCAAATTTTTAGGGTGTTACAACTAGGAACATACATGATGGAATATTCCGCATTCGTTTCCGTATCCGCTCCGTTCTGTTCTACATCAGTTTCCGTCACTATCTGTTTTCGTATTCGTTTCTGGAGTTTTCGATTTCGTTTCCAATACCTGTAAAAATGTGGAAATGGAAACGGAATATCCATTTACCGATCGTTCCGTTTTCACCGTTTTCATCCCTACTTGCCACCGTGAATTTGAAAAACACCACCGCAACTTATTTTGTGGCACTTACATCCTGCATAATTCATCTATGCTTGAAAAATTCCCCGTAACGTTGCTTTCTTTCCAAACTTTAATGACAAACATGAAAATACTTAAGAAATAGTCATACTTGCCCCAAATGTCTGTGATTATAATTTAAATATAATTTTTCTTCCAGTTAATATTCTATCACCTTACTTTCACTTTCTTGTGTTTGATATGCTCATATGCAAGCTTGGGAATGGTATAGCGGCACAAACAAATTATATATGCATGTCAACCATTGTAACACTATCCTCTTCTTTATGTTTTATGTTACTCCCACCAATGATAAATAAGTGCTTTTAAACATACCTTGACCACCAATTTATATTGTAATATATTCAACCTAATACAATTATAATATTAGAGCATGTACAATAATAGAGATGATTGTTGTCTATATATTCCTCCATATCATCTAAAGACAAAACTAAAGACAACTTCTACAATAGATGATATCTTATATTGTCGCTATGAGATTCTACGATCTTTTAATTATAGCATAGAAAAGTGTTTATTATAGAATTACTCACGTAATGGTGCTTTATGCTGTTTATATGGCCGTCTCTTCACGAAAAAACAGCTATACTCTCTCTCTTCCTTCTCTCTTTCATGTCAGCAAAAATCTTACATAGCAAAACACAGACAGCTGACATCACACCATTGTACATACCCTTAGGAAACATATTTGAATTAAATTTACTTTTATCATTTTTCATATGACCGATCAATACATCCTAAAAGATATTATTGGTCCAAATTTAAAGGAAAAAATTAGGCATGTACATTCAAATGATCCGCAGTGTAGGACACTACCACTAAAGTTCCGCACAGTATCAAAATGTACCATTTAGAAAAAATACCACTGTTTTGCTTTCCGTTAGCTCATTTATTCGTCAGGTGACCATAGGGAGAAGGATGCCTTGTCTAAATTGGTTTTGCCCAGACCTATCTTCTTTATGATCCTTTCTCCCGTTTCTTCACAAGTTGTCTAGCGGCCGCTCTTACCTCTCACAAATCTCACTAAAACCACTCACAACCACCAAACCAGCCCCATTCTACAATGACATTTTTTTTACCACATAGAGTCCCATAGAGAAAGTTATAGGGTTTTTGTGGGGTGTAAATGACAGACAATAAGTTATAGGGTTTCTTTTGTCAAACTTAGAGTGATAATTGGGATGTTTGTACAATTTTCCATTGATTTATGACGTGGATACACATTTCTCGTATTTTCGTATTACCATTAAGGACATATTGAATTTTGTATCAAAATGTTAATTATATAATGATAAAAATAAAATAATACTATGGAACCCTTGCTTTTCTGAAACAATTTTTGTCTTTCTTTATGAATGCTTGAAGTAAATTGTTTTAGACAATTCAACCAAATAGTAAATCATTATGTCATTCCACATATTAAATCTAGAATAATGCCTTTGTATCTTTCTGTTTTCTTACAAGATAAACCTATATCACACGGACATCCTATATTTCTTTTTGTGGTAAGATATAGACTTTGGAGAGGAGCATATATATTACTTTTGTGTAAGATGTAGACTATTCCATGTGTTTCACATTGGACTATATAAAAATTATGAGATGATGTGGCACTTTCTCAAGGTTTATTCTGTAGTCATCTTTACAGAAACTAGATAATCGACTGTGGTGTGCCACGCCGCGACCGCCACTTTCCACGCGAGCAAATCGAGAAAACGTGCGACTGCCGCTCTCTACGCGAGCAAATCGATGAAGCACACGAAACGGTTGAAAGGATATATTCTGCGATTTCGCTGGAACGGAAGGTCCACCTCAGGAAAAACAGAAAACGAAAAAAAGACCTAAACGAAATTTTGTTTTCCCGAAAAGGGCTTAAACGTAATGCTAAAAAAATAAAAAAGGACCTAAATGTAATATATTTTTTTTCCACAAAAAGGACCTAAACATATTTTTTCCCCAAAAAGGACCTAAATATAATTTTGATTTTCCAAAAAAGGACCCGGACGCAATGCCTAAAAACGCATAAAGGACCTAAACGTAACATATATTCTTTTTTCCAAAAAAGGACCTATCTGTAATTGTTTTTCAAAAAAGGACCTAAACATATTTTTTTTCATGAAAAAGGACCCAACGTAATTTTTTTTCGCCGGCTCGGCTCGAGCCGCGAGCTGAGCCGGCGCTCTTCTAGCTCAAAGCAATCTGGTGGCCGGAACTCCACCAGCTTTAGCAGAGGTAGGATTATAGACTAGATAGATAGATAAATAGATAACATTATACTCCCTCTGCCCACAACTAAAAGTTACTGTAGGATTGTGCGGTTAATCTTTTTAATATTTTGCCCATTAAAAATGTAGACTATATATATAGATTGACTAAATGAAACTATTGTTACTGGATTCCTGTAGCAAACTATTTCCATAATACATAGCTCTTATTACTTTTGCTAGTACACTGTGATAAGAAAGTATAATGAGAATCTTGCATTGAAACTGTCAAACATTAAACATAACTTATATTTGTGGATGGAGGAAGCAATATTACCGGGCTTGAATAAGTTCCAGCCTTCCTGATAGTGGAACACAGTAGCTTACGAGTGTGAGGTCTTGGTTCCCTCTAGAGGTGGGCACTTGGGCCGTGCCTCTGTGGACCGGTCCGAAGCACGGTTGCACGGTCCGATCCGAAGCACGGTCCGGCACGAAGTGGGCGTGTTGAGCCAACACGACACTGTTTATCGGGCCGTGCTGGGCCGAGGATATGGGCACGGTGGGCGGCACGCCGGGCACAAGGCACGTTCGGCACGGTGGCGGCACGCCCAAGCACGAGGCATGGTGGGCATGGAGCCGTCACGTTCGGACACGGGACACTGCCGCAGGGCATGCCGACCGGGCACGACAAGAGTGTGGGACAGTGGGAGAGGGGTAGGGGTGTTACCTGGGAGCTGTCGGGTTGTCGAAGCACAGCGCCGAGCCGCCCTCGTCCGGGAGCACGAACCCAGAGACCTCTCCGAGGGCCATCGACGTGCTCGCCAGTCCCACAGGGGAGCCGCACCGGGCCGCCTCGCGTGCGAACGCCACCCGTGCGAATGCGTGCTGCTTGATTGTAGATTTACATATTTCTTTGATCAAGGTGGCTATATATTCGCTGCATACCGTATTATTGCATACGCACGCTACTACAAGCAACTTCGGGTTATTTTCTCTCGTTGCAATAGTGTAAATGGACCGTACACAGGCCAAGACGGTGACGGCGTAGGCACGGCGCAAATGAGCCGTGCTCGGCTCACCGGCGGCGAGCCGGCCAGCGTGCCGGCAAAGGCGGCACGATGGGTCATCGTGGCCCTGCACGGTTCCGGCCCGAAGAACGATGGGCCCGTGTTGGGCCGGCCCGGCCCGGCACGACTCCCACCTCTAGTTCCATCCATCTGCACCTCAATTTTGTGTCAATTCACATTCAATTATAAATATTGCAATATATGTGAGGATATAAGAATTATAAATATTGCAATATATGTGAGGATATAATGTTTATGTACTTCATGCATAGATTATGGAGATGTCTGAAAGTATTATTAAATAATCCATGCCCATTATGGAACCAAACTTATATTCTTTTTAAATAAATTCAAAGTTGTGTTTGAATCCATCCTGTAATATACACACGTGTTTTCACCAATATTTGAATTAAGGGTCTGTTTGGTAGAGCTCCAGATCCCAGCTTCACCTGAGATCTGAAACTTGTAGGCTAAAATAAAGTGAATTATGTTTATACTTTTGGTCTAAAATTTGAAAAGATGATTCATCTAAACACTCTTAATATACTGACAGATCCAGCTCTACGAATCTGGTGGAGCTAGAAATACCCAGCTCCACCAGATCCACAAGTTTGGTAGAGCTGGAGCCCTACCAAACACACCCTAAATTCCATCATTCTAGCCTTTGATGTAGTAGTTTTAGAAGGATCTCCTTTTCGCAAATTAACCGGTTGTATATTAGTTGAATTTCGCAGTTTCCATAGCACACAACAATTTTCTCTTTTCTACTCCTTCCGATTCACAAAATTTTGTCGGTTTGAAATACGTGTAGTCAATTTTTTTAAAGTTTAGCTATGGATATCTTTTTAAATATTTAGATTAGATGCATAAAATCTCGAAACTTACTTTCATGATATTATATTTTTTAAATATATTATAATAAAAATTAGTGATCAAAATTAAGTTTTAGAGACCTGTCTACATCCAAAATGACAACAATTTACGGTGGGAGAGAGTAATAAAGAAAAAAACAGTCTCCCCCTCCCTCTCTCAAAAGAGGATAGACAACACATACCTTTTCGTAGAAGCATACAAGCAGGGGCAAAGGGGGAAATAAAAATATTTCGAGTGCTGCCGCTGCCTACAGAATTACCCAGAGCAGCCCTGTTCCTCCTGTATCGCCCAAATCCTCCAAAGATCGAGGAAAAAGAGGATTGGGAGCCGAGGAGTTGGTAAAGATTCGCCATGGCACGAGGCAAGAAGGAATCCCCGGCTGTAGACGGCTCCGGTGATCCGGTCGGGGAAGATATGGCGGCGGAGGAGGAGGAGGAGGAGGATATGGAAGAACAGGGCGAGGAGGGAGACGAGGAGGAGGAGGAGGAGGAATATGGGGAAGAAGAGGAGGAGGGGGACGAGGGGACTGTGAAGGGCGCGGTGGAGGAGCTGGCGCAGGTGGTGGTGGCGGAGGAGGGGTTGCCGCCGAAGCTGGCGGAGGGGTTCTACGAGATCGAGGCAATCCGCCGCCGCCGCCGCCTCCGCAAGGGCCAGCTACAGTACCTCGTCAAATGGTGACGGCACTTCCTCTCTCCCCCAATCTCATCCGTTTTCTTTGAATCCCTGCGAGGTCCTATCGCTGGTTGCTGCTGGATTCTTGGATCGCGTTTGCTGTGCACAGCAGTGGTAGTTTAGGTTTTTGTGCTGTTCTTAGCTTTTGGGTTCTTGCATGTGAGGTGTGGTTTTGATGTGCATTAGTTGATTCTTGGATCGGGATGGCTATTTCAAAGAGAGTTGGTTGTGAATTCCTCTGGGTTTTTTTTTGGTAAGTTCATAGATTGCATTTTCTTGTTTCTTTTATGATTTTGATTCTTCGGGTGGATTCTTGGACTGTAAGTAATATAGCACGCCTAGTGAGAAGCGACATGGATCTACCATGATTGCATTTTAGTTGCTTTTGGTTTGCTCCATTTCGATGATCCTTGTATTTCTAGTGTGGTTTTGGTGTTGTCATGAATTCCATACTCTAGAATAGTGGTTGTACGGTCATCTGGCAGTTCTTGGCAATGCAGCAAGATTATTTTTAAGATTTTTATTCGTGTTGTGATTTTAGAACCAGTTATTGGATCAAACGCTGCGCAACTCGCCGCATCTTGCGTTTCTAGGCCATTTTCGGTAGTGACTGAGTCATACCTAACTTTACCTCCATTTCTGCTTCTTTCCATAGATGCATTGTGTACTGCATGATTGCCTTTGAATTGCTCTTTCCTTAATTGTGGACTGCGGATTTTGAGCGTGTTTGGATCTCTTGCTTCGCCTAGCCTCTTCTCGCCGGGCATGGATAGCTGTTTGGTACAGAAGCTTTGCCTGGGAATCTTGTTCCAATTTGGCTCTCTCGGGCTGGCAAGGCTAGTCTTGCCTCTCCTCGCCTGGCCAGGCTGCACGTCCTGTTTATGCATTTTTAGTTCAATTCAACTGCTAATGTTTGTGCTGATGCTTGTATTCCTCAAACTATGACTTGAAAGGCGTGGATGGCCAGAGAGCGCTAACACATGGGAGCCCCTCGAAAACCTGAAGGCCTGCTCCGACATTGTTGATGCGTTCGAGAAGCGGTACGTATCTGAAACACTTTTCTATCCGAAGTTTGATTTACATTTGGAGCAGATAACATTGTTTTTCTGCTGGTGGTTGTGTGTAATGCAGTTCACGGTCACCAAGGTCCTGTCGGAAGCGCAAGCGTAAGATCACAACTACTTCGGCGACAGGTCCTAACCCTTCTCATGGTAAAAGGGGCCGCCCACCTCGCTCAGATCCTCGATCTCTGTCCCGCACTCCTGCCCCAGAACCCAAGAAATTGCCTTGCAGGACAAGTAGTAGGAGAGTTAGTAATAATAGTAACAAGAACTCAGTTGGCGGGCTTGAGGCATCAGTGAATGTTGCTGGACGGCAAATGCTTGGGCAGAGAGTAATACAGGAGGGTAGTTCCAGTGTGCTTTCAGCTGGGTTTCCATGTCAGGGAGCACCTATATCTGTTAGCCTGACTGACCAACAAGGTGAGCATCAGCTTGTGAATGGTTTATCAAAGGTGGATAATTTAGTACAGGCACCCCCATCTCTGGGTGGGCAGGTGACTGGTGCCAAGAAGCGCAAGTCTGGATGTGTGAGGAGGTTCAAGCAAGATGAAGCAACACAAGAGCAAGGAGAAATTCATAATGGCAGAAGTGATAAGTCAGTCAACGAGGATGTTGCTTCCACAGCAGGAGAAACTGGTGATAGGAACAAGGGGGAGGACTTTGCTAACCGAATTCATATTACTAAGATCATCAAACCAGTGCGCTATTTCGCCAGCATCACCAATGATGTGCAGCAAGTTTCAATAACATTCAAAGCACTCAGGTGACAAATTTTGTAATTTCTATTTTAGTCTTCTGGTCTTAATTGCAAACTGTATACAAAGTTTAATTTTCACTTACTGATATTGCAAGTTATTTTGGCATTGATCCTTTTCTAACAATAGCTATATCACCTCGAAGGAGACTTTGTGCAACAATGAACCATGTTCTAGAGTAGAGTGCTTGTCGGTGTTGCCCTTAGTGCTACTCTCCTAAAGAGTAAAAATTTGTTGGGTCCTCAGAATTGATTGCTGTATTGAACAGTAGTAAGGAATCAGGACAATTTACATGCAGTATATTGGTTCCTCTCACCTTCATTGAATTTATGATAGTATCTTCTGATTTATGTCTTGTGCTAAGGCACTAAGTACGCATGTGTAAAAGTTAAAAAGTCAAAAAGTTCATAGCTGCACTAGAGTTCCAATAAAGATTGTTTGTCATCCATTTGCCATCTCCATAAAGTGGATTAAAAGATTAGTTGAATTACCTAGCCATATAGAACATTCAAGAAATTAGGGTTGGGGTAGAGAGGAAAGTGAAGTGAGGGGGAGGCATGGAGTGGAAGAAAGGTAGCAGAGAGATATTAGTATTGCTTTCTTGATAAATTGATACTGTTGGTACATGTTACAATTTGTTCATTCTCTCTCTCTCTCTCTCACACACACACACACACACGCCCGGGTGTGCACGGAAGGATCCACATGACGTAGATGCCATGGCACGGACACTGGAACCAACATAAAGACTGCAAGACTCAATTACCATATTTTGAAAATAATCTTAGACTATAGTAACACAGTTGGTTTTTGATCCATGGTTTCCCCAGGAGAATAGCCTCTATGTGCAGTTTATTTGTTGTAAATATTTTGTTTATTGAATTTCCTGTAAAATAGATTGGAACTGCCTTCCAAGGGATCAGAAATATCTGAAACTCATGTATTTTTATTGCTAACTTAGATACTGAACTCTTGGTCCAATGAATATTCTGAAGTCAATTTCTGATGAGTTTGTTTGTGAGCTTAAAGTATGCATCTCATATTCCTGTATACCTCAACATAGAGGATTACTTTGCAAATTGTTAGATAGAACCCACAAATGTTTTGAATATATATTGGTACCAAAGGGTAATATATACCCAGGCATGGAAGGACCTGGTCTGTTCCCAAAATTGTAGCCATAGTACCACATGGTGATGTAAAATATGTAGGCGTGCATATATTGTGTGTTACTACAGAGTATTGTAAGAAGTCTCTCTAGGCATAACGTTTCGTATTGCTACTACAAATTAACGGAAATGTCTTTCAAGAATGGTTTGACAAGAAAAGACTGACCACTTATCTCTTTTACTTTCTAACATGGATAAAAGCTCTCATGTATTGCAAGCATTGTTTAACAAGTATTTGATCTGGGGCAAAGAGAATGTTGCTTAGCTTTGGATGTTGCATATCAATTTGGCATCCAGGTGTTATGGCTATGAGTCAGTGCTGTAGCCTTTTAGTTCATTACATATACCTGAAAGAAGTGATGTTACTATAAATCATCCAGACTCTTATTATTGGGCAGCCACTACCCTCCTTGGTTATCATGGCATGTTAGTCTTTTACCATGCACAATTGTTGCTGATGGGTATGCAATGTGGTTTCTTGCTCTCTGCATTTGTACCAGCACGAAGGGGTCTACATGTTTCATCAACTCAAATCCCCTCACCTGTTCCTTCTCTAATCATTATTCTCTGTATACAATTAATGACCATTTGTCATTGATGCTACCTACATGTTGCTATTGTAAATTTGGTATGTTAAACATTTTTCCTAACTAATATGATCAACAGGTCGGATGGGCAGGAGGTCCTTGTGGATGACAAAGAATTGAAAGCTAATAACCCCTTGGTGGTATGTCTCATTGTCTTCTCCTGTTACCTGATGAAGGAAAGACGACTAACACCACAATACATGTTCTTTTGCAGCTTATAAGCTACTACGAGCAGCACCTTCGTTATAATCCCAGGTCATGAGAGATGCATTGAAGCTACTGGATTTCAGTTGCCTGTACTGCTCCTATGTTCAGATCGAGTTGAAATGTATTTACTGTAGCATTTTTGTGCTAGAGAAATTTTTTAGCCCTATTGAGTAGATAGTTTAGTCTGGTCATGTAGTAGTTGTGCTGAGTGAATGAAGCGTAATGGAATGGTCTCCCAACTAAATGCACCGTATTATATGTATTTTTTTTCTAAACTGGGGAGATATTACACATAATATCGAGGCGATCCGTATAATTAGTTCAGGGTAGCGACAGTAACGCTATCATTATCTTAAGATAATTACACGAATCTTGGCACAGCTGTCGGCAAAACATTGAAAAGATCGATGCTTTATCGGCTACTATGTCATGTTCATAGTGTTACAGTAGAACAATAATTAGAGACTGAATAAAAATATATTCAATTTAAGCCACATAGTGCTATGTCCATTACACAATAATACATCTATCCATTGTACAGCAAAAGACATCGCTACTAGCTACATTATCCTAATTTACTCCTAAGCCAATAATAAGGCCTATATCAACTCCTATCCCTTACAAGCTACATTATCCTAATTTACTCCTAAGCCAATAATAAGGCCTATATCAACTCCTATCCCTTCTGGTAATATTCGACGTAGTAGTAACCCTCGGAGGGATCCTCCGCGTAATTCTAGTACTGCTCTAGAAAATAGGCCTCATACGTCGATCCATCAGCTTCGCTTTCTAGAAAAGGGGATACAAGACTGAGTAAAGAGTGCTCAGTAAGCATTAATATTAACATGCATCTATGGGAGATAAATTAGGTTTTTGGCTTTCTTTAATGGTTGGACATTTTAATAGAAATTAGGTTTTTGTTTTCTTTAAGGGTTGGATATTTTAATATTGAAATTCAACTACTAGCACCAGTATATGAGGTAGACTTAGCTTCCATAGTCTCCAATCCAGGAGACAGACTTGAATTCAAGATTTTGACGTTGCGCAGGTTCATACCACTTTATCCATAACGGCCCTATCCTCTGAGGCTTCAGAACGCTTATCACTAATCCAATATTAGATCTCTAATCCTGTACTCGGGTGGGGAGCCTTACCTAGGCCATCCCACATCCCGCAATTACAGTTGTACTTTGGTGCCCCCGGCAGTACTCCTCTGGGGCTTCAAATATACCGCCCACACTTTTGGCTCCTATCCACCTGGGTCATACTGGCATTTCTCAGCTCGAAGCCCTTTACACTTACCCTTTGTGGAGATCATAATACTTTCATAAGACAACATTTTCTGACAGCGATTTATCTCGCTATGGTTGGTACTGAAATTCGGCTCATTACCCGGGTGTAGGTGTTTGATCTTATATTATAGCCTTTGTAGAGGCCCCCACCGGCATAGGGTACGCTCCCGCCTCTTTCATTGGCACACTCTACCCACCATAATTATCACTAATATCATATCCACGACTCCATTCGTGGACGAGCTAAACAACACATTCACCATTTCAATACCACATTACCATCTCATCAATTTGACCACACAACTCTTCCATCCAACTTCCATTTAATATTTCAACTTGCAAAATATGGATTTTAATGCAGCGATGATGCACTTAACTATACAAAAGCATTGAAAACATTTAATTAAAGATGATCAATGAATCTTGCCTGAAATAAAACTTGAAGGTTCGGCCTCACCTGAAGGGTGGTTCTGGTTGGCTAGTAGATTTAGGTCGAGCCCTACAAGCATAAGATATTACTACGGCAATTAATGTGGATTAATTACTTTGGCGTCCAACCGATTCTGATCTGCCGTTCAATTTTTGTCTGGCACAATTTATTAATACGAATTCTTATTTT
Organism: Otatea glauca; assembly: GCA_036346275.1. Lineage (NCBI taxonomy): Eukaryota > Viridiplantae > Streptophyta > Magnoliopsida > Poales > Poaceae > Otatea > Otatea glauca. The sequence continues at coordinate 31,173,766 of CM070730.1, forward strand.
TTTACGTGATCCGCCAGTTGATCAACAAAACCAACGCGATTCGCGGCACGAATTCATTTTTCCTACCTCTCTTACATTTTTATCTTTTCTTTTCTCTCTTCCCATTTTTCTTTCCTTTTTCTCCTTCTCTTCTTTTTCTTTCATTTCCTTTCTCTTTCTTTCTTTCCTCTACTTGTCTTTTTCCTTTTTCTTTCCTTGGCTTTGGCCGACAGCCATTCGACCTGCCTTGTCTCGCCTACTGCCGAGCTCATCCTTTCTCCACTTCTTCCTCCGCTCGGCCGACTACTCCCCTACGCCTCCTCCTCTCTTCCACTCCATCCGGCTGCCTCCCTCGCTTTTCTCCTCCTCCCAGCCGGCCTCACCTCCTGCGCCCTACTCCGGCATGCGCCCTACTCTGGCCGCACCTACCCCGCACAGTGGCTGGACCAACCGGCCTTGGCGCACGCGGCTCTGGCTGTAGGTGTGCCGGCCTGGACTCGAGCACAACAGCTCAGCCCGACCTCCTCCTGCTGCGCACGGCGCCAACCCTTCTCGCCTCCTCCCCGCTCTGGTCGGCTGTTGGTCCAACCATGGCGCGGCTCCTCCCTGCCAACTCTTCTTTGGCACTGCTCCGGCCCGGCAGAGCTTTGGTCGAAACCCCCCTACTTCTTCTATCTCTACTCTAATTGTTACCCATTTTACTTTAGATGATTTTGCTTTGCTGATTTTTGTTGATTTCTGCTTTAAGATGATGGTATATGATGATGATCGGTTGGGGTGGCTCTAGATGCTGGCGATGAGTGCTGACACTGGCTTTACCCATGTGCTGAGGGAGCATGAGGCGAAGCCAGGACATGCTCATGGCCCCTAGGGTTACCCAACCCGCTGAGACCGCGAGGGTACGACCCGATCTATCCTCTACCCTGCCCCATTTCCTAGCTACTAACTCGATCTACCCTCTGGACATGCTACATTGCACTGTAGCTGCTGCTACTTCTATGCTAGCTATGGGTACCTAAGGGTTTTGATGGAGAGGTAGGGGCTGATGTTGATGAGGTTGATGATGGGGGAGAAGAAGGTGATGCTGGCTCCTTGCTTCTGGCTACCTCCACCTTACTCCTCTTCTTGGATGTTCTCTGGACCACCTCTTTTGGATGCCCTTCCTTCTTCTGGATGCTCCTTGCTCCTCTTTTGGTGATCCTTCACCTCCTCTGCTAGCTCTTCCTTCGGCTGGGCTTGTTCTTGTGCTTGGTGGAAAATAGGGAAAGCTGGCTATAGTGGCTTCAGTTTGTGTGAATGTGAGAGACAGAAGTGAATAAGCTGGATGCTGGGCATTCGGTTGGCAAGAGGCTGGTTGCCTTTATTTACCTCACTGCCTGCATAAGGACCATCTTGCCCTTGGGTTTTTACTGCCCTTTCTTGGCTCTAGGGGCATACTGGTCATTCCTCACTATTTTTACTAACGGTACCCGCAACCGTACCAGTTAAGTTCTAAAACACCAAAATGATGAACCCGAAAACTAATGAGAGGTGCTTGTCTGGCCCCCGGACAGGTCAGGTACCTCGATGAGCGATACCATCACTGCGGGACTGACAGCACTTCTCCAAATCCTACATTCTTATTTTATTGACTAATCACATTTTTATGGCTTAATTACTTATTTACTTTATTTAATTAAACTGATAACCCCCGGGTTATCACAACCTACCATCCTTAAAAAGGATTTAGTCCCCAAAATCCACCTCACCTAAAGAGATGCGGGTATGACTCCCGCAGATCTTCCTCCTTCTCCGACGTAGCTTCTTTCTCCGAGTGGTGCTTCCATTGGACTTTGCAGAACTTGATGGTTGTTCTTCTAAACTATCGCTCTTCTGTAGCCAAGATTTTGAGTAGAAGCTCCTCATAAGTTAAATCGGGCAGTAAAGGGATGTCAAGGTTCAGCATTAACTGGGAAGGTTCCCTGAGACAAGCTCGCAACTGAGAGATATGAAAGACATTGTGGATTCTAGACAATTGGGGAGGGAGCTCTAACTGATAGGCAGAGGTTCCCTTCTGCTCTAGAACCCAAAACGGTCCCACATACAGAGGACTTAGCTTCCCTTTTATTCCAAACCAGTGCACTCCTTTCATTGGAGATACTTTCAAGTACACATGATCTCCCAGTTGGAATTTCAGATCCCTCCTACGCTTATCCGCGTAACTCTTTTGTCTACTCTGAGCAGTCTTCAGCCTTTCCTGAAACAATTTTATCTTCTCATCATTTTGACGTATCAGTTCGGGACCCAATAAGGACTTCTCTCCCACTTCATACCAACAGATCAGGGATCTGCACCTTATACCATACAGAGCTTCAAAAGGAGCTATCTGTATACTCGCTTCATAGCTATTGTTATAGGCGAATTCATCGAGATGGAGGTATTTATCCCAACTTTCCTTGGAATTTAGTACGCATGCCCTCAACATATCTTCCAAGATTTGATTCACCCCGTCTGTCTATCCATCAGTTTGAGGGTGATAAGCTGTACTAAATTTAAGCTTAGATCCTAAGGCAGTTTGGAGACTTCCCCAAAAGTTAGAGGTAAAAATGGAACCTCTATCAGATGTGATGGTTTTGGGAACTCCATGGAGAGTAACTATCTTTTCAACATAAATCTCAGCTAGCCTATGAGCAGAGTATTTCTGGTTGGTGGCAATAAAGTGAGCAGATTTTGTGAGTCTGTCCACTATTACCCAAATCGCATCCTTTTTGGCTAAGGTTCTAGGTAGGCCAGTAATGAAGTCCATACATACATCCTCCCACTTCCATTCTGGAATTTGAAGAGGTTGAAGTAGGCCTACTGGACACTGATGGTCTGCCTTAACCTTTTGACAGGTATCACACCTATTGACATATTCTGCTATTTCCTTTTTCATACCATTCCACCATAATGTTTCTTTCAGGTCCTTGTACATTTTGGTACTAACCGGATGGATGGAATACAATGTATCATGGGCTTCTTTCAAGATCAAAGACTTTATTTATGGATCATTTGGAACACAGATCCAATTATGGAATCCGAGAACTTCGCCTTCTAGATTGAACTCTGAGGGTTGGTCTGATTTGATCCTACTGATTTCTTCCAGGACAAAACTATCCGTGGTTTTCTTTTCTTTGATCTTCTCCAATAGAGTGGATTGGACAGTCAGGGTTGCTAGCATAGCATTCGATGGAGACAGATTGAAGTTAATCTCCATTTTGGCTAATTCTTTAATGAGTTCTGGCTGGAAACTTTGGATAGACAAGTGATGTCATTGAGATTTTCGGCTTAATGTGTCAGCTACTACGTTGGCTTTTTCAGGATGATAATTGATGGAGATATCATAATCCTTAATTAGTTTTAGCCATCTTCTCTGCCTCATATTCAACTCTTTCTGGGTGAATATATATTTGAGGCTCTTGTGGTCACTATACATAATGCATTTTGACCCATACAAGTAGTGTCTTCAGATTTTCAATGCAAAGACTACAGCTCCCAATTCTAAGTCATGGGCGGGATAGTTGAGTTAATGGGGTGTAATTGCCTGGAAGCATAGGCAATTAATTTCTCTTTTTGCATGAGTACACACCCTAATCCTGACTTAGAAGCATCACAGTACACTACATACTCAATACCTTCTTCAGGCAATGATAACACTGTGGTAGAGGTTAGCAATTGCTTGAGTTTCTGGAAGCTTTCTTCACATTTGTCAGTTCAGTTGTATGGCTGGTCCTTTTTGAGGAGTTCGGTGATAGGTGATGAGATTTGGGAGAATCCTTTGATAAATCTACGATAGTATCCAGCTAATCCAAAAAAATTTCGGACCTCTAAGGAATTGGATGGACGCTTCCAGGTTCTAATGGCCTCTATTTTGGATGGGTCCACTTCTTTGCTCTTTCCAGAAATAACATGGCCAAGAAAGGACACTTGCTTTAGCCAGAATTCACACTTGCTAAACTTGGCATACAACTGATTTTCCCTTAAAGTCTGTAGTGCTGTTATTAGATGTTCACTGTGCTCCTCTTCACTTTTGTAGTATATTAGGATATCATCTATGAATACCACTACAAATCTATCCAGATATTTCATAAAAATCTTATTCATGAGATTCATGAATACAACTGGAGCATTAGTTAATCCGAAGGGAACAACCGTGTATTCATAATGCCCATATCTGGATACAAATGCAGTTTTTTCTATATCTTCTGGTCTGACCTTAATTTGATGATACCCTGAGCGTAGGTCTATCTTGGAGAAGATACATGCACCTTTGAGTTGATCAAACAGGGCATCTATCCGAGGAAGGGGATATTTTTTTAATAGTGACACTATTCAATTCTCTATAATCGGTGCATAATCTTATTCCACTATCTTTCTTTCCTACAAACAATGTTGGTGCTCCCCACGGGGATACACTTTCCCGGATAAATCCTTTCTGTTCCAGTTCTTCCAACTGTTTCTTAAGTTCAACCAATTCTGGTGAATTCATTCGGTATGGCCTCTTGGATATTGGGGTGGATCCAGGTATGAGTTGTATGGAAAATTCTAATTCCCTGTCAGGTGGCATACCTAGCAGTTCATCAGGAAATACATCAGGGAATTCCTGTACTACTGGAATGAGAGCCAATTCTTGAGAGGATATATGGTGGAGTTTGGAAGTGGAGCAATTTTGATTGGTCCTAACTCTCTGATAGATGATACGGTCCCCATCTGATTTTCTTATAGATGCAGTTTTTAACTCGCAATCTATATTAACTCCATTGGCGGATAACCAGTCCATTCCCAGAATAATGTCTAACTCATATAAGTTGATGACATGGATGTTAGCTAAGAACGGGGTGTCCTGGATGTTTATCATTTGATTTCTCCTGATCAAGGTTACTGTAATGATTCCTGCGGGTGTACTAACCCCTAAGGGTGTTGACAGAGGTACACATCCTAGTTTATGCTGAACTGTAAATTTCTTGGAGATAAAAGAATGCGTTATACCAGGATCAAATAATACAGTACCCTTAGACGGGGGAATGAGGAGCATACCGGTAACCACATTAGTAGCTCCTTTTGCTTACTACACTGTGATGTTGTTTAGGCAAGCCGATCCTGCGGTCGAAGCTCCCCGATTGGAATCCTTTGAAGATGTGGAGCTAGGGTTCGCTGATCTATGAATCATGATAGGTGGACAACTCTAGAATTGGCCAGGAGGATGCTATCCTGTTTGACGGACTGGATGTGGGCAGTTAGCTCTCTTATGCCCATTTTGCCCGCAATTAAAACACGGGCCAATGTTTTGGGGGCAATTACTATTGTAGTGCTGACCGCCACATTTGAAACATTGAACTGGGGCTCTCGGTGGCATGCTAGCTGGGCGAGGGACAAATGATGCTACCCTTGGTCGGAACATAGGACCTCTGTTGGGCATTGGAGGCCTGAAAGGTCTTGGCTGATTAAAGGTAGGTGGCCTAGGGTCAAATCTAGCGTTCTTTCTCCTTTCCTCATTTAGTTGGGCATGCTCATTTTCAATAATAATTGCTCTATTAGTTAAGTTTTGGAAATCAGTAATCCTGAGAGCTGATAACTGCATACGTAGATAGGGATTCATGCCTTTCTTAAAGCGAAAGATATTTTTGGCATCGATGTCTGTCTCATCAGGGGCATAACGAGACAGTTCAAGGAACTTGTTAAGACATTCTCCTACCTTTCTGTTTCCTTGAGTCAAATCTCAAAATTCCTGTTTCTTAACATCCATCTCTCCTAGCGGAACATAAGTCTTACGAAATTGGGAGGAAAACTCAGCCCATAATATTGGTTGCTCCCCGGTGTGAGTGTGGCAGTAGTTAGTCCACCAAGTTGCCACGGCACCGGTGAGCTGATAAGCAGCGAATTGGACCTTCTCTTCTTCTGAGCAGCCCAAAGTGGTTAGCTTTTTCTCAATTTCTTGTAGCCAATCATCAGTCTCTAAGGGCTCTGTGGCTCTGGAGAAAGTGGGTGAACGAGTTTGAAGAAACTCTACTAGGGTGACTCTATTTCTGGTGGCATGAGAGGATCCAGGAACAAGATTAGTCAGAAGGGCTTTCATGAATTGGTTCTGATGCCCCTGGGCTTCCTTTATGGTATTTTTAAAATAATTCAAGACTCTCTCCAATTGATCTTGATTTTCTGGAGTCCTAGCGATGCTAGTGGCACCGGCAGGAGGGGTTGGCTGCCTAGACTCCGTGGGGTTAGGCTGATTGAGATCTTGGAGGTTAGCTGATGGTGGTTCATGAGTGTTAGGATGATTTGAAGAAGTGCCTAATCTCATAATCAAATCTTGCTCAACCAATTCTCTATCTTCCACCTGCAAAAGAACCCACACAGCCTAAAATTAGGTGGTTGGACAATTTACATTATAAGCAGCCCTTTTTAAGATAAAAGGTCTTGTTGTGCATAGCAGATTTTATAAGTTTAGCTTTTAGAGCAAAGGAAAGAAATCAGATGTCGGGACCCGAATATGCAAATCCGGACCCTCTGTGTATTCTGCACTAGTCCAGGATCACGCTAGTGCACACAAGCTCAACATTGATGAATATCACAATCATACTCAACGATAACATAATAAGGACTTCATCACGACATGACCGTTACAAGAATCTGGGAACTGTAGGTGGTGGAGGTGGAGCTGTAGACTGCGGTGGCACTAGAGGTGTGGAAGCTGCTGTGGCGGTGGGTGCTATGGGAGCCTCGGAAGCTGAAGCGGCTAAGTGCTGCAGAGCGGTCCGCAGTTGGTCCCACTCAGTCGTCACCTCTCCATACTACCGGCGCAGTGTAGAGAAGCGACCCTCACACTCTGCTAAGGCATCGTTCATGCCCTCACAGTACATGGCATCAGCCACCATCATATAATTACCAGTAACCCTCCGGGCTGAGGTGCCCGAAGTCTCACCAGTACTAACATGACAAGGGTACAAAGGTGATAGGTGGCCACGAGCACTGGGTGTGAAAACAGGTAAAGGAGCGAAAGAGGTGTCGATCATATGACGCCCAAAATGAGCTCGGAGGGCCATGAAGGCCTTCCTAGCTGCGTCCTGAAGAGCTAAGAAGTAATCTGTGCTGAAGCAGGGTACGGTGTGCTCAGTGTAGTAACTGGGTTGAAGGGCTAGCCCAGAAACCACTACTCCAACCTTGATGGGAGACCCATCAGCGTGCACCTCTAGGAAATAATCCACGTTCCCTCCGCCTAGCTCCTGCGCCATCTGCTTAAGCAGCATTACATGCTGCCCCTGAACGTGCGAAGACGGAAGGATCGAGCGATACATCCTACAAAAAGGGTTCTAATTAGCAACTGACAATCTAATTTAAGAAATTAACTAGACAGTATGTAATATAACAGCTAAAATTTTGAGAAGTTGAGAACTATTATATTCTTAGTGCAATATAGCCAGAAAGTCAAATTTTCCTTATACTCCCTATCAGTCACTACTTATATGAACGTGGTTCTCATAACCACTGCTCTGATATCACCTGTGGCAACCCGTATAATTAGCCTAGGGTAGCGACAGTAACACTGTCATTACCCTAAGATAATTACACGAATCTCAGCACAGCCACCGGCAAAACATCGGAAAGACCGATGCTTTATCGGCTACTATGCCGTGTTTAGAGTGTTACAGCAGAACAATAATTAGAGACTGAATGAAAATATATTCAACTCAAGACACGCAGAGCTATATGTCCATTACATCATAATACATCTATCCCCTCTACAGCAAAAGACATCACTACTAGCTACATTATCCTAATTACCTCCTAGGCCGATAATAACGCCTATACCAACACCTATCCCTCTTGGTAATAGTCGGAGTAGTAGTAGCCCTCGAAGGGATCCTCCTGATAACCCTGGTACTGCTCTTGGGAATAGGCCTCATCCCAGGCCTCATACGCCGATCCATCAGCTTCGTTTTCTAGAAAAGGGGGATACAAGAGTGAGTTCAGAGTACTCAGCAAGCATTAATATTAACATGCATCATGAGTTTTTCTCTCCCATAGAACCAACCAATTCCTTCCCTCAAACTCCATTTTTATAGAAATTAGATTTTTGGTTTTCTTTAAGGGTTGGACATTTTAATATTCAAATTCAACTACTAGCACCCGTATATAAGGCAGACTTAGCTTCCGTAGTCTCCAATCCAGGAGACAGGCTTGAATTCAAGATTTTGACCTTGCACAGGTTCGTACCACTTTACCTATAACAGCCCCATCCTGTGAGGCTCCAGAACGCTTATCACTAATCCAGCATTAGATCTCCAATCCTATACTCGGGCGGGGAGCCTTACCTAGGCCATCCCACGTCCCACAATTACAGTTGTACTCTGGTACCCCCGACAGTACTCCTCTAGGGCTTTAAATATACCGCCCACACTTTTTGGCTCCTGTCTACCTGGGTCATACCGGCATTTCCCTGCTCGACGCCCTTTACACTTACCCTCTGTGGAGATCATAATACTTTCATAGGACAACATTTTCTAACAGCGATTTATCTCGCTATGGTTGGTACTGAAATACAGCTCATTACCCGAGTGTAGGTGTTTGACCTTATATTATAGCCTTTGTAGAGGGCCCCACCGGCATGGGGTACGCTCACGCCTCTTTCATTGGCTCCCTCTACCCACCATAATTTCACTAATATCATATCCTCGATTCCATTCATGGACGAGCTAAACAACAGATTCACCCTTTCAATACCACATTACCATCTCATCAATTTGACCACACACCTCTTCCATCCAACTCTAATTTAATATTTCAACATGCAAAATATGAATTTTAATGCAGTGATGATGTACTTAACTATAGAAAAGCATTGAAAGCATTTAATTAAAGATGATCAATGAATCTTACCTGGAATAAAACTTGAAGGTTCGGCCTCGCCCGAAGGGTGGTTCTGGTTGGCTCGAAGATTCAAGTCGTGCCCTGAAAGCACAAGATATTACGACGGCAATTAATGTGGATTAATTACTTTGGCGTCCAATCAATTCTGATTTGTTGTTCAATTTTTATCTAGCACGATTTATTAATACGAGTTCTTGATATTTTTACCCGATCCGCCAATTGATCTACAAAATCAATGCGTTTCGTGGCACGAATTCATTTTTCCTACCTCTCTTACATTTTCTCTTTTCTTTTCTGTCCTCGCATTTTTCTTTCCTTTCTCTTCTTCTCTTCTTTTTCTTTCTTTTCCTTCATCTTTCTTTCTTTCTTTCCTCTCCCTATCTTTTTCCTTTTTCTTTCCTCGGCCTGCCTTGTCTCCCTACTGCTGAGCTCATCCTTTCTCCACTTCTTCCTTCTCGCCTCCTCCTCGCTCTGGTCGGCTGTTGGTCCTACCATGGCGTGGCTCCTCCCTACCATGTCTTCTCTGGCACTGGTTCGGCCCGGTAGAGCTTCGGCCAAAACCCCCCTACTTCTTCTACCTCTACTCTATCTGTTACCCATTTTACTTTAGATGATTTTGCTTTGCTGGTTTTTGTTGATTTCTGCTTTAAGATGATGGACTATGATGATGATCGGTTGCGGTGGCTCTGGATGCTGGCGATGAGTGGCAACACTGGCTTTACCCATGCGCCGGGGGAGCGTGAGGCGAAGCCAGTACGTGCTCATGGCCCCTAGGGTTACCCAACCCATTGAGACTGTGAGGGTATGACCCTTTGGACATGCTACATTGCACTGTAGCTACGGCTACTTCTATGCTAGCTATGGGTACCTGAGGGTTTTGATGGAGAGGTAGGGGCTGATGTTGATGAGGTTAATGATGGGGAGAAGAAGGTGATGCTGGTTCCTTCCTTCTAGCTGCCTCCACCTTACTCCTCTTCTTGGATGTTCTCTGGACCACCTCTTCTGGATGCCCTTCCTTCTTCTGGATGCTCCTTGCTCCTCTTCTGGTGATCCTTCACCTCCTCTGCTAGCTCTTCCTTCGGCTGGGCTTGTTCTTGTGCTTGGTGGAAAATGGGGAAAGCTGGCTATTATGGCTTCGGTTTGTGTGAATGTGGGAGACTGAAGTGAATAAGCTGGATGTTGGGCATTCGGTTGGCAAGAAGCTGGTTGCCTTTATTTACCTCACTGCCTACATAAGGACCATCTTGCCCTTGGGTTTTTTCTGCCCCTTCTTGACTCTAGGGGCATACTGGTCATTCCTCACTATTTTTATTAACGGTACCTGCAACCGTACGAGGTAAGTTCTAAAGCATCGAATGATGAACCCAAAAACTAGCGAGAGGTGCCTGTCTGGTCCCCGGACAGGTTCGGTACCTCGATGAGCGATACCATCGCTGCGGGACTGACGACACTTCTCCAAATCATACATTTTTATTTTCTTGCCTAATCACATTTTTATAGCTTAATTACTTATTTACTTTATTTATTTAAACTGATAACCCCCGGGTTATTGCAAATATATGTTGAGCGGTTAATTACTTCGTGCTCTCTCTATATTGGTTATTGGAGATTTTTGGTGACCTGCATCATAGATGGTAAAGACAACAGAAGCACCTGAACTTTGTCTGATGCCATGCATATTCTAGTAGAGAACTGAGTAAACTGTGTGATGTTCTTTGTACCCTTGTTTGCCGTGGAGGGTCCAAACCTTGATATATAAACTGGAGCCTGTTTGTACTTTTGCTCTTTTTCACTGCTTTGCTTCGTATGAACTCCCTTATGATTCCAAATGTCATTGAAAGTTCCACAATGGAATGCTTCTACATTTGTGGTTTAACTTGTCAAGTTGCAGATCAATTTTAACTTGTCCAAATTTGCTTCTTGTCAGGGTAATATCTTGGTTCTTGGGAAATTGATGGTAGATGGCTTATTACGTATCAGTACATTGGTAATTGATACAGCTGCTTAGGTGCATACTGCCAAAAGTGTCAAAAGGAGAATACTTACGACGAAACAAAACTTAGTATGTACAATTCTAAAGCTACAAGAAACTAAGTTGCTAACTTATATTTCCTTGAATATTATAAGGCTAGCTAATGCCATTAGACTGAAATATGTTTGGCAAGGCAAAACTACTCGAAAGGGTAAGGGGGCAAATTTTCAGGAAGAGAAGATGAATCAAATGGCAGTAACAATCACACTGCAAGCAAAAAGGTCTAGATTCTTAGACTTCAATAGGGCAAAACGATTCCACTTGATTGGTCCAAGACAGCTGCTTTCTTGCTTTCCATCTCTCTCTGTAAACCTCCCCTATATATGCTAACAGGCAGTGTAACATCCCACAATTTGGTCTATTTTGAATTTAATAAGTTATTTTGAATTTTTGAGAATTTTTGGAGTTTATTTGGATTTAATTGGAATTTCTGGAATCTAACCCTTCTTTGGAATTAATTAATTGGTGAATAAGTTTTTGCAAAATATAAATTAAATTATTTTATTTGAGTGCAAAATGTTCCAAAATATTTTCTGGAATTTTTCTGCTATTTTAAAGCATCAAATGATTTAATTGAATTTTTAGAATTATTTTTTATTCAAAAATCAGGGGAAAACAATGTGAATGATGATTGGCCGAGCCCGTTCAGGCGCATCGCTGGCCCAAATTTCGACGAAACCCTAATCGCCGCTTGCGGGTGACCGTCCGATCAGGATCGGTGGACCAGATGAAGCCGCGTTGCGCGAATTTCCGGTTCGTCGATCCGTTGTCGCATGGATGGCTGGGATTGCGCCACGTCGCTTCGCCATGTGTTTCCGGAAACACCGCCGCCGCGCGTTACGGTCGGAGATTTCGTGCACGATTAACGCCGGCGTGTTTATTCTTCCTCTTCATTAGCTAGTGCACCGTGTAGAGCACTTCCTTCCGCACATTTTGCCCCATCTCTCCCTCACTGAGACTCACCGTAGCAGTCGCACGAGCTCGCCGTAGTTCTGAGACTTTCCGCCGCCCTTTTGCACCGCCGCCGTTTGAGCCCCGCCATCGTCAAGGTCACCGGGGTGTTCGTCGCGACGAGCCGCACCCGTTTCTTCAAACCGTGTCGTCGGAACCACCAAGGAACGCTATCGCTGCGTCATCTTCTTCCTCTTCGGCGAGATCTGTGCCGCTGCGACATCACCGCTGATGAGGACATCCCAACCAAGGATACAACTGCTGCCCCTTCTTCCTCTACGACTGCTACTTTGTCTCCGACCGTCGCTGTTTCGCCTGCTACTTCGTCTATGACGTCTGGAGGGCTTAATCCAGAAGCAAGTCCTTTCCATCCACCTTTGCTGGACCAGCACGTCAAGAACATCCACCGGGGACAGCCCACGCGCCAAGGAAAGCCAAAGATAAAGCCCAATTCGTCGCCGAGTCCGGTTGGGCCATCCAGGAGCAGCAGTACTTCAAAAGGACGTCACGACCACATCCGAACTCCGTTTTCGACGTTCGACAACTCGTTTTAAAGGTATCGAGATAACCTTTCCAATGGATCTGATCCCGAGGACAAAATCCTCCTGGAGCGAAGGGAAATCACAGAACAATCTCACGGGACAGAAATTCCAGGTGCTGCGCCACATTTCTTTTGGGCCCAAGGCCCATGTACTCTTAGGGTTCCATCCCTCCTTTGGACAGCACCCCTCTCCTGGCTGCCGCACCCCTCTTGGGTGCCCCACTTGTGTGGGTACCCCTTTATATTGGGTTCTCACCCCTGTTCTTCATTTTTTAGGTTTTGTTGTGTTTTGATAGACCCCGTGTGCGTCCCTCCTCGTGTTTGCGCGTGTCGACTAGACCGCCCGAGCCGAGAAACAGAACCTCAACTTGTTCTCTTTGTTTGATTTCAATACTACCTTTTCGGTTTGCTTCATACTTTGTTCTTGCGGGTTCTCGTTTTCTTGCAAGAACTACTGATCATTGGATCTTGTATCTGTGTGGATTTGGCATTGTGATTGCGAAGATCCCAACCTGTTTGGTAGGAACCCCTAAATTCGTGCCATCAACACCTCCAAATCGACGTATCATCATCTCACCAAAAGATCGGGATCACCGTCCCCATCAAGTTGGTATCAGAGCTCAAGGTTGCTCGGTGAGATTTTTCACCATATTTCGTTTTCTACCTAGAGTCCAGAAAATTTGCCCCACAAAAAAAAAAGATTTGTCCCTTTGTCCAAGCTAATTTGTGCCCTAACTTTTACTACTTGTTCTTGGTTTGTTGAATCGTCAGTTGCATATTCGTGTCTTTGGTGGTTTTAGAGTCTAGTCTCGTTAGAGTTTCTAGTTCGAGTCACGTTTTGGTCACAATTGCTTTCGCATTGGAGTCAGTTTCTGCTAGTTGATCAGATCGGGATTCTCGGTGGTTGCTGGAGATCAAAAGAGAAGAGAAAAAAAACCGCACAGATTCAATTGCAAAAAAAAACAAAGTTCAGAAAGAAAAAAAAAGAGGAGAAAAAAAATCCGAGAAGAGATCTCTTTTCCTAGTTGGGTTCGGTTCGGTTCGGTTGGCAGGAGATAAGGAAGGTATCTGTTTCGGTTTAAGAAAAGATCAGAGAGAAGGAAAGTGTAGCCTTTTATTTTGCTTAGGTCTGACTTTGAAAGGAAGGTATAGGCCGCCCCTCTCTTGTTTTGCATCCAACTTTCCTTTTGAAGTGGATTCAGATCCTCTCCGGACACCCTGCACGAAAACTGCCATAACTTTTGCAACGGCCTCCGATTGGGTTGTTCGAGTACTCAAAACGACCGGAACGAAAAGCTACATCCGAAAATTGACATGTCCCCGAGGCCCCGAAAAATTCGTTCGACCCCAAAAAACATCGTTTAGGGCCTCAAAACGCCCCCAGAAGTTTGGAAAAATTTTGCTGGCTCCGTTTTGGCTGAAATTTTTGCTGTTGGTGATTAGGCTCGCGTCTCTAGTACGGTCTAGCCTAGGACCAGCATTGTACTGATTTTGAACGACTTTTCAGCTTACTTTAGTTCAGTTGTACTAGTTCCTCCTTTGCTACATATTATTGCCTGTCCAAGCTCCACCATCTTCTAACCACACAGGTTCCGAACTTTGCAATCGCTTGCCACATCGAGAACTTGTAAGAACTTGGTAGAAGCGTGAGCGTGTGTGAGGCTTACCACTTCATACGACCTAGTAGTTTATAGGACCTTTCATATCTGTGTGAATTTTCTTTGTTTCTACTAACTATGGCAGGTAGTCCAAGCAATCGTGGGAGTAACGTCGGCAGTGGGAGTGAACATGAGGACCGCCTCACGCCAAAAGAACGGCATTGGGTCACTCATTTCGAGAGGATGCACCATCAGCATGAGATGCGAACTCGTGACACTTTTGATGCGATTCAGGCGCAATTGGCACCCCTCACTGAGCTTCAAGCACAGCTAGCACAACTTCTTCAAGGTGCTGCCCCCAACAATGGTGCCACTGGTCATGCTTTGGGCCAACGCGGCGCTCCACCGGTTGTCCCTGTGACTTTAAACGGGGTGGCTCAAGAGGAGAACAACTACGCCACCGATACCAAGGACGACTACAGGGTAAATGTGAACAACGACCGACCTCATCGTCGACTCCGCAATAACAGGCAAGGTATGGCTAGAAATCAACATGATCAAAGGGAAGAACGTGATGACTCTATGGCAAAAATGAAATTTACTATGCTTCCTTTTGATGGTGCTTATAATCCTGATGTCTATCTAGATTGGGAGTTGGCGGTCGATCAAAAATTTTCTTGCTATGACTTCTCTGAGCGTAGAAGGGTGCACGCTGCCACTAGTGAATTTACTGGTTTTGCATCTATTTGGTAGAAAGAACTTTGTAGAGCCAACCGTGATGTACCTACAACTTGGGATGGGTTGAAGCGTGTAATGAGGGCTAGATTTGTTCCTACATACTATGCTCGTGATTTATTGAATAAAATGCAGCGCTTTAATCAAGGTGATAAAACGGTTGAGGAATATTATCAGGCATTGCAAATTGGCATGTTGCGCTACTGTGGGTTAGAAGAGGTGAAGATGCAAAATGGCTAGGTTCTTGGGTGGGCTTAACCGAGAGATACAGGATATACTTGACTATAAAGAATACAATTCTATCACTGCTTGTACCATCTTGCTTTGAAAGCGAAAGGGAAGTGCGGGTCGACGATCGACAACGCGAGGTAATATTGACGCTCTTCCACATCCAAGTCGGTTCGAGATCCATACCGCATCATCTTCCATACCGGACGT
This sequence comes from Otatea glauca, assembly GCA_036346275.1. Taxonomy (NCBI): domain Eukaryota; kingdom Viridiplantae; phylum Streptophyta; class Magnoliopsida; order Poales; family Poaceae; genus Otatea; species Otatea glauca. The sequence goes on from CM070730.1 coordinate 31,188,923, forward strand.
ACCTACACCCACTGCTCCAACTACTTGACGCCATCACGCATTCCGAGGCAAACAAGTCACCACACTTCAAGCACCCGCCAAGAGTGCTTCCTCGCTTACCTCCACAGTCGAACGCGGAAACACAATGCTTTCGATGCAAAGGAATGGGTCACGTGATGCGAGATCGCCTAATCAACGTGCTCTAATAATCGAGAAAATGGTGAGTACACTAGTGATAGTGACATTGATGAAACCGAATATGCTCTTGTTGCCACTAACATCGCAGAGCCGCAGAAGAGATTATCACTTCGCAAAGATCCGAGGAATATCCGCTCTTGTTGTCGCACGTACTTAGCGCACAGCCTGCACGCGATGAACAAAATCAACGCCATAATATCTTTCAGACAAGGTGTGTGGTGAATGAGCACGCTGTGCATGTCGTTGTTGATGGAGGTAGCTGCAACAATTTTGTGAGTGTAGACATGGTCGAGAAGCTTGGCTTGACCACAAATCCACTTCTCAACAAAGATGAAATTGAATGGCTCAATTCCACTGGTAAGGTTCAGGTAACCAAAACCGTTCGAGTACCTATCTCGATTGGTTCTTATCATGATAATATTGTTTGCGATGTTGTACCCATGGATGCTTGCTCTCTTTTATTGGGTAGACCGTGGATCTATGATATGGATGCTACACATCATGGTAGGACCAATGAGTATATTTTCTTGTATAAGGAAAAGAAAATTATTTTGAAACCCATGAGCCCTACAGAACTAAGAAACATTGATGTTAAAAGAGCTCAAAGAGAAAAAGAAGAGAGTGGAATTAAAAGTGTAGCTAGTAAATCAACCCATTCAACTACACCAGTTGGTCAAAAACCTGATCTTAAGTTGAAGGGTAAAGTATTGTTGGCTGCAAAAGTTCTCTCACAAGATAACATGGATAGTATAAAACCATTGCCATTCTCTGTTGCTTTGTCTTCTGTTATTACTAATACTTTGAAGGATAATGAGATGGAGTCGAGGACGACTCCAGTTCAAGAAGGGGAGGATGATGAGGACAACCCAACCAAGGATACAACCGCTGCCCCTTCTTCCTCAACGACTGCTACTTCGTCCCCGACCGTCGCTGTTTAGCGCTACTTCGCCGTCTCGACGCCCGAGGGCTTAATCCGGAAGCAAGTCCTTTCCATCCACCTTTGCTGGACCAGCACGTCAAGAACATCCACCGGGGACAGCCCACACACCAAGGAAAGCCCAAGATAAAGCCCAATTCGTCGCCGAGTCCGGTTCGGCCATCCAGGAGCAGCAGTACTTCAAAAGGACGTCACGGCCACATCCGAACTCCGTTTTCGACGTTCGACAACTCGTTTGAAAGGTATCGAGATAAACTTTCCAATGGATCTGATCCCGAGGCCAAAATCCTCCTGGAGCGAAGGGAAATCACAGAACAATCTCACGGGACAGAAATTCCAAGTGCTGCGCCACCGTTCTTTTGGGCCTAAGGCCCATGTACTCTTAGGGTTCCACCCCTCCTTTGGCCAGCGCCCCTCTCCTGGCTGCCGCACCCCTCTTGGGCGCCCCCCTTGTGTGGGTACCCCTTTATATTGGGTTCTCACCTCTGTTCTTCGTTTTTTAGGTTTTGTTGTGTTTTGGTAGACCCCGTGTGCGTCCCTCCTCGTGTTTGCGCGTATGGACTAGACCGCCTGAGCTGAGAAACAGAACCTCAACTTGTTCTCTTTGTTTGATTTCAATACTACCTTTTCGGTTTGCTTCATACTTGGTTCTTGTGGGTTCTCGTTTTCTTGCAGGAACTACTGATCATTGGATCTTGTATCTGTGTGGATTTGGCATTGTGATTGCGATTGTGATTGCGAAGCTCCCAACCTGTTTGGTAGGAAGCCCTAAATTCGGTGCCATCAACACCTCCAAATCGACGTATCATCATCTCACCGAAAGATCGGGATTGCCGTCCCCACAACCACCAACCGAGCTTCGTCCACCATCCGATCACCGCCAAACGCTCCAGATTCGTCCACGTCGCCATTTAACAGTAATCTTCATCTTCACTTCTCAGCTGTTGGATCTAATCAACGGCTTAGATTGCTTCGCCTAGATTCATGCTAGTTTAATCTCAGCCGTTAGATCTAGATCGTAGAGTGTTTATCTTGAAACGTCGTGTAAGTGTCATAGCCGTCGGATGCGCGCCGGTTGTCTTGGATCGTGCCGCGTGTCGCACCCGCAGTAAGCCAGAGTCGAATAGCCTTAGCTCATCTCGGTCGTTCATGTTGAACCGAGCGGACGAGATCGCACCGCGCATCGGGCTAGTCCCGTGTTGACGCGTGTCGCGCGGAAATCGAGGAGTCAGCGCCGCCGTTTCTGTCGACGTCACCCGATTAATCGTAGTCGTCCGATCGGGATCCAATGGCCACGGTGAAGCCACGTGTTGGTTCTGGGTAGATCTGAGTCGAAACGTCGCATCAATCTCAGCCATTCGTTTTAAATCGGATGGACGAGATTGAATCAAGTTTCGGTTAATAGTTTTGCGCCGCGTGTCGATCGGTGATTGGCTGGACCGTACCAGGTGACGCCAGTGCATGCGTCAGCCGGTGCATATGCACAGTATCGATAGTCCACCGTAGACCCGCACTATTTCGTAGACCGGATGTATGTGCCGCTGCCACGTGTCAGGCCGAGAGGCTGCCACGTGTCATACTGACGTCATAAATATTTTTTATATAAAAATATTTTGGCCGAAATTCATTTCGGTGCTGACGTCATCATTAGGTCATGCTGATGGCATAAATCCCAATTTTCCGTATAAAAATAATTAAAACAAATCAGATTTTTTGTTTTTTCTTAGGATTTTCTAGTTATTTAAAACTTTGAAAGGCTATAACTTTTGCGTTTTAACTCCGATTGAGGTGATTCCAATTTCTAAAAATTTGTAAAATTAAGATATATTTATTGGTCAATTTTGTGGAATTTTTAGAGTTGATCTTGCTCTCTATAAATTATATTTATTATGTATTTATTTATTTCGAGTTGACGTTGAATAGCCGGAAAGCTTCGAGGGAGAATTTTCAGCACAAGACCAAGCTCCAGATCAGGATCAACAGCTGTTTGAAGGCAAGTGATGCTTTGACCATTTTGATCCCAGTTTATTTTAAATATATATTTTGCTTTAAAATTATGCATGCTAAATTAATTAAAATGTATTTAAATGAATTTGGGTAATTTAGCTAATCAACTCATATTGTTATTGCCACCTTGAAATTACTATTTGTATGCCCTGAAATCATTGTCACCCTAGGATTGCTTGTACCTGTTGGATATTAATATGATGCCAACACGTGAGGCTAGACCGTGAATAGATGCTTAGCCTTGCAACGAGTCATCGAAGATTTTCTGGAAAATGCAACAATGTTGACTAATGACATATGGAATGTATTTGAAAATGGTGTGGTGATGCCACGTAATGAGAATGAAGTACGGAGACCTGTGTGGTTTTGTACTGATGCTGAGTTATTGTTGGCATGTGTTGCACAATAATCAACCGGGTGGGATAATATTTTAGACTGGGGCAAGTGGTAAGAGGCTATTTGCCAGGTGGGCCTGTGTGGCAATGGGCTAATGAGTGTTTTGAGTCTGTGTGCCACATTGGGCTGTGTGCCACTGGTGAGTGATGAAAGTCTTGCCTTGGTCAGCTAAGGACTTCACCTTGCAAATCTTTGAACTGAGTTACCCGTACAACCACATGTCTGATATGGGATAGACCTAGTTGATTAGGGTTCTGTTATCTTTCCTCTGAAACCTTAGGGTGACAGTACACAGGGGTGTATCTGTGCGGGGGAGCGTACCTGTGCTACGACTTGGTGCCCATCCAACGGTGTTGGCCTGTCCTATACTTCGGCTCTATGTGAGGGGAGTGATAGTGAAGGCAATACCGGAGAGGTTCATTGGTTAAGGTAGAAGTTCCTGAAAGGCTTTGTTGCGGACAATCACCTGTGTGGTGAGCGACTGTATCTTGTGGGTAAAGTGTACAACCTCTGCAGAGTGTCAAATCTATTCGAATAGCCGTGCTCGCAGTATTGAGCATTGCTCGGGGATTACAGTCAAGGGTTAGTTCTTCGAGAATAAAATTGTGGAAAGGGAGGCTGTGTGCCAGTGTAGGAAAAATGAAATGGTTAAGGTTGTGTGCCGAACTTTTATAGAGAAAAACCATTTGCAGAACTTAGTACTACTTATAACTATTTCACTGCTTTTAATCTAGTTAAAATGTTAAGTTTAAAAATGCTGATTGATGCAAAAGAACCAGGTAAGAAAATTCTTTGAAATAAGCCTTGCATGTAGTAATAGCATCGCATTCTGTGCATTACTTGCTGAGTGCCTTGAGTACTCACCCCTCCTTGTCTATCAACCCCAACATCAGTGGAGGAGTCTACGCCAGCCTGGGAGGAGGAGTACATTGAAGATCCGAACAATTTGGGGGCAAGCCCAGTCAGTTGCCTGTGGCAAGATGAAGGCTTCCACGAAGTTTATATATTTTCCGCTGTTTCCTTTTTACTCTAATAATGTAAGCCCTGCGTGGCTGAGTTATGTAAGGAGACCATAAGGTCGTACAATTCCGTTTATATAAATGTTTGCACTATTTATGGTATCGCTGTAATGTCTGCGATGTGCAACCCTGTAAAGACTGTGTGTGTCAGCGTGATCCTGGACTGGCACAGATTGCATAGAGGGTCCGGATTCTCATAATCGGGTCCCGACAGAGGTGGTATCAGAGCAGGCTGACTGTAGGACTTGACCCTAATTAGGTTAGTTGTGCCCAGGAGGATAAAACTATTTTCTAAAATTTAATCAACTTGAGCAAGAATATCAATGAAATCTCGACTTATCTTTTCTCTCTTGTTCATACCTATGCTGCATTTTCTGTTGTTATTTTGGATTTCAAAACGAGGTCTGTTTTGGAAGATGAGGATGATCCACACTTATGGAGAGCGCACTGGAGGATACGCCGCTGAACTATGGCGCATGATGCAATTTCTCGGAGGCTTCGATAGGCCGATCTATCGGGGAACCTCTATAGTGAGGGCAGGACTTAATATCGCTTGGGATGTCAAGATCACTGTTTATGCTCGGGAGAGGACGAGGGCGAGCCGTCCTATCCACATCACCGTCAGGAGGACTTCGTTCGAGGCCAGAATCTAGGAGACGTCGCGTCTTGCGATGCGGCAGATCGCCCGTACCTACTCTGCAGAGTTAGAGGGCACCATATTTCGTCATCACCCGCGCCGGGATAATCGCCACGACAGGATGGAGTTCTTGGAGGAGGATGCCACGATCACTCACCTAGTGAGGTATGTCATCGCCCAGGAGGAGACCATGTACGAGAATGTTCAGGAGCTGCAGAGGGCCCGCGACGAGGTCACAGAGGTTAGAACGCAGCTGCGGGAGACCCGAGAGTACCTGGCTCACTCTATCCAGAGGATCCATGAGCTAGAGATGGCACTGTACGGACATGAGCCTGAGCCAGTTCTGGAGCTGCATGACCCAGATCCGGAGGAGCAAGAGCAGGCAACCTTGGGACTGGCCGAGTCAATGGGGTCGTTCGTACCGGCTGCAGTAGGGCATCAGGACCAGTTTGCCCCTATGCCATCGCAACCGCCGCAGTATCCACCGGGAGGACCGCACCCCGGGTGGCTCAGTGACTGAGAGTTCTTCGGAATTGACTCAAATGTTGAGTCAAGTCTTTTGAGTCGCGTCTTTTGTTTTTGAGTCGCCAGTAGGTGTGAGTCGTTGTGGAGTCTTAATGTCTGTTTACTTGTTTCTGTTTGTGAGTGTCTGGTGTGTGTTGCATTGCCCTTAGGCACTTGTGAGAAACCATATTATTTTATGATATTAATAAAGTTGCTAAATAATTTAAGTTACACCTGTTTTTCCCCTGTATAAGTTCCTCTACTTGTCTATGCTTTCTTCTTTTCTTAACCTTGGAAGCTTTCAACAGATGGTGAGGACTTGTGGCAACGTTGGAGCCACCGGAAGTGGTGCTAACCAGGCGGGCAACCAGAATGAGGAGCCAATTCCTCAACCACCGCAAGTCGATCTGCAGAATTTGGGAGCTTTCTTAGCTGCCCAAACCCAGTTGATGAATACGATGATGCAGACTATGCAGCAGATCTCCAACCAAGCTGCTGCGAATGTTCAACCAGGGGGTAACCATGGACCACACCCCTACTCAAGACTGTCAGAGTTTATGAGGACTCGCCCACCTAAGTTCTTGGGTAATGCCAATCCGTTGGAAGAGGATGATTGGTTGAGGATTATCGAAAGGAAACTGCACATAACCCAGTGTATGGGACATGAGAGGGTACTCTATGCCTCTCATCAACTAGAGGGGAACCGCCACAGAATTGTGGGAAAATTTCTGTGCTACACATGAGAATCCCCAAGAAATCACTTGGGAGGAATTCACTGGTGCTTTCCGTCAGTACCATGTACTGGAAGGTATCATGGAATTAAAGAAAGAAGAATTCAGGAACCTAAAGCAAGGGGGCCAGTCAGTGGCCGATTATTTGAACAAATTTACCTAGTTGGCACGCTACGCACCAGAGGATGTAGCAACTGACAGGGCAAGGTAGTCCCGATTCATTAAGGGGCTCAATACTGGATTATAGGTGGGACTGATCACCCACACGTTTCTGGACTTCCAAGAGCTGGTTAACAAGGCTCTTATTTTGAAGACAAGCGTCGGGAGTTGGATGACAACCGAAAGCGTAGAATAGCGCAACAAGGAGGTCATCAAGGCCAGCAAAGGCAGAGGACGGCACCTCAACAGTTCGTCCGATTCCAACCCTGAAGCAGCGATAGGGCACCTCTGCCGACAAACCGTCCAGTGGGCCAGAATACTCAAACTCCGGCCAGAACGGTGGTACAGACTGGAGGAAACTCTCAGGCAGCGGGAAGACGTTGTTATCACTACAACGAGATAGGGCATTTCGCCAACAACTGCCCCAAGAAGGGAGTTGTTACCCCAGTTCGCTTTAACCTGGGGAACACACCTGCAAGGACACCTGCTCAAGGAGGGAACCGGGAGCCGCTCAAGTGAGTCGCACCCGTGCAATCGCGAGAGGCAGAGTTAACCACATCACCGCGGATGAGGTCCAGAATGCAACAGACGTTGTACTGGGTAAGTTTCTAGTAAACTTAGTACCAGCTACTGTTTTATTCGATTCTGGAGCTTCACATTCATTTATTTCCCGAGATTTTGCTATCCAAAATGATATGGATATAGTAAATCTTAAATGTGTGCTTATAGTCCAATCCCCTGGATCAGAACTCCGATCAAAAGTAGGATGTTATGGGGTAAGACTAATAATTAATGAAGTAGAGTTCCTAGCGAAGTTAATTGTACTGAATACCCAAACCCTAGATGTTATCTTGGGAATGGATTGGCTAACTAAGCACAAGGCAGTGTTAGACTGCGGGCGAAGAATTAGAATTTTTTTTAAATAATACATTTTATAATTCAAATTGCAAAAATATACCACGAATTTTTTTTGCAAAAATATACCCCTGTCGCCCCTTGGTTGGGCGACACGTGGCTATCGCCCACTGGCTCAACGACGGAGGCAGATGTTGCCCTCTGGTAGGGCGATGTGCGCCACGTCACGCGACCGTTGCTCATGTCGCCCTCCCAACGGACGACAGCCCAAAAATCGCCCTCCCAATAGGCGACAGCCCAAAAATCGACGCATCGTTGGGCAACAGGTGCTGAGGCGGTCTCCTGTCGCCCAACCAGGGGGCGACTTGTTGGCTATAAAAATGGCTCGCATCATCTGGGTCATTGGATCTGCGTTGCGCGGTCCCGATTGTGCTAGGTGTTGAGCCCACGGTAGAGCCACATGTTCCACTGCCTCACCTACCTCCGCGCAACCATAGCCATCAGATCTACAAGACATGGTTGGATGCGTGCTGCATGTCGTGCACTGGGCCAAACCACGTCGCATGTCGCTTCGTTACCCGCGCGCAGCCGCCGCTGTCCGATCTGGCGTGGACGACTAAGATGGTGCCATGTGTCACCACCACAGTAAAGCTACATGTCTTGCCTAGGTCACGCCATGTGTCATCGCTGGCGTCAACGCTGTGTTGGCCGGTTCACCGCACAGTACCGCTGGTCTACCGTGGACTCGGCATGTTCGTGGACTGGGTCTATGGACCGCCAGGCCCACCTGTCAGCCTAATAGAGTTTTTTCTGAATTATTTTTATTCGGTTATTCATCATTGATGTCAGCATGATGTCATAAATTCTTTTACCAAGAGAAAAATAATTCACTTAATTCGGTTTTTCTATTTTCCTAATTTATTCTTTTATTTCAAACTTTGAAAAGCTCGTTCTCCCTCATACGAACTCCGATTGAGGTGATTCTAGTTTCTAAAAATTTGCAAAATTGATCTATATTTAATTGTGAATTTTATTTAATTATTGGAGTTGAGTTTGATCTCTGGTTTTGGTATTTATTTCTTTATTATTTGTTTCCCGTAGACGTCGAGGTACTCAAGGTGTTTGTGAGTGAGGTGCCAACTCAAGAACACGATCCAGAGCAAGATCAAGACCTTTTTGAAGGCAAGTTGTGCTTTGATCATGTTGAGCCCATGTTTTAAAAGCTATATTTTTTAAATTATGCATGTTAATTCAATATATACTTGTTTCAATTAATTTGGGATTAGCTATTCATCCAATTTGAGTTATGTTAACCTTGTCATTTGTATGCCATGATTCGTTTGTCACCCTAGTATGGTTCTTTATTAGTTGGTAACTATTAATCGCCAATGTGGGTTAGTTAGAACGCAAATAGTTTGCTTAGCCATGCAACGAGTTATTAATATCATTTTATGTGAAAAGTTTAATCTTGCTTAATAGAATATGGAACATGCTTATGAAAATGTGTATCAGGTGTTGTCACACAATGTTGTTGATGGCACGTGGTGCATGGTAATCAACTGGGGTGGCAAAATGATTTAGACTGAGGCAAGTGCCAAGAGTTGTGATTTTTGGTAAGTCTTGCCTTCGTCAATTAAGGACTTAACATTGCAAGCATTCGAACTGAGTCATTCATACAACCACATGTCTGGTGTGGGACAGATCAGCTGGTGTGGGTTTCGGGTGCACGGGTAGACTCACATGGCGTAAGAGGGGGGCCCTGAATGTGGTAACCAGTCTTATCAATGTTGAAACCTCAGTGGGCGGTACTAGGTTTAGACAGAGCATTGAAAAGGCTTTGTTATGATCACTCGCCTTTGTGGTGTATGATTGTATCTTGTGGGTAAAGTGTCAAACCTATTCGAACAGCTGTGCTCGCGGTATTGAGCAATGCTCGGTGATTATGGCCAAGGGTTAGATTTTAATAAATGAACTTGGAAATTGAGGCTGTATGCCTATGGAAGTATGGAATTTGATTTAAGGTTGTGAGTCAGGTTATTTGGGAAATAAATAAGAAATTTATTATTGTTATTATTTGTTTTAATGTCATTTCAATCTATTTATGACATTCTTTTATAAATGTTGCTTTGTTGCAAAATAACCAAGTCAGTCATTCATTTGGAATAAGCCATGCATATAGTATATAGACTTGCATTTTGTGTACAACTTGTTGAGTGCGTACTCACCCCTTGCAACAACAAATCATCAGTTGGAGACGAGTCTACACCTGCTAATAGGAAGGAGTTCCAGGAGGTCAATTAGGGTGTGAACCTTATCAGTTGCCTGTGGCAAAATTAAGGGTTGCTACGAATAAATTATTTTCGCTTCATTTTTATTTATTTCTTAGACTTAGCCCTGTGTGGCGTATTCATGTAAGGTGGACCATAAGGTCGTACAACAAGTTATATTTAATTTGATGAAGTCTTTATTTAAGTATTCATTGTGTATGATTGTGATATTCATCTATGTTGAGACTGTGTGCACTAGTGTGATTCTGGGCTAGTGCTGAATACACAGAGGGTCCGAATTTGCATATTCGGGTCCCGACACTTGAGCTCTTCATTCTCCTCTACAGGGTTAGTCTCAAAAGGCATGAAAGAGATATATGCATCTATACTTGAATAACAAGGCATATCAAGTAAATCATCACAACATATGGACACACTAACCTTAGATGCAATGGAAGGGCTAGCAAATACACAAGGTATACTACAAAGAATATCACATGTAATATCCCAAAATTTGCCTTATAATATTATTTTATTGTTATTTGAGCATTTTGTGATTTTTTTAATTTATTGGATTTTATCTAGATTTTATTTGAATTTATTTTAAATTATGTATATAGCCTTTTGTGAAAACTAATTATTTATAGATAAAGTTAATATAAAGTTTGGCTAAAAGTATTTTATTTGAGTTTAAAATGTATCAAAGTATTTTTGAGGTTTTTCTTGGAATTTTTCTGATATTTTAACGCCTAAAACTAATTAAATGAATTTCTGGAATTGTTTTAAAAGAAAAATTTGGGGAAAGTCGTATGAACAGTATTAGGCTCGCCCAATACTGTGCATGGTAGGTCAGCCCATCTGGCCCTCATTCTAGAAGACATAGCGATATCCGTTGATCTCAGATCGAGCGGCCATTTTCAAGCCGCACCGTTCTTTAAGCGTCGACCGTAGGATCTTGATCTAATGGCTTAGATTAGATTGTGTCGATTCGAGACTCCTTTAGATCCCGGCCGTTGGACCGTTAAGGAAGGGTAGGGTCGCGCCACATCAGCGTGGATCGTGATCGTTCGTCGATTATCGAACAGTTGTCGGTCGTTGTCTCCAATTGAGACTCGGAGTTCGCCCCCAGTACTTCTCTGCCGCCGTGTAGATTAGGTTTTCATTTTGTGTGCATTCACCAGCGCTATTTAAGGCGGGGGTAGCTGCCCGAGATTCTTCGTCCCGTCGTGCATCCGTAGCCCTAGACATCAACGCCCGTGACACCGCCGTTTGTGCGCCATAGCTCGCCGAAGTTTGCGTAGCGACGCCGCTCATTTTTGCATCGTTGTGTCGTCGTCAAGCCGTTCCTCGCCGTACCAGTTCTAGATCTGGGATCATCGAGTCGTGCCGCATCAGGTCCGTGAGGTTTCGTCGCCATTCCATCGCTGAGACGCCGTCGCCAAGGTCTTCGTCTTCAAGTTCGGTGGAAGTTGTGCCGTCGTGCCGCCATTCGCGTTGAGGAGCTCGTGAGCTGTCAACCATGTCTTGCGTGTCCGTGTCAATAGTGAACATCTCCGGTAACGCCGACCGTTGGATCAAGATCGATCAGCCGAGAGGATGCCTCGTCTCGCTAAAGCTGTAGCCGTTCGATTTATTCTGTGCGGATTAGATTGTGCGGTGCGCTTTGGCCAATCGTGTCGCGCCGCGTGTCATGTACAGAGCCCCAAGCGCCATGGACCGGGTGCACCATAGATGATGCGTTGTGCTGTGGACTTGGTGCAAGGACCAGCATGACGTGTCGCGTCGTGATTCGTCCGAGGTGTCACTGACGTCACGATGACGTCATGCTGATGTCATAATCGGGATTTTCCATTCAAAAATAAATCAACCAAAAAAGCTTCGGTGCTGACATCATAAATGTGATTTTTCAGTATAAAAATATTTCGGTTATTTGTTTGATTTTCAATTTTCTAATTTTTATATTTTTGAATCTTCTCCGAGCCCGTTCTCCCTCACACGAGCTCAGATTGAGGTGATTCAAATGTCTAAAAAATTGTAAAATTGAGGTCTATCTAATGTGAATTTATTTGATTTTTGGAGCTCATTTTCTCTCTATTTTAGTGTTTATTTGATTTTCTTTCTCGGTTCGCCTAGATGTTGAGTTGTGCGACGCATCGGAGGAAGATCCGTCAACCCAAGAGCACGTTCCAGAACAAGATCAAGACCTTTACCAAGGCAAGTTGTGCTTTGATCATGTTGAACCCATGTTTATAAAACTGCTATATTGTTTTACTGTATTGCATATTATTTCATGTATACAATTGTTTCAAATTAAATTGGGACTTAGCTAATCTACCAATTTGATCTATACCCTACCTTGTCATTTGTAGCCATGATTTATTTGTCACCCTATATTGGTCTTTACTAGTTGGTTAATATTAATAATCAACATGGGTTGGTTAGACCGTGTTATATATATATATCCTTTATTCGTGGACGCCCCACTTCGCCTCGACTGTGCCGTAACCAAAGGGAAACATCACAGAGCAGAGTGCGCCAGGATCAGGCTAAGGAAAGCAACACATGTAGAATCAAACTTCCACCGAATAGTACTCGGGATTATTCTTAATGTACATATAGTATCTTGCCTTAGGTCCGCTACAATGATTTCTACACCGCCTGCCTAATATTACAATATTATTTTAGATGCCTCCTCCCGAGGGTAGATTTATTCCGCCAGTCTTGGTTGTCGATCCCTCATATTCATATCCTCCACAAAGAACATCGGATCATCATAAAGATTCACATCATCATGAAATTCACCTTCTATCTCATCCGTTGGGTGGACTCAACATGTTCAAAAACAACAGAGAAAGCAAGGTCGAGTACACCAAGATTTAGCAAGCCATGAACCTTTATGCATGGGTATATAAATATACTTTTCGCCACCGAGCCACTTCTCTAAAGTAGTACTTTATCCAAAGTACCCTTTACCCATTTGTTTGAAAGTGTCAAGTTTTAACTTTTAAATCTACCGACAAGAAACAACGTGGGGTCTTACATCCCGTGTTAGAGGAAAACCCATGCGACGCACTTCCAAAACCCTAAGCTAGGAGTGATATCACATTTGACTCGATCGAGGTGTACCGCTTGCCCATAGCATCACTTTGGCTTATTGTCACAAAGGCGCTTCCTTAGGCACACTAATAAACCAAGGAAATGTAACGCTTAACCAACCGTACTCGACCTCGCCATACCGCCTTGCCTCACCAAAGGCACGCGGTCGAGACTCCTCCCCGACGCCTCGCCTAGGGTGATCGCCTCACCGCACAGACCACCTTTCTCACCTTGGCAGAGTCGGCACTTGTCTACATTTAGTTCACCTCGTCCCATACCGGTCTATGGTCAGCATGGTTTGCGCCGATTTTGAGGTAAGTGCCAGTTTGGTTTGTCCTTAAAAGATATCCTATGTGGAGGAGCCCTGACTTTCATAGCAACCCAACCGGGGTTGCTCATACCCTGAGCTCTTCCACCCACCAATTACTCTATAACCTCACCAAGGTTATGGTTCTAACACTGGATCTAGCTGATCCAATTAGTGTGATTTAATTTCTTTTAGAAATTAGCTTTTAAGATGAATGCAAGAGTTTCAAACAACCCAAGCCACAAAATCAGTTTGCAAGACATGGTCGAAGGGCGACTTGCCTGGATGAGTGATCACAGAGTTGTCCACGGGAGGAAGTGGCTCTTGATGACTTCCGGTATTATCAGAAAGTTTTCCTAAATAAGAGAACCAAGGATTTTTAATATTCATGAATTCTCAGATTGGGTTGAATTTATAACGTTTTCTGTTGAGCGTATTAAGAAGCAATTTTATTAATGCCTACGATTTGAATTTGCAATGTTTTATTTGCTCGTCTATCTAAGTTTGATTTGAAGCTAGGTCATCAATTAATTTTGAGAAAATAAAAAGAGAAAAACAAGAAATAAATTTTGTATTTGTTTCCTATTATTTTTCTTGATCTATTTTCTTATTCTGTTGTATGCATTGGTTCGGATACAGCATATGTTATTTTATTTCATATTTATTTATTCATCCATTTATTTGTTTATCCCTTTTCTTTTCATTAATTTATTTTTATTTTATAGATTATATATATATATATATATATATATATATTATTTTAGACCAGACCCGGCCCATCTCTTTCGCCCCAAAGTGGCCCGGCCGGCCATTCCAAACCCTAACCCTCTTTTCCGCTCTCTCTCTCCTTCTTCTCATTTTCCCCAACCCGGCCGTCTCACCCGACTCTTCCCCTCGCTCTCTTCGCCCTCCCCAACAGCCGCCGCCGACTTTTGGCTTTTCCACCGCGCGACGCCACCGGCTCCTAGCCTCTAGCCTCACCACCGCCACCACTCTCCCTCCTACCCCGAGCGCCGCCTTTCTCCCACACTCCCTCTCCCTCGCACGCTCTTCTCATCTCTCACTCCCGAGCGTCGCTGTCTTCTGCGTCGCGCGCCACCACCAGCTTCTTGCGCCGTCGAGCGCCTCTGCGGCCCCCCTCGGTCTCCAGCGCAAGCCGCCGCCGCCTAGCCCTTCCCCACCGTGCCAGATCTGGCGCTCCCGACACCGACGGCTTCCCCGCACCACCTCCGGTACTGCGATGCCTATAGTCCGTGAGCTAGGTACCGAAATCATTTCCCTTTTTATCTACCTCCACTCTACTCATTCTTCTCACCCTCTTTTCTTTTTCCTACCCTAGAGGTCACGGAAGCTTGGAGGACACCTTGCCCGACCGGCCTCAACGCACCGACGGCACCGACACCGTGGTGAGGAGACCGGCGCTAAAAAAAAGGGGGGGTCCGGCCATCGCCGCATGCTCCCACGGCTCGGCCACGGCTTCACCGCCTACCATAAGAGCTAAGAACCCGAACTCCTCCCCTTTAGTTTTGCGATCTCAGATTAATGTTCTTGGGTTATCTCTCTATTGATTCTTGTATGAATTAGTTATGTGTTGAAACTTGCATGAACTATATATGTGAAAAGTGGATGTTGCCTATTGCAAGGATTGTCCCTGCTTGTTTATTATTAGCAAGGGAGTTATGGTGTTGATAAGAGAAGTATGTGCGAAATTGTATCTGAGATTATATTTGTGTTATGTTGTGATATACTGGGATCATAAGGGCATGCTAGATTATTTATATGAAATGGTTATCTCAGCTTTGATTGATAGATTCAAGGCTTCAGTGCATATGATGTTGTTGTGCAAACCGAAATGTATGTGTATTTGAAGGATCGAGATGGCGAACAGAGGGGGGGTGAATGGTCGCAAATAAAATTTCCCCCAAAATACTCCAACAAAAATCTCGACAAGATCGCTCAAAGGAAATCGTGAAAAACCTGAAAAACTAGACAACTATGTGTACCCCAAGCTTGCATGCATAAGTACCATAAAATATATGGGGATTTTTGAGTCACAATACTGATTGTCTAGTGTCCAAGATAAAGAGGAATCGATTCAAACTCTTGCTTTTAGAAAGGACATCAATTCAAATCACAAAAGTCACTTTCAGAAAAACAAAAGCAGAATTTCCAGAACTTGTCCTCAATTTGCACAGGAGATTGGTGGGTTTCTGCAGCTCACAAAATTTTGAGACTTTTTCTCCCTATGAGCATCAGAGTCTTGAAGAACTCCACCAAATTTCTCCTCAAAAAGCCTTACAAAAAAAACAGAAAAAATCTAAGAACACAGTCTCTTCAAGAACTTCAAGCAGAAATTTTGGGGCTCGGTTTTCACCTCATGGAGCCCAAACGGTGAAACAAATGAACTGAAAATTTTTTATGCAAGTGGATATCCGAGTCCCGCACCTCTTCCAACAAGAATCACTTGAAAAAGATTTTTCTAGATTTTTATAGAAATCAAATACTGACTGCTGCACGAAGAACAAGTTCTGAACAAAGTTGGAACTTGAAAGAAAAGATGTTCTCTACTCAATCCAAGAGTGCAAAAGAGATGTAAAACCATATGAACACACTCAAAACATCCAAGATCAGCAGCATTTAGAAGGAGGGGAGGCAAATCCAAATTACATGAAAGTAAATTAGTAGAAAGTAATTATGGAAAGTAAATGCTGAATTTAAATTGAGTAAAGTAAAGACATAATGTAAATGCGCAAAATAAATTCAGAGGTGGATAGATAAAACTTTCATTTCTGGAAGGAGAGGTTACAAAGCCTCACTTTCATGTGGGCAAAGCCCAAAGGAGCATTCACAAACCTCAAAATCTTCAATGGAAGGAGGCTACCCCTCTACCCCTATTTATACTACTCTTGGGCCACCTACCACCCTTGGATGAGTCCCTCAACCCTAGAGCACTCATCTAAGGGCTAGGATTAACCCACACACACAGCCATGCATGGTTTTCAAAGCATACTACCTAGACCCGCTAACCTATCAACTAGACCTCAATCCGACGGCCCTCATTGATCCACGCGGCATCTAACTAGCATCATCTCCTTTCCTTGTCTTCTTGACTTGCCCGGACTCCGTCTCCGATCATCTTCCGGCGATCTCCCAACCGTCTGGACCTTCGACGCTCCTCGCCTAGTCCCGGTCATCCTCCGCCTCATCATGACCTAGCACCGTCGCCCTGCAACCATCAAAGACAAGGAAAAACCTTTCATAGCAATGCCCACAATTATATGCAATAAACCCATCCAACTCATCACTACCGCGCCCATACGCCGGTACTGCCACTCCTAGCAGAGACAACTCAAATTGCTTCATTTTGAAAATCAATCGAAATCAAACTCAAACTTGAGCACACCTTGCTCAAATAAAGTCAAATACTCATCACAAACATGGATGGACCTCCACATGATCCTTCAATCTCCCCCCTGATGAGTATATTGACAAACCACACAAAAGGCATAAATTTGAGTTTGAATGAGAGAAGAAGAAAACAATTTGATTGCAAAGCCAAACTTGGTCCAGAGAAAAAGATATAAAATCATGACCAAGTTGGCAGAAAGAATTTAGAGCAAGACCATGAAAAGAGCAAGTTTTCCACAAAAACTCTAAAAACCAATCATAAGTGCCAAATGTGATTATGATCCATAAGAAATAGCAAAGATTTACAAAGATCAAAAGAACCAACAAGCTTTCACATTTTTATCTCTTTTTTTTAATGATGCCTTTTCTACATTTTCTCCCTCTTTTGGCAATATAGGCATCAAAATGGAATTTTCTCCTTCTTTTTATGTATGCATGAAATGCAACCTAAGGGAGCTTTGAAGATTATCCAATTGATCACAATGACAGATATGACACCAAGCTAGTCAATTTGTAGATTAGACTAGTCTAAGACATATCCAAGTGCAAATACGAGCTTAGTTTTGAATATTTTATTTTTAGCAAGATTTGACAAGTGCAACACTTACTTTAGTTTCAAAAATAGAAGAATAGCCACTCTAAGGATCAAAAGGAAAACCTAGAGTTCAACCTACTCAACACTTTGGGGAATCTAGAAGTGCATACAAGGTCCTTCGGGCTCATTTATCACTTAATGCAAATTTTGATTTATCATCATACAAGACATAGCGGGGTGCAAATGTTTGACATTATTTGCATTCTTTACCCACATATGTCTTTGTTTTTAATTTATTTGCATTTTCTTTTGACAACCAATTGACTCAAGCCGTATGCGACCATCTCAAGATGAACTCTTAAGAGGATGGTCTAGGTCAAACACGATGTATTCCAAGTTCATCCCAAGTGCAATGGGAAGCGGTCTTGTGAATGCAAGGTGTTGAGTCGTATGTGCACAAGAAGAGTCAATTTTGTTTAATTTTCATTTTTAGCACAATGATTCATGAGCAATTGAAGGACTCTAGCATGGATCAAACTAGTTTCACCTAAGTTGCTATAGGGACTCTAGAGAACTCCAAAATTTCTCAAATTATGGCACAAACCTCTAGAGAAGAAACCTAGCAAGTAAAAGCAACAAGTTTCATCAAGTTTTTCATTTTAATGCTTAGCAAGTTAAATGAACTTGGACATATCTGAGCTAGTGATTTCCTCCATATGATGCAGCATGGTGTATAGCATGAAGAAGAAATCAATTGCATAATAGACAAAGCTCATTAAACAGGAATTGCAGTCTATATGCAATGCACGAAAAGATTCCCAAACTCCCCCTCAACAAATGAATCAATTTTAAGCTCAAATCTGGTTAAAGTTGAGTTATTATCAAGATTAGGCACAAAGAAAAACCGAATGAACTCAATAATAACTAAAAAATGTAATGAGGAGAAGAAGTCGAGAAACTGCAAAACTGGATAGCTATAGAGCATAAAAAGATATAAGAGACTCACTATGGCTTAGACTCGCTCTTATCTTCCCAAAGGACTCACATAGGAAGTCGACTCTAGATCCCAACTAAGGAGTGCACATGCACTCGTCTACCCAGAGGCCCAATACCTACTAGACTTATAAGACTATGAGGGAACTCAACCTAGAGAGAAGAGAGAATGACTAATCACGCATGATAGCAACCTAAAGCACAAGATAAGAGGTCCATGGAAGGCATGCCAAGTCTAAGTGAGTGAACTCAACTCAAGAAAATAAGCCCAAAGTCACCCAAAAGAAATACAAAGAAAAGAAAAGTGGAAGAAAACATATAATACATAATATACAAACTAGCTCCCCTCACGAAAGGCCGTAAGGGCTCACGACTCCAAGCTCACTCCTCAAGGCAACAACTGAGCTATCCAAAGGCTTGGTGAAGATATCGGCTAATTGAAGGTCACTCTCACGAATCGAAGCGATATCTCCCTTCTCCACATTGTCTCTAAGGAAGTATATCTAATATCATTGTGTTTGGTCCGAGAATGTTGCAATCGGGTTTTTAACAATGCAAATAGTCAAGTGTTGTCACGTAAAAGTGGCACACTCTCTATCTCTAACCCATAGTCCCGTAAGGTCGATCTCATCCAGAGCACTGCTACAAAGAATCGGCTCAGCAAAGAACATACTCGCCTCGTGATGGATTGTGCAACCCTGCATCGCTTCTTAGATGACCAAGAAACAAGAGAAGTGCCAATGAATTGGCAAGTGCCGTGCTCTTCCTATCTATCCTACACCAAAGAAAGTCGGATCGGAAAAGGCTCTAAGAGATAGACAAGAAGACGAAGAGTACCAAATACTATAATCGGTGGTAGCACGAAGGTACCAAGATGCGCTTGACCGCTCGGCAAAGAGAGGCTCGAGGAGAAGCTTGAAATCGAGCGCACGACACACAAATAAATATATGTCCGGCCTCGAAGCGTTGAGGTACAAGAGGGAGCCGATCATGTTCAAACTCCTTTTGATCGTGAGGCTCACCATCCTCATCGGGCTCGAGGACAGCGGCAGTGGCCATAGGAGTCATCACCGCTTCCCATCGACATATCGAAGCGCCTCAGAGGTCACGGTATACTTGCCTTGATGCAAGAAAGTACCCTCCAGTCCGCTTGATTTGAAGCCAAGAAAGTAGCTCAACTCGCCCATCATACTCATCTCAAACTCAGGCTCATCACCTCGTAAAACCGAGATACAAGCGAATGAGATGAGCCACCAAAATGATATCGCCCACGTAAACTGGACAAGAAGAAAATGAGACTTATGGTGTCCGATGAACAGAGTTTTGTCTACTATGCCCATTTTGAAGTCATGGCTGAGAAGATAAGACTTGAGCCTCTCATACCATGCTCTGGGGGCCTGCTTGAGTCCATACAAAGCTTTGGAGAGCTTGTATACATGACTCGGAAACTTGGGGTTCTCGAACTCGAGGTTGTTTGACATAAACCTCTTCCTCAATATAGCCATTGAGGAATGCACTCTTGACATCCATTTGATAGAGCTTGAAGCCCTGGGATGCAGAGAATGCAAGCAGGATCCTAATAGCCTCTAGTTTAGCTACAGGGGCAAAGGTCTCCTCAAAGTCAAGACCCTCAACCTGAGAAAAACCCTGTGCAACTAGCCTAGCCTTGTTGCGAATGACAACCCCATCCTCACTCTGCTTATTTTTGAACACCCACTTGGTCCCAATGACATTATGACCAGATGGGGGCTCGACAAGCTGCCATACCTTGTTCCTCTCAAAGTTCTCAAGTTCCTCATGCATAGCATTAATCCACGATTCATCGGATAATGCATGAGAAACATCCTTCGGCTCAAAGGAGGCAACGAAGGCAGAGTGGAGGCAGAAACTGGACAAACCTGATTTTGATCGAGTGACCCGCTCAAACAGATCACCAATGATCTGATCAGGTGGATGAGAACGTTGAATATGACGGGGAGGTCCAGAAATGTATGGCCTCTACCTCATGCACGTAAGATGTAGGAGCAGAGCCACTAGTCAAAAAGAGCTCAAGGCAAGGGTCGGTCTCCCGAGGTGCGTAAATGGAAACAGGAGGCACCTCGGTGAAGAGGGATTGATCCGGTGGAACACCATCATCTCCATCATCCTCATCTTCTACAAAGATGGTCTCGGAGGGATAAGAAGAGCTCAAACATCGTGTCTAGCTCTGGGCTAGCCTCATCAAAGGTCACATCACAGTCTCTATTATCCTATGCGCATCAACACCTGCACTTATAGCTACGAGAAGAAGTCGAGTAACCTAGAAAGATACCATCAAGAGCGAGACTCAAACTTATCTAGGTTACTGACTTTAAGATAAAACACTTGCAACCGAAAACGCGAAAATGAGACACACCGGGCTTTCGCCCATACCTCAACTCATAAGAAGTGCGATGCGGATGTGCTCTCAAAACACGCGATTAGAAACATGGCAAGCAAGAGCTATAGTTTCACCCAAAACTTCCTAGGAGTATCAGACTCGCCTAGCATCGTCCCGCCATCTCAACCAAGGTCCTGTTCTTCCTTTCCACTACGCCATTCTCACGAGGGGCGAGGGAGAAGAGAACGATGCTCTAAACCGCACTCCACACGTAAACTCTCAAAGTAGGAATTCTTGAACTCCGTGCCATTATCACTGCAGATAGCTCGTAATGCACCAGGAGCTCAATAGACAACCTCATGACCAAACCCTCAAGTGAGAGAAAGTCTCATCCTTCGAGGCCATGAAAAATACCCAAGAGTATCTAGAAAAATCATCAACGATGACAAGAACATACCACTTCCCTCCCGCCGATCGCACTCTAGCCGGACCAACAAAGGTCCATATGTAAAAGCTATCACGTGCATCACCATCACTACGATGATCGGAGGATGAGAAACAAGAACCATCTTGCCATGTCGGCAAGGAGAGCAAACTAAGTCTTTGACCATCTTGAGTTTGGGCAAACCCGAATGAGATCGTGGTCGCTAACTCGGTCAAATGATCAAAACCAATGTGACCAAGTCTCCTATGCCGAAGGAGAGATCACGGACTCAAAAGCAATCAAACATCAAGAGAGTCTCCGAAGAAGCAAAAAAATCAGCACGAAAGACTGTCCTAAATCTAGAAATCCCGCAAACTAACCCTCCTGATGAATCAAGAATTCTACAGGCATTTCTCTTGAAGCTTACCTCGAAAGAGTCATCGATAAGCTGGGAAACAGAGAGTAGATTGTATTGCAGTTTACTTACTAAGGCAACATCTTTAAGAATGAAATTTTGGTTAATGCAGATGGTACCTTTAGCAATGACTCTACCTGAAGATGCATCCCCGAAAGTGATCAACTCATCACCGGGGGCTCGGACTAGGGAAGAGAACCATCGAGAATCTCTGGTCATATGACGAGAACAACCAGAGTCGACAATCCAAACATCTCCCTTCCCCATCCGACGAACCTAATCAAGACACAAGAGAGAAAGATGACTCAGTACTGGGATAGAGTGAAGACTTAGGAACCCAATACTGAACCATACGACACCTCAGAGTACCAGCCACAGAAGAAGACAGGACTCGAGTGTCTCTCCGATGCTCAACTCTCACACGATCGGAGCAACTCGTAGATAATCTAGAGTCAAAGCGGGTTGGCACGCCGTGGTGCAAAAGCCTGACCATCCCAAAGAAGGTCGCGGATCTCCTACCGGAAAACACGCCACGCCGCTGATATCTACCTCGATGGGCAAAACGAGGAATATCAAGAGGATGGCGAAAAGATCGACTACGAACAGCTCGGGACTAAAACTCAAGAACTAGCATGAAAACCAAGTCCTGGACATTTGCCCAAAAGCAGCGACTCTCTAACTCGTCTAGAAGCGGTGTGTGTCTTAGGAGCACTCAAAGTCCGGGATGACCACAATACCCCTAAGAGCAGCAACACGCCACGCCGAGTGATCTTGGCGCGCTGAGCGTAAATCTACTAGGTGACCATCCTTCTTACGTAAGGTGCATGTGTACTTCGCCTTGCTAGAGGCGTAGCAATAGGAGTAACACCCTTCCGGTCAAGTCCTATGGACAACCCACGGACCTAAACACGGTGGTACTCACTCGAGCTAACACAATCTCACCACTCTTGGAGCCGCAAGACAATGGTGGGAGGATGCGCCGAGCGTGCTCCAAGGATCAAATCCTAGACCTTGATTGAATCTACTAATCTTGGATTGGTCTAGAATAAGATTGAGCTTCTTCTTGCCTCCAACAAACTTCTCGAGAGTGTTCATAAGATACTGGCAATCTCGGAAGAAAGAAGCACAAGAAGAACAGGAGGAAGGAGAGGAAGAAGAAGAACCAGAAAGAGAAAGAGAAGATCTCTCAGCACGTGCTTTTTGTTCCCCTAGCACGGCTGCCTCAATCTTGAGGGCCTCACAAGAAACGCAAGGAGCATCTCTAATCCTATGGGTTTGGTCTTTTAACTTCTTCCTTAACCCCAACACACAGCAAGAAACCAGTTTTTGACTTAACTAGTAAGTCCTTAGCAAGTTGATCACACTTGACATTCAAAGCATCATTCTCAAGTTTTAGTTGCCTACAGCCCTCACATGAGCTGACTGGGTCCTTAAAAGCATGCAATTCAAGTTCATCATTTCTAGCAGAAAGCTTTCTAAATGTGTTCGCTCATGGCATCAATTTCGGCAAGCAATTTAGGGCAATTAGCACATGATGGAGTGGAGTGAGCATGAAGAAAACTAGCCTCAACAGAATAGCATCAATGTAACTAGTGCTAGTATTCTTCAACCTAAGACCATCAAGTTCAAGAAGCACACTATCATGTATGGTCCTTAGGTTCTCCAACTCCACAAGAATAGCATCACATAAAGAGCAATCATCGGTGACTCGGGAGGAGAAGATCTAAGTGAAGCTAACTCCGAGTCAAGGTACCTACTTCCTTCTCAAGCTCTCGTACACCTAGCTCTAGCTCTAGCATGAAATTTTCCTAATTTGCGTAAAGCTTCGCTGAGTGGGTGATAGGAGGGTACCTCATCCGAGTCAGAGAGCTCGAAGTCGCGATGTCGTTGGTGTCGGCCATGAAGCACATGCCGGAGAAGTTGTCGCCGCCCTTCTTCTCTTGCGGATCATCCTCGCCCTCGTCGCTCCATGTCTCCGTGTCGGAGAGGTTGATGTTGTCAAGCGCGGCGAGGATGCGGTGGAAGAGCTTCTTATTCTTGGAGAAGTTGCGGTACTTCTTCTCGTGCGCCGGTTCACGAACTGGAGGTTTCTTGTTGCGGTTCTTGTCAGTGTAGTCGTTCTTGCCCGAACCGCCAACGTCGTTCTTGCACTTCTCCAGCTTGGGACAGTTCGCCCGAATTTGGTTGGGGCCACCACACTCGAAGCAGGTGATCTTGCCACCTCTCTTCCTCTCTCTCACCCTCTTGTATGCATGAGAAAACTTGCGAGCGAGAAGAGCAAACTCATTTTCTGAAAATTTTTTGTAAGGACCCGAATTCACTGATTCGAACCCACTGTGTTTACCGCACCAGTCCCAGGATCAACGCTAGTGCACACAGCTTAACATTGGTACATATCACATCATACACAACGATAATAGAATAATAGTTCATTTATTGATATAACTAAATGTATGATCTTATGACCAACTTACATTATTAAGCCACGCAGGCAAGACCAAAATATAACTAATGATTAAGCAAATGAAAGTAGAAAACGAGATAGCTCATCACTTCACCACAGCAACCGACAAGGTTCTGACCCTAATGACTCGTGGTCTTCCCTGACTTCATCTTCCAAAACAGTGTAGATTCTTCAACTGTTGATTATTGTTGTTTGGCAAGGGTGAGTACTTAAGCACTCAACAAGTTGTGCATGTAATGCAATTCTATGTATCTATATGTAAGCTTATTCCAATGGATAGGCTATCATGGCTATTTTGCAATAAGCGAGATTTAGGAACAAATACAAGAAATAAATTGTAAAGAATGTAAAACAAATAGCAATAGTAAATAACTTCAGTATTTCTCAAGTAAACCAAGTTTCCAATCTTAAGTCAAATTTCATCTCCCATATGGCACTCCGCCATCCCAACCAAGTTGTCCAATTAATTAAGCTAACCCTTAATCAGAATTCCGAGCATTGCTCAATACCATGAGCACGGCTATCCGAATAGTTTCACACTCTGCAGAGGTTATGCACTTTACCCACGTGATACAACCAAACACCACCAAGGCGAGTGATTATAACAAAGCCTTTACAAAGCTCTAGCTTAACCGGATACTACCCGCTAAGGTTTCAACACCGTGGGTCTGAAACCATAACCGGGGCCCCCTCTTGCGCCATGTGAATTACACCATAACTCGAACTCACACCGACCACGATAGTACCAAAATTAAGACATTGCAAATTACTCACTAGGTCGCCCATACTGACATGTGGTTGCATGATTGACTCAGTCAAAGGCTTGCAAGGTTAAGTCCTTAGTGTGATCAGGCAAGACTTCCACATACCCTCGCCCATCGGGCCCACCTTGGCATACTCGCCCCTTGTCACTTGCCCCAATCTAAATTATTATCACCCAGTTGATTACCAAGCACCACGTGCCATCAACAATTCAACATCGTTGCGTGACATGACTCGCTACAACAACTCAATCTCATCGTGTGATCCCACATGACACACAAGTTCATAACATTGTTCCATAT
The DNA here is from genome assembly GCA_036346275.1 of Otatea glauca. Lineage (NCBI taxonomy): Eukaryota > Viridiplantae > Streptophyta > Magnoliopsida > Poales > Poaceae > Otatea > Otatea glauca. Next base: position 31,213,677 of record CM070730.1, read on the forward strand.
TTCATTAATCAAGATTAATTATCAATGATTCTGACACATGTGACGACGTGGCATGGCTAAGCAACTAATACGAACTAATCCTCCAATGTCGATTATAATTATTAACCAACTATATTTAACCAATCTAGGGTGACAATGAATCATGGTATACAATGACAAGGTAGGGTATAGATCAATCTGGTATATTAACTAAGCCCAATCTAATTTGAAACAATTGTATACTTGAAATATATGCAATAGGGTAAAACAAATATAGCAATTTTATAAACATGGGTTCAACATGATCAAAGCACAACTTGCCTTGAATAGGTCCTGATCTTGATCTGAAGCTTGCTCTTGAGTTGCTTGATCTTCCTCCAAGCGTCGCACAATTCAACGTCTCACGCTGCATCAAGAAGAAAAGCAAATAAATACCAAAACAGAGAGCAATTGAACTCCAAAATCAAATAAAATTCACCATTAAATAGATCTCAATTTTACAAATTTTTAGAAATTGGAATCACTCAAATCCGAGTTACGATGCAAAAGATATAGCCTTTTGAAGTTTGAAATAAATATCAAATCGTAAAATCGTAAATTCGAAATTAACAGATTTATTTTAAACTGAAAAATAGATTATTGCGCAAGCGTGACGTCATGTCAAGGCGTCACCATGATGCCACCAATCGAGACCGACGCGTGTCTCGGGCGTATGGATCGAGTCCACGCGGGCTCGACCACGGTGAACCCGGCCCATGACGCCGGCGCTTGCGCCGGCACGCGGCCGTTCTCGATTAGCGCGGCGATGGCGCCATCCGATGCGCCAGATCCGATCGAACGGCCACCGATCACTCGCGACGCGGCAAAGACGTCAACCGCCGGATTTAGATCTAACGGCCTAGAGCTTCGGATCTAGCGATGGAGACGCGACGGCGAGCTCTCACCGACTCAAAGACGAAGACCAGGCGAGGCGCCCGCGAGTTTCGCGACGAGATGGCGGGATCCGACGCGGCGCGATCCGGCGATCTCGGTGATGGCACCGGTGACGGCGAAGGCTCAACGGCGCGATTTAACCCGAGCAAAACCCCACGGTCCGAACCACCACTCCGGCGAGCTCCGAGCACGCCTCGATCGATCTTGCGAAACTTTACTGATCAAAAGTCATGGCGCTGAAGGATGAACCTCGGTACTTGCCCCTTATTTATAGCCTTGGTACGCGGCGCCCAAAGGAACCCTAGGTCGGTGACGGCGACGGAGACCGACTCGACACGGCGACGGCCCGCTCGAGTCCTCGCGAAGACGATTCACCCCACCGCTCGATCGCAATCTACCGCCACGATTTTACTTACCGAGATCGCATCTAACCGCCGCGATATTTTTCCAACGGCGGCGATTACATGAGGCCCGAACCGCAGACGCTCTGGTCTCACCTGCGATCTCAATCCAACGGCGGGAAGCAATTTCCTAAGCAGCTAACGGGCTAGCGGCGCGAGGCATTGGGTCATGATGAATGGGCTCGACCGTCGTTTCGACCGATTTTAAAAGAGTTTCGATTTAAAATAATTACAGAAAATACTTTGATTTATTTTAGGAAAATAAATTATCGGGAAAATTTCGAAAAATCTCAAAAATACTTTGAGACATTCGGACTCAAATAGAATATTTTTGGCAAAACTTTATTTTAACTTTGCATAAATTTAAATAGATTTGAACAAAAGGTCAATATACTTGATTTGAATTTAATTCCAATAAATCCAAAAAAGCCAAATAAATTCCGAAAATCACAAATGCACTTTTAAGCAATAAAAACTTAATTAAGCTGAATTTTGGGATGTTACAAACCTCCCCCCCTTAACAGAATCTCGACCCGAGATTCAGGGCTAGCTAGAGAAAAGGTTCGGGAATTCTAACTTCAAATCTTCTTCTCGCTCCCAAGTGGCTTCACTTTCTAATGATTACTCCATCAACTCGCAAAGCGAATAGACTTGTTTCGGTCTTGCGCCCATAACATCCAAAATTCGACTAGTTGCTCTTTATAAGTCAAATCTTCTTGCAGCTCTATTGCATCCAACGGGTTTGCTCAGGCACTCGAGACACTTCTTAAGCTGCGACACATGGAATACATCATGCACTCCTGCCAAGGACTGAGGCAACTCTAACTGATAAGCTACCTCTCCTCGACGGCTCAGAATCTTGAACGGACCAACATATCTTGGTGCAAGCTTCCCTTTCACATGAAATCTTTTAACGCCCTTAAGAGGGGTAACCCTGAGATACACATGATCTTCTGGTTCAAAACTCAAATCTCGACGACGGTTATCTGCGTAGCTTTTCTGTCTTGATTGTGCTATCTTCAATCTCTCTCTGATCATTGCAACTTGACTTTCTGCCTCTTCGAGAATATCTGGCCCAAACACCACACGCTCTCCTGTCTCATTCCAATTTAACGGAGTACAACAAGCACGTCCATACAACACCTCGAATGGTGACATCTGCGCAGTCGGCTTGATAACTATTATTGTAACTAAACTCGCATATGGCAAACATTTATCCCAAGATGTAGCATACGCTAAAGCACAGGCTCTCAACATATCCTCTAAAATCTTATTTACTCTTTCACCGACCATCCATGCGGGTGATATGTCAGATCAAATTCGACGAGTTCCCATTGCTTCGCAACTTATTCCAAAATCTCGAGGTAAATTGGGTACCTCTCCCGACACAATCTTCTTGGCGCCCACGCAAGCATACAATCCTTGACATGTACAACTCGCTAAACGATCTCCCGAGTAAGTGGTCTTTATCGATAAAATGGGCGACCTTGGTTAGACGATCCACAATTACCCAAATGGAATCGTAACCTTTCGAGTTTTAGGTAAACCGTGATAAAATCCATTCGATTTCCTCCCACTTCCATTCCGAATTTTCAACGGTTGCAACAAACCGGCCGGTCTTTGATGCATGGCTTTTACCCTCGACATACGTCGATAAAGCAACATGTTCACTACTTCACGCTTCATGTTAGGCCACCAAAATCTCTCTTTAAATCCTGGTACATCTTGGCACTTCTGGGTGAATCGAGTACTTAGAATTATGAGCTTCCTCAAGAATCACCGTTTGCCTCTTTATCCAAAGACACAGATTCGCCTTTGAAGAACATGGTTCCTTGCTCGTCAGTGTGAAATCTACGGCTAGGCCTTCTTCCTTTTAGCCTTGATCTTAGAAATTTTATCGTCATCTTTCGACCTTCTCTAATCTGATCCTCTAGTGTTGGCTTCACTTCTAGTGCGGCTACCATTCCTTGTCGAACGACCTCCACCCTTAGTTTCAAATTCCTTGCATAATTCGTTGATCCTCCATTGTTAGCGATTTGTGCTATGGCTCTTTCGACTCGAGCATCCGCTACCACATTGGCCTTTCCGGATGATAATGGATTCCCACATTATAATCCTTAATTAGCTCTAGCCACCTTCATTGCCTCATATTCAGATCCGCTTGAGTGAATATGTATTTGTGCTCTTATGGTCTCAGATATATCTCACATCTATTTCCTATGAGATAATGACGCCATATCTTTAAAGCATGCACTACTGCAGCCTAACTCCAAATCATGCGTTGGATAATTCACCTCATGCGGTCTCAACTGTCTCGATGCATACGCAACAACTTTGCCTTCTTGCATTAGCACGCATCCCAAGCCTTGCTTTGAAGCATCGCAGTAAATATCAAATCCATTTTGCACATCTGGCAACACTAACACAGGGGCTGTTGTTAAACGCTTCTTTAACTCCATAAAACTTTTCTCGCACTCAAGCGCCCATGCAAACTTCTTTTCTTTCTTCAACAACTGCGTAAGGGTTTAGCAATCGTTGAGAATCCTCTATGAACCGACGGTAATATCCCGCCATTCCCGTAAAACTACGGATCGGGTAATGACTTCGGTTGCTCCTCAAAGCAACATCAAGGCCCACTTTGCTTGGGTCGATCGCAACTTCTTTAGTAGTCATTACATGACCAAGAAATTCGACCTTTTCCTTCCAAAATTCACACTTGCTAAACTTAGCATATAGTGATGTTCTCATGACCTCTCTAAAACCATTCTTAGATGTCCTGCATGCTCTTCCTCTGTCTTCGAGTAAACCAAGATGTCGTCTATGAAGACTACAACAAACTTATCCAAATATTCCATGAAAACCTTATTCATCATGTTCATGAAATATGCTGGGGCATTAGTCAATCCAAATGACATGACTGTGAACTCATAATGTCCATATCGCGTAGAAAACGTGGTCTTAGGCACATCCTCCGCTCGGATCTTTAACTGATGATATCCTGAACGAAGATCTATCTTGGAGAAAACTCCGGCTCCTCTTAACTGATCGAATAAGTCATCGATCCTGGGCAACGGATACTTATTCTTGATCGTCACTTCATTAAGTGCACGATAGTCAATGCACATTCTAAGACTTCCGTCCTTCTTACGAACATACAAAACCGGGGCTCCCCACGGCGATGAACTAGGTCTAATGAAGCCTTTCTCTTGCAGTTCCTCAATCTGCTTCTTCATTTCCACTAACTCGTCGGTAGGCATCCGATATGGTCTTTTGCTATCGGTCTTTGTACACAGCGCTAACTCGATCACGAACTCGATATCCCGGTCCGTGGCAATCCCGCAAATCTTCCGAAACACATCCGGTATTCTCGACCATCGCACATCTTCCATGCTGATGACTTTCACGCTGTTGACCACTAATCGCCCATCACGAATCAAGGTCGCTTGAAATTCTACCTTTTGCCACTAGGGCCTTCCAAGGTTACGATCCTTCGCCACAATCCAAAACACCTTTATATTTGGACAGCCAATCCATTCCAAGGATGACGTCTAGGGATTGCGCATCTATCAAGATAAGATTCGCTAGGAATTCTATCCCATCCATAAGCAACTTAGCTCCCAAACACCCAAGGCTAGATCTAAGCTCAGATCCTGGGGCTTGGACTAAGAGCACATACTTAAGATTCACCACTTTAAATCCATTCTTGGTTGCAAAACTTTGAGAAATAAACGAATGCGAAGCTCCAGAATCAAACAAAACTGTAGCAGGTACTGAGTTGACCAGGAACTTACCCAGTACGACGTCTGTAGCTTCCTGAGCTCCATCTGCGGTGATGTGGTTGATCCTCCCGCGCACAGTTGACTGCGGTGTTGCTCCAGCTTGACCTGGCGCACGATTTCCTCCTGAGGCTGGTGCCTTGGCAGGTGTTGTTCCCAAGTTGAAACGAACTGGCGTGATGCCTCCCTTCTGTGGACACCTATTAGAAAAGTGCCCTGGCTCATTGCATGTATAGCATCTTTTCACTGCAGACTGCTGATTCCCTCCTGGTGCATTGTTGCCCTGTGCTGGTGTTTGAAAATTCTGATTGGCAGGGCGAGGTGCAGGGGTTGATGTCTTGTTCACAGCTGGTGGTTGGAATCTAGCAAATTGTTGTGGTGACATCCTCAAACGTAGGTGGTTTGGACGTCCACCCTGATTAGTCATTAAGCGCTTACGGCTTTCACCCAGCTCTTTGCGCTTATCCTCTAGGATCAAAACCTTATTCACTAGCTCCTGAAAGTCCGAAAATTATGGGTAATCACCCCACTGCAGTCTGAATTCACCCCTTCATGAAACGAGACTGCCTAGCTTTGTCCGTCGCTACGTCTTCAGGGGCATAGCGAGCTAACTGGGTAAACTTATTCAGGTACTCGGCCACTGGTTGGCCTCCTTGTTTCAGAGCCCTGAACTCTTCCTTCTTTAGGTCCATCATTCCCTCTGGGACATGATACTGGCGGAAAGCATTAGTAAACTCCTCCCAGGTGATCTCTTGTGGGGCTCCATGAGCGGCACAGTAATTCTCCCACCATTCTGCGGCGGTTCCTTCAAGTTGATGAGAGGCGTAGAGCACCTTCTCATTTCCTTCACATTGCGTGATGTGCAGCTTTTTCTCAATTGTCCTAAACCAGTCATCGGCTTCCAAAGGGTTCACATTTCCTGAAAAAGTTGGTGGCCTAGTCTTCATAAAATCTGACAGCTTTGAGTGAGGTCGAGGTCCACCATGGTTGTTCGAGCTCTGTGGTTGTTGTTGGTTGTTCAGCTGCGTTGGTCATCTCACGATCTGCTGCATCATAGTCTGCATTAGTTGAGTCTGCGCAGCAAGAAACGCTCCCAGGTTCTGCATGTCCACTGGCGGTGGTTGAGGGCTGCCTCCGTCATTGGGGTTGTCATTCTGGCGCAGTCCACTTCCTGAAGCACCGTTGTTTCCTCGAGTATTCACCATCTGATGATTGCCTCTTGGGTTAGGAAAGGTAGATGTAGCATAGGTAAGAAGTAAGAATTTCTAAAGTGGGGAAATAGGTTATACCCAAACTGAAATAATTCTTTATTATTCTTGGTATGGCTGCTTATTTAAGCCTACAAGCTTTGCAACTCATACTGCACACTCAGCATTACAAAGAAGCAAACTAAACACGAAACCTTAACGTCAACTAAAAAGGTAAAGACTAACTTAAAGACGCGACTCACACTCGAGTCTCGACACGGCTCCAAGGCTGACACTCACTCATCCACCACCTGCCGAGATCGATCCGCGATACACCGGCGGGTGAGTGGCATAGGAGCAAACCTATCTGATGACCTCCTCTGGGTCCTCTGCGACCACAGTGGTCTCAGACTCCCCTCGCTCCCACTCTCGCTTCTCTGATCCTCCTCGGACTCCTCGGCTAGCTCCCGAACTCCTCGAGTCACGCGCCCAACTCGCCCTCGACCGCCTCTAGGGCCTCTCCCACCGGTGATCATCCCGATGGTCAAGCACGGGTCACCTCAAGCTCCTGCTCTGCTACTCTGAGTGCCTCGTACACAGTCTCCAACTCCTGAGTAGTCTCTCTCATATGATCCTCCTGGGCAAGGGCGAACTCCGCAAGGTGTACCGCGGTGGCACACTCGTTCTCCACGATCCGTCGGCGTCGGCATGCTTGAACGTCTGGGTGAAGTCGGAAAACTGAGTCGTGAAGCTCGTCGGCGTAGTCGCGGCAGACACGGCGAAGAGCAAGTCGGGCAACCTCGTACGAGAATCTTCTGGCGGAGATGTTGATTGGTCTGCTGGCTTCATCATTCTCCCGGGCGTAGATAATCAGCTTGCAAATAAATCCTCGGTGTACACCATTGACGGTCCAACTGCCTCCCCGGTAAAGCGGACGGTAGAAGCCTCCAAGCGTCTGAAGAACTCTCCACAGCTCCATGGCGTAGCCGCCAGCTGACTCCTCGAAGGTCGAACGATCGGCATCTGCTCCACAAGCACTTTGAATAAGTTCTCCACCCGAAACGGCAAGAAAAACGGGTAAATTCAGCAAAGGCGAGAAGTAGAGAATGAGATGAGTCAAGAGTGTTTTATTAGTCAAATTTAAATTTTTCTTTAGAAAATAGTTTTGGACTCACACAGGACACCTCCATACTATCTAGGGCCAAGACCTACAGTCAGTATGCTCTGATACCACCTCTGTAAGGACCCGAATTCACTGATTCTAACCCACTGTGTTTACCGCACCAGTCCCAGGATCAACGCTAGTGCACACAGCTTAACATTGGTACATATCACATCATACACAACGATAATAGAATAATAGTTCATTTATTGATATAGCTAAATGTATGATCTTATGACCAACTTACATTATTAAGCCACGCAGGGCAAGACCGAAAATATAACTAATGATTAAGCAAATGAAAGTAGAAAACGAGATAGCTCATCAGTTCACCACAGGCAACCGACAAGGTTCGGACCCTAATGACTCGTGTCTTCCCGGACTTCATCTTCCAAAACAGGTGTAAATTCTTCAACTGTTGATTATTGTTGTTTGGCAAGGGTGAGTACTTAAGCACTCAACAAGTTGTGCACAGAATGCAATTCTATGTATCTATATGTAAGCTTATTCCAATGGATAGGCTATCATGGCTATTTTGCAATAAGCAGCATTTAGGAACAAATACAGTAAATAAATTGTAAAGAATGTAAAACAAATAGCAATAGTAAATAACTTCAGTATTTCTCAAGTAAACCAAGTTTCCAATCTTAAGTTAAATTTCATCTCCCATATGGCATTCCGCCATCCCAACCAAGTTGTCCAATTAATTAAGCTAACCCTTAACTGTAATTCCCGAGCATTGCTCAATACCGCGAGCACGGCTATCCGAATAGTTTCACACTCTGCAGAGGTTATGCACTTTACCCACGTGATACAACCAAACACCACCAAGGCGAGTGATTATAACAAAGCCTTTACAAAGCTCTGGCTTAACCGGATACTACCCGCTAAGGTTTCAACACCGTGGGTCCGAAACCATAACCGGGGCCCCTCTTGCGCCATGTGAATTACACCATAACTCGAACTCACACCGACCACGATAGTACCAAATTAAGACATTGCAAATTACTCACTAGGTCGCCCATACCGGACATGTGGTTGCATGATTGACTCAGTCAAAGGCTTGCAAGGTTAAGTCCTTAGTGTGATCGAGGCAAGACTTCCACATACCCTCGCCCATCGGGCCCACCTTGGCATACTCGCCCATTGTCACTTGCCCCAATCTAAATTATTATCACCCGCTTGATTACTAAGCACCACGTGCCATCAACAATTCAACATCGTTGCGTGACATGACTCGCCACAACAACTCAATCTCATCGTGTGATCCCACATGACACACAAGTTCATAACATTGTTCCATATTTCATTAATCAAGATTAATTATCAATGATTCTGACACATGTGACGACGTGGCATGGCTAAGCAACTAATACGAACTAATCCTCCAATGTCGATTATAATTATTAACCAACTATATTTAACCAATCTAGGGTGACAATGGATCATGGCATACAATGACAAGGTAGGGTATAGATCAATCTGGTATATTAACTAAGCCCAATCTAATTTGAAACAATTGTATACTTGAAATATATGCAATAGGGTAAAACAAATATAGCAATTTTATAAACATGGGTTCAACATGATCAAAGCACAACTTGCCTTGGAATAGGTCCTGATCTTGATCTGAAGCTTGCTCTTGAGTTGCTTGATCTTCCTCCGAAGCGTCGCATAATTCAACGCTCTACGCTGCATCAAGAAGAAAAGCAAATAAATACCAAAACAGAGAGCAATTGAACTCCAAAAATCAAATAAAATTCACCATTAAATAGATCTCAATTTTACAAATTTTTAGAAATTGGAATCACTCAAATCCGAGTTACGATGCAAAAGATATAGCCTTTTGAAGTTTGAAATAAATACTGAAATCAGAAAATCAGAAATTCGAAATTAGCAGATTTATTTTTAAACTGAAAAATAGATTATTGCGCAAGCGTGACGTCATGCTGGCGTCAGCCATGATGCCAGCCAATCAGAGACCGACGCGTGTCTCGGGCGTATGGACTGAGTCCACAGCGTGGCTCTGGACCACGGTGAACCCGGTCCATGACGCTTCGGTGCTTGCGCCCGACACGTGGCTGTCTGCGATTGGCAGCGGCGATGGCGCCATCCGATGCGCTCAGATCCGATCGAACGGCCACCGATCACTCGCGACGCGGCAGCACGTCAACCGCTGGATTTAGATCTAACGGCCTAGAGCTTCTGGATCTAGCGATGGAGACGCGACGGCGATCTCACCGACTCAAGACGAAGACCAGGCGTAGGCGCCCGACGAAGTTTCGGCGGCGAGATGGCGGGGATCCGACGCGGCGCGGTCTGGCGATCTCGGTGATGGCACTGGTGACGGCGAAGGCTCAACGGCGGCGACGAACCCGAGCAAAAACCCCCACGGTCCGAACCACCACTCCGGCGAGCTCCCGAGCACGCTCCTCGATCGATCTTGCGAAACTTTACCGATCAAAAGCTGCGGCGCACAAGGATGAACCTCGGTGCTTGCCCCTTATTTATAGCCTCGATGCAGCGCTACCAAAAGGAACCCTAGGTCGATGCGGCGACGAGACCGACTCGACACGCGGTGACGCCCGCTTCCGAGTCCTGCGCGAAGACGATTCACCCCAGCCGTTCGATCGCAATCTACCGGCCACGATTTTACGGCTGAGATCTGCATCTAACCGCCCGCGATATTTTTCCAACGGCGGCGATTACATGAGGCCCGAACCGGTACGCTCTGATCTCACCCGTGCGATCTCAATCCAACGGCGGGGAAGCAATTTCCTAAGCAGGCCAACGGGCTAGCGGCGCGAGGCATTGGGCCGCACAGAAATGGGCTCGGCCCGGTACTGTTCGACTGATTTTAAAAGAGTTTCTGATTTAAAATAATTACAGAAAATACTTTGATTTATTTTAGGAAAATAAATTATCAGGAAAAATTCCAGAAAAATCTCAAAAATACTTTGAGACATTCTGGACTCAAATAGAATATTTTTGGCAAAACTTTATTTTAACTTTGCATAAATTTAAATAGATTTGAACAAAAGGTCAATATACTTGATTTGAATTTAATTCCAATAAATCCAGAAAAATCCAAATAAATTCCAGAAAATCACAAATGCACTTTTAAGCAATAAAAACTTAATTAAGCTGAATTTTGGGATGTTACATTTTTCCAGTTGGTCATCGCTTAGCTCGCAAAGGGCGGAAAGAGAGAAACCAATAGAAGGATCAGAAGAAGAAGATCCAATGGGATCGGTGACCAAAGCCATCGACTGAGATTTCGTCTTCCGAGAGACGACATCGATCTCATGAGTCTTGAGGCGGGAATAAAGCCCGTCAAGAGTGAGAGTCGATAAGTCGGTGGTGTTCTTTATGGTGGTCACCTTCATCTCCCAAACCCGAAGGTCGAGTGCGGTCAAGAAATGCCGAGCATTGTCCGAGTCAGGGTATATGCGACCAACTGCTCGGAGGTCGCTCAAAATCTTTGTAAATCGACCAAAACACTCGTCGAGACTCTCATCAGCGCGTTGATCAAATTTGTTGTACTCGCTTGAACTCGTCTGCCTCACGCCTTGATTTGAGTAGATCCCCATGGTAAGCATCGAGGGTTACCCAAATCTCGTGAGCGGAGCGAAGGTGAGAAATACTATCATACTCACCGCGGCTAAGACCCTGTATGAAAATGTTCCTTGCCTTAGCATTCGCCTCAACGTTAACCATATTGATGGCCGTGACATTTTCATCGCCAGAACCTCATACGGAGTTTCACCTTCCGCCATATCGTAACCACAGGCGGTGATGTATGACTCCATCCGGACTTCTAAAAGGAAAATCAACTCCATTAAAGATGGGAGGCTTGGTGGAATATTTGTCCGTCGCCATGGCTCTTGAGACCCAGTAAAGATCTATGGAAGAGCAAAATCGGCTCGATACAAATTGAAGGACCGAGATGGCGAACAGAGGGGGTGAATGGTCGCAAATAAAATTTCCCCAAAATACTCCAACAAAACCTCGACAAGATCGCTCAAAGGAAATCGTGAAAACCCGAAAAACTAGAAAACTATGTGTACCCCAAGCTTGCATGGATAAGTACCATAAAATATGTGGGGATTTTTGAGTCACAATCTTGGTTGTCTAGTGTCCAAGATAAAGAGGAATCAATTCAAACTCTTGCTTTTAGAAAGGACATCTATTCAAATCACAAAAGTCACTTTCAGAAAAGCAAAAGCAGAATTTCCAGAACTTGTCCTCAATTTGCACAGGAGATTGGTGGGTTTCTGCAGCTCACAAAATTTTGAGACTTTTTTCTCCCTTTGAGCATCAGAGTCATGAAGAACTCCACCAAATTTCTCCTCAAAAAGCCTTACAAAAAAAACAGAAAAAATCTAAGAACACAGTCTCTTCAAGAACTTCAAGCAGAAATTTTGGGGCTCGGTTTTCACCTCATGGAGCCCAAAGGTGAAACAAATGAACTAAAATTTTTTTATGCAAGTGGATATCCGAGTCCCGCACCTCTTCCAACAAGAATCACTTGAAAAAGATTCACAAACCTCAAAACCTTCAAGGGAAGGAGGTTACCCCTCCACCCCTATTTATACTACTATTGGGCCACCTACCACCCTTGGATGAGTCCCTCAACCCTAGAGCACTCATCTAAGGGCTAGGATTAACCCACACACACAGCCATGCAAGGGCTAACCCAAAACCCACACACATACCGGGTTTTCTTGCACGGTTTTCAAAGCATACTACCTAGACCCGCTAACCTATCAACTAGACCTCAATCCGACGGCCCTCATTGATCCACGCGGCATCTAGCTAGCATCATCTCCTTTCCTTGTCTTCTTGACTTGCCCGGACTCCGTCTTCGATCATCTTCCGGCGATCTCCCAACCGTCTGGACCTTCGACGCTCCTCCCCTAGTCCCGGTCATCCTCCGCCTCACCATGACCTAGCACTGTCGCCCTGCAACCATCAAAGACAAGGAAAAACCTTTCATAGCAATGCCCACAATGATATGCAATAAACCCATCCAACTCATCACTACCGCGCCCATACGGCCGGTATTGCCACTCCTAGCAGAGACAACTCAAATTGCTTTATTTTGAAAATCAATCCAAATCAAACTCAAACTAGAGCACACCTTGCTCAAATAAAGTCAAATACTCATCACAAACATGGATGGACCTCCACATGGTCCTTCAGTATTACTTGTAGATGTATTCATTAAAGTTTCTATGCAGATTAAAATCTAGTGATGAAAACTGAAGTTTGTGAAAATGTGAATACTTCTTCTAACTTGACTTGATATTATGGAGATTACATTCATGCCGATCATCTATATTTACAGATTCTTTAAGATGCTAGATTGTCTTTTAAGACACTGCACTATTCTCTTTAGGGCTGCATAAAATTCTGCTTAACATATTTAAATGTACTCTGATTAATTTCTATCTAGTCTAAATACTTGAGCTTGCTTGGCTTATGCATTCTGGGTGATTTAAGAGTACAGGTAAGAGCATGAAACCCAGTCCTGAATATATATATATTTTAGCCCTTAATCTTATTAGATCTTTTAGATTATGGAAAGCTTGGGCATCTAATATATATAGAGTTGTTGATTATCAGTTTTGGTTAGATTACATGCAAGATTAATGTATGCTAACTCATTATGCATTTACCTTGGTGATCCAAATTGTATGCTTTTCGATTGATGGTTAAACATATATATATACTTTGCACTGAAAAGACTATTTTGCTATTGCATTAATTGATCCAGACAAGGGTTCGGTATAGTTGGAAGGAGTATACTTGCTACCAAACTGCATTTACTAAGCATGGTGAAAAGAAAAGACAAAGGCTTAAACTTGGAACCTGATCTGCAGGGAGAAGAAGATGAGGTGCCGAAGGGGAAGAGGATGGGAAGTAGCTGTCGACAGCTTCTCCCTTTTTCCTGGACCGCCTTTACTTCTACCAGCAGAGGAGGACAAGAAGCGCTACTGCTCTACTGCTCTAGGTGAGTCAATAAAGTCTCAACCTTACCATCTTGTCTTATATATATACTGCAGTTGAAACCGACATGGGGGTGTGAAACCAGGGTTGAGTTTGGGTAAATCTATGGGCTAAAAGTGCAGGTGAACTGCATGCATGGTTTGTTCTGCCATTTGGCATTTGGTATGGCAAGAAGGGTGCTGGCCTCAAGTTGGCAGGATGGGCAGAGAATGGACAAGCTGGCAGCTTGCTGCAAGCATGGGCAGTGAGAAAAGGGATGGGCTCAATGCTTGGTCGGTTGCAAGTCGGTTTGACAGCACCCAATTGGATTTTCCTTCTAAGCCATCAGAGAATTTACCTTAATTGAAGGCAAGGTGATCTCCCTCTAGAAGTGTAAACTGAAGTCTGGAAATGAAATTTTGAGTCTGATGGGTAAAAACTGAACTGTTGTGTTAGTGATGTAAACTTGAGGCCAAAGGATGTATTTAGATTCTGTTATTTATGTTGTGTACTTGGATGCCAGAGAATGTAGTTTGTAATCTGAATAGTGATTTAAGATGAAACTTGGTGTGTGCATGTAATTTAGTACTTGATTAATCTCTTTGATGATTTGATTGAGTATGAACAAGGTTATTATTTTGGGCATTAATTGTTGGCTGATCTGCTACTTATGAGATGAATCTAGAGTCGTGATTATTGTGTGACTGAATAGACGTGTGCATATATAAATATAATTGCTGAAATTTTTGAGTACTTGTGAATAACTGATGTACTGATGAGGTTGAGTGAAATCTTTGAAATGCACTTGAGCTGTGACTTGGGTTTGGTTGTAATCTGGATAAGATAAAGAGGGGGAATACCGAAACAGATAATCGGGTTTTAGGGGATTTGGAGGTGGATTTTTACAGTTAGACCGTGTTAGTGACGAGGGATCATCACATGTGCCACGTCATCACATGTGCTTGAATCATCAATGTTTAATCTTGACTAATGGAATATGGAACATGATTATGAATTGTTGTGGCAGGTGTTGTCACACAAGGATATTGAGTTGTAGTGACGAGGGATGTCACGCAACAATGTTGACTTGTTGATAACACATGGTGCTTGGTAATCAACTGGGGTGGTAATCATTTAGATTGGGGCAAGTGGCAAGTGTGCCAAGGTGGGCTGTATGGCAGAGGGTATATGGAAGTCTTGCCTCGATCATCTTAAGGACTTAACCTTGCAAACCTTTGATCTGAGTCAATCATGCAACCACATGTCTGGTTTGGGACAGCCTAGCTGATTAATTTGCAATGTCTTAGCTTTGGTACTATCAATGGCGGTGTGAGCCCCGCGTTGTGGTAACCAGTCCTCACACAGGTAGTCTCACATGGCGCAAGAGGGGGCCCTTGATGTGGTAGCCAGTCCCACCAGTGTTAAAACCTTAGCGGGTAGTACTAGATTAAGGCAGAGTATTGTAAAGGCTTTGTTATAATCACTCGCCTTTGTGGTGTATGGTTGTATCATGTGGGGAAAGTGCGTAACCTCTGCAGAGTGTAAATATATTCGGAAAGCCATGCTTGCGGTATTGAGCATAGCTCGGGAATTACAGTCAAGGGTTAGTTTAATTAAATGGAAACTTGGTTGGGATGGTAGGTTGCCAAATGGAAGGTTGGAAACTTGACTTAGAATTGGAAACTTGGTTTACTTAAGAAATGCTGAATTTACTATTTATTATTATTTGTTTTGTTGTCTTTTCAATCTATTTATCATACTTGTTCATAAATGTTTCTTTATTGCAAAATAGCCATGATAGCCTTTTCCTTTGGAATAAGCCTTGCATATAATTATATAGAATTGCATTCTGTGCACAACTTGTTGAGTGCTTTCAATTACTCACCCATCCAACAACCACAATCAACAGTTGATGAGTCTACCCCTATCTTGGAGGAGTGTCAGGAGGACACGAGTCATTAGGGTTCGAGCCTAGTCAGTTGCCGGTGGTAAACTGATGGGTAGTCTACGTCTTTTACTTTCCGCTGCTATGTCTTATTTTTTATTTCAAGTCCTGCCCTATGTGGCTTATTAATGTAAGTTGGTAATAAGATCATACACTTACTTATATTCAATAAATGGAGTATTATTATTATTATCGTTGTGTATGATGTGATATTTACCAATGTTGAGCCTGTGTGCTCTAGCGTGATCCTGGACTAGTACGGTAAACACAAAGGGTCTGAATTGGTGAATTCGAGTCCCAACATCACATGTAATGTCTATATTCACATTGGGCTTACTGAGTCCTTGAGAAGAAGGGACTCATGCTCATATTTTAGTACATTATAAGTAGTTTGAAATGAAACATGCTCTTGATTCAAAATCTAAAACTTAGTCTTCTCCTTCCTAAGATACTCGTTGAGCTCCTCAAGCATATCTACCAACTCATCATATGGCTCATCATCATTATTAACATTTGTATTACCTTTGGCATAAAGCAATGAGTTGGTGTGGATGGGGTTGTAGGCTCCTCATCTTTAGAGATAGAAGTTGAGGTTTCTTCTTGCGCCATCCATTCTTCAAATACTTGGTTGAGGTGGACATTTCATAATTATCTAAAAGTTGTATCCACATTTCATGAGCGCTTTAGACATTGATACATGATTGAACATGTCTTATACCAAAGCACTAAAATAATGCATTAATTGCTTGAGCGTTAAGATGCAAGCATTTCTCATCCTCATTTGTTAGAGCAAGATAATCTATTGGAGGAGAAAAGCCCACATCTACAATCAGCCATATTGTTGTACTTATAGTCTTAAGATAGCATGATATGTGAATTTTTCAATGAGCATAATTTATGCCATCAAATAGAGGTGTTCCATTAAGGTGCATTATATCTATAGTCGTCATCCTTTATCTCTAGGCAATGAAATCTAATAAAATAAGAGACCAAGTTCTGATACCATTTTTTTGATAGAGAATAGTAGGAGAGGCTCATACTGTACTATATTAATAAAATTAATGTACACACAAAAGAGCGAATAAAAAGAAAAATAGAAAGGACTATTAAAGGGAAACTATCCAGGAAATAACAAGTAGTCTAATATTGTCCTTCAATCTGATACCACTTGTAAGGTTGATGAGACCAACTGGAGGGGGTGAATACATAGTTTTAAAATCCTCTTTGGCCAAAACCATGTTTTATATGCGGAAGCTAAATCAAAACGGTTTTGTCCGATTAAAAGCCTAAATCATCTAGTCTCACAATGTGCACAGACAACCAAAGTCTATGACAAGGTTTGCAAGGGTGATAAGTAATCAATTCAATTCTAAGAATATAAATTGCAAGAATGTAAATCAGCTAAAGAAAGTAAACCAAAACATGACGCACAATCTTTTTATTATGTTGTTCAGAGACTTATCTGTCTCCCCCAATCTACGTTGAGATAAGCTCAAATGGATTGGACAGACTCCATGAATTAAACCAAACACCTCGAATCCACTATGGTAGCTCTTTCCCCCTTCGGGTAAGTGAGCTAGCTTTAACCTTCACAACATACCAGGCCTTATCACAAGCTTCTTGCGAAAATCACCGAACCATGATACCTCTAAGCTATCTAGGTGTTGGCAAACACCAAGAGTAACAAGTTAAGGGTCCGTTTGGTTCAAGGGCAAAGGGTGGATGCGATGGGGCCATCCACCCTAGCAGGGATGAAGCCATCTAAGTTCATATTTGGTTAGAGGGATGAGAGATGGATGGGATGAGCCAAATTTTTATTTTGTTGGAGGGATGAGAGTTGGATGTTGGATGGGATGAGAGTTCATATTTGGTTGATGGGATAAGAGTTCATATTTGATTGATGGGATGAGAGTTGGATGGTCTCATCTGACCAATGTTGTTAGCTCCATCCGTCCAGCATCTACAAGGAATATTCTCGTTTCTTAGCTGCCATCATCCACCCGATTCATAGAACCAAACTGCGGGATGGGTGCAAAAGATGGATCGCCCTATCCCATCCACCATTTTCCCTTGAACCAAATAGACCCTAAGCATCTCTCTTGACCCTCACCAAGTGCAACACATGCATAAGTGGATACTGAATTCACCTACAGAAGCAATACATGCAATTAGAGACATTTCTCTTTGCTCACAAGGTGCAACACATGCATAATTGAGAGGGAAAGCTCACACTAGCTAAAGAGAGTGAAATAGAGTGCCAAGAGATTTGCCAAATCCCAACACAAGCCATCCTTATATAGCCTACAAACCAAAACTAGTATGGACATGTCTATGGGTGGGCAAGTGTTTCGGTTGGACATGTCCATCTACCTTTCAAACAGCTAGTGCATTTAATACAAGAATATGATCGTTGGGGGCTAGCTCAGGCTCGGCTAAACATGCCCACACTAAAACACATACTACGACTGGACATGTCCACTGCCTTATTTGTTGGAAAACCAACCAACCACTCTGCTAGACATTCTCACTGACATGTCCAGCAAGCCTTTTATCATAAAAGAATTCAAACAACGATGGAGAGGACAGGGGAATAAAAGGATATGCATGAGACTAAATTAAACAAGGCTCACCACATATATAATAAGGATTTCTAATTGAGTCTAGCAATGATCAAAGCATAAACCTCAACAATTTGCAAACTTTAGTCACATGTTACAAAAGAGTAACTGCATGAGCTTTAACTATTTGTAAAACACATTCGCAAATAATAACATCATGCAACGGAGAGCTTGAGAAGAAGGATTTTGAGGTATCATCACATGATGAGACTCAATCTACTAAGACTCCTCTTAATAGTACGGTAGCCTATACTAGTAATATGGTATCCTAACAAAACACTGAGACTGGTAAAAGACTAGCAATATATCCTTAGCATATGCTAGCTATAGCTTTGTCTTGCTCATCCACTTGGAGCTTTTCACTTGATGATGGTCACCTTCTCTCCAAGTCTAGGTCCTTGTCTTGTCCATCAATATATGATGAACTACCTTCACATTAAAATCTTATCTTGATGCTCATTAACATGACATTCTTCATCCTAGACATTGACTTGATGACCATCAACACATGATGACATCTAAAGTCTTCATCATCATTGGACTTAACCTATTTTACCAACTCATGAAAGATATTAGTCCCACATATCTGGCTATCACTAATCACCAAAGCACACCATTAACATATAATGGAATGTCTAGATCATTTAATCTCCCTCTTTTGTGATTGATGATAACCCAATTACTAATAAATGAATTTAAATCATTATGAGTATATTATAGCTACAAAAGCTTCATATACTCAAAAAATATGTTTTATCGTAAAGATCCTCGATATATATATGGAAAAAAGGATCAATACTAGTGAAACCTCAAGATATAGAATAAACTCCTCCTAAATGTGTGCATACATATATATGAATTGGAAACAATATGCACATATCCAAATTGAAACATTTGTGGAGTTCACTTTGTATTTTGAAACCAAAGAATGGAACAAGATATAACAATATGTCATTAGATGCATACCTCTGATATTTTTACCTTTCCATCCAAATGAGACTAACCAATATCATACTCAACAAAGGAGTTTTCTCACATTTAGGTTTATTATTAACCACCAAAACCAATTTAATGATTCTTGAATTTACAACGCGCCTATTCCTTTGTTCTTGCAGCTGTTGACAATACCATCGATTCCTACTACTCCAGTGAGCTCCTTGTCGATTCCTTACTTTTGAGCCATCTCCAACATGCATGCAAGCTAACTCACATCATCTTGCAGTCGTTCCTTCACCGTAGCTTGCTATCAATTGGACCATGTCATCGCCAGCGCTGTTCTCTACTGTCTGGCCATCTCTGACCACCTTCGACGCTGCCGACCTCATCCATATTCTTGTGGTGAGCTCTTGTCCCTCGTGCACTGCTTATTTTAGCTTGAAGTAGTAGTTTTCCGGTAGTCGCGCTAGCTCTATTTTTTGCTATCGTGATTGCATGTCATTGACAAGACTCCGATGACCATAGGTCCTCATGCTAGTGGTTGTAAATTCTAGGTCCTCGTGCTAGTGGCTGTAAGTTCACTTAGAACCCCTCAGCTCAAGTGATGACTCGGTTCACTTGCCCAGCCCGTCGCCAACCCAAGAGCCATTTCCGCTTAAAACCATCATGCTACTGACTCCGTCCACCATTTTGACTGCCTCCACCTCCTAGAGCTTCGTCGTGGTGCTCTTGTCCCATTTTCAAACTCTCCCATGCCTCTCTGGCCCTCCTTCACCATCAGCGAGCCCGCCCGAGCCGGTCGCATAATGCCTGACACTATGTGGTGCACAGTATTGAGGTTAATTAAGTTTAACCTCTATTAATTAGGTTAATGATGTCATTAGGACATGTTTATTTGAATTAATCTCATTTCGTTATGTTATGCCGACATGTGGGCCCGATTCGTTAATTAGTTTTAGATCCAAAAGAATAGAAATACGCGTACAGTTAGATGAAAGTATGCTTTCTCCGTAGGTTAGCATAGTTTGGCGAAGTACACCTTTGACATCACCCTCTCGGCACAGAGTTTTCTTTCTCTTTTTCTAGGATTTTTTCTTTAAGCAAACTTCAAAAGCTCACATCTTTTGCGTCTGAAAGCATCTAGGCACCCATTACAGTTTTGGTTTTGATAATTAATGACAACTCAGCCGTATGATTTAACGCTTTTGTTGAGAATATCGAAAGTAGGTCAATTCCAAGATTGATGGTCATAGTAATACCAAGGAAGGTTCAAGCAAATCAAGAGATATATCAAGACCATTTGTAAGTAAATACATAAGAATCTCTTTTAGTCCTTTAACGATCTTGGAGTTCGGAAGAAAGATCGGTTTACTAGATTTAGGGCCGTACAATTAAGAGGGATCTTGATGATTATCTTGATGTCAATTAGGGTTTAAAGGCTCAAATGCATATTCAATTAAGTTGCTTAATTTTAGACAAGTTCCATCTTTTGAAAAACCTTAAATTATTTCAAGTCTCTGAAATCGGTGCTATCATTTATGGCGTGTGGGTGCTACTGGTGCTTGTAGCACCGACTCATCAGCCTGGTGTGAAAATTCCAGAGAAGGGCTTTTGGGGCGATTTTATGGCCCGGTGCTACCGTCCATGGCAGCCCGGTGCTACCGGGATCACGGTAGCACCGGACTTTAGCCCAGTGTGAAAATCACAGAGGGTGAGTTTTTGGGTGATTTGGTGGCCCGGTGCTACCGCCCATGGTGGCCCGGTGCTACCGGACTTTCGATAGCACCGGACTTTAACCCGGTGTAAAAATTCCAAAGAAGCACCTTTCTTGAACTTTTGGAAGCCCGGTGCTACCGCACATAGTGGCCCGGTGCTACCGAACTTTCGGTAGCACCGGACCTCAGTCCGGTGTTATATTTCCAGAGAGGTGTGTTTCTGATGAAAGAAAAAAATGGAGCCCGGTGCTACCGGCCCCATATGGGCGGTAGCACCGGACTTCCTGTAACGGTCTCTAGCAAGTGCATTAAATGCACTGTTCTAGCCGTTAAAGCAGAGCCCGGTGCTACCGGTCCCACTTGGGCGGTAGCACCGGAAAAACAGTTTTTCTGCAAATTCGAGCTCCAACGACTAGAAAGTTTGGTGGAGGCTATAAATACCTCCCCACCTGCATTCTAGAGCATCTCTTGGTCCTTATTGATGATATTTGAGCTCTAGCAAGTGTTCTCCACTCTTGTGTGCATTCAATTTCTATTTGTGAGTGTGAGAACCAAATTTGGTGTTGCATTTAGTGTTTTGAGCTTTTAAACACCGACATTCGACCTCAAGCTAGCGTCAAGGTTCATTACTCTTGGAGGTTGCCGCCTCCTAGACGGCTTGGTGGCGATTGTGCGCGGTGAGCTTCTCAACGGAGATTGTGAGAAGCCCCGGCAAGTTGTTTAGGCCGGAGTTCGCCTACCCGGAGCGGGGAAGAACTACCTTAGTGATCGAGGAAGGCTCAAGCGAGTGGAGCCGGCTTGACGTGGATCAAGTCACCTCAATGTGGAGTAGGGGAGACCGGCAAGTCTCCGAGACCACGGGTTAAAATTCCTTGTCTCCTATTTTATTGTGCTTGGTATTCTTGTTTGTTGGAAATCCATTTGATCAATACCATATTCTTCTTAGTTTTTGTGCTCATAAGTATACTTGCTTCACTTGTATTGTCATAGCATTTTGAGCCTTGCTAGAGACTTTAGTGCGTTCTTCATTTTCTTATCTAATATTTGTAGTGTTGTTTGTAATTTCTAAATTGAGTTGAGAAAATTTAGAAACCTCCTATTCACCCCCCCTCTAGTCGGTTATCCTTGATCCTACAAGTGGTATCAGAGCTTGGACTCTCTTTTGGGGGCTTCACCGCCTAGAGAGTAAGGATGGCTAGTGATGGGGTCTCGATAGGCAAGGCGCCATTTTTTGATGGTACAAATTATGCTTATTGGAAAATTAGTATGACCGTTTATCTTAAGGCCATGAGTCGAAGCATATGGAGAATTGTAGTTGAGGGTTTCACTCCAGGGGTTAATCCCACACTCACAAATGACCAAGAGGAGCGAAACACTCATCTTAATGCTCAAGCTATGAATGCTCTTTTTGGAGCCTTGAACGCGGATGAGTTCAATCGAGTGAGCAATCTTGAAACCGCTCATGAGATTTGGACGACCCTCTCGGAAATTCATGAGGGGACATCCTCGGTCAAGGAAGCCAAATTGCATATGCTTCGAATCAAATACGAGAGTTTTATTATGTTGCCTCATGAAAACATCAATGAGATGTATTCACGGTTGAACAACATAGTAAATGAGCTCAAGGGCCTTGGAGCATCTCTAACCGATTTTGACATTGTTCGTAAGATGCTTAGGGCTCTTCCGGAAAAATATGAGACATTGGTGATGTTGTTTCTCAACTCACCGGAATTGCCAAGAATGACGCCAACGGGACTTCTTGGAAATCTCATAACCAACGAGCTTTACAAGAAGGACAAGGAAGAGCTTTTGGAGCAAAGCTCTTCGAAGAAGAAGAACATCGCCTTCAAGGCAAAGGCGGAGTCAAGTGATGAAATGCTTAATGACTCTGATGATGATGAAGACACCGAGGAGGAAATGACCCTTCTTGTAAGAAGAATGAGAAAATTCATGAAGAGGCGCTCAAGTGGAAGCGGTCCCCAAAAATTCAAAAAGGGACAATACTCTAGCACCAACCGATATGCAAATATTCGGTGCTATGAGTGTGATGAAAAGGGACATATTGCCTCAAAATGTCCAAAGAAAAGGGACGACAAAGACAAGTCCCCTTCGAAGAAAAAATTCTTTCATGGGAAGAAGAAGCTCTTCAAGAAGTTGAACAAGGATGGCAAAGGCGAGGCTCACATTGGAGAATGGAACTCCGAGGAAGAATATTCGGATTCTGACTCTTCCGAAGATGACACACCTCCAAAGAAGAAGGGTCTTGCTTAAGCATTGCTATTGAGGAGACTTCATCACCTCGACACTCCTTTGTGCCTTATGGCTAAAGGAGATTTTAAGGTAATCTCAAATGTTGATGAACCCTCCTATGATGAATTAATGGATATGCTTGAGGATTTGAATGAGTATCTCGGCAAAGAAAAGTCCAAACATAAAGCTTTGAGAAAAGAATATCTCTGTCTCAAAAACTCTTATGAGGAGCTAAAGGAAGCTCATGAGACTCTTCTTGCTAAAGACCATTCAAAATCTCAAAATGATATAGGAATTAGTTGCAAAATTATTGATGACGTATCTTGCTTAGAAATTGATTCATGTAGTATATCAAAAATTAGCATATCTACCTCTTGTGATGATTTAATTGATATGCCATCAATATCATGCTCTAGTTCTACTTCATGCCATGAAAACCTAGTAGTAGAAAATAATGAACTTAAGGAACAAGTAAACAAACTTAGCAAAAGTCTTGATAGATGCTTCAAGGGTAAAGACACTCTAAATAAAATCTTGAATGGTCAAAGATGCTCCTACAATAAAGAAGGACTAGGATACATTCCTAAGAAGGGCAAAAAGATTGATAGCAAAGCTCCTCGCTTTGTTAAATCAAACGGGAAGTTTTGTTATAAATGTCATGAGGTAGGGCATCTATCGATTAATTGCCTCTTAGATAAAACAACTAAGAGTAATATTTATGACTCTTGCTATGTGCTTAAGAAAGATAGCTTTGGTAAAATAATTGCTAAATTTGTTGGTACTCCCATACTTGGTCGTAAAAAGAATGCCATTTGGGTGCCCAAAGCCTTGGTTACTAACCTCCAAGGACTCAAACAAATTTGGGTACCTAAAAGAACTTGATTTTCTTTTGTAGGTAAACTACAAGACCGGAGGACGGCATTGGGTGTTGGATAGTGGATGCACTCAACATATGACCGGTGACCGGAAGATGTTCACCACCTTTGAAGTAGGAAATAGGCAAAACGACAAGATCACATTTGGTGACAATAGCAAAGGAAAGGTATTGGGTTTGGGCAAAATCGCAATCTCAAATGATCTTTCTATTTCAAATGTTTCTTTGGTAGAAACTTTAAATTTTAATTTGTTATCGGTTGCTCAAATTTGTGATCTAGGTCTTACTTGCATGTTTTCTAAGAATGGTGTAGTAATTTCTAAAGAAAATGATAATTCTTTGGTGTTCAAAGGTTTTAGATTTGGAAATTTGTATTTGGTTGATTTCACCTCAAATGAGTCATGCCTTCAAACTTGTTTAATTGCAAAAACATCCCTAGGATGGTTATGGCATAGAAGACTAGCTCATGTTGGGATGATCCAGCTCAAAAGCTTTTCAAAATGATTTAGTTGTGGGCTTGAAAGATGTGAAGTTTGAGAAAATAGACTTTGTAGTGCTTGTCAAGCGGGAAAACAAGTTGCTAGTTCTCATCCTTCAAAAAGTATCATGTCCACATCTAGACCATTAGAGCTCTTACATATGGATTTGTTTGGCCCAACAACCTATAAGAGCATTGGAGGAAATTCTTATTGCTTAGTCATTGTTGATGATTTTTCAAGGTATACATGGGTATTCTTTTTAGATGATAAATCCGAAACCTCTGGTATCTTTAAAAACTTTGCAAAAAGGGCTCAAAATGAATTTGATTTTAAAATTAAGAAGATTCGTAGTGACAACGGTTCCGAGTTCAAAAATACAAAAATTGAAGATTATTGTGACGAAACTGGAATAAAGCACGAACTTTCCACTACTTACACTCCGGAGCAAAATGGAGTTGTGGAACGGAAAAATCGAACATTAATTGAAATGGCAAGAACCATGCTTGATGAATATGGCACCTCCGATAGTTTTTGGGCGGAAGCCATTAATACCGCTTGCCATGCAACTAATAGGCTTTATTTGCATCATCTCTTGAAAAAGACCTCTTATGAGCTTCTCATTGGAAGAAGACCTAATATTTCTTATTTTCGAGTCTTTGGTTGTAAATGCTATATCTTGAAAAAGGGTGTTCGACTTTCAAAATTCCAAAGTCGTTGTGATGAAGGTTTCTTGCTTGGATATTCCTCAAATAGCAAAGCTTATCGTGTATTCAACAAAAATAAAGGTTTTGTGGAAGAAACTTGTGATGTTGAGTTTGATGAAACTAATGGCTCTCAAGAAGAGCAAGAAAATTTGAATGATATAGGTGAAGAAGGTCTAAGAGAAGCAATGAAGAACATGACACTTGGAGACATAAAACCAAAGGAGGATAAACAAGATCCACCCTCATCCACTAAAGTTGAACCCACTACTTCCGCTCCGTCAAGCCAAGTTCAACCTATTGATGTGGATGAAAAGGAGAATGATCAATCAACACAAGCTCTACCTCAAAGAATTCATCACGGGCTCTCCAAAGATCATCCAATAGATCAAATATTGGGTGATGTTAGTAAGGGTGTTCAAACTCGATCTCGTGTTGCTTCTTTTTGCAAACATTACTCCTTTGTATCCTCTATTGAACCTACTCACATAGATGAAGCTCTAGATGATCCGGATTAGGTAAATTCAATGCATGAAGAACTAAATAACTTTGCCCGAAATGATGTTTGGACCTTAGTGGAAAGACCCAAGGATCACAATGTAATAGGCACAAAATGGGTATTCCGAAACAAACAAGATGAAAATGGTATTGTAGTAAGAAATAAAGCCCGTTTGGTTGCTCAAGGATTTACTCAAATCGAAGGTTTGGATTTTGGTGAGACCTTTGCTCCCGTGGCTAGATTAGAAGCCATTAGAATTCTACTTGCTTTTGCATCTTGTTTTGATATTAAATTATTTCAAATGGATGTAAAAAGTGCTTTTCTAAATAGAGAAATTTCCGAATTGGTTTTTGTTGAACAACCTCCCGGTTTTGAAAGCCCTAAATATCCTAACCATGTTTACAAACTCTCTAAAGCGCTATATGGTCTCAAACAAGCTCCTAGAGCATGGTATGAGCGACTTAGAGATTTTCTACTTTCTAAAGGGTTTAAAATTGGGAAGGTTGATACAACACTCTTTACAAAGATTATTGATGAAGAATTCTTTGTATGCCAAATCTATGTTGATGATATTATATTTGGTTCTACTAATGAAGACTTTTGCAAAGAATTTGGTGATATGATGTCTAGGGAGTTTGAGATGTCAATGATTGGAGAATTAAGCTTCTTCCTTGGACTTCAAATCAAGCAACTCAAGAATGGGACCTTCGTGAGTCAAACCAAATATGTGAAAGACGTGCTAAAGAGATTTGGCATGGAAGACTCGAAGCCCATCAAGACTCCAAAGGCTTCCAACGGGCATCTTGATCTAAATAAGGAAGGTAAACCTGTAGACTCAAAACTTTATCGTTCTATGATTGGTAGTCTACTTTATCTCACCGCATCTAGGCCCGATATTATGTTTAGTGTATGCATGTGTGCTCACTTTCAAGCTTCCCCTAAAGAATGTCATTTAGTAGCCGTTAAGAGAATTCTAAGGTATTTAAAGCATTCCACAAATATAGGGTTATGGTATCCTAAAGGTGCTAATTTTGACTTGATTGGATATTCGGACTCCGATTATGCGGATTGCAAAGTGGATAGAAAAAGCACCTCAGGAAATTACCAATTTCTAGGGAGATCCCTTATTTCTTGGTTCTCCAAGAAACAAAATTCCGTAGCTCTATCCACCGCCGAAGCCGAATACATATCCGCCGGTAGTTGTTGTGCTCAATTATTATGGATGAGGCAAACCTTAATGGATTATGGAATAGATTTTAAAAATGTGCCTCTTTTATGTGATAACGAAAGTGCCGTTAAAATAGCCAACAACCCGGTCCAACACTCAAGAACTAAACATATAGAAATCCGTCATCATTTCTTAAGAGATCATGTTAGTAAAGGAGATATAGTGATTAGTCACATTAGAACCGAAGATCAATTAGCGGATATCCTAACCAAGCCTTTAGATGAAACTCGGTTCTGTAAATTGAGGAATGAATTAAATGTCATAGACATCTCTAATGTGGTTTGAGTTTTTCCTCGAATCTTGCTTGAAGATTGATTGGCTAATTCTTTTGTTGCTTAGTTGAAGATCTTGCAAATTTCTTTTAATATAGCACTTGTTGAGGGGGAGTGGGTTGAATCTTAATTAAATCATAGATCCTGAAAATTTATAAAATTTGGATGCAATTATATGTCTTATAAAAATACATATTGAAGTTTCATTGAAAAGTGTTGAATTCTCTGAGTATTTATCTTTGCTTTGACTGTATTCCCGGTAGCACCGCTCGTACAAGAGCGGTAGCACCGGAGACCGGTGCAACCGGAAATTCCGCGGTAGCACCGGATTTATCGGTTTTTGGGGTTTAAGTCCAGTGCGGTGCAACCGTCCCCTCTTTCTTCTTCACACCGCTCCTTCTCTTTTCTCTCTCTTCCCGTTAGCCCCTTTTGTTCTCCTCTCAAATTTCTTCAAAATCATCCAAGGAAATCAAGTCTTCTCTTCACCCTTTCGATCTTCACTCGATCCTCTCTCAAAGGTACTATCTTTTGTTCAAAATCCATCGTTTCTTTATGCCCTAGCATCATCCTCTTTCCTTTTTAGGGTTTTGTGATAAAACTAGCAAAATGTGTGGAAATTTGTTGAAATTTATGGTTAAAATGTATTTGATGAAGGATATTCTTGCTATAAGTAGACTTTTCTGGAATCAAATCAGTTAAATCATGATTTCAAACAAATTTTGCTCAAATCAGATGTCTGTCCGGTGCTATCGGTCCTGTGCGTAGCATCATTCGTGTCCGTGCTCTAGGGTTTGTATAAGCGGTAGCACCGGATTTGCAGATAAGCTGCACTACAATTGCTGTTTTCTTTACAAAACTCTAGTGACTAGAGCATATCCTTTGATCTTAATCCTTGAATATCTCTTTTGTATCCGGTAATCATGCCTAAGACTCGTGGCTCCGGGTCTTACGTTAAAGTGGCTGCAAATAGAGGACGAGCTCCTCCTCCTCCTCCTCCTCAAGACTCTGACAGTGAGGACAACCTTCCAATAGCTTCAAGACATCGAGAAGTTCGACAGAAGGTTAGACAAGAGACTGGTGACAGCTCCAAGAAGTCCAAGGGCAAACAACATGTGTCAGAAACTGAAGAAGCTAGTGACTCTATGGATATAGATAAATCTCAGAGTGGAGAAGAAACCGAAGAAGAAGAAAATCTTGATGACTTCGATCCTTCGGCAAATTTGAAGACAATCAAAGGTGACACGTATTTCTCCTTGAGAACAGCAAATCAATACTTGTTGCCTAGGACTGCCACTGAGGATAAATTCAGAACTTTATTTCAGCAGAAAGTTTTTTATGAGATTTACAAAGAAAAGGAATTTGTTGATCATAAGTGGATTAATTGGGATCATATTAGAAAGATTCCTTTGTTCGTGGGAGTGCCAGAATTGTTCCATGGGGCAGGATTGTCTGACTTTGTGAGCAAGCAGTGTGACTACAATGAAGATTTAATCAAACAATTTTATGCCACCTTGCATGTTTCTGAGTCATATGAGAGCATTACTTGGATGACAGATGCCGCAGTGCACACAGTCACCAAAAATGAAATTGAGGAAGCTTGGGGCATTCATCACAGTGGGTATCCTAGAGTACACATTGATAGAGTGATTCCCCTCGCCAGGAAATTTGATTTCTATGATCCTTCAGCTTCAGTTAAGCGTCCAGGTAAAATGGCGCATCTTCTTCCGTCTGCTAGTTTGATAAATAGAATAGTCAGAGTCACCATCCATCCCAAGAGCGGGAATTATGATGAAATCGGAGGTATGCACGGAATATTATGAGCAAAATCATGAACAAACATAAGTTTGATGTAGTGGATTTCATGATCAGAGAAATGGCTTCTTCTGCCTGTGACAAAGGTAAACGAATCTACTTTGCTCATTTTATTATGATGATAATCAAGAGAGTGGTTGGATTTCGAGGAGGATGCGGCGTGTCCACAAGCCTTACAGACCTCGAGGCGGCTCCTCGCACAATCTCTCGAGAGGTCACCATCCTCCCAACACCACGATCACAGGAGATCCCGATTGCTTGAGAGGTTCCTCCACTCAGTATGATCATCCTTTGATGCTTTAGGAATGACCTCATGAGCGGCTGGCTAGCATGAGAACCGATATGTTGAGTGGCTTTGCTAGGATGGAGGAGGCTCGAGCTCGCATACGCAGATGGTTGAAGAGGTTCGAGGACGGTTAGACTCAGTGGATTCTTCGATCTCCAAGCTTCGCTCATCTCTTCCTGTTGTCTAACAGCGCTCGGGATCTCGTGCACCTCCATCTACTCTGCCTCCTCCTGCTCCTTCAGCCCCTTGAGCTTTCCAACGATCTTCTTTGTTTTTGGTATTTGTTGACAAAGGGGGAGAAGTGAGTTAAAGTGTGTTTGTGAAACTTTGTCTGTGACTATGTGATGATGTGTGTGATTGTGATATTTGTTATGGTTGGTTAAACTATTGTAATCATAATACTTATGATTGTTTCTGTTTCCAATATTCTCTTAATTGTGCAATCTCAAATATCTTTGCTTTTTCATCCATGGACTCGTTTATTAAGCAAAACTCTGTCAAAATTTTTGCTTCTATTAACATGCACTTTTTAGGGGGAGTATTTGTTCTAAAAATATCTTGATTGAAATATTTTCGAGGTACAAATATGAACTTTCAATCTCTTGGAGCAAAACTGTTCTTTCTTTTGTTTCACTCAAAAATCAATTAATTTTGTCACTTTAAGGTTGTCATCAATTACCAAAAAGGGGGAGATTGAAAGCATCTAAGTACCCATTACAGTTTTGGTTTTGATAATTAATGACAACTCTGTCGTATGATTTAACGCTTTTGTTGAGAATATCGAAAGTAGGTCAATTCCAAGATTGATGGTCATAGGAATACCAAGGAAGGTTCAAGCAAATCAAGAGATATATCAAGACCATTTGTAAGTAAATACATAAGGCTCTCTTTTAGTCCTTTAACGATCTTGGAGTTCGGAAGAAAGATCGGTTTACTAGATTTAGGGCCATACTATTAAGAGGGATCTTGATGATTATCTTGATGTCAATTAGGGTTTAAAGGCTCAAATGCATATTCAATTAAGTTGCTTAATTTTAGACAAGTTCCATCTTTTGAAAAACCTTAAATTATTTCAAGTCTCTGGAAATCCGGTGCTACCGCTTATGGCAGCGTGGTGCTACCGGGTGCGCGGTA
Source organism: Otatea glauca (assembly GCA_036346275.1). Taxonomy (NCBI): domain Eukaryota; kingdom Viridiplantae; phylum Streptophyta; class Magnoliopsida; order Poales; family Poaceae; genus Otatea; species Otatea glauca. The sequence continues at coordinate 31,243,852 of CM070730.1, forward strand.
GCACCGGCTCATCAGCCCGGTGTGAAAATTCCAGAGAAGGGCTTTTGGGGCGATTTTATGGCCCGGTGCTACCGTCCATGGCAGCCCGGTGCTACCGGGATCACGGTAGCACCGGACTTTAGCCCGGTGTGAAAATCACAGAGGGTGAGTTTTTGGGTGATTTGGTGGCCCGGTGCTACCGCCCATGGTGGCCCGGTGCTACCGGGCTTTCGGTAGCACCGGACTTTAACCCGGTGTAGAAATTCCAAAGAAGCACTTTTCTTGAACTTTTGGAAGCCCGGTGCTACCGCACATAGTGGCTCGGTGCTACCGGACTTTCGGTAGCACCGGACCTCAGTCCGGTGTTATATTTCGAGAGAGGTGTGTTTCTGATGAAAGAAAAAAATGGAGCCCGGTGCTACCGGCCCCATATGGGCGGTAGCACCGGACTTCCTGTAACGGTCTCTAGCAAGTGCATTAAATGCACTGTTCTAGCCGTTGAAGCAGAGCCCGGTGCTACCGGTCCCACTTGGGCGGTAGCACCGGAAAAACAGTTTTTCTGCAGATTTGAGCTCCAACGTCTAGAAAGTTTGGTGGAGGCTATAAATACCTCTCCACCTGCATTCTAGAGCATCTCTTGGTCCTTATTGATGATATTTGAGCTCTAGCAAGTGTTCTCCACTCTTGTGTGCATTCAATTTCTATTTGTGAGTGTGAGAACCAAATTTGGTGTTGCATTTAGTGTTTTGAGCCTTTAGACACCGACATTCGACCTCAAGCTAGCGTCAAGGTTCATTACTCTTGGAGGTTGCCGCCTCCTAGACGGCTTGGTGGCGATTGTGCGCGGTGAGCTTCTCAACGGAGATTGTGAGAAGCCCCGGCAAGTTGTGAAGGCTGGAGTTCGCCTACCCGGAGCGGGGCAGAACTACCTTAGTGATCGAGGAAGGCTCAAGCGAGTGGAGCCGGCTTGACGTGGATCAAGTCACCTCAACGTGGAGTAGGGGAGACCGCAAGTCTCCGAGATCACGTTAAAATTCCTTGTCTCCTATTTTATTGTGCTTGGTATTCTTGTTTGTTGGAAATCCATTTGATCAATACCATATTCTTCTTAGTTTTTGTGCTCATAAGTATACTTGCTTCACTTGTATTGTCATAGCATTTTGAGCCTTGCTAGAGACTTTAGTGCGTTCTTCATTTTCTTATCTAATATTTGTAGTGTTGTTTGTAATTTCTAAATTGAGTTGAGAAAATTTAGAAACCTCCTATTCACCCCCCCTCTAGTCGGTTATCCTTGATCCTACAGCGTCCAAACTCCAAATTGATTGAAATCAGTCTTTAAATTTTCTAAAATTATGGATTTTCATAATATTCAAAATATTTGAATTTGGTCTCTATTTGCACTCCTTTGGCTCTTATTTGTTTTATTCGGTGTTACGCGTGTAGATATTGATATTATGTTTCAGAAAATCCTACTGATGAGCTAAAGCAAGACCAAGAGATCAACGAGCAAGGTAAGCACCCCCTATGGTCATATTTGATCTCATATCTTCACTGTTGTGTTCAAAGTTTGGTATGCATACGTATAAATTTGGTAAAAAATGCTATATTGGTAAGGTTGGTAGATGTGTACCCAATTGTTAGCCCACCTTGATAAATTACACCCTTTCTGTTGTCACCTTAGTATTACTATCCACTGCTTAGACAAATAACCGTAGAGCTTTATATGAGACGATACAATAGATGCTTAGCCATGCTCATATCGATTCCAGATAAACTTGGTTGGAGATGATCAAAATTGTTAAAAGATGATAGACACATGTGTTATGGTCCAGAGTGGTACCTCTGTTATTCTGGTTAATAAATAAAATTTAAAACATATTTTAGATATAGGCGAGTGGTTGGTTGTTGAGACCGGTGCAGTTGCACAAGATTCTAAGATTCTGGAATATGACAATATTGCATGAGTCACTGGGGACTGATCTATTGTGCCATAGACCTAAGCATATTTCGTACAACCACACATGTCTTTACGGGAAGACCCTAACATAATAAGTTGCTGTGTTCTACCGATATAATTAGAGGTGGTAGTTGATAGGTGAAATTTGGGCTAGTGCGGGCATGGTAGAGTACCTTCATGCTTGTAAGGGCCTTGTGAGGACCGCAAGGCTTTCCAACACAACATATGAGTTTTTAGGATTTTGGTGAGCTATCCATATCTTAAGAAAGTATCATAGAGCGGTGATTGTTAGAAACGGCAACATAAAGGGTTTGTCATGAACTCTCAAAATAGGTACATTCGATATTGTGTGGGATGGTTGATATGATGTGATGTTTATATCGTGTAGGTAAAGTTGTGTAACCTTTGTAGAGTGTTAATCTATTTGAATAGCCTATCCCTGATTATGGACATCGCTTGGTCATATAACACAATAAGTAGGCTGTGTTTTGGAAAATGGTTTGGGAATGGATGGACAGGAGATCCATACATGTTTTGACTCGCAAAAGGATTTTGCCACTCTGATATTTATGGCAGTAGGCCGCTTGTTTATTTATGTTACATGTTGTACTATTTATTACTTGTTATTAAATGCCAAATATTTTTACAACTTTTCGATTGCAACCTAATATTCGTTATTGTAACTGAAAGTTTGCTTTTATGCAAACCAAAGAATTTGGTAGGGTACCCCATCCAATTGACATAGCCTTGGATACTACATATCTTGCTTACAAGTCTTGCGGAGTACAATTTTGTACCTACCATTGCTTGTTGTACATATTCAAAAGACGTTGATGAGGATCGTCATACGATTAATTTTATGTTACAAGATTTGGTGGCGATGACGCCAAATGCTACGTTCAATACTAGTTAGTTTCCTGTGGGTGGAATGAGACAAGCTAGCTGGTCTTTGGGTGCCTCATGTCGCTTCTCTATCACCGTTTCCACCTCCATTTTTGGTTATGTAAAACTATTTGGCCAGTTGGTCCTCCTGTTGTAAGAATTTACTCATAAAACTATGTTTCGATGTTGTTATATGTGCTACTATATTTTTATTTACTGCATATGGATGTGATATGTCAATATTGGATGTGTGTGCAGCTAGCAATTGATGGTAGGACTAGTACAGTATACACATAGAGGTCAGATTCACAAGTTAGGTCTCGACACACCGCCCTTCCCCAAGCCCATGATAGGCGATGCCATCATTGCCTTACCGTTGCCACCACCTATTGCTGGTCCTCTAATGCCCGACCCTCTCTAAATACAGGCCCGATGAACCCTTGTCCTAAGTCATCACTATTGAAGGCGGAGAAAATGGTAATCTGCTGGCTAGAGCACAAATCTTTTAGTGGATAGGAAGACAAGAAATTTGGTTGGTTTCATAAAAAAATCATTCAACAGATTTTTAGCTGTTACACTATTTCATTAACTATCTCATTTTCAAACGAGAAGAAAAAAAGTGTACTGCATCAAAGACGGAAAGGAAAGGTACTAAATAAATTGTAAAAACTGGGAAAGAAAATGGAAAAGAATTCAAGCATGGCAGCCAACGCAAATTTCAGATTTCGGGCCTCCACGAAATCTAGACTATTGGCCGGATAAAAAAATAAAAAATTTGAAATTGCTACAGTAATTTCATTTCTTCCGATGAAATTTCGTGTTTTTTTGGCCGGTTTTTGAACTTTTAGGGCCAGATTTGATCGGATTTGGTCCAATAACCCTTAGGAAAGCCATCTCCTATGAAAATTTGTTGAAAAACTGAATTTTTGAAACATTTTAAAATTTTGGTAGAAACACTGTTAGTTTTTTATAAAATTGTACAAAATTTTGGTACTATATTTAGTAGTTTAGGATCATACATAAAAAATTTGAAAATAATTTAACTTCAATTGTTATCCTTAAAAAATATAAAACAGAATGAACATAATTGGGACAGTTACATTGTCAGAATTGTATAAATTTTGTTGAGTATGATTATGATCTAAAATTTTTGTGAGAGATTAATAATTGCCTCAGTACCAGTATATAAATTTTTCAAAAAATTTCAACTTTATTTGTTTGGTCAATCAAATCTATGTAAACATTGAACTTGGTTTGTTATATTATATTTCAAAAATCAAAAAGAGAAGAACATAAATGGTACCGTGACTTGTAAGAATTTTATAAATTCACTAGGGTGTTATCATGATTCAAAATTTTTATGAAATATTAAGCACTTCCTTATCACCCTTCTGTAAAGTTTTCAAAAATCTTAAACTTTTTATTGCTAAAGCAAATCTATGTATTGATCATTACGCTTTTATCAGGATGTAGCACTGTCTGAATTTTTAAACATTATTTGAGAATTATCATCATCTAAAAATTTTAAAAAACATTAATATTACATTAGGACTATCCACAAAAAGTTTCAAAAGTTTTTAACGTGGTTTAGATAATTTTTATTTTGTTCAAGTTTGCGGGTAAGCCTTTTAACAAGGCAATAATACTGTTTGAATTTTAAAAAATTTATGAAGTTTGATCATGATCTGAAAATTTTATTAGAACATTAGAGATGCATCATAACCATGCAATTTTTTTTCAAAAGTTTATAACGTGGTTTGAACCATTTTGCATTCAGTTCAAAATTGCCAGTCAGCGTTTTATCAGAACAGTAGCAATGTTTAAAATTTTAAAAATTCTACAGACTTCATAATTATCTAAAAGTTTTATGGAAATATCACCTATGTGTCAGGACACTCCAAAAATAATTTCAATTTTTTTGACATCGTTTAACCTACTTTTCTGCCGTTGCAAAAACGCTAAAATTTGAGGTATTTCACCAGTAATTTTGGGATTTCTCGGCAGCAAACAGACCAGATTTGGATTTTGGTTTTTGAATTTCGAACGAGATTTATCTAAACTACCGAGATTTTATTAAAATTTTATCATCCGATCCATCAAGATTTTATCCGAAAATAAAATTTGAATGCTTGCTCCTCACCAAACACCGCACGCCACATCGAGACGTTATTCCCATCTATTCTGCATTTTCTACTGCGCTTCCCCCCCCCCCCACCCCCAGGCCCACACCTCTGACAAGTTACACCCCATTCTCCCTTCACCCCAACCCTTCCTCCTCGATCCCCTCACCGCCGACGCCTACCCCACCACCACCACCACCTCCTCCTTCTCCGGCAAACGCCGCCAACTACCCATATCCCTATCCGCCTCCGCATTCAGCCCTTCTGACCTCCTCCCTCGTCCCCCTCCGCGCCGCCTAGGGTTTTCGATTGCCTTGCCCCGCTAGGGTTTTGGGTCGCTGGCTGGTTTGGATTCGGGGGCTAGGTTTTCAACCGGCGGAGGGGATGATGCTGCTTAGGCTGCTGCCCAATGTGGCGGCGGGGGTGACGCGGCGGCTGGACGCCGAGCGGTGGGCCGTTGCAGAGGAGAGCTCGGCCGAGCTGATTGAGCGCATCCAGCCAACCTCGGCGTCCGAGGCGCGCCGCATGGTCGTCGCCCACTACGTGCAACGGCTCATCATGGGGTGCCTCTCATGTCAGGTATGAGAGCCTCTCGTGTCAGGTATGAGCGCAGTCGCGGCTTGTGGAGCCATTTCAGTAGCTACGAAGGTAGCGCTTGTCAGGGAAAGGGTAAAGTGAGCGTGGCGGAGTTTTACATGGTAGAGGCAGTGCCGCAGTATTACGAGCAGTATGTATTGCAGTGCTTCTTGTGTGCATGTGTAAACATAAAGGGGATATTTTTTTTTGGGCGTGTGGATTGGTTTCATGCCACATTATAGGTCGTTGAAGCATGGGGACTTTCATAGAATTGGAGAAAATGACGTTGGAGTAGAAAAGTGTCGGGGAGTTCTCTGTTTTGCTGTTCATGAAGGTGAGGTTTGCTTTGGAGGGAACAGTAAAAGAGAAATTTTAGGTTACTACTCTGTAATTCTTGTGATTATAACCAGGGAGCTATTTAGTGAAACTTAGGATTAATTGTAGGTTAAACTTCTGTCTTTTTTTTGCTGCTTCCTAGTTAGCATGTATTTATGTTACCTGTGGGTATATCTTTACTTAATGATGTTGTTAAAAACATTTCGTTGGATTGGATCCTTAGTATTGCCAACTTTTTTGTTCCATATAGCTAACTTTCTATTCAATTTTATCCTGTTGCCTCAATCTGACGCTTCCTGCTGTTGGAAATTTACAATTCACTTGTTAGAATTTGCATCTCCTATCGCTGCATCTTCATTTTGTGGAATAATATGTTGTCTTTTGTGAGAAGATAGTTATTTAGTTGCACAAACAGCACTCCAGCTGTATGACAAAACTTGCTGAACTATCAGTAATATGCACATAATGGTGTCTATGATGTGTTCGTGAGTGCGAATAGTTAAAATTTGAGCCATTGCGGCGTTCCTTTGTTTTTTTTGTAGAATTAAGGTGTTCATAGTTCAAATGGCTCTAGTGCAAATAACATATTTTCCTTCACATTCGTTTGTATAGTAGAAGCCTTTGATATGCTGCTTCAGCTATAAGACACTTATTTTAAATAAGTAGTCATCAGGTGCATATATATATATATTATAGCATCCCAATTTTACTTGTAGAAAACATGGATCTCAGTTGTTGGGCAAAGAACTCTGCTATATCTAATTAATAGTGATCAAAACATGGACATCTTTTCTTTTTGTGTGTGGTATCCATCAAATTATCGGTGACCGATTTGAATCCGATCCGCATCTGACCTGTGCCTGTATCCCAAAAAATCTGTATCCGTAACCGATTCCGAATCCTGGGTAAACATATGGATTAGAATACCAAAAGAGCAATACCCACCCGTATCCGACCCATTTTCACCCCTATGAACGAACCATGGGAGCAGTTTAATGTATGAGAAAACATATTTGAAACCTACGCCATCTGGTCTTTTCTCTATAATGCTCAATTATTTCCAACACAAAGGGAAGCAGACTACCATGCATTATTTTGTGATGGGTGGATGATTCTTTGGAGTTGACTCTAACCGAAAGACAATATATACAACTGGCATGCCTTAGCAGACTCATATGAGTAATTCTTACTTGACAGCTCAATAGCTATTGCTGCCCTAATATACCCCCATTGAGGTCTTGTTTGGGAGACCCATTCCCCGTTGGGATAATGAACATGTGAACCTTGTGCATTTGAGAGCTGCAGTGACAAATACTCAATTGACAATATTTGTTTAGTTTCTTTTATGATAGCTATATTTGTTCTGCTTTTCTGTGTCCAAAATAATTTTGTAGTAGATTTATATTTTTTATTATATAATGGATTCTCTATATTTCCAGGTTTTTACTTTTGGTTCAGTCCCGCTCAAGACTTACCTGATGGTGATATTGATGTCACCGCTTTTAGTAACAGTGAAGAATTAAAGGATACTTGGGCTATTACTGTTCGGGATGCATTGGAACATGAGGAAAAGAGTGGGAATGCTGAATTTCGTGTCAGAGAAGTACAGTATATTCAGGCAGAGGTACATTTGATTTTCCCCCCATGTCTCTGTTCTTGCAAATTGCTATTCTTTTGTTCTTTTACAGTTAATGGTTTTCTTGCATGATTGCTCCTTCATCAACTGTGGTGTATGCTTGATGTGGTGCTTATTTAGGCTTCATACCAAAAAATATCTATTTATTTTTATTTTGCTGAACTTGATGTCTGGTTGTGAACTTGCTATTCTTTTCTTTTCACCCTATTTTATTTATTTTTTAAACATTATTTCTCTAGTGCTCTCTAATGCTATTGTTTTGTTTGCTTCCTAGAGCAAGTTTTCAGATAGACTTTGAGCAATTGAGCTTGTTTGGTTTGAGGAATGTCCTCATCCTAGGATGGAGTCATCTTATGATAGTTGTGGCTGTGGCATGACCCTATCCCTCATTTTTCGTACTCCCTCCGTCCAAGTTTATAAGGTTTATTTTTTGAATGGTCTTGTTCATAAATATAAGGCTTGTATGTAGATTTAATGAGGCCTTTCCTTCTATACCCCTATTTATTCTCTCTCAACCGTATGCATTTATTCATTACCACCCACACAAAGTATTATCTCTCATCTTCCAAGACAATTAAGTAGTGGCATCTAAGTCATTTTCTTTCATACCTTTCTCAATTTCAACGCAACCTTAATCTTTGTGCAAAGTCAAAATACGCTTTATATTTTTGGACGGAGGGAGTAGTTTATAAAGAATGACACAGTGATGGACTAAATCATTCCATTCTTCAGAACAAACAAGAAGCCTTGGTTCGGATGATCCTAGACCAACCCATTCCTCAAACTAAACACCTTATGTATTTCTGAATGTCGATGATATCTGCTGAGTTAATTGTATCATTGTGGCTCTTAAAAAATTATTTTTGTGTTCTGTTAACTTTGTTTGCTGTGCACGTTTTTTTGTCTTATCCGTAATTGGCAAATGTCTTGCACTGTCCCATGTGTTGTCTAATAAGGTGGTATTTGAGGTCCGGTATGTAGTAAACCAATTGGTATGCTTAGAGTCTTTTATTATAATAGTAATATGAAGTGGTGACACCACTGTTGGCAAGAATAGAAAGGCAAATGTTCTTTGTTGTGTCGCCACCTAATACGATGCGAGCAACAATACTATCATCATCCTATTGAAGGAGTCAAGAAAAGTTAGTTGGAGATGGTGGTCCATCATGGAGTCATCTTATTATAGTTGTGGCTGTGGCATGATCCTATCCCTCATTTTTCTATTGACATTGTAGTTTATAAGGAATGGACACAGTGATGGACTAAATCATTCCTTTCTTCATAGCAAACAAGAAGCCTAGGTTTGGTTGATCCTAGACCAACCCATTCCTCAAACTAAAGACCTTATGTATTTCTGAATGTCGATGATATCTGCTGAGTTAATTGTATCATTGTGGTTCTTCAAAAATTATTTCGTGTTCTGTTAACTTTGTTTGCTCTGCACGTTTTTTTTGTCTTGTCCGTAATTAGCAAATATCTTGCACTGTCCCATGTGGCCATGTATTGTCTAATAGGGTGGTACTTGAGGTCCGGTATGTGCCAATTGGTATGCTTAGAGTCTCCTTTATTATAATGGTAATTTGAAGTGGCAACACCACTGTTGGCAAGAATGGAAATACACATGTTCTTTGTTGTCGCCACCTAATATGATGCAAGCAACGTATACTATCATCGTCCTATTGGGGGAGTCAAGAAAAGTTAGTTGGAGGTGGTGAGGTGAACCAACTTTTCTCACATATTGTGTTGATTTGGGTTTGCTCACAAGGAAGAAGTTTGCATTTGTAACGAGACTGGTCCAAGTCCCTGTGATAGGCTGCTGCATATATCCATTCATCTCATTTTCTGAATTGTTAAATATCAGCAAAACCTGGTGTCTCTCATCTGGCTAACCAAATATGCCTACAAGGTTGTGGATTTTCTGTTTATAATATATCTTTCTGGCATCTCTCGCAAGATATATTGTGGAAATTTATGACTCTTTAAAGATCTGTTTACCACTTGACCTATTGACAACATGTCAATTTATGCAAAAGTTTGGAGGATAACTAATGTTAAATACTTCTAGTGTTGTTTTGATACCGCAGAAATGCGTTCAATTTTGTTTCTAATTAATCATGATGTATGGTTTTATACATGTACCATTCTTTTGTATTTGTGTGTGTGTGAGAGAGAGAGAGAGAGAGAGAGAGAGAGTTGGGGTGGGGGCTATAGCATGTATTTTCCATATATTTGCAGAATTTTCATATTTTTTCAATTATGTGCAGGTAAAGATAATAAAGTGTCTTGTGGAAAACATTGTTGTTGACATCTCATTTAATCAAGTTGGTGGCTTGTGTACACTTTGTTTCCTTGAACAGGTATGTCCTCTTAATTATAACAAGCTAAGCATACCTAGGAAAGCAGTACTACATGCTGAAAACTTTTTGTACATGCTATCATTCTTCAATTACTTCATGTTTATACTTATTGCTTACATCTTAGGATCAAAGCTCATGTGAGTTTTTTTTTCTGACTAAACTTGCTTCTTGATGATCTTCTGCTTACTAGATGGACAACTTAATCAATCAAACCATCTGTTCATGCGAAGTATCATACTGATAAAGGCTTGGTGTTACTACGAAAGTCGTATTCTTGGAGCTCATCATGGTCTTATATCTACTTATGCCCTAGAGACGCTAGTTCTTTACATTTTTCATGTGTTCAACAATTCTTTTGCTGGACCGCTTGAGGTATGTTTTCTTTTTCTTTGTGCTATCATTTTTTGCAAAGCTGCGCAATTTGATTTTTCTTTTTCTTTTTTTGATTGTTAGGTGTTGTATCGATTCTTAGAGTTCTTTAGCAACTTTGATTGGGAGAAATTTTGTGTAAGCTTGCGGGGCCCAGTTCCTATAAGTTCTCTTCCAGGCATGGCTGGTAATTCAATATTTCTTGTAGTCACATTGCCAGGTGAATAAATCATATGGATGCTGGTCATTTGATTATTTGTGTTATGTCATGTAGCGGAACCTCCACGAGTAGATGATGGTGGACTCTTGCTCAGCAAATCCTTCCTTGATACTTGTAGTACAATATATGCAGTTGTGCCGCCTAGTGCCCAAGAGAACCATGTCCAGCCGTTTGTTTCAAAGCACTTCAATGTAGTTGACCCTTTACGAACAAACAATAACCTTGGAAGAAGTGTCAGCAAAGGTGTGTTATTTTCCAAACCTGTTCCAATGGTGTTACAAGCCTACTTAAATATCCCACATAGAGCATAAGAAAATATTGTTCTGTGCTACCACTTTTCCCTGGTTGTGTGGAGTTGATTGGTATATTCATTTTGATGGTTGTGGACCTTGTGATCCATCACCCTCTTAGTGGTATCATTTTCTAACCTTTACAACTACTTTGTAATACAGTAATTCTTTGGTTAATCATTATCCTGGTAGAAATTTACAAGTCCATTTCTGGTATAAGCAGCTAAACTAGTGGTATATGTAACTCCAGACAATGGCAAGAAAATTTGCTGGCCTGTGCGTATTACATCCAACTCATGACATTAACAAGTATAATTTTTAGTCTGATCATGTCATGACATCATCTGAGGCAGGATGCTAAACATTGTGTATGATTGCTTCGCTAGATTATTGTTGAATTGGCAAATATAAAATGCATCAAATCCCAAGTTGTTATGCGTAAGCTTGAAAGTTAAATTGAGTATCCTCGCTTCAAGGCTACTGATAGATCTAACCTCTTGATAGGTGACAAATGTCCTCATTTTGGTGATGTTAACCATAAAGAATTTTTTTCTTCTTCTGAAGAACACCATACAAGTGTTTTTCAAGTTAAATTAACTGTCTTTTACTATTCTTAGGAAACTTCTTTAGAATTTGCAGTGCCTTTTCTTTTGGGGTGAAAAGGTTGGCAAGATTATTTGAATGTCCAAAAGATGATTTGGCTGTTGAAGTGATACAATTCTTCACAAATACATGGAGAAGACATGGCAGTGGCAATCGCCCTGATGCACCTGCCCAGAGTTCGGTTCATCAACCTATGAATGTTGTGCCTGTTGAAATGCCAAATAGTCACAGAAGTACAACAATACACAGGAAAAAGGTGGAAAATCCTACATCATGATTGATCATGATAGTCTCGATGAAGGCGGTCAAGACTATCGTTATCCTACTCAGAGCCAGAAAATTTATGGGATGCAGTCTAATACCAAGGTCTCCGCACAGATGGAGAAAAACAATATTCCTTGTGCATCTTTGCAAGGTGAAAGGGATCAACAAATATCAAAGACACAGTTCAGTATGAATGATAGAAATGGGCAAATCAGGCTTCAATTTGCAAGAACGAGTTCCAGTCCTGAATTGACAGACTCTTCAGTTGAAGGCGTTCCTCGTGACAGGTGCACTAGAGTAGTTGAAGTAGAAAAATTTTCGAAGGTTGATTATAGTAGAAGCAGCAACATGATTCTAGAGGTGCATGGCAACCACATCAGAAAGTCTTATCAGGATGAGCAAGTGTCTTCCATGAATGTTTCACCTAATCCCAGTGTAGCAGTATCAGATCTGAGTAGTGTTTTGAGCAGCTATCATGAAGATATTGGTTTCACAACAAATGAAGAGCTTGCTTCTGTGGCTTCTGTCACAGAAGCATCAGAATACAAGAGATGTCAGGAGGAACATGATCTGGCAGATCTAATGGCATCAACAAAGTTGCATGTCTTCAACGGACAGGCCCCTTTGCCACAAATGCCATCTTGTCATTCTGTAGCCCCTTTCCCTGTGATGGTCTCGGCACGTAATTCTCAGGGAAATTTGGCAGGAAATTTTCCACCAAATTTAACTTTTATCAGAGCTCCATGGTTACCCAACATGCAGTTCTTTCATGGCTTAGTTCCACCACCACCAATGACTCATTATGTTGCTAGTCCTACTTTTGGATCAAACTCAGAAAATGGCAATGAGAGTGAGAGGTCTGTTTCAACAGATACAAACTGTGATGGCGGAAGTAATTGGCATGAGAATGGTGCTGGATTGCCAGGAAACCTTAACCAGGTGAGAATAGATCCTCAAATGTTTAATTTTGATGGGAAGGAACATTCTCCTCTTCATGATGTACCTGGTGCCCCCTTACAAAGGCAGCTTAAATCTGGTATTGAGGATAGTGGTGCATTAAGAGAAAATTATACTGGCATGTTTCATATTGAATCAAGTGGAGAGGTCAGCACAAGTTTCACTAGCCCAAGTGGATGCACAGGATTTGTTTCTTCACAAGCTAGCTCTAGACGCAAGACTCTTCCAGATAATTCCTCTGATGAATCAACTGGAAAGTTCCTGACATCATCAAGGGATAAATGGGGTAAAAGGCCTGCCGTTATGGCAACTTCCTCTTTTTCACACAGCAAAACTAACACCAGTTGGCAATTTGAAAATACAACTGAGTGCATCCCATCTGAAATTGATAGCACTAGAAACAGCAATTCAATGCCAATTATCAATAGTGACTTTTCTGATGGAATAGCACTACCTAGCCCCTCAGCACAATCAAGAAATAGACAAGTACCAGATGATCATGATCCATTCCAAGTCAGCAGGCACAATCCTGTGTTTGCTCCCATTTTTATTGATTCCCCTCAGCTGGGACAAGCTGTTAATTCTGGGTTGACATTTGTTCCATCAGGTCCACTAGTTCCATATATTGTGTATCCATTTATTCCTGGGAATCCTGATGGTTCTGTTCCCCAATTCGAGAGAAATGAAGGAATGGATCAGTTTCCTAACATGGCATTCCAAAATTCTGGTTCACATGATGATGCTGATGAACCTGATGTAAATATTAATTCAACTGCATCAAGCAGTGTTATAGCTGATCATGATCGCAAGACATTTTGAGCAGTGATATTACTGGCCATTGGCAAAATTTACGGTATGGGAGATTATGCCAAAACACATGCTCCCCTGCTTCTGTATTATACCCTGTTGCTATGCCACCTATGTACTTGCAGGGCCACTTTCCAGTGGATGGCTGTGGAAGACCACCTGCACCTAATCCTAATTGGGCACAACTAATGGGCCCTGGTGAACGGGTAGTTCCTGTGATGCCTGTACAACCTGCTTCTGAAAGGGCCTCTGGTGTTTTGCAGTGCTACGGAGAGGATGCACCAAGATATTGTGGTGGCACTGGGACCTACTTGCCAAGTCCTGTAAGAGCCTAAAAAATAGTTTTTAATATTCTATTCTTCTTTGTTGCAGCATATGAGAACAGCCTAAAAAGTAGTTTTTAATATTGTATTCTTCTGTGTTGCAGCATACGAGAACACTACAGTTAATATTTTTATGATAACAAGATAGCTTCATTAAGATTATATACTACAAATTTAAAGTACCAGTATTGGAAATTTATTACATAGCAAAGTACTACCGCATGTAGATGACTACTTTATGTCAATAGATTTATCAATGTTTGCATATTAAGCTGTTTCATTGTTCCAAGCTGTTGATATTGGCATTATTGTTTCTTGGCTAATATGTTATTTGATATTGTATTGGCAAAGACTATCATCCTGAAGATTAGGTTTGTTTGTATTAGAGCACCAACTCGCAGTATCTATTTTGTTGTCATGCACTGCTACTTTGGCATATGTTTGGATGATTACCTAAATTTGGCATGGCCAAGTAGTTTGGCAAGATTTTGCTACATCCTAGTCAAAGTTTTGGGCAATTTGGCGGCAAAAATGACGAAAATTTTCATGCCAAATTCCTCTTTGACATTACAATCAAATATTGGCTTGCCAAATTGTCTACTGTCTTTTTCATAACCAAAATTTGGTTGGGTGGATTGGGGCATCAACCAAACACACCCTTGGCCTTGAATAATGTGGTGGGATTAAAAGTTCCTTCTATTTAAATGCGAGAGTTCTTTAGCTCAACCTCCGTTATATAGAATGCAATACAAACAATGATGGGTTTCACTCCACTCTATTAAGTAATCTTTCATTGTATAAAATAATTACCAAGATTTCTATGTTATTATCCACAAATTCTCTGCTTACCTTGGAGCTGATATCCCTGATATAGTGAAATAGTAGTAGTAATGGACAGTACCATATAAATGATCACCATAGTTGTCACAGAGGTCTTGCTAGGCGCAGCGAGCCCGGAGCGCTAGGACGCCTAGGCGCCTAGGCGGCAACTTAGGCTATGATTCGATGATGAAAATAACAATTAATACCTCATATGATTAGACAAAGTTAAGAGCCATTACCACACTCAACTCACTATTCCACTCAAGCCCAATAGCCCATGCAAGCACCACTCCCTCCCCTCTCGTGCCCTAGTACCACAAGGCCGAAAGGGAGGCCGCTCGTCGCCTCCTCTGCAGAAGCATGACGACGCGTTGCTAGCCCCCTCGGTCATCGTTCGCCGTTTGCCCCTTGCTGGCTCGACGCGCTCGCCCCCTCCGTCGCAAGCCCGCCGCATTGCCCGAGGGTCCTCGTTGCCGCTGCGCCCGCTCATCGCCTCCGTTGCCGCATGCACCTCGGTCTCTCTGTTGTCGGCGCGCTGCCTGAGGGGCCCTCCATCGCCCACCTCCTCTGTCAACGCCCAAGGCCGAGGGGCCTGCTCCGTTGCTGAGCGCCGCCCGCCCCTCACTTCCTCTGTCGCTGACGGCCCCTCGCCGGCCGTCGCCTCCGCTCCAGTCGAGGCGAGCTGCCCTAGCATCCCCTTCCGGCCGCCGCGACGACTAGGCGTCGCCGTGACAACTATGATGATCACTGACTCACTGTTAATTATGGAAAGTTAACTGGAGGTAATCACTTAATGTCTCTTTAATATTAAACTGGACAAGACATGGTCCTTTAGTGAGAGTAACTCGTGGTAGAATGCTGGTGAACATTCCTCAACGTGTTATGAAAGTTACTATCTGGAATATTAATGAACTTTGAATGGGCTAGATAAATCAAATTTGTAATTAGCTGCCACGCAGTCCTCATCCATGATTGCTTTCCTACTTAATGCCTCAACGGCAAGATTAAATTCTTTGTTTTCTATGAGAAGTACTAATCCATTGAGAGGTGCAGGTGCTTTAGGAATTTGATAGTCAAAACTGTTGACTAGTGTATTATTCTGTTCTGTATTCTTTCAGAAGGTTCCATTCAGAAATCGGCAGTCAAATTCAAGAAACTACAGAGGGAGTTATAACAATGACAGATTTGATCATAGTGATAAGGAGGGTAGCTGGGTAAACTCAAAACAAAGAAATGCGGGCTGTAACTATGGGCACAGCCAATCTGAGAAATCTGGCATAAGGCCTCCTGACAGACAGACATCTGATGGAAGTCAAAATGATAGGCAGTGGCAATCCTACAGAAATGATTCTTACAGGCATGAAGCAGGTGGTCCATCTCTTGTACAGAGCCATTCATTTGGATCTACAAACTCTGCACGCAATCCAGGGAACATGACACATGGAGTTTATCTACAACCATCTGCTGCTTCCAATGGAGCCAGTGCTTTATCTGGATCTTCAATGCCACCAGTTGTCATGATGGACTCTTATGATCAAGGTCATGGTGTAAACTATGGTATTTCTGTTGAGCCAATCGAATTTGTCTCACTTGGGGCTATCCCTAAGGATGGTAGTGACATGCAACGACCAACGCATGAAGTACAAGCGAATGGATTTTATGAGCAGAGGCATGCCCCATACAGAGGTGGTTCCTCTCTTTCATCCCCAGATCAACCATCGTCACCTCACTTACGAAGGTAGTTTTTCATGCAGTCTTTGTTCATCGTATTTTCCATTTTCAACATTCCTAAAGTGCTAGTTGTTAAATTATTAATTTTGGTAGCAAAAAAGTAAGGGATTTTATCTATTTTTGCTAAGTAACTTGGGTGGCTACTTTGTAAAAACTAAGGGTATTACATTACAGCAATTGGTATTTGGCTATTTATTTCAATTCGAAATAACATCTAAAGTTGATCGTTACTTCATAAATACTCAGGGTAGTAGACTCAGGCAATTGCTATTTGATAGGTTACTGCTTAATGTAGATAGAATGTGAAGGGCTGCTGGATTGAACACTCCATTCCAGCTATATCTTTTACCCTAACAATGGAGAACAGTTACCAAATTATTAATAATGAAATTGCTGTTGTCAACAGGAGAAGTCAATTGCTAAATGTGAACTAAAAATGCTAAATTGGAAAGCTGGGTGCTGAGAGATGAAGTTTTACTTCAACTAGTTATCAAATTTCAGCTTTCATTAATATTGTTTAGTATAATTTTCCTCGTACCTTGTGCATCAGAAATTCTTCATTTTATTAGTTTGCAGTTTCTTTTTTGTTAATTTCTCAGAAAATGCTAACATTTGTTGGGATCTATAATGCATAGTTTGACCCTCTGGTTTCAGCTGTAGAAGCGTTACTCTGTTTGCGCATTGCACTATACCGGTGAGTACTGTTTACACAGTACTGTATGACGCCTGTACTGTGGACCTTATGATGCAGTATACTTGAAAATTAGATACAAAAATAATTAGTTTCCTTTTGAGTTTGGTTTGTTTCCTTCTAGATATTTTCCATGTATTAGAGATAGGTTTCCGTGAAGTTTAGAAATTATTTTAGGTGTCGAAGTAAAGTCATCCATAGTTATCATGGTGGTCTGGCTAGGCGCAGCGAGCTTGGAGTGCCAGCACGCCTAGGCGCCTAGGCGCGGCTGTCTAGGCGATGATTAGATCATGATAATAATAAATAATATCTCATATGACATGAATCTAACTAAATATACCTCATATGAAAGGAAATTAGAGATGACAAGTGTAATGACCCCCATTTTCACATAAATGTAAAAATGGAAATCTCATGTGCATACAGTACTAGTCTCATGATCAGTAGCTAGTACGCACATTTACAACAATTGGAATCACAACCATACACTTTATTGCAAATTATAACGGTAATTTACATAATAAGATCTTACAATACAGAGTGAAATGCAGCGGAAAGATTTAAGTCTTGTAGTGTGCCCATCCAACCCTCAGGCAACTGACAAGGCATAATCCCTAGAAAAACCTCATCGTCGATATCCTGAATCCTGCGATAAATATGTTGCATCAGACTAATCTGATTCTTCACCTAAACACAACAATTAAGCAAGGGTGAGTACTTTCGTACTCTGCAAGACTTTGCGAAACCTATGATATATGCAAGCCACTTCAAAGGAAAGGCTAGTATGGTTAGTTTGCATAAAGCCAATTTGAAATGTAAATACATAATAGTAGATTGCAAAATGGGATTTAAATAAAAGCAATTTAATATATAAATAACAGTATGTAAAGTACGAGTAAGTGAAATCACGAACTTGGGTATCCTGACCATATCCACAAACCATTCTCACTGACACAGTAGGAATTACCGACACACGGTAGAAACCAGATTTTATGAAAATAAAATCATCTAACTATGTGATGACTTTACCAAGTTCCCATAACCGCGGGTACGGCTAATCGATTAGTTTTACACTCTGCAGAGGTGTACATCTTTACCCACAAGTCATGACCTTTTCCTTTTGCCGCAAAGTTCACGCACCTTTGGCGTAGTGGTCAGAATGTTCATGACGGAAACCTTTACATTACCTAGGTTAACTTTGCACCAGCTCCGGGACGTAAAACCCATACTATGGCAGAAGAACTCAGAGCATAGAAATGATGGAACTTCCCAGTACGGCGTACACGTGTATCGATAGAACGTTTAATCCATGATCACCTCGGTGTGGACGTCCCTTCGAGCAATTCATTAAGAAACAGCTTGTACTGCTCCAGCCTTCCAAAGTGCAGAGTTAAACTAGATAACTTAATCGGTTTAAGGCTGTCCCATACCAGCACTTGTGGTTGTACGGTAATTCTTGGCCTGAAAACAACCCATAGTTCGGTCCTTAACTCGACACGGGCAATAATCTCCACCCTACACTACGTGTAAAGACATGCACACCGGCTATTGCCAATAATTGCCCGCATTTAAACCATAGTTTTGTTTTCATTTTCCAACCAAAATACCAACAATAATGAAAGGTCATACCCTTTGAATGTCATATCCAACATTTTTAATCATATCCAAGTTTTATGTTCATTTGAGCATGGCCAAATATGACACTAGGTGTGAGTAACCCAAATTGACATCAATTATTGTCTATACTATTCTAGGGTTATCAAGGTTCACAAATCCATACTTATCAAGGAAGTTCTATATAACAACAGGTGCAACTACCATTACCCGTAATATAGCAGACTTTAATAAAAATAAAGTATGCAGTAAAACATTTAATAAAAACATTTATAAAACTGGGATCAATATGATCAAAGGGGGTGCTTGCCTTGCTTATTTATTGCTTATGATGAAGAAGAAGCCACACGGACGGAGGCAACGATTAAGTAGCGACGTCGGATTCTACACGTCGTTCAATCGAAATATAGCAAATATTC
Organism: Otatea glauca; assembly: GCA_036346275.1. NCBI lineage: Eukaryota > Viridiplantae > Streptophyta > Magnoliopsida > Poales > Poaceae > Otatea > Otatea glauca. The sequence continues at coordinate 31,262,805 of CM070730.1, forward strand.
AACTTTAATAAGGGCGAAAAGAAAATGCATGAAAACCAAATAAAGATTCATTAAAGAAAACAGAATACTTTAGGTTTAGAATTATGGTCCCAAGATCTCATGGTTTAGTTAAATATACATTCATATGGTTAATGACTTTTGTGATGAATAAACATGGTTTCTTTTATAGATTATCTATTCTTGAATTTACGAATTCAAGAGGCTAAAATTATGAATTCTTGCATTTATAATTTCGAATTATAGATGCTAAAATTATTTGGATTAATGGAATTAACATATTAGACAATTGAGCTAAAAGCCATAAATGAATAGCACTTAATCCTTTTTAATTGATTTTGCATAAGAAGTGTCTTTGGATTTGTTAGATCCATTGATCTAAGTTATTGGATTTATTCTTGGTTTTCAAGAAAGTTCTGGTGATACAAATTACATATTTGTTTATTATCTCAAAGTTTGCTTATATAATTGAGTTCACAAAACATAATACTTAGGGTTATTTGGCTATTAGGATTTATTTGCAAAGCATGATGAAATAAGATCATTTCTTCAAAATAGGATAGTCTATACTTTGAAGAATATTTCTAAGTTAATTTCATACAGTTTAGGTTACCAGGACTTGGTTTTATCAAATTTGAAGTTAGCTTGTGAAAAGTACACTATTTGGGTTATACAAGTATTGAAATTAGAATTATTTGGTTAAGTGTTAATTATGATTTTATTGCAATGATTCTTGCTCTTCATTAAACATACATATATACATTTTCTACACATGCAGGGTTTATGATTTTAATGTAATTTAAACTCGTGCATATATGATATTTCATTACAAACATTACAATAGTGTCACATTATTTCTTCTGATACCTACTCATATCTTTTGCACAGCTATTAGATACTTTTTATACACATATATTTATTGCTACGGATTATTATATGCAATTATACACATATATACCCTTTTCCATTTGGATCATTTACTATTCATAAAACAAATCTAAATCAAGTTCATACTTTACTGGTTTCAGCATGATAAGGTAGTCTTCATGTATTTGGAAATCAATTTGACTTAATTTAGATTTCTTTTGCACCAAATATGTGTTTTTGAATATTTATAGTATTGAAATCAATCTTTAATGTAAAATGATTCAAACAAAGTTAGAATTTAAATATTTTTATACATTTGAGTTACTGGTAACATAAGGAATCCATTAAAATTGGTTTCATTCAATTCTAAGTTCTTTTACAACATTTTCATATCTAGCACATCTCTAGGCCATCTATTCAAATTTGAATTTCAAATTTACCCAGAGATTATTTTCAAAATATTATTGCATATTCTGAAGGTACTGAATTTATCATGAATTTATAAATTTATTTCATCTCATTTGGATCTAAAATGCAAAAGATATAATCAAATGAATGTGCTAGGTTTAGGAAAATACTCAAAACTGGAAATTTATCAAAATAGGAAAGTACGCCTTCCAACTGTGAATACGCCTTCCCTTTTTGGACTCGGGTTGGTGAGGTGTCGATCAGGTGGCTTTGCCTGTCGCGACCGAGGCGCAGAGGGCACTTCCGAGGCTCGCCGGCGGCAGGGCTTCGCCGGAGAGGTTGAATCGATAGAATGGCGAGCATCAGGAGGGTGGTGCGCACACTTGGGTGGTGGAGGTTCTACCGGGGATGGCCGAGATTGGTCTCACACCGGAGAGGCGGCGGAGGACATGGTCGTGGCAAGAATCGTGAAATTACGGTTTCCCGAGTGTAAAGATCACCGAGGTGAGTACCAGTGAGATTTAAGGGTTCGGTTTTTAGCTTTTATTCAAAGAAATAGGCATTGGAGTATGAGTCTCACCATGCGAGGGAGGCGGCGGCGGGAAGAGCTTGGTGCGCCACCGCCGGAGAAGACCTCAATTGAGGTTAGGGAAGGCTTGGCGTGCAAGAGGTTGCTTCAAGAGTGATGGTTCGAGGAATGATTTGTCGAAAAGCTTGAATTGGGTTTTCCTCTTTTCACCGATTTCGTCGGACTCGGGAAGAAGACGGAGTCGGTGGTGATGAGGCGGCTTGGCTCGGTTTTGAGGGTTCCGAGAAGAGCACGAATGCTAGCGAGGTTTTGCAATGCTTTAAATAAGCGATGAAGGTCGGTTGAAGCGAGATTTGAACAGCCGGAGCAAGAGCGGGTTCTTCGCTGTGGCGGCGATTTTCTCGCGAAAAGGTTGCCGTGGCAGCTAGGAGCGGTCGATGGTTTGTCACATGCAATTCGCTACCGAATCATGCCGTGGCAAGGGAATTGCCAGCAAATCCTTGCCGCGACGGAATTTGGGCGAAGACAGCAGAGGCGGCAAGGGACGGAGTTGCGGCTTGGGTTTCGTCGGTGCAAGATATGGTAGGCTGGCAGTGGTGAGGTGACATAGGAGCAGCAGGTCGGCGTCTTGGGTGGCGAGTTGTGGCGCGGACAAGACAAAGGTTGGAGGCGGCGAAGCTGGCTCGGCTGGCTTGCGCGAGAGAAGCAGAAGGAGGAGGAGAAAAAGAAAGAGGAAGAAGGCTGACGAGTGGGTCCCTGTTGGCAGTGACCGAGAGCAAAGTCGGTTCGGTCTGATCTGTGGGGCCGGGTTAAGGAACGGGCCCACACGACAGAGAAATGAATTGACAAAACTCATGAAGATTTTGGACAGCCCACAATCTTTCGCTGGATTAGATGATGAATCCGACTCATTATTTTATACGGATTTTTGTAGAGGTTGGCAAGAAGTAGATAAGCTTCCAGTAAAAATGTTAGATAAAAATTCTTAGTAAAAATATTTATATAAATCTGACAATGCACTGTTGTAGATTTTGGTGGATTCTGATTTTTATTTAATTTAAGATAAAAATCAGTTTATTATTTTATGAAACTTTTTATGAAGATCTGAAATGGAATTATTGACATTATATAAAATTTTCATATTTTTATGTTCGATATTTTAATTTTAATAATTCTGACATTGAACTTTTCAGCTTTCCTCATTATCTGTTTATGAATTTCTAAAATTTTTAATATTTTTACCAGTCATAGATAAGACAAACATGTTGGCATGGTTAAAATTTTAACTCTGGTTAAGGTTGACAGAATTCTGGAGAAATCTTGCAAGGTCGGTTCAGAGTATCTAGATAGGGTCATTTTTGTTTTTTCACTTTATTTAATTATTCCAGATCAGTGCAAGTTGTATAATCATGATTCTAGATAGATCTGAGATTTATCTGATATTTTTACAAATTTTTATTGATTTTATATTTTTATCTTTTACTTTTACCATTTTACCATTTCAATTTATGAGACTTTTCTTTTAAACAAGAACTCAAGAAAATCAATAATTGAAAACTCGAAATTAAAATTCAAATTAAAGGTTACATCTCAAACTTATTTTTATATTTTGTTTGTTTTGGAAGAAATAGTTTTAATAAGGAAAATCTTTCTTTTCTTTAAGATTGGAATACAAGGAAAGAGGAAAAGATATTGTTTAAAAATCAAAATCTTGATTCCAATTGAAATTCTATTCAATTCCATTTTTAATTTCAAACTTTTCATTTTTCATATTTTTGAATTTTTATGGGATGTTACAACAAGCAAGCAAATAAATAGTTCAAAATAGAAAGGCATAAATAGTTTCAAATAGGACAACAAAAGATACAACCAGTTCCAAATAGCACAACAAAATAAATCTTCAGGCCCACAACACAAAGCCCACACAAACGAAAAGCCCAGCCCATCAATCCTAACCCTAAAAACCTCAATCCTCTTCTAGCACAGATCACAGAGCGACTTCTCCTGTCGCGCTGTCTCCCTTTACCCGCAATAAATCGCCACCGCCTCCCGCTGTTTCCCTGTTCTCCCTCTGCTTCCTCGTTCTCACGCCGCCGCAAATGGCGCTGCCGCCTCCCCCTCCTGTTGCCGCTGCAAATCGCTCCGCCGCCTCCCCCTTCTCCTGCCGCCACCGAAGACAGGCCAAGTGGTTCTGTTTATTCTCTGCCGCCAACCGATCTCTTCGGTGCAACCGAACAAAGTTAAGTGGCTGAGTGCTGCTCTCTACTTTAGTGCATCCTGTCTCTAGTCGAGGCGAGCTATCCTAGCGTCTCCTTCCAGCTGCCGGGATGCCTAGGCAGCAACTAGAAGTCGCCTAGGTGATGCCGTGACAAGTATGAAGTCATCTCTATAAAAGGGATATCATTGTATTTTATTTAATCAAGCAAGTATGAATTAAGTCTTTTCTCTCCAAAGTTTTCTCGTGCCAATCTAAAGTCTATCTCCCACTTCCAATAACCCAATGCCCTTCAAGCACACACCATCTGACCCTCTTTTGCATGGCAGTTATCTTGCTAATATTCATAACACATTCATAAGAATCAGGGGTCCAATTCCAACGAGTAGAGGATGCAATGTCCTATTTGACAAATCCTTAGAAAAATTATAAAGTGAATTTATCTAATATAGACTAATCTTTTGTAGAAACTAATGTTCAACTCACTTCATTTCTTGAGTTTGATGTCATGTTCTTTTGCTATATTTTGTAACCAACACTCTATATTGGCTATACTTAAGTGAACAAATCATTGAAAGGCTAGAACTGAAATCGGTACAGATGGAGAATGTTTTCATTTCATATTTGCTCTCTTACACTTGATTGCTCTTTTAGTAATGCTGGAATAACATTTACTCAGTTGCTTCTCTGCTTTGTGAGCGTTGACATTGTATAGGCAACCAGCATTCAGAAAACGAACCGATTCCAGCGGGTATCCGGTCAAACTGGCCTGAGAATATTAAATATCAGATGGTTTTAAAAACGAGTTATTGCTGAATTAGTCCGAGTTATTCTAATTATGGCCAATTCTGCTCGATTGCAAAATGTTCAGCCAGTTCCAGCCAAGTCATTTGGCCACAGGCAAATGCGGAAACCAACTGGTTCTGGTTTTTTGAACCCTAGTCATAGCTTTGTCCTGACATTTATTTGGATGCACGTCATGTGCTGTAAATGTGTGAAACGGTTATTCTTCTTAGTTGTGGTTTACTGAATTCATGTTTTTTCCTTTCAGTGTTTTGCATTAGTTTTTTTTACCATTGTCGCCTGTTTTCCTGGTTGCAGGAGTTGATGCCCATGATATTTTGTACTGGTTCATTTATAAGATACTGGCACAGCATTGTTGAACTACATTGAGCTCCAATGATGGTGACTGTGTTCCAGAAATGCAGATGTACATGTGCCCTAAGCTGGTCAGGTAACTAAAGTCTTTGGATGCTTTAAGATGCTTTGCCGTTGTTTTCCTTTGCCCAAATACTCAAAACAAAGTTGTTTAACCACCCACCATATCCATGTGCACCATATCCATGTGCTTCCTGCAGCCAAGCTAGCACTAATCTCAGAGTATCAACTTCATCAAGACTTGCAGGTTGGGAGCATGGATCAATGGAGGTATGTGGCTCATACAATCCCCATACTGGCATAAAAATGAAGATGTTAGATTACATGTAGGGGCTATTCCACCAAAATATGAGAAGAAAATGTCTGGGAGATCATTGGGTTTTACCCCATCCAATACTGCTTTAGTGTAAACTGAGCTAATTATGTTTTCTTGTCGATAGATAGCAAAAGAATTATGTAATCACTACTTTACATACAAAAGAGGTGTTTACTCTAGGTATGATAGGAGGGAGCGCACCCTTGATGGCAAATCTTTGACAGTAAGGGCTAGAACTTTTCTACAATACTCTGTCCACTTGCCCCAGATGAGTAAACGTGATCACTTGGTCTATGTTCCTCCAAGATTGTCTTCCCATCCCATGTACCGTTCCGTTCCATAATGGCAGAACAGCCTTCCGCCTGTGTTCTCTCCCGCCCTCTCTTGTAAGCCCTGAGCTTTCTGGTGATATGGATTCTTTGGTGATATGTGTTATTGCAATTCACCTGGTTAGGCTAGTTGAGATGTAACATCTCTCCACACGCTGTGAAATTGAAGCTAGTTGCGTGTTGATGTTGTGTTGTCTAGCCTACCTGGTTTGTGTCGACTTTTGTAGTTGGCAATGATTTTATAGGGCAGGCGTTAGATCTCAAACTCGAAGGTCACACAAGACAAGGGTTTAGACAGGTTCAAGCTTTCACGGAGGAGATAATACCCTAATCCTGTGTGCTGGGATTATAGGCTATGGATTGATAGCTCGATTGCTTGATCTCTATGTTGTTGCCCGCCCTCTCTTTTATATAGCGGGGGTGAGGCGGCTTACAAAGACATGATCGGTTAGGAGATTCCGATCGGTTACTATATTCTAGTCGGTTACAGGATATAGTTTACATCTTTATCTATACTATCAACGATTCGGATTATAGCCGTATCTTTTATATCTAAATATTCATACAACTGTCTATAGAATGTGCCCCCTTTCCGTACGGCAGCTTGGCGTGGGGCTTACCCTTTGGGCCTTCTACTTGGGCTTGTCTTCTCTTCCGGCGATGCTGGCCTAATCATGAAGATACCTGGTTTCATATATTCCATAGTAGCCCTCGAGTTATTCATGATCCAGTTCCTATGTTTCGACTGATCATTGTTCTAAGCTTCCCGCGCAGACTTCCGACTGATTTCTTTTTCTCAGTTTCTTCTTGCAGCAAGTGGATTATGAAGGACTCGAATAGAACTCTTGGCTTTTACTTGAACTGGGTATAATCTTCTGTCAGACATATTTATCGCGAGCGGCTTCGTAGACCTAACCCATATTTCAATCGTGGATTGAATACTTATTCCCGCTCGAGGCGAAGCTTTAATATCTTTTCTCTTCGTGGATAAATATCAAACAGTCTTCAAGGTTGCTCTGGTTTTCTGTGTCAACCCAAATTCCGAAAACCCCTTTGGCTTCCGAAACTATATTAATTCCAAAGCTCCTCGGCTTCTGTTGCATTTACTTCATCCTCACTGTACCGGCTATAAAAGGCGAACCAATGCTTCTGGGATGTATTCCTTCACGCTTAGTCCTCACCTTATTGCTTCAAGCTTCTTTCTTCTTCATGAGGAACTTCAGGCTTTTGGATTAGGCCGGTCCAAAAATACAAATGGATTGGACTAAGTCAAGTAAACCGATTGATGTTGCCTTTAGCACTAATATTTTCTTTTTTGTTTTACATACTAAAGCACTAAGTGAGATATGTAACTATAGACCTAGTTTTATAACTTGAATATTGTATTATAAACTATCAACTCATCAAACAAACAGTCCCAAGCTTTCATTTGGGTCAGATCAGGCTTGGATCTCACTTTTTTTTGGATCAAATTGGATACAGATATATAAAAAGAATACTGGGATTGGACTAGATCTGTGCTGGGCTTCGGCCCATTAGCATCTTAGCTGCATCTTGTCAAATTAGTAGAACAATCAATTGTCAGTACCCCTTTTAACGAGTTCCCTTTTGTAAAATCTTTCTTGTAGCATGAGCCATGACCTAAGCAAGGGATGTCGAAGCTCGGCCGGTCTAAAATTCTTGTTCCATGTATATCTGAGTTGTGGTTCGGTTCGGTTGTTTCAAGCAGATTCTGTCAGAGCCACTGCCTGTGGCTGAGTCATGTTGATACAGGCGATTGTAGACAGTTTTACCTGTGGTTTGCTGTTGCAACTCGACACCTGGGTGTTTTGGAAACTAGCCATTTTGTTGGGACAGTCCAAACATCAATTGTGAGAGTAGGGATGGCAATTGGGTGGGTACCTCTGGGTACCATCGTGTCGGACCTAAACCTGAACCCGAACAAAGTGTTGTCCACCCTAACTCACTAAGCTTTATGGGCATAGATTTGTGCCCACACCCGAACCTGTTGGGTATCCATGGGTAGGCAAACAACAAACATAGAGCTAGCATTGCAGTCATATCTGAAGCCTCATAACTGAAGTCATCTAACCCACGAGTGCTGTGTCAAGGCATCGCCCACACCATATGCAACAGATTCACTTGTGGCATTGATCAGAACGCAATCCAATCACAACCCAAAATCCACATCACATTGTACACTGAGACAAGCAGATTGACTAACAGGGAGACATACTAAAAACTGGCAATGGAGATGGGGGAGGGGCAGGCGGCCTGCCGGGCTGACCTGGGTGGTTGGCTGGGTGGGGACGACGAGGGTGCTGACAAGGAAGGCGCAGTGGGTGATGTTGCCGTAGATGGACTTGCGGTAGTCGTAGTACTCCCGCGCTGTAGAGAGCTCCCACCTTGCCCTGCCGCCCTCCCTCTCCTCTGCCGCTAACGTGCCCAGCCTCCGTAGGCCGCCTGAGAGCGCCACGATGCCCATCTTATGACCTTATCGGGTACCCAAACTCGAAAGCCTATAGGTCTGAAGTGTTACCTGTGATTACTCTTATCGTATTGGGTACCAGCGGGTATCTAAACCTGTACAACACTTTGCGATATTGCATTTGCCCGCTGCTGAAGATGACATCCCTGCCATCTCTCAGTTCCTCGAGTAATCTTCGCTTATCCGAATGTCCTACTTAAGGCGTTTCAGTTAAAGGTGTGATTGGTAGGGCGTAGGGGTGCAATCGACTTGGATTTGGTCGGCTTTTTATATCCTAAACCATATTTTTCTCGGAATTAGTTAGATACAGTTAGTGTTGGATACGAATACGACATATATGATATTTGTCACGAATTCAAAACAAACACAGAGCGAAATCGATATGGTACTAATTATTTTTTTTGTCGGATATTGTGCGAAAACAGATACCGCATATAGCACATATATAGTAATAATTAATCAACCGTATGAATTCAACATGAAACAAGATTATTGCAAAATAATAAGTCATTTTATCAAGTTGTTCGACAAAATTGTAAAAGCATATTCAATTTCACCGATACATATAGCGGTAACAGAATATAAAACAATATGTAAATAATATCATGATCATTACTCCTTGTGTCTATAAAAGAGACAATAAGACAAATCGATAATATTTAGATTACATCATACACATAAGATTCAACAGTGACACAATCTTGTAAAGACTTGAGGACTGAAGTGGCTAAGCAGGCTAGCGGCATCTCAATGAGACCACGAGTGCATGATCATGGCTCCTTGTCCTAAACATTGAAGCATTCAATAAATATCAGCCTTAACTATAGTCTTATCCTAAAAAACAGAAGGTACAGGCTTATTTAGTCTTTTGTGTGAAAGTAGAGTTGCTGACTTCATTTATAAACCGGTATATGCAAATCTTAAAACATGGTCAATATTAATGTACTATAGCACTTGCCATTAAAGCTAGCTTATTTCGCATTGATTATGCTAATACTGATGATAAATAGATGAGATGACTTTACTTTGCTGACAGTCCAAGCCAAGCATAGATAAAGAGAACTAGTCAGGGTCACGCGCTACGCTGTGTCGTGCGAAATTTGGTCGTGCGAAGCTGCGCCATGCGAAATCTTGTTTTTTTTAAAAAAATTGTCACTAGGACCCGTCGGCAAATCTATGAACTGCTATAAACCTTCGGCGAATCTGTGTGTTTTTTAGAAAACTGGTGTATTTTTTGTTTTTTTTTATTTCGTTTTTTGTGTTTTTTTTAAAATGTTGCTATGACCTGTCGACGAATCTGTGAATTGCTCTAAACCTTCGGTGAATATGTGTTTTTTTAGAAAACCGCGGACGTATTCTTTTTTTTTCGGGTCCATTTTGTTAAAAAACGCCGAGAGGAGCTAAACGTAAATTGAAGAGGGACCTAAACATAATTTCGTTTTTTTCGGGGCCTGTTCTGCTAAAAACCAACAGGAGGACCTGAACGTAAACCGCAGAGGGATCTAAACGTAATTTCAAATTTTTTCAGATCTATTTTGTTAAAAAAACTGACAGAAAGACCCAAACGCGATTTCAAATTTTACAGAGGGGCTTTCCGCTCAAACGGTGAGGTGGCACTCCTGGGTAGCTTGGAATTCCTGCCCTCTTAATATAAGGTATACATACATGATCAAATGTCAGGCATTATGGATTTAATGAAGGTAAATATTTTCTTCATTCTCATGGCCGAATCAATTAACAAATCTCGAACCTCTAAGTCATGTCTATAGGTGAATCACATCTTTTGGCTTTATACTCTATGTCCAACTCTGCAACCAGTGTTGCAATCTTCTCTTTAGAGCATAAAATTTTGTAGTGACAATCGCTATTAGTAAAGAAAAAAAATTGTATGATATATGAAATGGATGACAAAATTTTGCCTCTTTTAGACCTTAATACAAATTAGTGCTTTGACCACCTCACGATCTTGTTGACTGCAAAAAGGATCAATAACATGACCACCTGCACTAAATACCGACTCAGAAGCAACACTTGAATGGCTAACATATCATGAGCTAGTTGTGAAAGAATAGGAAAGTCCTTTGTTTAGGCCTCCACCATGACAATATATCAAGTGCTCCATCTTCACTTCCAATCCATCAAAAATTTGGTTTTTTCATGTATATATCCAATTCAGATTTCTCACTGTGTCTTGTCACGCTCAGTTTCATATATGAACTTTTCAATTTCAAGAACACCCAAGTCATCACCAAATAGGTTTTGCAACTTGAGGTGTGCTAGACATGTATACTTGAAACAATTGGTTCACAAAACTTATGAATGCATGAAATTCAAGAGCATACCTTTCCTTACCAAAGATCTTCATAAAATACTCTACTAACTTTTTCTTATATCTTGGATCAAGAAAGCATGCCACATCAAGTGCTATGTTGGACTTCTTCCAATATGTGTCATATTTAGCTTGCATTGCTGTTGCGAAAATATGAATAGTTATATTATTATTGCGACAACACTATGCAATATTTAACTTAATCTCACAAAATTTCCACCAAAGCATATTTGATGTTGGATATGTAGTACTAGAGAAAAGCAAGGTAGCCTTATGAAGGCCCCCCTTTGGCACAGCTTCTAGACTAACTTTTCCCTAAAAATGGTCATAAGCTGTGCTAAACAATTGGCTTCTAGTTCAACTTTTTGCCCAAGCCTAAGCCCATTTATGAAGAGAAGCAAAAGTTTATAGAAAGCAGCTTTTTAGGACAACCAGCTAGAAGATGGCTTTTGCATAAGCCCAAGCCATGCCAAAGGGGGGCTAAGTTTCCTCAAACACCTACATAGTGCCATTGCATTATCCTATTCCTCATTTGACGGAACACATTTCTTGTACTTACTCTCATTGAACTCAAGTAGCCTTTCAAAAGCCTTTCTATGGTAAACAGCTTGCTTCAACATTAGAAAAAGTGGAGTTCCACCTAGTTGAAAAATCCAATGGAAAACCCTCTTTTGACATCCAAGTGACATACCAATGCACACTTCTGAAATTGTTCCCACTGCAATAGAGAGTTGTTCACAATTACACTGAAGCTCTAATATTCTGAAATGAAGATGCAACTGCTTTAATGCCATCTTGAGCAACAAGGTTTAAAATGTGACATAATCATCTCACATGAAAAAAGTGTTGTCACTGACTAAGGGAGCTTTCTTATTAAGTTTTCAACAACTTTTGCAACACACTTATTATTAGATGATGCATTGTGCATAGTAAGAGCAAATAATTTCTTTTCAAGGTTCCAGTGCATCACACTCTTGAGAAACTCGACAACTAGATTAGTTCCAGTGTGGCTGCCTTTAACAAGCATAAATTTAGCAATTCTTTTTCGAATCTACCAATTATCATCTATCCAACGCACAATGACACACATATAATCTTTATTTTGATTTTAGGTCCTCAAATTCATGGTTGCAGAAAATAAGCATGAAAATGATTTGAAATGATCATACAACATTTTTTTCTCATTAAACATTTCCATTATACAATTTCTTGTAGTTGTGTGACACTTAAATACAAAACTAGGAAGCAATGACTTGATGAAGTCTACAAAAAAACTCATGCTCAACCATATCAAAGGGATATTAATGCATAACGAGTGCTAAATGCCACATCTTAAGGCTAGTTTTAGCATTGAACCTATATGTCTGAACATTGGTAGTGTTATCTTCACCCTTTTCTACTTTGATTGTTTGTTGTCCTGGAGTTATAGAATGCTTATTTCTCAAATGATTTATAAAGCACGATGTGTGTCGGGACCCAGATTTGCAAATCCGAAACCCTCTGTGTATACCGCATTAGTCCAGGATCACGCTAGTGCACACAGTGAAACATAGATGAAATATCATTCCATACAACGAATTAACTAAGAAAGAGGCAAATTATTATTAAATAAAGCAAACAACCTTATGGTCAATGTTAACACCATTATGCCTTAAGGCTTAAGAAACAAATAAACTATTGCAGCGGAAAAGATAACTTGAGCCATTCGATATGCCACAGGCAATCGTTTGGGGAACGCCTTCCTAATCCACGTAGTCTTCATAGAATTCCTTCTCATGATATTCAGACAAAGGCGTATAGCCGTGAGTACAAAAAGTACTCAGAAAGCCGTAGGGAATTGATGCAATAAATTCATGCACGGCTTGACCAGGATGGCCATATGGTTCATTTTTGCAGAAAGCAATAACTTGAATTGAAATACAATAAATAGATTGAAAGCACATTTATGAAAAGATAAATAAATAACTGATAGATCAATGGTAGACAACATGAACAGAATGGCGAGGCATCACCCTACACCATCTAAAACAATTATCAAATCACTAAATCCAATAGTATAAACTTTAGACAAAAAAACAACAGTGAACTCCCCCGTTCACATCCCAACAATTCCACATTTCTACATTTAATGAAACACTCTATACCCCGTGTGAAATTCTCGGGCTTGTCCATGACCGCGGACGCGGTTATTCGAATAGTTTTACATTCTGCAGAGGTTGTACAACTTTACCCACAAGACATGATCATCTCTTTGTGCAATCGATATTAACACACTTCCTTTAGTGTGTCACAGAGATATCATGATAAAGCCTTTACATTGCCCTGTCTAAACTCGGTATTGCCCGCTAAGGTTTCGCCCCTTAGGGCCCCCTCTTGCGCCTTGCGAATCTACCCATCCATCCCGAAACCCACACCTCCAATTGGCAGTACTCAAGGCTAGACATTGCAAATTAATCAGCTAGGTCTGTCCCATACCAGACTTGTGGTAGTACGGTTAGGCCCAGTTCAATGGCGCACAAGATTAAGTCTTTAAGTTGTCTCAGGCAAGACATCCACATCCCAATGTGCTAGAAAGCACCCTCTTTACTGCACGATCACTTGCCCGAGGGAAAACAATTCGTTCAACCAAAACCAATGGCAGACCCCGTCATGGTACAACAAATTTTACAACAGTGGCTAACGGCCACGATTCAATATCTCATTAAGTCAAGATTAACATTAATCACATGTGATATGGATCCCAATGTATATCTAAGCATGTCTAAGCATAGATACGATAACCCAATGTTGGTATAATGATTATGTCCAACTAATAATGTCCCAACCTAGGTTTAACAATGGATACATGTCATTCCAATAATCAAGGTGGCATAATGTCAACTAGGTATATAGCTATTCCCAGTAAATAATCATTGTATAAAAATAGCATGCAATTGTATAAAGCAAAGTACTTTTGTAAACATAGGTTCCATATGATCAAAGGTTACGACTTGCCTTGCTGATCTAGTGCTGGGTCTTGGTCTTCAAAGTCTCCGTTCGCTCTCGTAAGGAGACCATAAGGTCGTACAACTCAGTTTATATAAATGTTGCATTACTTATTAATGTATCGTTGTGAATGTCTGTGATGTTTAACCCTGTAAAGGCTGTGTGCACTAGCGTGATCCTGGACTAGTGCTGAATACACGGAGGGTCCGGATTTGCATATTCGGGTCCCGACAATAGTTTAGTTTATCCTTCAATATTGTTTCACTGTGAGCATGCGTGCATGCACATAATGGTCGTTGCAAATTGAGCTTAATGATCGAATGCCTTTGTTGTAGATGGGACAAGGTACGGCGTAAAATGAATAACATAACCCCTTAATTCATTTGGTTCAAATGGAATAAATCCTGGATGGATCTTTGTAGGAATAAATAAATACAAGAGGGGTCTATATGGGTAATCTGTTTGATGTTTGCCTAGAAAATGCAGAACAAATAGTTATGTTTTGAAATGAAAGAATGTTACAATCAGTTGTGAAATAGGGACGAACTAATGAAATTATTTGTTCATGCAATTATATATATATGAGATGAGAAAACATGGGTGGATCTTTTGGTATGTTTCTTCTCGGTAAAACATGCAATTTTACTCATTGCCACTACTTTGAACAAGGCATATTATATCCCGTCAATTATGATATTATCAGTGTTAGTGTTATCAGCATAAATTATGAGTTGTAACTTCCATGCAAGGTGTCCCTAATATTTTTTGTGCAATATGAGTTGCAGCTCAATGGAGATTTGAGCAATAAATGGGTGATGATAGAATGAAGTACTGATGTCAAAATGCAAGATCAAATTCAGTAGTTATAGATTTAAGCACAGATCAAACATCTCAACTAAGCATAGATCAAATAGTGTTAACGGGTTCAATTTGTAGCTCCATCCATGATCCTATTCTTAGTTTTCTACAATTCAAGTGTCTTCTCTATTTATGCAAAATTGGTTCCATAGCATCGAAAGATCGATCAATACATTATTCTGATATGTAAGAATATCATTTTGTTTCTGATTTAAATTGCAAGATATTGAATCTGTTAACACGTCACTCATCATTAAGGACTGCAGGATGAATGTAGAGCTAGAAGAAGCTAAAGTTGAGCTTATAGAGGTAATATAAAGGTTTCTAGTATTTAATTCAATAAATACCAAGACACCATTTTGACAACAACATGATCGCTTTTGTAGGGATTAAGAGATATGACTGGAAGTCAATCGGTTATTAGTGTCAAACAAATGAGCATTGTGCCGGATTTGTGGAACTTCAGGGAGAACAGAAAAGCCTCCTCTGTTACGAAAACTATGGCACATATGATGGCAGACATGAAAAAGCCCTAAGGTCTTCTTATCTTGATATATGAAATAATGAGGTTTCTCAATGTATGCTTGTTGATATTTGTGATATCATATCTTTGTCAATGTATTGTCACCGGACATTATCCTTAATATTTACTCATCTTGAATGCAATAACTTAATAATGTCTTTCTTGTTGGAACCAAATGTTTTTCCTACACCCCTCAGCAGAACTTCCGTCATTAGTATCTGTTGTTGAAAATTTTCTTCGTTGCAAAAATATCTAAGTAGAAGAAAATTTCGAACAGCAGATACTATTGATGGAAGTTCTACTGAGGGTGCAAGGAAAACTGGGGATAACAGACGATTCTTGATAAAAAAAACCGTTTGTGATGTTCATTTATCACAGACAGTTCTTGTTAGAAACCGTCTGTGTTGTTATAGTATAACAGACGGTTTTTAACTAGAACTGTGTGTGATGTTGTATATCACAGATGGTTTCCAAATCGTCTATGATATGCTGTTATATCACTGATACATGGTTATAGACAGTTCGAAAAATCGTCTATGATGACGATTCTGAACCGTCAGTGATGTTATAATCTGTAGTAGTGATATGGCTCATTTGGCCCTTACTACAACTGCAAGATAGCCTTCAACAGCCCAGAATACCAATCGTGTATGATACACACTCCAGGCCGCTCACTGACGATGCCAGCTTTAACGTTCTTTAGAATCCAGAGCCAGCTATCAGTGTTCTCACCTTCCAAGAATGTCAGCGCTACGGGAAGAACCTGATTGTTGGCATCTACTCCTATGGCAGTTAAAATCTGGCTCTTGTACTTCCTAGTTAGAAATGTTCCATCCACACAAAGCAACATACGGCAATGTCGGAAGGTGTTGATGCATGCACCGAAAGCAAAGAATGCATGCCTCAGTACCATATTTGAAAGACCATGTGGAGGTCTATCCTTGTGTGTGATGAGTAATTGACGAGTTTTGAGCTTGGTTTGATTTGAATTGAATTGGATTTGAAGCAATTTGAGTGTTGGTTGCTCTTCTTAGTGCTACCGGCCTAGGGGTAGTAGCACCGGACCATTGAGAGCAATTATGATCGATTAATGATTTTGGGATAATCATTGAATATCTTTGTGGGCATTGCTATGTGAAAGGTTTTTCCTTCTCTTTGATGGTTGCAGGGCGACGATGCTAGGTCATGGTGATGCGGAGGATGACCGGGACTAGGCGAGGAGCGTCGGAGGTCCAAACGGTTGGGAGATCGCCGGAAGATGATCGGAGACGGAGTCCGGGCAAGTCAAGAAGACAAGGAAAGGAGATGATGCTAGCTAGATGCCGCGTGGATCAATGAGGGCCGTCGGATTGAGGTCTAGTTGATAGGTTAGCGGGTCTAGGTAGTATGCTTTGAAAACCGTGCAAGAAAACCCGGTATGTGTGTGGGTTTTGGGTTAGCCCTTGCATGGCTGTGTGTGTGGGTTAATCCTAGCCCTTAGATGAGTGCTCTAGGGTTGAGGGACTCATCCAAGGGTGGTAGGTAGCCCAAGAGTAGTATAAATAGGGGTGGAGGGGTAGCCTCCTCCCTTAGAAGGTTTTTGAGGTTTTTGAATACTCCTTTGAGCTTTGCCCACATGAAAGTGAGGCTTTGTAACCTCTCCTTCTAGAAATGAAAGTTTTATCCATCCAATTCTGAATTTATTTTGCGCATTTACATTATGTCTTTACTTTACGCAATTTAAATTCAGCATTTACTTTCCCGCAATTACATTCTCGCAATTTACTTTCACGCAATTTGGATTTGCCTCCCGTCCTTCTAAATGCTGTTGATCTTAGATGTTTTGAGTGTGTTCATATGGTTTTACATCTCTTTTGCACTCTTGGATTGAGTAGAGAACATCTTTTCTTTCAAGTTCCAACTTTGTTCAGAACTTGTTCTTTGCGCAGCATTTAGTATTTGATTTTTATAAAAATCTAGAAAAATCCTTTTTAAGTGATTCTTGTTGGAGGAGGTGCGGGACTCTGATATCCACCTGTAGAAAAATTTTGGAGTTCACTTGTTGCACCGTTTGGGCGCCATGAGGTGAAAACCGAGCCCCAAACTTTTTGCTCGAAATTCTTGACTGACTGTGTTCTTCGATTTTTCCTGTTTTTTCTGTAAGGCTTTTTGAGGAGAAATTTGGTGGAGTTCTTTACGACTCTTCTGCTCATAGGGAGAAAAATTCTTAAAATTTTGTGAGCTGCAGAAACCCACCAACCTCCTGTTCAAATTGAGGAGAATTTCTGGAAATTCTGCTTTTGCTTTTTTGAAAGTGACTTTTGTTATTTGAATTGATCTCCTTTCTAAAAGCAAGAGTTTGATTGATTCCTCTTTATCTTGGACACTAGACAACCAGGATTGTGACTCAAAAATCCCCACATATTTTATGGTACTTATCCATGCAAGCTAGGGGTACACATATTTGTCTAGTTTTTCGGGTTTTTCACGATTTCCTTTGAGCGATCTTGTCGAGGTTTTTGTTGGAGTATTTTGGGGGAAAATTTATTTGCGACCATTCACCCCCCTCTGTTCGCCATCTCGATCCTTCAATATTCCCAGCGAAGCGCTGCGAATGCTGCTCACAAATGTCGACATAAGTCTCAGCATTCATTTCCTTGATCACTTGAAGCATACTAGGAAGGTTCTGAGAGGAGTCTTCGTATGTCTCAAATCTTGCTTCCAAGGCCTTCTGCTTCGCTTTCCATGCCTTTGCATAGCTGATGGTGTACTGAAACATCTGCTCTATTGCAAGTATGATGGCACGTGACTCTAATTTCTGATTGCCCACAATCTCCCCATACATTGCATTTGCAACAAAGCCTAAAGAGATATTTCTATGCGATTACGTAGACTCCGTCAGCACAACTATATAACACTTTCAAATGGTGTCCCATTTAGGCTGGTAGGCATGGACATGCTATGGGCAACTGTCCATCTCACATCTCATGTCATAAACCCGAGGATCTGACTTGACAACCTTCAAGGTTCTTTGCAACGACACTGCCTTTGCTGTTACTATTTCCTACACCTCCCACTTATTCTTGTAAAGGGTTCCCTGCCTCACCTCATTCTAATCATACTCCCATGCAACACCTAAGGCCTCGTTGACCACCAGCCTATCGAACTGGTACTCCTCAAACTCCATAGGAAATAGCTCTTCATCACCTTGTTCATCAGATAAAGCCTTATAGTCACGGATCTCAGTCTCCATCACTTCCACCAACCCTTCAATTTTGTTCTTCTCGTCTGCCACACCCATCGATTCCTACACCTCCGGCAATACAATATCAACTTCCTCGACTTGCACTCTCTCCTGACCCGAACTGACATCCAACCTTACTAAGCATTTTGTACTTCGGCTATTCTCCCCAACTTCCTTCGGCTCATCACCAATAGCCTCCTCCTGCATCACATGATCGGTATCGACTTCCTGAAAATGGTTACCCTTGGAAAATGGCCGAATAGCCTCCTCCTGCATCACACACCAGTCACCACACTTGGAAAATGGTCCACTTCCACACCTTGTGCACCTATGTGCGGAACCCTTTCTCTATAGTGTATTTTAAACTGTACTTGTTTATCCATTCCTATATAGCATTTTATCAAATTGTTATTATGCGCACGACATAACAATATCTTGTCTACTCTACACTACATAACACGAGTACTGCAAACATTCATAAATTTAATTTCTAAACTATATACTACCGCACGTACTTTTCACAATTTTTCATGCCCAATCTGATTCATTCTACACATTTCAAATATTACTACAAATCTTAAAATACTTGCATAACTACGTAACTATTTCTACTCTATACAGCTAAAGCAAAAATTGACAGAAGCAAAAATTATACTTGCGACGTTACCGATGACTTCTTCCTCCTTCTCCTTCCCTTCCTCCACCTCCTACTTCTTTTCGTCTCCTTCCTCTTCTTCCTCTTCCTCCTTCCCCTCCTCTTTCTCCCTTTTTTTTTTCTTCTCCTTCCCCTCTCTCTCTCTTTCTCTCGGCTGGTAGATATGAAATGTGGATGTTCTGGTTGACAACGTGCTACTGGCCTAGTTTTATGACGCTCTGTCGCCATTTCAAGCGACGATAGTAGCATTGTCGCCATTCCAACTGGCGACAGTAGGGTAATTATATAAAATTTTTAAATGGCACATTATTTCTGTAATTTTTAAAATATATATATTATTAAAAAATTCCTCATCCAATCTCAACCCACAGGATTTGGAAAATGCGATTGAGAATTCTGCGTTTGCTGGTGAGGTAACACCTTCACTACCCAACGGTGAAGATGTAATTAATTCTCTTCTAATTCCCCATAAAAGAAATCTACGAAAAGATCATTGAAAAGACGAACCACTAGAATTTAGAACAATTACACAACGTGTGGTGAGGTAAAACTCAAAAATCGTAAAATAATTACAGAGATGTAGTACATAGTACTTATCCATCAGTTGGACCATTAGTCTGCCGACAGCCCATATTCCCTGCTCACCAGGTAACCATCATTGGCTGACCCCAGAGGACAAGCCACCTCCTTATTGGGCCACATGCTTGTTATTTAAGGATGTGTTTGGTTGGTGGTACAATGTTGAATAGAATATGATGGTTCTACACTATTTTGTTTAATTGTTTTAGGTGAATAAAATAGTTCAACGTCTATAAAAAATATTTTTTAAATTTGTATCCCACCATTCAAGATGGGATGATTCCATTTAAGCAACAAACACGTAGATAATTTTTTTCTTAAACCATCTAATACATATACCACTTAGTACAAGTAACCATTTAAAAATATATTGATAGTTAAATTTTTAAACATTTGACTACATTCCAAACCGACAATTATTTATGAATGGAGAGAGTATGTTGCGTACCCTTTCTTTCAAGAAAAAAATCTTATTAAAAATCTAACAATGAAATTTGTACTAAACAAGAACCACATATAATGCCCTCCTTTCTTAAGTGCTGATATTATATGGCTTTAGAGTAGATATTTTCTTCTCCACTCCCAAATGCAACCACACAAAATGCTTTCCATATTGTCCCCTTACACATCTCCCTCCAGCTATAAAGATGGCCTTTATCGTCTTCACTCCCTTTGCAACTACTGACTTCAACTCTGAACCTAAAAAGATTTGCAAGGAAGCTAACAAGCTCCAATGGCGGAGGGCAACAAGTCGTCCGGCGACTTCATGTCCAGTGGCAAGGTGGTGGCGGAGGCCGCCATGTCGGCGTTCCAGCAGAAGAGCGTGGAGAACGTCGACAAGAAGGTGGTTGCCGGCGCCGCCGCGGAGATCCTCGACTCCGCGTCCACGTACGGCAAGCTCGATGACAAGCCGGTTGGGCAGTACATGGAGAAGGCCGAGGGGTACCTGAAGGAGTTCAGCACGGGCGGATCGGCCGCCGAGAAGGAGAAGGCCGACGCCCCCGCCGGAGACGCGCCAAAGCCGGCACCGGAGGAGGCGTCCAAGGACCCCGCGGCCGCTCCTGCGCCGGCCGCGGAGGAAGGCAAGTCGTCGGAGGGATTCGGTCTTGGCGACGTCATGAAGGGAGCCGAGTCGCTGATGGAGAAGCAGGGCGGTGGGGAGGAGAGCGGCGGCGGCGGCGCCGGTGGGCTGTTTAAGATGGCTCAGGGGTTCATGAAGTAGGGCTCTGCTAACTGCGTGTATTTCACGCTAAGTTGTGTGCACTGCTTTCTCTGTCTGAATGTTGTGGCTGCGCTTGTTTGTTGACTGCTGATATTTGCTTTTGTACATGTTCCTGAAGTCTGTATGATGAATAATGCGATCGTGCTAGCTGCATGTGGATTTCTGCTGTAATGAAAAACTAAAGTAAGAAGATCGATGTTGTGTATGTAAAGCAAACTGTTTCCTGTTAATAATTCCTACAGATCCATCGACCATTAATTATTATTCGCTGAAGGACGCCGTCTCAAATTGTGGGGAGTGGGATTCGAGGACGTTTAATTTAACCAGGCGTTTAGATCAAATGCCACCAAATAACAAATTCGCAGCGTTTCAAGTTTGGGGGTGCTTAATGTGATGGCACTTAGATATGCCAGCACAGATGGCACATACAAGCGTCAACAAATCTTTTTGCACTAAAATTTGGTAGGTATGGTCAAAATCGGCAAGAGAAAGTCAATATGAAGTAGCCAACAGATGATTTGGAAAAATTTAGAGATATTTCGTAACAGTAAAGATCTTTAAGAGAAAACTATCCAGATTAAGGTCGATATGGATCAGGTTTTATAACGTGTTGTAATAGAATACAATCGGCCGACGGGTATAAAAGAAGGGCAAGGGCGAGCTGCGAAATATATCAATCACAATCAAACACACCAGTTTACAATACTTTTTCCTGTCGGCTAGGAGTAGTTCTTGTAATTTAGCCTTTGTAATTCGATTTTGATCAATAAGGTTGCGCATCGTCGATTGTTGATCTTCTTCAAATTACGTCACAGGTTCGATTTATTCTGATTTTGTTGCGCATAGCCTTCTTCAGAATCGATCTACTTTTATCCTCTGATTAGCCTTAATTGGCTAATTAGACTTACCCTTTTATCTTGGTTTAATCGGCTTTAAGCTGATTAAATCTAAGCCGATTGATCTTCGCGATCGACTTTGAGTGAATTTTATATTTTTACCTTGTCGACATGTGTCAAATCGACCGCACGCTCGAACTGTGTTTCGTGCAGTGTGTCTTGTCGAAACTCTACTTCAAATTTTTGACGTCAACACACTCTTGGCACGCCCGGTGGGAACACCATGTCTTCATCAGGGAAGTCGATTCTACCATCCGATCTCAACGCTGAGGCTATAATCGTCCCGACGATGGACGATTTAACGCCGGAACAACGTAGATAAATCGAAGATCGGGAAATAGCTCTTGAAGAGATGATGCTGAATTGTTATTAGAAAACTCGACGTGGCGTCACTCAAAAGATCGCTTTGCCAACGGTCAATGCCCTGGGGGATGCAGGCGTCACAGAAGGACCGGTAAGTCGATATCTGCCCGCTCAAGCCGAGCTATCGGCTATGATTAATCAATATGTACACCATGCTCTGATAAACCAGTCATCGGCTCTTGTCACAACCCTTAAGCCGATGATCGCGAATAGCGTTAAAACCATCGCCCAGGAATTGGCC
Organism: Otatea glauca; assembly: GCA_036346275.1. Classification (NCBI taxonomy): domain Eukaryota; kingdom Viridiplantae; phylum Streptophyta; class Magnoliopsida; order Poales; family Poaceae; genus Otatea; species Otatea glauca. Next base: position 31,284,986 of record CM070730.1, read on the forward strand.
TCGTCTGGAAGTCTCCTTGACCCAATGCAGGCTCTGCCAAGTTACCCTGTCTTTTCATTAGCACAAAACACGCATAGCACATTAGCCGATCCTAAACCATCGGCTATAACCTCACCCCCAACTATGATCTCACTCAACCCACTATTATACTGCCTAGAGATCCTCGGCCGAGTGGGGTAAATTATTACCAGGCTTACACCGATGCTGCTAAGTTAAATGCATCGACGAATCTACCGTCGTCAGCTCTGTTCTATGCTTTTCCACAATCGTTTTCATAGCCGATTGAGTCCGACAGATACCCACAACGTCATGAACCTATCTTGCCTAGAAATCTATGTCCACACAGGATAGTGAACTATTCAGAACCTTTTGTTCCAGTACCAGAACCACAAATTAGAAACAATAGGTACGACCAAAACACTCGTCTGCCATCGGCTCAACCTAATTGGCAACCCGTGTTTGCACTCAGGGGCAGAATGCAATTATGACCAACATTATCAAAGACCTACTGTTCTGATGGCCGATAATGCGAATTGGGCAAATCAAATTTCTGCTGTATTAAGGGATCAATTCGGCATACAGCCGAAATGGAAAGTTATCGGCTCTAAAAAGTCGTATCCTAATTACATAGATCGTATGCCTTATCCTCACAATTTCAAAGTCCCAGATTTTGCAAAATTCTCTGGTGACGACTCGATTACTACATTAGAATACGTCGGATGCTTTATCGCACAATGCGGTGAAGCAGCTCAGTCCGACGGGCTGAAATTCAGATGTTCCCATTGTCATTATCAGGAGCAGCTTTTACTTGGTTTACTTGCCTGCCTCCAAATTTAGTTCACTTATGGAACGATTTGGAAAGCCGATTCCATGAATACTTTTTCTCAGGCAGTTTAGAACTCAGGATCTCTGACCTAAGTTCTGTTCGCCAAAAATTTGGAAAATCAGTAACTGATTACATTAAAAGATTTAGAGAGATAAGAAATCGGTGTTTTAGCGTCACGTTACCCGATAACCAACTCGCTGATTTGACTTTTCAAGGGTTAATTCCACCACTCAGAGAAAAGTTTGGAGGACAAGAGTTCACCGATCTGAGTCATCTGCTTCATCGTGTATCGGCTCAAGAAAGCCGGTTCCCGGATAATAGGGCTTTTAAGGATAGGTTTAAAAATGGTAATAATAAAGAAAAGGATAAAGCCAAAGTCAATATGGCCAACTATTGTCCGAGTGAATCTTCAGAAGATGATGAAGCGGAGATAAACATAGCCGAATGGATAAAAGGTCTAAAAAATCCCTAGTTTGTTCTTGGCTTAAGCCGACTAGAAATAAGTCGAAAATTAAGTATGCTTTTGATGTCTCTAAGTGTGATCGTATTTTTGATTTATTGTTATAAGAAAAAATAATACGATTGCCCGAAGGACACGTTGTACCATCGGTTGATGAGATCAAGAAACGCAGGTATTGCAAGTGGCATCATTTTTTTTCTCATAATACTAATGATTGCAATATTTTTCATCAGCAGATCCAGTCAGCTATCGAGGACGGTCTGCTAAAATTTTCTGATGAGCCGACCATACAAGTTGATGTTGATCCGTTCCCTATTAACATGGTTCAATGTTCGAGCAAAGGAAAAAAGCCGATGTATGACGAGGAGCCAAAAAGGGATCGGCAGGTTGATATTCAGTCAACCTCAAATGGCAGTCAGACATTAAAAATCACGATCGATTCATTACAAATAGAAGCCGATCATGAAGGAAAAAATTCAAGGACCATTAAACCTAAGGGGAATCCGCAGGTTGGCAGATGGTATAAGGCGGAAAAATCACCGTCAAAACAGCCACCAAGAAGGTCGGGGCCGACATTTTCTCAGTTAATAGAGAAGTATGAAAGAATGAATAATCGACCACGATGTTCTCCTCGTCGGTCAGATAATCTGTATTACACTGAGAACGTAGAGAGAGCACATAGGAGATGTCCTTTTTGGCAGCTTTGCTGGGAAAGGGGAGTAGCATTGCCGTCTCCGTATACATGCCCAATGGAGCATTATCCCCAAGACAATCGGCCTAGCCGATCGGCCAGAGACAGGTTGTCTGGGCCAATATGAGATCGTCCCAGCAAAAGTTACAGAAGATCGGTTCACAAAAGGATCTCCGAACCTAATCAGGTGCCGAATCAGGTTAAAGAACAAGGGTCTAGTTCTGATCGGGAAGAATTGGCTGGCAAAATACGTAAGTCAATAGAACCTAAACCTAGGTGGTGTCCACCTGGTCTTAGCCGATCACAGCACAGACGGTTGCAGAGGCTAAGGACTCAGGAGATCAGAGAAGCTGATGCAAAGAAACAAAGAGATCAAACCTTCAATGAACTTCGGCCAATCAAAATTACCAAGAAAGAATAGAGGAAGAAAGAACAGGCTGAAGAAGGTTTTGATTCAGCCGATGATTTGGATTCTCCCATGATTAGAGATGATACCCCTTCGATGGATATCAATATGGTATTTACATTGTTGGTCGAGTTCAAAATTAAAACTGAATTAGCCAAAGAAACTTTTTCTCAGTCGTGTTCAGGTGCCCAGAACGGTATCTTTGAAAAACCTCGAGATGATCATCGGCATCTAAAGCCATTATATTTGAAAGGTTATATAAATGGCAAGCCAATATCAAGGATGCTGGTGGACGGGGGAGCAACTGTCAATCTGATGCCGTATACCACCTGTAAGAAATTGGGTAAGTCCGATGAAGACTTAATCAAGACTAATATGGTTTTGAATGACTTCACAGGCGATCCTACGGAGGCCAAAGGCATCATGGTCACAGAGTTGACTATCAGCTGTAAAAATTTACCAACCACATTTTTTGTCATTGGCGCCAAAGGAAATTACAATGTGCTGCTTGGTTGAGATTGGATTCATGCCAATTGCTGCATTCCATCGACTATGCATCAAGCGCTTGTTCAGTGGAATGGAGGTGAAGTTGAAGTTGTCACAGCCGATACATCAGCCCATATAGCCATGGCCAGTTCTGATGCGAATTGTCAACACGAAGAGGCTGGATGTATATGAGGGAAGACGTTGGATGATTGTGACTTCAAACTAGGCATATTTGGTCGAGCAAATAAGGTATTATGCCGATGGGGACAAGAAAGACAATGAAGGCTTTACAAGACAAAATGCAAAACTATCGGCAAATAACAGATAACTATGAAGCCATAGAAGATTTCCAAGAAATTGAATGTTGGGTCAAGGCTTCACGTCTACTGATCTGCTTGAAGAAGTCGATATAGGTAGTGGTGATAGGAAAAGACCAACTTTTATTAGTGCAAAGTTAGATGTAAAATACAAAGAAAAATTGGTCAAAATTCTTAGAGATTATAATGATTGTTTTGCTTGGGAGTATCATGAGATGCCTGGTTTAAGCCGACAGTTGGTAGAACATCGGTTACCTATTAAATCAGGATATCGGTCGTTTAAACAATATCCTAGACATTTTAATCCGGCCCTGTATAATATTATAAAGGAAGAAATAGAACGGTTATTGGAGGCAAAATTCATTAGGCCTTGCCGATATGCGGAATGGGTTTCCAACATCGTTCCAGTCATGAAGAAAAACGGAAAACTTAGGGTGTGTGTCGATTTTAGAGACTTAAATAAAGCCACACCAAAAGATGAGTATCCAATGCCTATAGCCGATATGCTTATCAATGCTGCATCAGGGAATAAAATCATAAGTTTTTAGACGAAAATACCGGATATAATCAGATATTCATGGCAGAAGTCGATATACCAAAAACCGCCTTCAGGTGTCCTGGTGCAATAGGATTATTCGAGTGGATGGTTATGACTTTCGGTTTAAAAAATGCCAGGGCAACTCATCAGCGAGCCATGAATTTGATTTTTCATGACTTAATCGGTCACATTGTTGAAATATATATTGATGATGTTGTGGTAAAATCCAAAGATGACTTACAACATTTAGCCGATTTAGAAAAAGTTTTCCAGAACATAAGATTACATGGTTTAAAAATGAATCCTTTCAAATGTGTGTTTGGCGTGTCGGCTGGAAAATTTTTGGGCTTTATGGTACATGAAAGGGGTATTGAAGTTAATCAAGAAAGAGTCAAAGCCATAACCAGGACAAATCCGCTGACATGTAAAAACGAATTACAGAAGCTGATTGGTAAGATCAACTATCTGCGAAGATTTATTTCCAATCTTTTCGGTCAGATTCGTACGTTTACTCCACTATTGAAGCTAAAGGATAATCAAGAGTTTGTGTGAGGAGTTGATCAACAAAAGGCTTTTGATGATATCAAGGAGTACTTGGCCAATCCTCCGGTTCTGGCCGCACCACGGAAAGGAATTCCTTTCAAGTTATATATATCCGCTGAGGAGGAAACTATCGTAGCTATTTTAGCACAGGAAGTCGATGGTAAGGAAAGGGTAATCTTTTATCTAAGCCGACGTCTGCTGGATACTAAAGTCAGGTACCCTTTCGTTGAAAAATTATGCCTATCCTTATATTTTTCTTGTACAAAGCTAAGACATTACATTTTAGCATCAACTTGTAATGTTGTCTGTAGAACCGATGTTATAAAGTATATGTTATCGGCTCCAATTTTACGAGGTCGACTTGGTAAATGGGCATATGCCTTAATAGAGTTCGACCTATCATATGAATCGGCTAAGGCGGTTAAAGGACAAGTTATAGCCGATTTCATGACAGGACATGATACCGCTGCCAACCTAGTATCTGTTGCCCCTTGGCAATTATTTTTTGATGGGTCGGTATGCCGGGAAGGCGATGGTATCGGTATCGTACTCATATCGCCTAAGGGTCATAATTTTGAATTCGCATTCCGGCTAAATAGCCGATGTTCAAACAACCAGGAGGAATATGAGGCATTGCTCAAAGGTTTACAATTGTTAGAGAATATCGGAGTAAGTACTGTTGAGGCATATGGCGATTCCATGTCGATCGTACAGCAAATAAAAGGTGAATACCAATGCCATGATGAAATATTACTTAAATATTTAGAGCAGTGCTTCAGAATTATCGACTCGTTTACCTCATTTTCTATCGGTCATATCCCTCGAGAATTGAACGATAGAGCCAACGCACTGACTCAGCAGGCGTCGGGGTACATGGATTTTGGCCGATATCAGGTGACTGAACTAGTGAGCAAAGCTGTCATGTGTGCGGATATGGTTGACTGGAGAACGCGAATAAAGAATTACCTAATCAACCCATCTAAGCCAACAGAACGCAAGGTTAGGGAGCAAGCTTTGAAGTATGTAGTCCTGGATAATATTTTGTATTATCGGACGATGGAGGGTTTGCTGTTGAGATGTCTCGGAACCGAAGAGGCACAAGTGGCAATGGGTGAAGTGCATGAAGGTATTTGCGGATCTCATCAATCGGCTCATAAGATGAAATGGATGCTTAGGCGAATAGGATATTTTTGGCCGATACTATTAGAAGATTGTTTCAGATATTACAAAGGATGTTAGACTTGTCAAAAGTTTGGCAACGTGCAACTAGCACTGGCATCGGCTTTACACCCGATTATCAAGCCATGGCCGTTCAGAGGTTGGGGGATAGATGTAATCGGTCAAATATTTCCTGATTCAAGTAAAGGCCATAAATTCATTTTGGCCACAACTGATTATTTCTCCAAGTAGGTTGAAGCTATACCACTTAAAAAGGTCACTAATGTTGAAGCAATCGGGTTTGTTAATGAACACATTGTTCATCGATTTGGAATACCACAAACAATCATGACTGATCAAGGTACAGTGTTTATGTCTAATGAGTTTCAGAATTACGCGAAAAGCCTAGGGATCAAGTTGTTAAATTCATCTCCATATTACGCTCAGGCTAATGGGCAAGCCGAGTCATCTAACAAAATATTGATCAAGTTGATCAAAAGAAAGATCGATGAAAAACCAAGAAATTGGCACTCGACACTATCGGAGTCACTTTGGGCTTATCGGCTAGCTTATCACGGAGCAACAAAGCTTTCGCCTTATCAGTTAGTATATTGGCAAGAAGCTGTTTTTCCCGTAGAAATTAACGTCGATTCTATACGAATAGCCACACAAAATGGTTTGTCGGCTCAAGATTACAATGATTTAATGATCAATAACTTGGATGAATTAGCAGAGTTACGTCTGTCTACACTGGATCGGCTTAAGAAGAATAAAGAGAGAGTTGCAAGGGTATACAATAAAAAAGTGATGCCTAAATCTTTTGATGAAGCCGATTTAGTTTTGAAGACAGTATTACCTGTTGGTTCTAAAGATAATCGATTTGGAAAATGGTCGCCTATGTGGGAAGGACCGTATAAGGTTAATCGGCTAGTCGACGGAAATTCGTACAAACTCGAGAAATTAGAAGGATTTGTTTTGCCTAAAGCGATTAACGGGAAGTACTTGAAGAAATACTATCCTAGCGTCTGGGTTGGAGCTTAGTCGACTAGAAAAGGATCGCTCTGAGAAGCCGAGTTAACTCGATGCTTTTAATCGGCTAGGAAGGAAGTAAATTACAAAACAAGGCTAAACATAAATCGGTTAAATAGCCGATTATAAAACATTAGAATATTACAAGTGTTCCAAAAGACTAAGATATCCAACCAAGTTTACATCTCAAAAGAAATTAGTACTGAATGCCAGAACCAGGGAGTTGAGCGCCCAAAGCCGATAAAGCACCGGCAGCCTTAGCAATCACACATTGAACTTCTTCAATAATACGATCGTCTTCTTTTGCATTTCCTGGCACCGGTACCACCTTGGCCGATTGTTTTCTCACACTTACCACGGCCATGGCGATACCAAGTTTTTGCTCTTTGATGTCCGACGTAGTCTTCTCCATGGTTTGCTGGCCTTCTTGGATTAGCTTCTCAGTTTTGGCTAACTCTTCCAAGAGAAATTTCTTTGTATTTTCAAGTTTTGAGAGGGATTCTTTGGTAGCCTTCAGCTACTGCGCATCGGCATCAAATTTGTGTTTCTTCGCCTTGGCGTCAGCGACTAACTCATCCAGAGGCTTCTGATCAGCTTCTTGGGCTTCGTGGCGAGTGATTTTGGTCTGGGCTGCCTCCACTTCAGATTTCCACTCGTCCAAGTGACAGACGTTGAGGAGGGCTTCCATTGCTTCTGGAGGCAGGTCGGCTTCAATGGTCGCCATGGCGTCTCTAATCTCCTGGTTGTTGGCCAAAATCTCCGATTGAGGCTTCATCACTAGGTCAAAAAGCTTATTGAGACGCTCTTGCATTCCCGGAGCAGAGGTTACTGCAGCCGATGCCTTTTTTGACACTTCCAAAAAATTTCTGATCTCCGCGTTGTAGTCATCGGTGGCCATGATCTCAAGATCATCCAGATCGACCAATGAGAATCCCAACAAGTTGGTTGGGTCGGAGGACTCTGGAAGTGCTTCAACCGTCGTGACTGGTGGCGTCGGTAGAGACGGAGAAAGAACTCCCATAGAAGCAGCGGGGAGGTCGGCTAAGATTGCCGTGACCTGCACAGATGGCGTCGGCTAAGGAAAAAGGCAAAGGATAAGCCAACGTCTCGAAGACATAAGTCGTTGATCAAAAGTACATTGCTTACCTCTGCAGTAGCCGACGTGTGTGGCGAACTCTCGCCACTCTGCTCCTGGGGCTTTGATCCCTTTTTTGCTGGAGCCTTGGTGTACATGGTTTTCTTCTTTTCTGAAATTGTGATCGGCTAAGAGTTAGTTGCAGAAAGGATAAAAAGAGATGACAGTCGATCATGTTATACTTACTGGGTTGTTTTTTCTCAATGTCCGATAGTGACAGACTTTGGATACACAAGGTACCCGAGGTGTACCCAGTAAGGCCAGTCGATTGGTGTGGCCTTTTACCTTGTTGGCCACTACCCGATTGGCTAGCAGCGGGTTTGTTGCCAGCAGCCTTAGCTTGTAAAGCAAACAAAGGTCGGTCAGTAAAATGTCTTGAGGAAAATAAAGACAAATGAAGAGATGTTGGTTAAAGCCGATACCTCGCTCGTTATTTTTTCTAAACTTGTGTTAGTGTAACCCGATGAACTAGCTTCACTGCTAGAATCGTTGTCAGACACTAAAGATGGCTCTCGTAGGTCTGGGAAGAATTCCTTGATTATGAGTAATGGAGTTTTTTTCCATATATAATGACTCTGCAATAGCCGACCACAACGATGTGAAGCCTCCTGCCCGGCAAGCATTCAGAAAGAAGAGAGGAAGACTGCGAAGCTGAAGCTCATCGGCTATTTCCAAAACCAGCTAGGCTGAAGTAGCATTACAGACTCTAGCCCTAGGCTATAGCTGATCAAGAAGTGGTAGGCTTGGAATCACCTGACCAAAACCTAGCTGTCTTGCATAGATTGAAGGATGGTAAAACTCATATGATGGTTGGAATGTCTAATTCCTAGTGTGAAGGCCGGTGTGAAAAACGCATGGAGATGGAGAGTTTATACAAGTCCAAAGTCTCCTTAGGCATCAAAGAGCTATCGGCTTCCAAATGCAAGAAGGAAGGCCAAGGGAAATCGGCTGTGGCACCGTAACTAAAAAGTCCTGTTGCTTGAAGTTTTCAGTGTCTAATTGAAGGAAGAATGATAGAAATTTTCTACAGCCGATAGGTGTGATTCTTGTCTCAGTACTGGAGCACATAATAAGTCTTTCACCAAAGGACCGGCATTCTTTGAACTGAAAGGGTGCCCCTTCTGGAATACCTTCTCTTGGAAAAGGAGTCCCGTCGGCTAAATTCAGGTTGAAAGGGCGACTGAGTAGGCAGTATACCCAAATCTGCACGAACCACATCGGACCGCCCACATTGCCGACAGTGAAATGTTCAAAACCAGTAAAAAGCTGACTCCTTATTACGTACATCTGGTATACAGCACCTAGAAAGGTCTTCCCTAATGCTAGCCGACGACCTTCGACAAGCCGTTCTGCTATGACTTGGTACACTTGAGTCGGCCCAAGGGATGCCCCACAGAATAAAAAGCGATCCGGCCAAAGGTTCAAGAAAACAACGTGTTCTTCATCCGACACCGGCCCATTAACTTTATTATTATTTCCAATGTATTTGGCCCACCCTTCGCCGTTAGATTTGATAAGTTTTACTTGGGCTTACCACTAAAAGCCGACACTTGTTCACCATCTAGCACAAGACAGCACAACTGAGCTACATCCAAGAGAGTTGGGCCGACGGGACCAGTGCGAAACAAAAAAGCATTGAAACAGTCTGACAAAAAATAACAAGCCGTGGCCACTAGGGGCTCGTTGGCTTCTAGACCGGCTAAAGAAAGGGGGATGCATTCGGCTATACCCAGTTTTTCCAATTCACCCCTCTTTTGGGCTGCCACTCTGATAAACCAATTCCTCCACCCTTTGAGAGCTATCGGCCAAGTTCTAAAACTTTTATTCCAACCTTCTATATTATGACCAGAAGCCGACAAAAGAAGCCGGGGAATTTCTTGATTTGTGATAGTATTGACATCTAGATTTCCTAAGGGACCCAAAAAGTATTGATCATTGCTATGTGGGATCGGGATGAATACCTAACTCGGGTCAATTGAAGCCGATCTGGAAAGGTGATTGAGCTAAGAGATTGTTTTGAAGGTTCGTCAAACGAAGAGCTTAAGCCGATTACGGATGGTTCGAGAGCTCGAGTGCATGAAGAATGACCGTGTGGGGGCCGCATTTTATAGCACGGTGAAAATTTGAAGCGGCGGGAAATGGATCTCAAAAGGCACGAGCAGTTAAAACGCACTACACGCATGTCAGAAAATTATGGCGCAATTAAAGCAGCAGTTACTGTATGAAGACTAGCAGTTAGCCGATGGAGAAAAGACGATAGTTGCAATTTTTGAAGGATAACAAGTTATCTCTCAAAAATAGGGGGCATATGTTTGCACCAAAATTTGGTAGGTATGGTCAAAACCGGCAAGAGAAAGTCAATATGCAGTAACCAACGGATGATTTGGAAAGATTTGGAGATATTTGGTAACAGTAAAGATCTTTAAGAGAAAACTATCCGGATTAAGGCCGATATGGATCAGGTTTTATAACGTGTTGTAATAGGATATGATCGGCCGACGGGTATAAAGGAAGGGCAAGGGCGAGCTGCGAAATATATCAATCACAATCAAACACACCAGTTTACATTACTTTTTCCTGTCGACTAGGAGTAGTTCTTGTAATTTAGCCTTTGTAATTCAATTTTGATCAATAAGGTTGCGCATTGCCGATTGTTGATCTTCTTCAAATTACGTCCCAGGTTCGATTTATTCTGATTTTGTTGCGCATCGCCTTCTTCAGAATCAATCTACCTTTATCCTCTGATTAGCCTTAATTGGCTAATTAGACTTACCCTTTTATCTTGGTTTAATCGGCTTTGAGCTGATTGAATCTAAGCCGATTGATCTTCGCGATCGGCTTTGAGTGAATTTTATATTTTTACCTTGTTGATTACAGGTCAAATCGACCGCACGCTCAACGGTGTGTGTTCGCTCGAGTGTCGCCCGTAAACCCTACTTCAAGTTTTTGACGTCAACAAAATCCTTAATCCACCTTGTTGAAATGTTTGCTGAAGGTGGGTGCGATGTGTTATAGAGAAATATTCAATTTTTGTAGTGTTCATCAATGAATTACCTTTTTCTGGTGACTTTCCACAAACATTATACTTCTGTTAGAACTAATGTTGAGAAAGGAGTCCGAACCGAGTAGGAAAAAGAAAGAGAGCAAGAAAATAAGGAAATGTACTAGTTGTGTCGCACTGTCAAAATATTTATGTTCATGAGTTCTTGTGCTTGTTTCTTTTTTCTCATCGTACGTGTGTGTTGATCTGGGTTAAAATCAACAATTGATATCAGAGTGAGGGTCTAATTTTGGTGTCACACATGTCTCGAGAGAGGCCACCACTACTACACCTCGGGGCAGGCTATAGTAAACTTTGCCCGTGGTGAAGGCCCAGCCAATCTGGCACTGTTTGGGGGTGCTTGTTGTGTGGGCCGTGCTCCTGAGGTGGAGCAGGACACGGGTCCAATGAATCCTAGAGTTGGGAGCGCTTCTTGGTGGATCGTGTCCTAGAGTGAAGCAAGCTGATCGGTTGTGGAGGCCTGTGAGAGTAGCAGCTGCTGGGTTCGGGGGTTTTCCTTGAAAAGTGACAGTACATGGTGTGTCGGTGTGGTAGTGCATGCAGCTCTACGATGAACATACAATGAGGTAGAGAGCTGTCGTCGAGGTATGCATTGTACACAATGTGCGGTATACGTGCATGTATATATTCAGGTCATTGTAATAGTGTCTCATATGTGCACGAGTATTTGTGAGTGTGTATCCAAGTGCTCGCATGTGTAAAATTCTCATCCGAATCTCCGTGCCGTCGAAATTGTGTCACGAGCAGGAAGAATCGGCGTGAGAAGATGCTATACAATAAGTTGTCTCATCGATGACAAAGATGTGGCGGTGAAAGGTAAAGCAGGTGTGTCTCCCCGATGCCCACTATTGATGAGCGTCGTCGACAACCAACATGACAAGATGACATTGGCGATCATCTGTGTGTCTTATCGAAAAGACTGTCAAAGCTATGTATTGTCATGTCAGCTGTATCCAAAAGATACTATGTATGACAACGTGAGTTCTTGTGCGAGTTGTGTCCACAAGATAAACACGTGCGAGTTCTTTCAGAGATGTTGTGTGCATCAAAAAAGATCATACTACATGAGAAGATCTGATGAGGATTCCCCATCAAACCCTGTTGATCCAGTTCCTCAAAGTGATCAAGGCAAACATAAAGATCAATATGCTGGTCCAATAACACGAGCTAGGGCAAAAGCTATACAAGATTAGATGCATGTTTTACTTTTTTAATATTAATTCGTTCAGAATGACTTGCTATTTAATTTTGGCACCTACACTTCTCTGAGGATTGAAGGCTTCGGGGATTTACATCGAGCTACTGGAAATGACAATATAACGAGAAAGATGAGTTTGCTAACCTACACCAAGACGAGTGTGCAAGCACAAAGGGAGGCGTTGGATTAGAGAGCTGCATCAGGAAGCATACCACATCGAAAAGAGCAATTTGATAGCCCAAGCACAAGAAAGAAAGATTCGCTAAATTTAGAAAGTTCATATTAGGAAGGTGAAAGTGCATATTTGGAAAGTGATTATTTGGAAAGTGCATCTTTGGAAGGTGCACTTTTGGAAAGCCTAAATTCGGATTCAACTCATCACTTCCAGCAAGACCCAAGTTGGAATGGCCATAACTTTCTCATATGGATTTGTCTGAAAGTTCTCATCACACATTGGTAGGTTGACCTCCACATGGTATCACAATCTCCCCCTTGATGAGTATATTGACAAACACTGAAAATGCATCAAATTGAGCTTGATGTAATTTTAGTTCCAAGAGTCTCACTTGGTCTAAATCAAAAAGAAATTTGTGAACAAGACCAAATTAGCAAGATAAGATTTAGAGCAAACAATAGGAAAAAACAATTTGTCCATAAATGCTCTAAAAACCAAGAAAAGAACGAAAGCTCAACTTTGCTCATGATCCAATGAAAAGAACAATTTTTCACCATTACCATTTTCATAGCAAGATAAGAAGCAAGATAAGCAAGATCCCTTTCCATATTTCTCCCCTTTTGGCAATATAGGCATAAAAAACATGTATGCTTGTGATGCATCCTAGGAGAGCTTTGAAGATTATTCAAATGAACATACAGAGCAAAGTATGATACCAAGCTACTCAAGTTCAAATTATGCTAAACTAAGTCATATCCATTTGTATATTTCAATATCCTTGCTAGCAAGCAAAAAGAAAGTTATTCTGTTTTTGCATGATTTCAACAAGAGCAACACTTAGTATAATCCCCAGACTAGAAGTAAAGCCATGCCATAGATCAAATGTATAATCTAAAGTTCAACCTAGTCAATACTTTGGGGAGCTACAAGTGCATAATAGATCCTTCATTCTCAAACAACATTTTTGAATGCAAATTATAGATTTTAATGCTCACAATGAGGTTTGGAGAGCTTATCCTAGCAAACCACATCCTCAACTAGGAGCCATCGATAAAGGCCTCCTAGGCTTCACTCTCTTCCTCATTTTTGTTTTCACGCACACAACGAGGTTTGGAGAGCTTATCCTAGCAAAGCACATCCTCGACTAGGAGCCATCGATAAAGGCCTTGTAGGTTTCACTCTCTTCCTCATCTTTTTATTTGTATTTCTCAATTCTTGATTGACTCATGCTATAGTCGACCATCTCAAGCATGACACTTAAAAGAATGGTCTTGGTCATACACAATATATTCTAAGTTTATCCCAAGTGCAATGGGAAGCAGTCTCATGAATGTATAGTGTTGAGATCAATTTTAGTACACACAAGTCAATATTTGATCATTTTTAGCACTTACATTCATGAGAAAATGAAGGATGCTAGTATGAAATAAATTAGCTTCGCCCAACTGTTGGTGATATGCCCTTGAGGCAATCATAGAGATGATTGTATCACGCCTTATGTTTATGGAACAATATACTTGTTTGTCCTTTGAATAAATATCGATTGGATTAATCAGCAAGTAAGTGACTTGTTCGTGCAAATTTCCATATATTGATATTATTCAAGTTATCCCTGATCGGTTATCATAATATAGGACGATTATGTTTCATAGATCAGCACATGTATTGATTGATGACCATGTTTCACGCGTCATAGAGATATGGAGATATCTAATCAATAATGTGGACACATGTTAGAGAACATGTGTTGGATAGACCCATATGAGACACTGCGAGGATTGTTATATATATTCTTATATGTCATCAGTTGGTCTCATGCATAGTGTATGTATGTTCCTTAGACCTGAGATCGTCATTGGTTTCCTAGATGTGTAATAGTTTATTTAGGAGTTAGCAAACGCTACTCTTTAACCAGGTAGGTATAAAGGAAGCTTTCGGGTTTACTATGAAACATGCTGAGGTACATGAATGATCAATATGGAATTTGCTCCTCCTATATAACGGAGAGATATCTCTGGGCCCCTCGAGGTAGATGGATTATGTAAGTGCATGGCCATACCGCATGTGATTGAGAGTCAATCCAGATAAATTATTCCACTACGGTATGAGTGAAGAGATCGAGCTGTCATAGGATGACACGACTCTCGCCTTGAGCTTGATTTGATATCGTGAAGTAAAGGGAACATGACATTATCACATTATAGTAGGTTCGTCCGATGCTTTATGGATATTTGGGAATCGATATGTACTGCTAGGTACCGCTGTCGATTATCGATCGAAAAGGTATTTCCTAGTCGTGTCCAAATATACATGAACCTACAGGGTCACACACTTAAGGGGTTGGAATATGGTGGTATGGATTGGATCCGTCACTAATGGGCCAAGTGGGCTTTTTCCTTCAGTTGGGCCCTAATGTAGGGTTCCACCGCAGGGGAGGGGACGACTATATAAAGGGAGTTTGTGGTTGCAATTGATATGTGAGAGGGCGTAGCCACCGAAACCCTAGCCGTCTCTACTTGAGCCTTCCCGTGCGCGCTGATGTTGGCACACCGACGCACGGCGTTCTATTCCCGAACGTGTGGACGCTGGTAGATGTGTTGCTGCTACTGCGGCACTAATCGAAACGATTGATCACCGCGCGAGGAGGATCGGCCACCGCACGAGGAAGATTGACTACTGCAACAGGACGAGCACTTCGTTGATTCGGGCTGCATCAACTTCCTTCCGCTGCACTGCGCATCTAGTGGTAACGATCAATGATCATTTACTTGCGTGGCTTTCTGGTTTACGAGGTAGATTTTTAATTGTGTGCTAGCGTAGCCTACCCGTATCCCTTCAACAAGTTGTTCTAGGGACTCTAGTAGAAATCAAAGATTTCACAAAGTATGGCATATGCACCTAGTAAGGAAATATAGCAAGTAAAAGCTATAAGTTTCATCGAGGTTTCATTAAATCTCAAATTTAATTTTCAGCAAGCTTAGCATGATGAAGTAATATGAACATAGACATGACTAAGCTAGCAATGATCCTCAGAAAAGTAGCAATGTGCATAGCATGAATGAGAATTCATTTGCATAATAGACAAAGCTCAATATAGATACAAAATGAACTCTATATGCAATGCATGAAGAAAGAAAAGCTTCTCGAAACAAGTGAATCAATTTTAAGTACAAATCTGGTTCAAGTTGAGTTAAAGCAAAATTAAGTGCAAAAAACCTCCAAATGACCTCCACTAAAACTAAAAACGCAGAATGAGAAGAGGAAACCGAGAAACTGAAAATAAGTAGTCTATAGAGCATAGAAAAGATGAAGAGAACACTATGCCTCAAACTCGCTCTCATCTACCCCATATGACTAACATAGGAAAGCTGACTCTACAAACCCAAGCTAGGGAATACGCACAGATCCTGTCTACTTAGGGGGCTCAACACTTGCTAGGCCTACAAGACTGTGAGGGAACTCAACCCATAGAGAAGAGAAAACAGCTAATTAAGCATGATAGCAACCTATATCATAAGATGAGAAGTCCATGCAAAGTACCCAAGAGTCTAAGTGAAGTAAACTCAGCACTTTAGAGAAAAATACCCAGAAGATGCATAAGAAAGGAAATGCTAAAAGTAAACAAATATAATACATAATATACAAAACTAGCTCCCCCTTAAGAAATGCTGTAAGGGCACACAACTCTAAGCTCTCCCCTCAAGGCCACAAATCTAGAGCAATTCAAAGGCTTGGTGAAGATATCTGAAATCTGGTGGTCACTCTCCACAAAATGGAGCACTGGTGATGACTCCATTCGGGACTTTCAAAACGAAAAATCGACCCCAAAGAAAATGGGAGGCTTGGTGGAATATTTGTCTGACGCCATGGCTCTCGAGACCGGTCAAGATCTATGGAAGAACAAAATTGGCTCTGATACCAATTGAAGGATCGAGATGACGATCAGAGGAGGGTGAATGATCCCAAATAAAATTTTTTCCCAATCAAAATAATCCAAACAAGCCCTCAACCAAAACAATCGAAAGAAGTAATGAGATGGAGGGAGTTTCCTACAAGGCCGGTATGACCGGGGTGAGCCTGGTAGCACCAGAGTCTGTTATGACCACACGAAGGGCGGTATGACCGGGCTCAAGAACAGCAGGAAGAATAGAGTCAAAAACAGCATGAACTCAAAAGCCAATTTGATGACTCTTTTGATTGGCCAGACAAAAACTCACGAAACTTGGTAGATGTCTTCCTAAGGATGTCAGGAACTTATTCCAATATTCAATCGCAAGGATTGTGAAAGACCATGTGTAGGTCTACCCATGTTTGTGATGAGTATTTGACTAAATTTCAGCGTGGTATGCACTGGTTTGAGTTAGATTTGAACTGGATTTTCAAATTGAAACAATTTGAATTATGTATGCCAGGGGCAGCACTACCGACCATGCTGGAGCAGTAGTGCCAACCGAGCGGCACTATCGGCCCCAGGGGGCGGTAGTTATTTTCCAGAGGTGGTAGTGCCGACTTAATGAGCGTGTTGAGATTTGATTTTTGCAATTGGATGATTATTGCATATCTTTGTAGGACATAGCTATGTGATGGGTTTTCCTTGTTTTTGATGGTTGCAGGACGACAGTGCTAGATCATGGTGAGGCGGAGGATAACGGGACTAGGCGAGGTGCACAGGAGATCCAGACAGTTGAAGATCGCCAGAGGATGATCGGAGACGGAGTCACTGTGAACCTAGAAGACAAGGAATGGATGAGATGCTAGCTAGGAGTTGCTCAGATCAAGGAGGGCCGTTGGATCACGGTCTAGAAGATAGAGTAGTGGGTCTAGTTAGTATGCTTTGAGAAGCGTGCAAAACCCATTATGTTAGAGGGTTTCGAGTTAGCACATGTATGAGTGAGCGAGCCAATCCTAACCCTTGATGGTGATCCTTAGGGTAGAAGGAACTCAACCAAGGGTGGAGGGTGACTCAAGAGTATTATAAATAGAGGGGTAGGGGTAGCCTTCCTCCTCTTGAAGGTTTTGAGGTTTTTGTGCTCCTTTGAGCTTTGCCACTTTGTTCTGAGGCTTTGTAAACCTCTCTTCCAGAAATGAAATCTTCATTTACTCATCTTTGAATTTATTTTACGCATTTACATTATGCTTTAAGTTCAGTCTTTAAATTCCGCAATTTACATTCTTGCAATTTACTTTTCGCACATTTGGGTTTGCCTCCCCTCCTTCTAAATTCTTGTGGATCTTGTGGTGAGGATGTATGATTGATGGATGAGTCTTCCTCAGACCATATCCTAATCATCTAGGCAAATATTGTGTTCTTCCTTGCAAGAAACAGATCTTTTGCTCTCTAGGGGATTATTCTTGGAAGATCGGGTTTTTAGTGTTCTTGTCTTGTGTTCTAACTTGCTATGACATGTGGAAAGTCATCTAGGATCATCTTGATCATCAAGAACCCACGAGCTAGCTGAGGGCCAAGTTTATGTTTTTGTACCCGTTCTTGTGCACTCTTCCTCAAATCAGAAAAAGCTCGGAACTTTGACATCAATCTTTGTGATTGAAGGTTGGAATAAGTTCCTGACATCCTTAGGAAGGTGCGCACAAAGTTTCACAAGTTTTGGATCATTCAATCAAAAGTTACATCAAATTTTGATTTGAACTCGTGCTGAAATTGTTGTTCATATGCATGTTTTTTTACTGTAGCTATAGTACCCCCGGTAGTACCACCCCTACATGGGCGGTAGTGCCGACCTCTAGCTGAAAATTGTGAAAACTGATTCTTCCGCTTTCATTTGATATCTAAATGTTTTGGCTTGATTTCTTTTGGGGTTGAAATTTAATTTGTGATCATTCACCCCCTTTGATCGCCATCTTGGTCCTTCAGATTGACGTCAAAGTTCCAACCTTTTTCACTTTGAAGGAAGAACACACCAAGTTTGCGCAAAGCTAATGAACTTGATCTTGGACTTGCTCGTGGGTTTTGATGATCAATATGATCTTGGATAACCTACAACACGTCATAGCAAGCAAGAACACAAGTCCAAAACCCTACAAACGCGATCTAGAAGAATGATTCACTCAAGAACACAAAATCGGTTTCTTGCAAGAAAAATACATGGATTGCCTAGATGATTGACACTGCACTGAAAAAGGTCATCTGTGGCGGTTCATAACTGCCATCAGTGGCGGTTATTGAACCGCCACAGATATAGTGCCACTGATAATCGAGGATTATCAGTGGCGGTTTTCTAACCGCTACAGATAATAGTTATCTGTGGCGGTTCTATCCACCAACCGTCACAGATAACAATATTATCTGTGACGGTTATATTAACCAACCGCCACAGATAATATTGTTATCTGTGGCGGTTTTATCTACCAACCGCCACAGATAACAATATTATCTATGGAGGTTCTATACACCAACCGCCACAGATAACAATATTATCTGTGGCGGTTCTATCCACCAACCGCCACAGATAGTACCTGACCGACAAAAATAAAAAACCGCATTTTGGGCTAGCCTCGTGTCTTGCTAGCCATGCCCTCAAACATATACATCAATCACAGATTTTGCATATACACAATTACAATGTACAACAATATACCGATTTGATCAGACAACAACAATATACCAGTGCGGAAGAAATGATGAATTTGTTGCTAACATATACATCAATCACAGATGAGGCTAAGAATTTACCGCGATGATCGATAACATAAAACAAGCCATAGGAAGTTCCGACAAGGATGTCCAAATTTCCATCACCATCCAAATCAACCACAGTTGGAGAAGAATATGCATGGGCACGGAAGTTTCCAGACGATTACTCAAATCAAGGTCTGCACCCATTTAACTTGTCTTGTGTCAAGGTTAAAAACTACTATACCGCTTGCAACATATTTTTCAATGTCAATCCCTCCTAGCTCCTTTATATGCTCGGGTTATCGATACCTGCATTAAAAGCCAGAAGTTACTAGTGCACTAGGTACACCAACACAAGAATACAAACAAGAAATCATGAAGTGTTCATATTGTGGTTGCAAGTTTTTCATTAAGAAAAAGTATTTCGATCATAACCAAAATATAACACAAAGAAGATAAGCAAACACCTAGCGTTGGCACCTTTTGATTCATTGTTGGAACCAAAGATGATAATACTTAACAAAGAAATTTATGCCTCGCTAATTTAGCGAAAGAAAAAAAGTCTAGTAGTTACTTCTACTGCATCCATAGTCTAAGAAAATCAATCAAAGTGAAGCATATCAACTGGTCAGGGAGCAAAGGCCCAATCTAACTAAGATCGGCCGTAAAGCACCATCATCAACCAACGCACCCATAATCGGGGAGAAAAAAGGGTTATGATTTTATATCTTAGACACGTAAATGACACATGCCATCACAGACAAAGACAAATATACAAGTATCTTTTCTTATTTTCAAAGAAGACTTAATCGTAAACCTCACTTTTATTATATTACAAAACAAAATTAGAATTATTTGAAAGTCTTTGTCATTCGTAAGTCATGAGCAACACGCTGTAATGTTTTAGCTAGCAGAGAAAGCAACTTTACTCATGGTCAAAGAAGTAGGATACAACAATCACCATTTCATGTACACCATCTTTGTCAATATCTCGCAATTACCTGTAGAAAGAATGTGAAAACAACTCAAGGTCATTTACGTAACTAACAACTAAATATAAGCTAAAGGATACAAAAGGTTCACTTATCGGGTGGACTAGAAGATAAGTTTTACCTCCCAAATGCAAATAACAAAAGAAGACATTTCTTAGAATAGACCAATGAACAATGTGGCAATAGATTATGTCGACTTACGGACTGGGGTTCCTTAGAAGATTCTTTGACAACCGAGGAGCGCCTCGCCTAGAGCACACACACACACCACCCATCAACACACACATACACACGCACGGAGAAGGGCAACAACACACAGCAGATCAATCACAACTTCTTAAATCAAATGACGTAAATTAGAACATGTGCAAACCATCCCATCCAATACTAAACTTGACATTTAATGAAACATCAGTTTACACCATTGTAAGGAAAAATTAACTATTTTTCCGAACTATAAGCCTACGAGTCTTCAGTGTTGGTAGGGGCCTCGGGAGGTGGCGATGAGTATGGAAGACTTCATCGTTATTATCTGGGTCATGAAACTCACCGTTCTTGTTGAGTACTTCCTTCATGATGAAGTAGGCGAGCTGTCCCTGGATGCCTTGGATTTCATTTGGAACCAGTCCTCCCGTAGGCAACTTCAGACGCTATAAATAGAAAAAGTTTGTCTTAAGAGCTTATATAGAGAATGAGATGTACGAATCAATATGTGATGTTAGCATGGCAAACCTCTACGTCATTGTTTACTATTGTAGAGCCTAAGATTTCGCGCATGTATTGGCACACGAAGGACCCAGATAAATTTGTTCCTGGCGGTTGCTTGTGGCACTGCAAAAAATTGAATAAACTTATACGATATTGAAGGAGTTATTGACTACATGATGCGATATAGGAAAATTGTTTTTGTGCTTACCGGAAATTTAGTACGGATTGTCAGTGATTTATGGAAAGGATGGTGTCTCGAGCTCTTTTTACAATATGCTTGGAACGCCCTATTCACTAGACTTGTCATATCTTTGTAGTTTTTTGGATCTTTGTCCCGCGGGTCCAAGATCAGCATCTTGCTTTTATCTGCAGTAATTACTACGAGAATCCAGTGGAAACTACATACACATGTATGATGCCGTAGTCATTAGTCCTAAGCTGAGCAAAGAACGAGATTAACAAGTAGTTGAACTAGCTAGTAAGCCACTTACTTGAAATTGTATGGTAAAAGTATGAACTCCTTGTCTTGGTGTTTGATGAAAGCGTTATATACGTAGTCCTCGACCTCCTTTGGTACTCTTTTGATTTTCGGCCGCAAACCGCTCTCGGATCGAGGAATGCCACCGCCCGCTGGTTCTTCTTAGTTCGATCAACTCGTATCTACATAAGAAATGATTTAGACATCACATTTATCGGATTACATGAATGTAGACAATGATTTTTATATTGACACTTACAAGTGACCAAAGATCTCATAAGAGACACGCCGAGGGCATCTTGATAGTACATGTTGTGCAACTCACAATTCTATCATGAAGCAACAAATCCCTCATGGTGGAAATGTTCCTCTCTAAAATGGCAATGATCACCTTCGAGTACATCTTGGTTAGATCGCCCATATACCATGCATGTAATCGCTTTAGCTGCATTGTTAGGCTATCAAGCTTCAAGGGATGACAAACGGCTTCCCAATTCGTATTTCGCCTTTTCTTCAAAGAAATTGTCCTTTGGACACCGCTTACCCTTACTTTTCTCGCGCACAACATCATACTCGCTTTGGCTTCACCGACCTTGCCGATATGGCTTGTCTATTTTGCCATGCCTTCAGAGGAGGATTTTAAGTCACCAACCGGTTGTCGCACTAACTTTTGTACTGATGTGTTGGTGACGATCAGGTGAGGTTTATCAGAGGATAGGCCGCAGTTCACCGTAGGAGAGGCCGCATGGTCACCTCGGAGGGGCCGGTGTTCACCTCGGAGGGGCAGCACTTCACGATGGTCCAAGACGATGTCACGCTTGCGCCATCGATGAATGAGTGGACGACACTTCCTAGAGTTGTAACCTCGCTGCTCGGGGCATTTCTAGCCCGAGATTGGCAACCGGGATTAACCGTGTCCACCGACCTTTGCATAACCCGCGCTATCGCAGAGTTGTGCAATACACCTCCTTCTTGGCATGGGTACGCTATGCCCGTATCACTTGAATGAATATGTTCATGACGGGCAAAGTGAGTCGGCACGGTGTGGGTCATGTATGTCGTCCACGTGATAATGGCCCATGCCCCGTTTCTACAAGTGGGGCGGATGCGCACTGGAGGGTCGGTCGTTACAATGTTCTTGGCTTGCGATCGCTCATGGCTTGTTGTACTTGTCGTTGTACTTGTTGTTCTATTGTGCCTTGCAATTCTCAAGCATCTTTTCCTTCATCATTTCTATTTCAAAGAACGCTTTCTAGCTCTCTTCGACTCTTGTAAGTGTGGAGGTGCCGTGGGAATCTGCCTTCCAGAAACCTTAACCCCGACACCTCGTGTCCATCCGAATGCTCCTTGTTTCCCAGGGCACATGTTAGTTCGTCTGCTCTCCTATCCGGGTGGAATGTTCCTTGGGAAGACTCGACGCATGCACTCTCCTGGACCCTTTGCGACATTGCTTCGCCATCGCTATTTCTCAAGGATAAACCCCACCAGACGTGACACTTGCCCTCGCTAGCACATAGTGCTTGACTCGGTCCGTAGTCCGACCAATTGACTTGTACCACGATTGTAGTGATTCGCTTCTGCCTCTCCCATTGAGGATTTTACCAACAGCACCCACCCGTATCAAGTCCGTGTGGATGGATGTTCCTCCTTCCGATGTTTATGTGGTCCTCATTGACTTCTTTGTCGCTTCACTTTGCTTCATCGACACAAATTCATCCCAATATGGTTCTAAGTTTGGGTAGTCCCGATGGTCGATCGGTTTTTTCACATAAGTAGTATTCACTGCCTTGAAGTTCCTCCATGCCGCATCCATGGTCATCAACGCATCCCGACAAGACGCGTGTTCATCTTCTTCGGGAATTCGATGGTTTGTTTGAGCTTCATCCATAGATCTGCTTTTGATGGTATCGGCACTTTGTGCCAATCCAAAAGGTGATTGACACTCTCTCCTTGCGATATACCCGCAGGTTGTTCTGCATTTTGCTACGAACTTTGGCGGTGCAATAGGGCCCCAAAGATCCGAGACCTCCAAGATGGTATACCGCCTTCGGCTTCTTATTTCTTACTCGCCACGAGGTCTTGCCACGGTACGCCAAAGATCGGCGGCAACAAATGGTGGTTGGGTGGAGGTTGAGGAACCTGCTAGGGCTAGGGCTCGGGCTCGGATGAATTGCTCCTCCATATCACCCTTAGATGTGCGAATCGAAAGAGGTAAAGTATGGAACAATTAGAATTTGGCGGTCATTTGGGTTAAGTACTAAGTTTAACTCTGAAAACTAGAAATGAGAGTAATCGAGAAATTGGGCATTCAATAGAAAAATTTATATTTAGAAGAACCATCTGTGATGAGCCGCTTGTGATAACTACACATCACAGATGGTTCTACAAGAATTTAAGGTCATTTGGGTTAAGTACTAAGTTTAAGTCCAAATCTAGAAATGAGAGTAATCGAGAAATTGGGCATTTAATAGAAAAACTTATATTTTAGAAGAACCGTCTGTGATAACTACACATCACAGATGGTTCTACAAGAATGGCTCTACACATAATGTGACTTACATATCTGGAAAAGATGGCACTCAAATATTCGCAGCGTATTGGATAACTCTTTTGTCTAATTACTTACACTGACTAAGTTTATGTGCAAGTCATAGTGCCACTTATACGTAAATGACTCACGATATCATCCGTAAGGACTATAGGATCGCTTTGAGCTTTGGGTTCATTATTATCCGTTCAAAACTACAAAAATATGTCAATGGTTGTATAAGAAGAATGTGCAGTTTTACTTTGCTTTCGGGCTTTTAGAAGCCCTACACATACTACCATGCCATACATACTTACCCAATAGTCAAAACATCCGATTGTCGACTAGAAATGTGAAAAAGGCATAAATGATGCAAACATTTTAAGAGTGTGCATCCAATCATGCATAGTGAACCCGACCGTAGTAAAGCTCCTTTTTATGATGCTTTTCCTTGGGGAAATTTAAATGGATGTCTAACTCTAAGAAGCAATACATACAGTTCCATGCAAAACTTGATCCAAATGAAAATATTCGCTCCTTCTTACAAAGATAAAAGTAATGCATCGAAACCTTAAAGTCTTATAGTCTCGTAATATTTAGTTTACCATTAATTGCTAGCTTATAATTAAGCTTATGTTTTATTGTATGAAACCACATTTGCTTGCAATGTCTAATACCCTTTTTTAACGAGGCTTCCCATTTTTTTTCCAACATGCAAGATACAAACTTACTTATCAATGCATAAATTTCCCTGATAACCACTGGAGTGACCAAAATGTTAGTTCTTGACACATCAAGAAATTAATTTCTGGAATTAAAACAACACAAGGATGCCCATAAATTCTTTACCAGGGGTCATACAAGTTGGTTGAGACATACATTTTCAGCCTGCCTCACATTCTCTAATACCCACATCAATGATGTTTAGTTTATAGTTCATTATTGTCTTCGAAAAACATCAAGAGCAATAGAAGCAGATTTTCATTGCCAAATTAAATCATACTCCCTCTGTTCCCAAATACATGTCATTCTAGCTTTCAAAATACAATTTTGTTCCTAAATACATGTCATTTTACAATTTCGGGGTGACTTTTTACCATTTTTTTCTTCTATACCCCTCTCCTTTGGCTATTTCCAATATCATTTACTTCCATGAACTAGAGTAAGACACACCATCCAAAGATATAATAAAGAGGAGTAATGCATTCTTTTGTTGATATATCTTGGATATAATAAAGAGGAGTAATGCATTCTTTTGTTGATATATCTTGGTGGAAGTGCAAGAACCTAGAATGACATCTATTCAGGAACGGAGGTAGTAAAAGTTAATTTTGCTTTGGCCATCAACAAGCATCCAGCATGTACTTCAACTGGTGATGTATAATGCAGTGGAATAATTGGCGGTGTACACTGTATCCAATTTTACACAGGGACACTACAATCAAATAGTTGAATCTGCGAGACTAAAATGCACTTGTAGTAACTCATCTCCATATAAATCGATTCTAACCTCTTGTAGGTGAACGAAGGCGGCCTCCCAGAGATGCCCAGGAACAATGTTTGCAAATGCGGGCTTGCAAGCCAAGGCGTCGCCAGGTACCTGCATTATCATACAACAAATTCATCACCCTCTCAACTCTCAAGTAAACCAATCATGACGCAATGCAATGACCCTTCCCATGCTTAAAATTTCGAACCCCAGCTTCCGCCCATCACAACCGATCCTCTTTAGGGACAAGAGTTACGGAAAGTAGAGTCAAGCACACAATGTCGCTTCTACCACAAAATTGCAAAGGATCGAGTGACTAAATTGTACACGCCAATAACTAACACTAAGAAATAAGTATCCTCACGCGATCAGTCGAGAGGGCAAAGCCATACCGCCGTGGAGGGAGCAGCACTTGAGGCGACGCGTGGTAGATCTCTCAAGCGGGTGGAAGGTGAGCTCGCCGGCCGACTCGCTGGGAGGGCGGGTCGGGCGGGGCAGCGGCGGCGCGAGCGGGGCGGCGACCGTGGTGGTGTGTGTCGGTGGGGCGGCGTGGCGCGGGCGCGGCGGCGGCACCGTGGCGACGCCGCGCGGCGCGCTCAGAGTTTAGGTTTAGGCACTCGTGAGAAGAGTGATCAGATCCATCTTATATATGGAGCATATTATCGCGGCGGTTCTTCACAAGAATCGCCATCGACATACTTATCTGTGGCGGTTATTATAAAGAATCGCCACTAATACATACATTATCGATGGCGGTTCTTCACAAGAATCACATAGATACACTTATCTGTGGTTGTTCGTATAAAGAACCACCACAGATAATACATATATTATCTGTGGTGGTTCTTTATACGAACCGCAATGATATAGTATATATCGCTGGCGTTCTTGTTAAGAATTCACCATCGATATTTATCGCTGGCGTTCAAGTGAAGAACCGCCACTGATATAATTATCCTAATACATATATTACCATATATAATCCTAATATAGTAATGACCATATATAATTCTAATATATTAATATACCCTACATAATACTAATATATTAATGACCCTATATAATCCTAATATATTAATGACCTTATATAATCCTAATAAATATTATATACCCTATATAATCCTAATATATTAATGACCTTATATAATCCTAAAAAATATTATATACCCTATATAATCCTAATATAGTAATGACCATATGTAATTCTAATATAGTAATATACCTTATATAATCCTAATATATTAATGACCCACATTTCCATGACTCCACACAAATGCATAACACCACATTTCCATTACTCCATACAAATGCATATTGTTTACATCACATTGCCATTACTCGTATATAGCTAATTATTTTCTTTCACAATTTGCCCTTCTTCATGATCATCGCGATGATAGGTAGCTTCCTGAGTGGTTTCTTCCTCGAGCCTGATGTTGCCATCTACGAAAGGAGGCAACTCATCAAACTGGTTGTACTCATCCACATCCACAACATTCTCAACTCCGACGATCCTTCTTTTTCCCTGAAGAACTACATGGCGCTTCTTATCTGCCGGGTCGATTACATAGAAGACTTGTGCTACTTGCTTCGCAAGTACGTAATGGTTCGCCTCTCAGATCCGACATGTTCGATGTCCACATGAGTGAAGCCGTACTTGTCCACCTTGACACCCTTTGGGAGTTGTACCTAACGACACCGAAACATCGGGATCTTAAAAATACAATAGTCGAGCTCCCAAATCTCTTCTATGAACCCATAGAAGCTACTCTTCATACTGCCTGTGTTGTCATAGGCATCTATGCGGACACCACTATTTTGGTAAGTGCTTTTGCTATCCTGAGATCTCGTGTAAAAGGTATATCCATTTATGTCGTATCCTTGCCATGTCAAGATTGTACTTGATGGCCCTTTACCAACCACCTCAACATAACACTCGTTTCTTTCCCAGTCATATGCTCTTTAAACAATGATTGAACAAACGGTTATGCTCTTTTGTTACCCAAACCTCTGATCGTCCATGATTTTCCTCTCGTAGCTTATCCTTGTGCATGTCCATATACGAGGACATCTCTAGCTGGCATAGTCTCTTGACCACATCATTCTGCAGTTCAGAAAGTCCGATGGGATCGATGACCTTCTGTGAAATCGTGTTGAAGAAGAAACACAACCTCACGATTGCCTCTCGGACCTTTTCAGGCAAAATACCTCTAATTGCAATAGGAAGCATTTGTGTCATCATCACATGACAATCATGAGACTTCATGCCAGTTAACTTCAAATCTTTCATCGAGACCAGTTTCTTGATGCTTACGGAGTAACCGGACGGAACTTTCACACCATGCAAGCATTTGCAGAGGTCTGTTCTCTCTTTCTTGGATAGAGTGTAGAAATCTGGGGGAAGGTAAAGTCGCCCTTTCCTGGTGTCTTGAGGATGTAGCTCAGCTCTGATTTTCATATCTTCCGTGTCCCTTCGTGCCTTCAAATCATCCTAAGTTTTGCTAGGAATGTTCAAAGAAAAGCCCAATCAAGTCATCACATACATTTTCTCTACGTGCATGACGCCTATGCAAAGGTCGAACTTCTAAGTCCTTCCAATAGGCAAGTTCCAAAATATCGATCTCTTCTTCTACGTGGTCTTCTCAAGACGAGACCTCGATTTATTATTACTATCTCCTTTCCAAGTACAACATTAATATCCTTAACCATATCATATACCTCTTCCCCACGACGAGGCCTTGGAGCTATACCATCCTCTTTGTCCCGTCGAATTGTTTCTTCATATTGTGGTAGGGTGATTCTGCAAGGAACCTACGGTGATGCATGTGCACGCTTTTCCTCGAGTTATTGAGCCACACACTAGCGGTTTCATTCATGCAATCGGGGCATGCTTTGGCCCCTTTACAAGACGACCGGATAGGTTACCAAGGGCGGGAAATCATTGATGGTGTAAAACAACAATGCACGAGGATGAAGTACTCGCTTGTACTCATCCCATACCAGACACCTTCGCTCCACAAGACCACAAGATCTTCCACCAATGGTTGTAGGTATACATCAATATCATTGCCAGTTGTCTCGGCCCTTGGATAAGCAAATGACATCATAATGTACTTTCGTTCATACACAACCAAGGAGGAAGGTTGTAGATACAGAGAGTCACGGGCCAAGTGCTATGAATACTACTCATGTTACCGAAAGGATTCATTCCATCCGTACTCAACCCAAACCTTATATTCCTCGGTTCATTCCTCAAGTCCTTCCTAAAGAGCCTATCGATGGTTCTCCATCAAGGAATCAGAAGGTGTCTCACTTTCCATCCTTTTACGCTCTTCCGAAAGTGCCATCGCATCAATTGGGCATGCTTTTGTTTCCAAATAAACGCTTCAACCGAGGTATTATTGGTAAATACCACACCACTTTAGCGGAGCTCCTTTCTTCACCACGATGCCCTCACGTCATGGCCTTTACGCTTGTATCGCGATGATTTGCACATCGGACATACATGCATGTCTGTAGATACTCTTTGCGATAGAGTATACAATCGCTTGGACATGCATGTATTCTTTCTACTTCCAATCCCAATGGACATACAACCTTCTTAGCTAAATAAGTGGTTATCGCAATACGCTTCCATCCGAAGCATGTCCGCTAAGAGATGTAATAGCGCGTGAAACTCTTATCGGACCAACCATTGCTTGCCTTCAATTTTAGAAGTGAAAGCACGGTGTGCAACTTTGTGTATTCCTCCTTGCAACCCGGAACAAAGGTGTGTCCGAGTCATCCAACAAACCCTTGAATTGATTAAACTCTCTCGACTAGTGTAGTTCCTCTCGCATCGCGCAACATCCGAGCAAGATTATTATCGCCATCAATGTCCAACCTATCCTCATCGATCCATAACCGATGTCACCGCCATAATGCCTTCTCCATCATCCAATACGTTATCACCTTCATGTATGTTTTCCTCTTCACCGTGACTTGTCCAACGGTATAGCCAAGTACAAAACCCTTCGAATCAAGTGCAAGTGGATGTGCTCTTTCCCTGAAAACATTTTCTCATTCTTGCAATCAATGCATGGACAATGTATGTACTCCGTCTTCTTGTGCAACTTGTTCTCCTCAGCGGCTCTTAGAAAAGCAGATACCCCGTCGATGTAATCTCGGCTTGTACCGGTTCGCATTGTACATCCATCTCCGGTCCATCTAAAATTAATTAACATAAAAAAATTGATTAAAAAATTAATGTAATTACTTATCATCTAAAGGAGCTACATAATAAATTCATCATCTAGAAATAATGAGCACCAACCTACCAAATTAACTAAAATTTCATTTATATTAATATCCACTAATCTTATTTAAACAAATTTAATATATGCAAGATGTATATTATATGTGCACACTAATGGAACCAAATTAATAGTAATTAAAAAACTAATCTAATTATTTATCATCTAAACGAGCTAGATAATAAATTCATCATCTAGAAATGATAAGCACCAACCTACCAAATTAACTAAAATTTCATGTATATTAATATCCACTAATCTAAATTAAATAAATTGAATATATAGAATATGTATATTATATGTGCACACTATTGGAACCAAATTAATAGTAATTAAAAAACTAATCTAATTATTTATCATCTAAACGAGCTAGATAATAAATTCATCATCTAGAAATGATAAGCACCAACCTACCAAATTAACTAAAATTTCATGTATATTAATATCCACTAATCTAAATTAAATAAATTTAATATATAGAATATGTATATTATACGTGCACACTAATGGAACCAAATTAATAGTAGTTAAAAAACTAATCTAATTATTTATCATCTAAACGAGCTAGATAATAAATTCATCATCTAGAAATGATAAGCACCAACCTACCAAATGAACTAAAATTTCATGTATATTAATATCCACTAATCTAAATTAAATAAATTTAATATATATAATATGTATATTATATGTGCACACTAATGGAACCAAATTAATAGTAATTAAAAAACTAATCTAATTATTTATCATCTAAACGAGCTAGATAATAAATTCATCATCTAGAAATGATAAGCACCAACCTACCAAATTAACTAAAATTTCATGTATATTAATATCCACTAATCTAAATTAAATAAATTGAATATATAGAAGATGTATATTATATGTGCACACTAATGGAACCAAATTAATAGTAATTAAAAAACTAATCTAATTACTTATCATCTAAAGGAGCTAGATAATAAATTCATCATCTACCAAATTAACTTAAAATGCATTTTATATTAAATATATGCTTGATCATGATTCATCATCTATAAAAGGAACACAACATCATCTAATGAACCTAACTAGGAAATAAATTCATCAACTACAAAATGGTAGGTAAATAAAAATAAATAAAATCTAAACTTTTCATCTCATCTACATGTAAACCTTAATTAAACTAGGTTTAAAAATTAAATTGCAACAAGATTAACACAAATCAAGAGAGGAGAAAAAATAACTTACCAAGGAACAACTAGAGGAAGTACAAGCACAAGAATTGGAGAAACCGAAATCTGAAAATTAGAACCTTTGGTTTGCTCTCGGGAGGAAGAAAACTAGTGCTGCTACTGACCACCTATTTATAGGCAATATTATCAGTGACGGTTGTTAACTAGAACCGCCACTGATAACATTATCCGTGGTGGTTAGAGGATAGCACCGCCACTGATAACCAATAGTATCAGTGGCGGTTGGACGATAGAACCGCCACTGATAATCCAATAGTATCAGTGGCGGTTGGAGGATAGAACCGTCACGGATAACCAATTTATCAGTGGCGGTTCTATCCTCCAACCGCCACTAATGATGTATTTGTTATCAGTGGCGGTTCTATCCTCGAACCGCCACTGATAATTCATTATCAGTGGCGGTTCGAGGATAGAAACGCCACTGATATTCTTCCCGCCATTTTCAATATAGAACCGCCACTGATAATTATATTTGTGGCGGTTCGAAAAAAACCGTCACAAATAGACCGTCACCTATTGCAGGTTTTGGCGTAGTGTGAGGTCAAACAGGAGATTCATCCATCAATCAACATCCTTGGCACAAGAAGCAAAAGCATGTAGAAGAAGGGGAGACAAATCCAAATTGTATAAATGTAAATTGCAAAAATGTAAGTGCGGAATTTAAATGCTAAATTTAAGACATAATGTAAATACGAAAAGTAAATTCAAGCACTGCCCTTCATCCAAATCAAAAAAGGCCCTCTCTGGAATTTCCACACTGGGCATTTGAGCCGGTGCTATTGCTGACTCGGTAGCACCGGACAACCATGGGCGGTAGCACCGAACCGCTAGAATACCAAAAATACACCCATATGGAATTTTTACACCGCTCTGCAATGTCGGTGCTACCGCTCGGCCGGTAGCACCGGGCTGCCATGACCAGTAGCACCGGGAAAAGCAGACAGAACTCAAATTGCTTCAAATTAAAAATCCAATACAAATAAAACTAAAACCAGAGCATACCAAACTCAAATTTAGTCAAATACTCAACACCAACAAGGGTAGACCTCCACATGTTTTTTCAATCTCCCCCTTGATGGGTATATTGACAACATCACAAAAAGCATAAATTTGAGTTTGAAGAAGGAAGAAAGCAATTTGGATGCAAAGCCAAACTTGGTCCAAGAAAAGAGAAAATGAGATCATGACCAAGTTGGCGAGAAGGATTTTAGTCAATTCTTAAGAAAGAGCAAGTTTTCCAAAAAAAAGCTCTAAAATTCAATAAAAGTTCACAAAAGTTTATGATTTTTCTAAAAAAAATTTAGCAAGATTTTACCAAAATCATAATATCCTAAATGCAATACCATTTTTTATGATTCCTTTTCTACATTTTCTCCCCTTTTGGCAATATAGGCATCAAGATTTTTATATTTTCTCCCTCTTTGTCTAGCATGAATGCATGCAATGCAACTAAAGAGTTTTGAAGATTTTCCAAATGATCATAATGACAAGATATGACACCAAGCTCGTTAATGGAAAATTAAACTAAACTAAGACATGTCCAGGTTCATATAACACATTTTGGTAGCAAGTTTAGTTTAGAATATGTCATTTTTAGCAAGATTTGACAAGTGCAAAACTTAGCAATAGTTTCAAAGCTAGAAGCAAAGCTATTCAATGGATCAAATGGAAAACCTAGAGTTCAACCTACTCAACAGTTTGGGGAATCTAGAAGTGCATAAAAGGTCCTTCGAGATCATTTTTCAATTAATGCAAATTTTGCTTTAATACTTTGAAAGATATAGCGGGTGCAAATGTTTGACATTATTTGCATTCTTTACCCACTTATGTTTTTTTTATATTTGCATTGTTTTTAAAGCTATTGACTAAAGCCATATTCAGCCATCTCAAGAAGAACTCTTAAGAGAATGGTCTTGGTCATACACGATGCATTCCATGTTCATCCCAAGTGCAATGGGAGGCTGTCTTGTGAATGTAAGGTGTTGAGTCTAATGCGTCGAAATAGAGTCATTTGTTTTGCTTAATTTTCATTTTAGCACATTGATTTATGAGCAAATGAAGGACTCAAGTATGGATCAAACAAGTTTCACCCAAGTTTCTATAGGGACTCTAGAGAATTCTAAAATTTCACAAATCATGGCAAATACTCATAGAGAAGAAACTTGGCAAGTAAAAACAACATGTTTCATCAAGTTTTCATTTAAAGGTTTAATTTTCAAATTTTTAACAAGCTTAGCAAGATAAATGAACTTGGACATATCTAAGCTAGCATTTTTCTTCATAAAATAGCATGGTGCATAGCATGAATAATAGACAAAGCTCATTAAACAGAAAATGCAGTCTATATGCAATGCATGAACAGATTCCCAAACTCCCCCTCAACAAGTGAATCAATTTTAAGCACAAATCTGGTTAAAAATGAGTTATTAGCATAATTAGGTGCAAGGTAAACCCAAATGAACTCAATAGAAACCAGAAAATACAGAAAGAGGAGAAGAAGTCGAGAAAACTGCAAATTGGGTGGCTATAGATTGTAGAAAAGATAGTAAAGAACACTATAGCTTAGAGTAGCTCTCATCTTCGCCAATGACTGACATAGGGAAACTGACTCTAGATCTCAAGCTAAGGAGTGCACACAGACCCTGTCTACCTAGGGTGCCCAACACCTGGTAGACTTATAAAACTGTGAGGGAACTTGATGTGACCAAGCCGGCCCAGCAAGCCATGCTTCTACATCAAGCCAAGACAAGGGCCCAACAACTTCTGACGCTCCAAGTCCAACCCGAGATCAAGTCCAATTCGTTCACGAGTCTAGTTCGGCCCCTAGGAGCAGTCCAACATAAAATGACCATATCTGGGTCATACGAAGTCCGTTTGAGGCGTTCTTGGACTCTACAGATAAGCCCCACAACGAGAGATTTCCAATGAAAGTGGTTTTATGTCCAAACTCCTAGATCGATGGGAATCGTCATATCAATATGACAAACAGAATCTGCCAGGTACTACGCCACCTCTACTTGGGCCCAAAGACCTTGTACGACCTAGGGTTGCACGGCCAACCCCTTGGCCGCCTCCCTTGCCCTCTTCCTCATATATATTCAGTAGCCATCGCTAGAATAGATGGGTTTTTCTTAGATTACAACTAGACACTTTGTCATTTCTTCGCCGTTCATCGGTTTGTGGAACCCCAACTCATGTGCTTAATATTATTCGCAATTTTAGGTTGCATCTTCTACGTTCTTGCTTGTGTTCTCGATTCGCATGCAGGGATAAGCCTTCTTGGCGAGGTCAACCATGTTTGTGCGAGGTTGATAACCAACGGAGCCATGGTTTAGCGATTGCAGGGTTCGAATCAGTTCTGATTGGAAGCCGGATCGTCAACGTCAAGTTCTCCACCAATCGATTAACTACTACCTGTCGGAAGATCGGGCCACCATTCGCATCAAGTGGTATCAGAGCCTCGGTTGCCCGATAGGTAATTCTTGTATCCCCACTTTTGTTTTTCCATCGTCCTAGAGTCCAGAAAAAATTTCCCTTCAAAAAGTTCTTCATCGGTTTTGCTGTCCTACAACCCCTTGTTCCCTCGCAATTTTCTTTTCAATTTCGCTTTGTTGAATTTGTGTCCATCGTCGTCGTCTTGTTGCTGGGTTGAGGTCATGATCCTAGTTTCTAGTTGTCTCTTTTCGTTGCCCTTGTTGTTTTGCACCGTTAGTCATCCCACCACCGCCAACCCCATAATCGAACTGAGTCCTACTCGGTTGGTCCTTACCGTCGCTCTGCATTATATATCCCGCTTGGCAAGCCCTAGATAGGTCGCGAGCCGACTTGTGTCAATTGCCCTACACCGCTGGCCACCCTTTCTCACCCGCGATCCTATTGCTATTTTAGCTCTAATCGGAAGGAAGAAATGAAGTCGCACGCAATTCTAGATTGCGCAGTGTTCAGTAAAACAGCCATAACTTTTGCATACAAACTCCGATTGGGGCGTACTTTTTTTGTTTTGAAGAGGACAACGACGCACATCTGGAATATCCACAGTTCAAAAGACCTTGCAATTTTTGGCCCTCAAAATCAGCCTCTAAGATTGAGTTCTAGACCCTAGAATTTTCCTGTGCTGGTTTTGCCAATTTTTTGGTCATCTGTTTAACGTTTTCTCTCGTTCCAAAATGTGAGATTTTATTTTGCTTTTGAGTTAAAAGAAAGGGAAAAAAGTCAATTGCAAAAAAAAAGAAGTGTCGCACTAAAAAAAAATCAGAGAGAAGAAAAGAAGCAAAAAGAGGGAAAGAGAAGGAGATAATCAGAATTGCTTGCATCCTTTGAGTCATATGTGCTTTGATATATCCCTTGCTAGGTTGAACTAGTTCTAAGAACACGTTTAGGCCAGCAACTATGACAAGTATGTTGGACATTTATTCAGCTTGCTAATCTGACTTCGATATTGCTTATTCTTTGCTACTAAATATTGCCTTCCGAGCTCCACATACTTCTTATCAGTTCAGGACCACCTTTGCAATTGCCTCACTCACACTCCAGTCACGGTATCATGAACCATCCACCGGTTGTACCACCTGCTGCTTTGGTAAGAACATTTGTAAGGGTGTAGTAAGACGCGTGAGAGTTTGTGATCCCACTATCCAGTACCTAGTAGTTGATAGGGATAATACTTTGTGCTATCTTCTGTTTTCTACTAGCAATTGTAGGGGTACTGGAGGACCAAGACAGTAACCAGTGTGTTCTTCATAATGAGCTCCGAGAGATGCTGTGAGAGATGAATGAGACTATGAACAAGCAAATTCAAAACATGGAGAATGCACTTGACAGAAAAGAGCATAAGCACCAACCCAACTTTAGTCCATCTTCTTCTGCTGGTAACAGTAAGAATTTTCCAGTTCTTCCTTCTTAGAGCGGATTTGGTGTTGATGCTTATATTGATTGGGAAATAGAGGTAGATAAAATTCTTTCGCAATGTAACCTTTGTGATAAACGAAAAATTAGAGTTGCCGCTAATGCTTTAACTTGCTGTGCATCAATTTGGTGGAATGATTTTTGTGCTTATATGACAGTACCACAAACATGGAAAGATATGAATCTACTTATGAGAGATGAATTTGTTCCTGCTTATCATTCTAAAATGTTACTTTATGAATTGCAATGTTTACAACAATGTGATAAAGCTGTCAAGGAATATTACGAGGAATTAGAAACTTTGTTGTTGCGTTGTGGTTTAGATGAATCTGAAGAAGCTAAGGAAATAAGATTCTTAAATGGACTTGACAAGAAAATTCAGAGTATCCTTGTTGATAGGGAATACAATTCTCTCTCTAGTTTATTTAATATTGCTTGTGAGGTTGAAACTCAAATTTAACATGAAAGACATCTTGCTGAAATTAGTGTCTATAATTGCCAAAGTGAAGAATTTTCTTTGGAAGAACGGCATCTTGTCGAGTTTCCACTTGCTACTAACTTTTCACAGGATATTGAGAACAAGAACGAGAAGGAAAACACGCAAGAGAAGGAGGAGCAGGAGATACTTGCTATCCCATACATACCTTAAGAATGTACAGATCATGATATGCCTAAATTGGTTAAGATAGAAAACAAAGGTAACGACATATGTGCTATTTTCACACGAAGAGAGAATTCTGTTGATGTGCTAAATTTGGCCACTACTGGTGCTATGCTAGAACAACAGTTAGTCGACACTCAAACTGAATCACCTTTGTCACAATATGATTGTCTTGCTATCCCTGGTGATAAAGAAGAGTTGTGTGATAATGTCTCATTTATATCCATGCCTCAACTAATGAATGAACATGTCAGTTTTATTTCTAATCTAAACACGTGTGCTGAAAATAAACATGTTATTCACCTTGCTAATGAAAAGGATGAGATTAAACTGTTATCTTCCTTGAATACTTTGGGTTACATTGAATTTGATGTCATATGTGATCTCAATTGTTTAGACTGGAGATTTCTATGCCTGCTAATTTGTCATGGTCATCCAGTGTTAGTTTTCGTGCTATTGGCAAACATAATGATAAAGGAAAGTACATGGTGCATCAAGTTTATATTTGTACCAGTTTGAAATCTTCTTTTAATGTACCACACTATCAACAACCAAAGAATATGTTGGTTTCTTTGCCGCCTCTTGTTACTAACCTTTTGCAAGCCAATGAGCTTGAGTCGAGGATGACTCAAAATCAAGAAGGGGAGGATGATGTGACCATGCCGGCCCAGCAAGCTATGCTTCTACCTCAAGCCAAGATAAGGGCCCAACAACTTCTAACGCTCCAAGCACAGCCCGAGATCAAGTCCAATTCGTTCACGAGTCCAGTTCGTCCTCTAGGAGCAGTCCAACATAAAACGACAATATCTGGGTCATACGAAGTCCGTTTGAGGCATTCTTGGACTCTACAAACAAGCCCACGATGAGATCTTTCCAATGGAAGTGGTTTCACGTCTAAACTCTTTCTGGATCGATGGAATCGTCAAATCAATATGACGAACAGAATCTCCCAGGTACTACGCCATCTCCACTTGGGTCCAAAGGCCTTGTACGACCTAGGGTTGCACGGCCAACCCCTTAGCCGCCTCCCTTGCCCTCTTCCTCATATATATTCAGTAGCCGTCGCTAGAATAGATGGGTTTTGCTTAGATTACAACTAGACACTTTGTCAGTTTTTCGCCATTCATCGATTTGTGGAACCCCAACTTGTGTGCTTAATATTATTCGCAATTTCAGATTGCATCTTCTACGTTCTTGCTTGTGTTCTCGATTCGCATGTAGGGATAAGCCTTCTTGGCAAGGTCAATCGTGTTTGTGCGAGGATGATAACCAACAGAGCTGTGGTGTAGCGATTATAGGGTTCGAATCAGTTCTGATTGGAAGCCGAATCGTCAACGTCGAGTTCTCCACCAATCGATTAGCAGCTATCTGTCGGAAGATAGGGCCACCGTTCGCATCAGAACTCAACCTAAAGAGAAGAGAGAATAGCTAATTGTGCATGATAGCAACCTATAGCATAAGATGAGAGGTCCATGTAAAGCATGCCAGAAGTCTAAGTGAAGAGAACTCACAACTCTAGAATTAAGCCCAATAACACCCAGAAAAAGCAAAAGAAATGAAACACTGGAAGAAAAAAAAATATATAATACATAATATACAGACCAGCTCTTCCTCACGATAAGCCGGAAGGGCTCATGACTCCAAGCTCAGTCCTCAAGGCAACAATCCTGGAGCCATCCAAAGGATTGGTAAAGATATCAGCTAACTGGTGCTCACTTTTTACAAACTGAAGTACTATATCCCCTTTCTGCACATTGTCTCTAAGGAAGTGATATCTAATATCAATGTGCTTGGTCCTGGAATGCTGCACTGGGTTCTTAGCAATGCAAATAGCAGAAGTGTTGTCACAGAAATGTGGAACACTCTTTATCTCTAACCCAAAGTCCCACAAGGTCGATCTCATCAAGAATACCGACTACAAAGAATCGGTCAGAGAACCATACTCGACTTCACGTGGATCAGATTATCTGCGGACTACTTCCTAGATGACCAAGAGACAAGAGAAGTGCCAATGAATTGGCAAGAGCCAGAAGTGCTCTTCCTATCTATCCTACAACTAGCAAAGTCTGCATCGAAAAAGGCTCTAATGGATAGACGATAAGACGAAGAGAACCAAGTACTATAGTCGAGGGTACACCACTACAGAATTGCTTATATTAGACACCCCATCACATACGGTTCCTCAAAACTATCTGTAACGATGAACATCACTGATGGTTCCAACCGTCAATGATATCATCACAGACGATACTCTTCAAAAACCGTTTGTGATATACGTCAATATCACAGATGGTTTTAGTTAATAACTGTCTGTGATAGTATCACAAACGGTTTTATAATAAAATCGTCTGTAATATCCTGTATTATCCCAGATGATTTTATAATAAAACCGTCTGTGATAGATCACTGACAGTTTTATTATAAAACCATATGGGATTCTATGTTTATCATTGACGGTTTATGAATAGCACCGTCTATGATATCTCTCAGTGATATATAATACATAGACCCGAGCACTTGTTGCATTTTAGGGTTTTGGGATCTATTTTTCATTTGGCTGCGGCTGTGAGGCAATTTGGTAAAAGAAGACAATTGATTTTGAAGGGTGATTGAAGATCCATTGATTTTGGTGATCTAAGGTTAGAAATGGTATCTAATTGCATTATATTCAAGATCTAGCTTGGTATGGAGAGAATTTGATGATTTTTTAGATCTAATTTGTAGATCCATGTGTTTTTTCTATATAAGGGTAGTAATGGGTTCTAATTGCATTATATTCATGATCTAGTTTGGTAAGGACAGAATTTGAAGATTGTATATAGATCTAGCTTGTAGATCCATGTTTTCTTGGTGATTTAATGTTAGTAATGTCTTGGGTTCTAATTAATTGCTTTATATTCGAGATATTACTTAAAAGAGAATTTGAAGATTTTTTAATCTAGCTTGTAGATCCATGTGTGATCTTGTTGATCCAAGGTTTGGTAATGGGTAATTACATTATATTCAAGATCTAGCTTAGTAAGGAAAGAATTTGAATATTGTTTACATCTAGCTTGTAGTTGCATGCATGTGCTTGTTCTTGGTGATCAAAGGTTAGTAATTGGTTAATCTAACTGCATTATTATATATAAGATTTAGGTACCTAGTTTGGTGAAGAGAGAATTAATTTAAAAATTGTGTTTAGGTATTTACGAATGTGTGCATATATACGGACACCTAGTGTACTTTAATATTTAACACTAAATGCTATATACGTAGCGTAGATGAACTGAAGCTGGATGTACACTAAGAATCGTGCGATTGCCGAGTACATTAATGACGTCTCCGATTTTAGAAGAGTTGTAGAGGAGGATATGTTAAATAAGGGGGTGCAGTTTATGTCTTGTCCGTGCATTGATTGTGAGAATCTGAAGATGTTTCGAAACTTTGCGCATATCGAAGCACACTTGATTCTAAGGGGTTTCAAAAAGGGGTATACATGTTGGACCAGTCACGGTGAAGAGCAGGATATACAGGAAGCAGGTAGCATTAACATCATCGACGAAGTCAATGATATGCCGGATGATCATACCAATTGTGCTTCCGATGAGGATAGGTTGCAGGACGATAATCTGAATCAGATGCTGCGTGACGCAGAAGGGAACCGTGTTGAAAGAGAATATGGCAAATTTTGGGGCCTGATGGAGGACTCGGAGAAACCTTTTGTTCCTAGGCTGCATGTCGAAATACACAAGGTTGTCATCTGTGCTCGAACTGCTGAAATTGAAGGCATGCAACGGTTGTTCTGACAAGAGTTTCACAACGTTGTTACATCTATTGGAGGACATGCTTCCATAGGGAAATGAGTTGCCGAAAACCCACTCAACAAGTGAATCAATTTTAAGCACAAATCTGATTAAAAATGAGTTATTAGCAGAATTAGGTACAAGCAAAACCCAAATGAACTCAATAGAAACCAGAAAATACGAAAAGAGGAGAAGAAGTTGAGAAAACTGCAAACTAGGTGGCTATAGAGCATAGAAAAGATAGTAGAAAACACTATAGCTTAGACTCGCTCTCATCTTCTCCAATGACTGACATAGGGAAACTGACTCTAGATCTCAAGCTAAGGAGTGCACACAGACCTGTCTACACAGGGAGCCCAACACCTGCTAGACTTATAAGACTGTGAGGGAACTCATCCTAGAGAGAAGAGAGAACAGCTAATTGTGCAAGATAGCAACCTATAGCATAAGATGAGAGGTCCATGCAAAGCATGACAGAAGTATAAGTGAAGAGAACCCACAACTCTTGAATTAAGCAAAATAACACCCAGAAAAAGCAAAGAAATGAAATGCTGGAAGAAAAAAAAAATACATAATATATAGACTACCTCCCCCTAACGATAAGCCGTAAGGGCTCATAACTCCAAGCTCACTCCTTAGGGCAACAAACCTAGAACTATCCAAAGGTTTGGTAAAGTTATCACCTACTTGGTGGTCACTCTCTACAAACTGAAGCACTATATCCCCTTTCTCCACACGGTCTCTAAGGAAGTGATATCTAATATCAATGTGCTTGGTCTTGGAATGCTGCACTGGGTTTTTAGCAATGCAAATAGCAGAAGTGTTGTCACAAAAAAGTAAAACACACTCTATCTCCAACCCAAAGTCCTGCAAGGTAGATCTCATCTAGAGCACCTGACTACAGCAACTGGCTGCAGCAATAAACTCAGCCTTAGCGGTGACTATGCAACTCTGGACTGCTTCCTAGATGACCAAGTGACAAGAGAAGTGCCAATGAATTGGCAAAAGCCAGAAGTGCTCTTCCTATCTATCCTACAGCCAGCAAAGTCTGCATCGGAAAAGGCTCTAAGGGACAGACAAGAAAAAGAAGAGAACCAAATACCATAGTTGAGGGTAGCTCGAAGGTACCTAAAGATGCGATTCACTGCTTGGCAGTGTGAGGCACGAGGAGAAGCCTGAAATCGAGCGCACAGACACACAACAAAATGTATATCTGGCCTCAAAGCAGTAAGATACAGGAGGGAGCCGATCATGCTTTGGAACACCTTCTGATCAACTGGCTCACCATCCTCATCAGGCTCGAGGACAACAGTGGTAGCCATAGGAGTCATCACCGGATTTCAATCAGACATGTCTAAGCACCTCAGGGAGTCCCGGGTGTACTTGCCTTGATGCAAGAAAGTGCCCTCCCGAATATGCTTGATCTGGATCCTGAGGAAGTAGCTCAACTCGCCCATCATGCTCATCTCGAACTCTGTGCTCATCACATCTGAAAATTGAGACACAAGAGAGTGCGAAGAGCCACCAAAGATAATATCGTCCACATAAATCTGGACGAGTAGAAAATGAGAATCCTGGTGTCTGATGAACAGAGTCTTGTCTACTATACCCATCTTAAAACCATGGCTGATAAGATAGGACTTAAGCCTCTCATACCAAGCTCTAGGGGCATACTTAAGTCCATATAAAGTTTTGGAAAGCTTGAAGATAGGGTTTGGGTATTTGGAGTACTCGAATCCTTGAGGTTGCGTGACATATACCTCTTACTCAATATACACAATGAGGAATGCACCCTTGACATCCATTTGATAAATCTTGAAGCCCTTGCATGCCGAAAATGCAAGCAGGATTCTAATATCCCCTAGTCTAGGTACAGGAGCAAAGGTCTCCTCAAAGTCAAGATCATCGACCTGAGAAAAGCCTATGCAACTAGCCTAACCTTCTTTCTAATGACAACCCCATCCTCACTATGCTGGTTCTTGAACACCCACTTGGTCCCAATGACATTATGACAAGATGGGGGCTCAACAAGCTGCCATATCTTGTTCCTCTCGAAGTTCTCAAGTTCCTCATGCATAGCATTAATCCATGACTCATTAGATAATGCATGGGAAACATCCTTCGGCTCAAAGGAGGCAACAAAGGATGAATGAAGGCAAAAACTGGAAAAACCTAATTTTGAGCGTGTGACACGCTCAAATAGATCGCCAATGATCTTATCAAGTGGATGATGCCTCTGATTATGGCGGGGAGGTCCAGAAGCAGAAGTGGCCTCTACTTTATGCATAGAAGAGGCAGGAATAGAGCCACTCGGTGAAGAAGAGTCTGAAGGTAAGGGCTGGTCTCTCTGAGGTGCAGAAATGGAAATAGGAGGCACCTCCGGTGTAGAGGGGACTGGATCAGGTGGAACACCATCATCTCCATCATCCTCATTCTCTACAAAGATGGTCTCGGAGAGGGAAGAGGAACCTGAAATGTCGGGTCTAGCTCCTAGGCTAGCCTCATCAAAGGTAACCTCAAAGGTCTCTACGATCATATTTGCATAACAACTCCAGACCCTATAGCTACAAGAAGAAGTCGAGTAACCCAAAAAAACCATTATAAGAGCGAGACTCAAACTTATCCAGGTTACTAGACTTCAAAATAAAGCATTTGCAACCAAACACACGAAAATGAGAAACATTGGGCTTTCGTCCATACCTTAACTCATAAGAAGTGCGATGCAAATGTGCTCTCAAGAATACTCGATTAGAAACATGACAAGCAGTAGCTATAGCCTCAGCCCAAAATATCCTAGGAGTACTGTACTCCTTTAGCATCGTTCGGGCCATCTCAATCAGGGTCCTGTTCTTCCTTTCCGCTACGCTATTTTGATGAGGGACGTAGGGAGAAGATAACTGATGCTCTAAGCCAAACTCCACATAGAAACTCTCAAAATAGGAGTTCTTGAAGTCTATGCCATTGTCACTGCGTATAGCTCGTAAGGTACCAAGGAGCTCAATAGACAACCTACTGACCAAACCCCTGAAATGGGTAAAAGACTCATCCTTCGAGGCCACGAAAAACACCCAAGATTACCTCAAAAAATCATCGACAATGACAAGAACATACCACTTCCCACCCGCTGACTGCACTCTAGCTGAACCAACATTGTCCATATGAAAAAGCTATCCTCGTGCATCAGTCATCACAAAAGTGACTGAAGGATGAGAAGCAGTAACCATCTTGCTATGTTCGCAAGGAGAGCAAACTAAGTCTTTGACCATTTAAAGTTTAGGCAGACCACGAATGAGATCGTGGTTGCTAACCCGGGTCAAATGGTTGAAGCCGATGTGACCTAATCTTCTATGCCAGAAGGAGAGATCACGGGACTTTGAAGCAATCAAACAACGAAGAGAGTCTCTAAAAGAAGCAGAAATATAAGCATGGAAGATAGAAATCCCGCAAAATAATTCCCCTGATGAATCAAGGATTCTATAGGCACTACTCTTAAAGCTTACCTCGAAAGAGTCATCGATAAGCTGAGAGACAGAAAGCAAACTATATTGCAGCTTACTCACTAAGGCAACGTCCTTAAGAAAGAAATTATCATTAATGCAGACGGTATCTTTTGCAATGACTCTACCTAAAGAAGCATCCCCAAAAATGATCAACTCATCACTGGGAGCTCGGACTAGGGAAGAGAACCATCTCGAGTCTCCGATCATATGATGAGAACAACCACAGTCAACAATCCAAACCTCTCCCTTCCCCATCCTACGGACCTGGTCAACACACAAGAGAGAGATGACTCAGTACTGGGACAAAGAGAAGATCTAGGAACCCAATACTTGTCGGGACCCGGATTTGCAAATCCGAAACCCTCTGTGTATACTGCACTAGTCCAGGATCACGCTAGTGCACACAGTAGAAACATAGATGAAATATTATTCCATATAACGAATTAACTAAGAAAAAGCAAATTATTATTAAATAAAGCAAATGACCTTAGGGTCAAAGTTTACACAATTAAGCTTTAAGGGCTTACGAAACAAATACTATTGCAGCGAAAAAGATAACTTGAGCCATTCTACATGCCACAGGCAATCGTTTGGGGAAACGCCTTCCTAATCCACGTAGTCTTCGTAGAATTCCTCCACATGATATTCAGCATTTCCAGATCCTTCCTCAGCAACTGATCAACAAAGGCGTATAGCCGTGAGTACAAAAAGTACTCAGCAAGCCGTAGAGAATTGATGCAATATATTCATGCACGGCTTGACAAGAATGGCTAAATGGTTCATTTGCAGAAAGCAATAACTTGAATTGAAATACAATAAATAGATTGAAATCATATTAATGAAAAGATAATAAATAACTGGTAGATCAATGGTAGACAACATGGACAGAACGGCGAGGCATCACCCTACACCATCTAAAACAAGTATCGACCAATAAATTCAACAGTATAAATTTAGACAACAAAACAATAGTGAACTCCACGTTCACATCCCAACAATTCCACATTTTATGAAACACGCTATACCCTGTGTGAAATTCCCGGGCTTGTCCATGACCGCGGACGCGGCTATTCGAATAGTTTTACACTCTGCAGAGGTTGTACTTCTTTACCTACAAGACATGATATTCTCCTTGTGCCTGGCCATTAGCACACTTCCTTTGGTGTGCTGGCAGAGAAATCATGACAAAGCCTTTACAAGGTAATCGCCTAAACTCGAATCGCCTCGCTAAGGTTTCGCCCGAGGGCCCTCTTGCGCCTTGCGAATCTACCCATCCATCCCTAACCCACACCACCAATTGGCGCACCAAGGCTAGACATTGCAAATTAATCACCTAGGTCCATCCCCATACCGCATATGTGGTAGTACGGTTAGGCCCAGTTCAATGGCCCACAAGATTAAGTCCTTAAGTTGTCTCAGGCAAGACATCCACATCCCAATGTGCTAGAAAGCACCCCCTTTACTGCACGATCACTTGCTTGAGGGAAAACAATTCGTTCAACCAAGACCAATGGCAAACCCCGCCATGGTACAACAAAATTTTACAACAGTGGCTAACGGCCACGATTCAATATCTCATTAAGTCAAGATTAACATTAATCACATGTGATATGGATCCCAACGTATATCTAAGCATGTCTAAGCATAGCTACGATAACCCAATGTTGG
This sequence comes from Otatea glauca, assembly GCA_036346275.1. Classification (NCBI taxonomy): domain Eukaryota; kingdom Viridiplantae; phylum Streptophyta; class Magnoliopsida; order Poales; family Poaceae; genus Otatea; species Otatea glauca. The sequence continues at coordinate 31,329,883 of CM070730.1, forward strand.
TATAATGATTATGTCCAACTAGTAATGTCCCAACCTAGGTTTCACAATGGATACATGGCATCCCAATAATCAAGGTGGCATAATGTCAACTAGGTATATAGCTATTCCGATTAAATAAGCATTGATACACAAATAGCATGCAATTGTATAAAAGTAAAGTACATTTGTAAACATAGGATCAATATGGTCAAGGTTACGACTTGTATTGCTGATCTAGTGCTGAATCTTGGCCTTCGAAGTCTTCGTTCGCTCCCTCGGAATTAGCGTCTACCGAAAAATAAAGCAACGAAACAAAATAAATACAAAACAGTGACACAAACAAGCTCAAAACTGAAAATAAATGGCTCTGGAAGATAGATCTTGATTTTAGAAAAATTTAGAAACTTGAATCGCCTCAATCGGAGTTCGTATGAGCGAGAACGGGCCTCCGAAAGATTAAATTCAGAGAAAAGGCTGAAAATCAGAAAAATCAAGATTTCCAGATTTATTTTTCTATTGGAAAATCGATTTATTGCGCAACGCTGACGTCAGCAAACAATTTCCCAAATAAAAATAAATCGAAAAATCCTATTAGTCTGACAAGTGGGACCCTCGGTGCATGGACCAAGTCCACGGCCTCAGCTCAGTCCACGGTGGACCGGGCTCATGGGACCTAGGACTGACGCGGCGGGTGACACAAGTGCTGACGCGGCGATGATGCAAGCGGCCAGGTGTTGCGCATCCCACGGCGACACCGAAACGGACGGCTGGGAGGCCAAGGCACGGGCGACGGCGACGCGGCACAATCCGGGACATCCATCGTAGATCGGACGGCCAGAAACTTTGACGAGGCCCGACGGCGAGCGGCGGAGGGCAAGGCTCACCGGACACGGAGAAGAAGGCGCGGCGAACGGCGAAGACGTGATAGATTGGGCGCGAGACAAGATGGTTCGGGGAGAGGGCAGCGCGGGCAACGCGGAGAGACCAACGGCGGCGGCGAAGACGCACCGGCGGCGAAGAAAAGGCGGCGGAAAGCTTCGACCAAGGCGAAGAACTCCGACGAGGCCGCACGGAGCAACGGCGGCGACTCGGGCAGCGAGAGGTAGGGCAAAAGGGGCGGCGCAAGGAGGGGATCCTCGGGAGGCGTGTGGCATGGGCTTTTATAGCCTAGGGAGGCGTACGGCGCATGAAAACTGAGAACGACGGCGTGCGGTGGCAGGACTCCAAGTCGGCAGCGACGTGGGGCGACGTGGAGGCATTAGGACCGCACGCGTGTCCCGGATCGGACGGCTCACACGGAACGACTACGCGGCCTCGCGAGGTGCGCTGGATCGAGATCGGATGGCCGCGGAGGCTAGGGTTTCGCAGGTGCGGCTGGCTAGGCTACGAGGCGAAACTGGGCTGTGGCACGACGAAGTGGGCCGAGGTGGAGCGGCTGGGCTGGCGAGGCGAAGCGGCTGGTTGGGCCGGGCGGATTCGGCCCGAAGGGTTTTTGAAATTTAAAAACAAAAACATTTTCCGATTTAAGAAAAATCCAGGAATTCGAATAAGTGCAAATAAATTCAAATCTTTAGTTTGATGAATATTTTAGTCAAATTAAATCCTTTCCTTAATAGAAAATTCAAATTAAGCTGGAATTAATTCAAGAAAAATGCAAATGGTTTATTTTTGAATTCAAACATTCCAAAACTCAAATTTTGGGATGTTACAATACTGAACCACACGATACCTCGGAGTACCTGCCATAGAAGAAAAAGACTAGACTGTAGCATCTCTGTGACGCTCTACTCTCTCAAGACCAGTAATAGCACTAACAGAAGATCTGGGACCATCCCAGTGAGGCTGCCCAAATCTCCTACCAGGAAACACCTCACGTCGCTGATATCTACCTCGATGAGAAAAGCGAGGAATATCAAAAGGATGACAGAAAGACTGACCATGAGCAGCTCCAGGACAAAAACTCGACTGAATAGTATGAAAACTGAGTCCTGAATGCTGCCCAAAAACAGGCGACTCTCTAACCTATCTAGTAGCAGTGTGTGCCTTAGGAGCTTTCAGAGTCTGGGGATGACCCTGAATACTCCTAAGAGCAGCAACACGCTCACATCTAGTGATCTTGGGGCGCCTCAAGTAGAAATCTACCAAATGTCCATCCTTCTGACAGAAGGTGCATGTATACTTCGCCTTACTAGAGGAAGAAGTAGCAGGAGGAGCAACCTTCTGATCAGAGATCGCATGGCAACCCCGGCAGATCTAAACATAGTGGTACTCACCCTGGGAGTTACCATGATCTCACCACTCTTGGAGCTACACACAATGGTGGGAGGATGCGTCTGAGTGTGCTCTAAGTAGTCAAATCCTAGACCCTGATTAAATCGGCTAATCTTGGATTGGTCTAGAATGAGATTGAGCTTCTTCTTGCCTCCTACAAACTTCTCGAGAGTGCTCATGAGATACTCATACTCCCGAAAGAAGGAGGCACATGAAGAATAAGGGAAAGAGGAAGAAGAAGAACCAGATAAGGAAGAACTACTAGCACGTGCATTTTTCTCCCTCTGCACGACTGCCTCAACTTTGAGGGCCTCACAAGGAACGCAAGGAGCATTTCTAATCCCAAGGGTCTGGGCCTCAAGGTTGTTCCTAAGTTCGACTTGATTTCATCCAAGTCCCCCTCAATTACAGCACATCGCAAGCAACTTTCTTGTGACAACTAGTAAGTCCTTAGCAAGTTTAGCACAGTTGACATTTAAAGATTCATTGTCAAGTTTTAGTTGCCAACAACCCTCACATTAGCTGAATGAGTCCTTAGAAGCAAGCATTTCAAGTTCATCATTTCTAGTTGAGAGCTTCCTAAGGTGAGTGCTCATGGCATCAATCTCAGCAAGTAATTTAGGGCAATTTTCACATGAGGGAGTAGACTGAGTACGAAGAAAACTAGCATATAAAGACATAGCATTAACATATTCATTGTTAGCATTCTTCAATCTAAGACCATCAAGTTCAGTAAGCACACTATCATGCATGGTCCTTAGGTTCTCTAGCTCCACAAGTAGGGGCATCACACAAAGAACAGTCATCAGAAACTCGTGAGGGAGAAGATCTAAGAGTAGCTAACTCCCAAATCAAGGTACCTACTTCCTTCTCAAGCTTCGTATACCTAGCTCTAGCTCTAGCATGAAAATTTTCTAATTTGCAGAAAGCTTCATTGAGTTGTTTGCAGGAGGATACGTCGTCCGTGTCGCTGTAGAGCTCATAGTCGCTGATGCCGTTGGAGTTTGCCATGAAGCACAAGCCAGTGAAGTCGACACCGCCTTTCTTCTCTTGCGGATCATCCTCTCCTTCTTCGCTCTAGGTCACCGTATCGGAGAGGTTGATGTCGTCGAGTGCGATGAAGACGCGGTGGAAGAGCTTGTTCTTCGAGAAGTTGCGGTACTTCTTCTCATGCGTCGGCTCGCAAACTGGAGGCTTCTTGTTGCAGTTCTTGTTGGTGTAGTCGTTCTTTGCGGAACCACCGGAGTCGTTCTTGCCCTTCTCCGGCTTAGGGCAGTTTCCTCGAATGTGGTTGGGGCCACCAAACTCGAAGCAGGTGATCGTGCCACCTCTCTTCCTCACCTACCCTCTTGTATGCATGAGAGAATTTGTGAGATAAAAGAGTAAGCTCGTTTTCTGGAAGTTTTTTCAGTTGGCCATCGCTTAGCTAAAAACGGGCGGAGAGGGAATAACTAGCAGAAGAATCAGAATATGATCCAGTGAGATCGGTGACCAAGGCCATCGATTGAGATTTCGTCTTGCGAGAGATGACATCGATTTCATGAGTCTTGAGATGGGAATAAAACTCGTCAAGATTCAGAGTCCATAGGTCGGTAGTGTCCTTGATGGTGGTCACCTTCATCCCCCAAACTCGAAGATCGGGCGCGATCAAGAAATGTCGAGCATTGTCCATGTCAGGGTATATGCAACCAACTGCTCAGAGGTCTCTCAAAATCATCATAAAGCAACCAAAGCACTTGTCAAGACTCTCACCAGTGTGTTGTTCAACTTTGTTGTAATCACGCTTGAATTGGTCCTGTCTCACCGTCTTGATTTGGGTGGTGCCCTCAGTGGTAAGCATCGACGGTGACCTAAATCTGATGAGCAGAACAGAGGTGAGAAATCTTATCGTACTCACTGCAGCTAAAACCCTGTATGAGGATGTTCCTTGCCTTAGTGTTCACCTCAACATCAGCCATATTGTCGGCTGTGACATTTTCATCAGCTAGAACCTCATACAAGAGTTTCACCTTCTGCCATATCAGGAAGCCCTGGGCAGTGATGTACGACTCCATCCGGGACTTCCAAAATGGAAAATAAACCCCAGAGAAAATGGGAGGCTTGGTGGAATATTTCTCCAACGCCATGGCTCTTGAGACCGGTCAAGATCTATGGAAGAGCAAAATCGGCTCTGATACCAATTGAAGGATTGAGATGGCAATCAAAGGGGAGGTGAATGATCCCAAATAAAATTTTCCCCAAATCAAAATAATCCAAACAAGCCCTCAACCAAAACAATCAAAATAAGCAATGAGATGGAGGGAGTTTCCTGCAAGGCCGGTATGACCCGGGTGAGCCCGGTAGCACCGAGTTCTGGTATGACCGGGGTGAGGCCGGTAGCACCAGAGTCCGGTATGACCGCACGAAGGGCGGCATGACCAGGCTCAAGAACAAGAACTCTACAATCGGACACCGTATGCCAAAGTTGTGCGTGTTTTACTTCAGGCTGGTATCCGAAGGCCGAATTGAATTCCAGAACGTGATGGATTTGATATCTCTCTCTTCTTTGCCCATGGATGACGTGTTGGAGTTGGTACAACCAGGTGTGATCGTATCCATAGTAGTGATGTCCTCATCATCCTCCCCTTCTTGAATTTGAGTCGTCCTTGACTCAAGCTTACCTTTTAGCTTATCCTCAATATAAAACATTCTTACATAGGACCTGCATTTAAATAAATAAAATAGTAGCTCTGCCTCTTTATATATTGTAAACACAAGAAGGACATTTAGAGGATTCACGTGAAAATCATCCACAAAGCTCAATATTTCTTTCCAGAATATAAAGGCATGTTGAAAGCTAGCACTCATGGATGCTTCCTCCCCTCCATGAAGGAAAGCCATCCTAGTAGATATAGACGATGCAGAGGATCCTGTGAAGTGTCGCCAAACTGATATAGCGTTGGTCATATCCAGGACGAGTGTGGTCTCATCATTCTGCCTTTCTTGATTGGAGTCGTCCTCGACTACATCACATTCTCCTGCAAAATGTTAGTAGTGACAAAGAGCAAAGTAACATGCATATTTTTTGTGATTAAATCAATGGTTCATGAATCACAATCACCCAAACACTCCCTTTCTTGAAAACTATCATATAGACTATAAACGAAAGTAGGGGTAATTGATATGATATTAAAATTATCAAATTGATCACATTTTTGCATAGGAAGTAGAGGTTTTAGATCTGAACAAATGTATACTCTATGCACTTTGTACTCTCCTTTATCATTATATTTGCCAACAACAGGAAAAATATTTCGCGATAACCATGGCAAATCAGAATGTACAAAAATCTTCTCCTTGAAACTATCTAGATCACACAGAACATCAAATTCAATGTAACCTAAAGTATTTAAAGAAGACATCAATTTAAGCTCATCTTCTTCATTGGCAATGTGAATAACATGTTTATGTTCAGCGCAAGTGTTTAGTTCGAATATAAATGTTTCATGTTCATTCACTAGTTGTGGTGTGGATATAAGTGAAGCATTATCACACAACTCTTCTTTATCACCAGGAATAGCAAGCAAATCAGCAATGGGTTCCATTAATAGTTTCTCTACGATAGCATGATTCATGGACAGTTTTACCTCTTCAAAATGATTTTCATCATGTATACAGTCTGTACCTTGTACATTACCTTCTAAATCATTCTCAGGGGTTGTAGGTGCAACTTCAATTTCCAACTCTTCACATACGTATGGAGTAACAAAGATCTCTTTCTGCACATTTTCTTCTACATCCTTCTCGCGATGGTGCTCACTTTTTTGCAAAATCTTAGCCACAATAGAAGGTGCAATAATGGGCACCTCAAATGAAGGTAAAGGCTCTTTCAAAGATTCAACAAGCATATTTTCAGCTCTACAAGCACATTTAATCAAGTCTGAAAGAGAACTATATGTTTCATCAATAAGAACATCCTGAATTTCATGATTAAGTCCACGTATGAACCTAAGCTCAGTAGCTTCTTCACATTCTTGTAAACCACAACGCAACAAACAATTTTGCAATTCATGATAGTATTCTATAACAGTTTTAGAACCTTGTTTTAAGCGTTGAAGTTTAGTAAGAAAATATTCAGCATCATATTCAGGAATATAATCATTTCTCATAAGTATTTTCATGGCATTCCATGTTTTAGGTTCTTTATCATGTCTAGATATATGCTTCCACCAATATATTGCATCTGATGTTAACACTTTAACTGCGGCACTAATCTTTTGGTTTTCAGATAACTCATAGTTTGCAAATTCTTTGTCTACCGCTATCTCCCAATTAATATATGCATTAGGATCGAACTTTCCACCAAAAGGAGTCAAATCAAACTTGATTTTACCTTGTTCATGTAACATCTCAAAATTTGCTTTAAAATCATTTTATTGGTTATTTGTCCATTTTATGATTTACTGGAATTTATTGCATTTTTCGGGATTTATTTGAGTGAACTTTAAATTAAGTATATTGGTCTTTTATTGAAAACTATTTAAATTTATGCAAAGTTAAAATAAAGTTTTGCCAAAAATATTTTATCTGAGTTCAAAATGCCTTAAAGTATTTTTGAGATTTTTCTGGGATTTTTCCTATTAATTGTATTGCCTGAAACAAGTTAAATGATTTTTCGTAATTGTTTTAAATGAAAAATCCTTTTAAAATGGATGAACAGTAATGGGCCAGTGCATGTACTGTGCGGCCCAAGTCAGCCCGCGCAGCCCGTTTGCCGTCGAAACCCTAACCCTAAACCCGCCAACAGTTGGATCGAGATCCAACGGCTGCGCCTTCGCCGCGTCGCCAATCGCTCGCAGCCGTTGGATGGAGGCCGCATGGATGCTCCGGATGGGACCACGTCGTTCTCAGATCGCCGCCGAGTCCGCCGCCAAGAAACCGACTGATTTCCCACGCAAGACGCCTCCCGCGGCGCTTATTTAAGCGCCGCATGAAGGCCAATCCTCACCCCGCGCCGCACCTCCTGGTCAATTCTCGCACACCGAGACACCTTTGCCTGCCCGTGCGAGCTCGCCGAAGTTTGCCGAAGTCCTGCCGTGGTTTCCTTCCTTTTTTCTCCGTCGTCGATGCGCTTTTCGCCGTTCTAGTTCTAGATCCGGGATCACCGTGTTATACCGCGCCGAGCCGAGGCGTTTGGCCATCGCTTGGTCATCCGAGCACAAAGACCGCCGCCTTCGCTCCACTCATCGTGAGTGTACGCCAGAAGCCGCCGCTGCTGCTTCGACTCGCCGCCATTCGATCTTCGACTAACGCTCTGGATCGTGCTGCGTGGGTAAGCAGCTCGGGTACCGGTAGCCGTCGGATTCGGATCGTGCGACCGAAGCGTAGCCACGTGCTCCCCTGCCCAGCACTGTCCGATCGGATCTAAGGGCGTCAGATCGAACCGGCGCCGCAGGACAACCGTGTGCCGCCGCGTGTCGGGCGCAGAGCCGTAGCACCGTGAGTCGCGTCCACCGTGAACCGGTGCGGGCTGGTGGCCTGATTCCATACGCCCGAGACGCGTGGCAGCGTCTGATTGGCCAGCTCGATGATGATGTCACCCTGACGTCATGCTGACGCAGTAATCGGTTTTCAATCTAAAAATAATTCATTAATTCTGATTTTCCAATTTCTGTATTTTCAGTATTTATTCAAACTTCAAAAGGCTATAACCTTTGCATTTTAAATTGGAATTGAGTGATTCAAATTTCTAAAAATTTGTAAAATTGATATCTATTTAATGGTGAATTTTAATTGATTTTTTGAGTTCATTTGATCTCTGTTTTGGTATTTATTTTCTTTTCTCCTTCGGTACGCGTAGACGTTGAATTATGCGACGCTTCGGAGGAAGATCCATCAACTTAAGAGCAAGTTCCATAGCAAGATCAAAACCTATTCCAAGGCAAGTTGTGCTTTGATCATGTTGAACCCACATTTATAAAATTGCTATGTTAGTTTACTCTATTGCATGATATCTCAAGTATACAATTGTTTCAAATTAAATTGGGACTTAGCTATTATACCAATTTGATCTATATACCCTACCTTGTCATTTGTATGCCATAATCTATTGTCACCCTAGATTGGACTAATATAATTGGTTAGTAAGGATAATCAATATGGGCTGGTTAGACCGTCGTAGATTGCTTAGCCGTGCCACGTCATCGTATGTACATAAATCATCAATGATTAATCTTGACTAATGGAATATGGAACAATGATGTGAACTTGTGTGTCATGTGAGGTCACACAATGAGATTGAGTTGTAGTGGCGAGTCATGTCACGCAACGATATTAATGTGCTGATGGCACGTGGTGCTTGGTAATCAACTTCGGTGATAATCACTTAGATTGGGGCAAGTGACAAGGGGCGAGCGAGTATGCCAAGGTGGGCCCGATGGGCAGAGGGTATGTGGATGTCTTGCCTTGATCACCCAAAGGAGATAACCTTGCAAGCCTTTGACCTGAGTCAATCATGCAACCACATGTCTAGTATGCGACAGCCTAGCTGATTAATTTGCAACGTCTTAACTTTGGTACTATCTTGGTCGGTGTGAGTTACCAAGTTATGGAGTAATTCACATGGCGCAATAGGGGGGCCCTGGATGTGGTAACCAGTCCCACCAGTGTTGAAACCTTAGCGGGTGGTATCGGGTTAAGCCAACGCATTGTAAAGGCTTTGTTATAATCACTCGCCTTTGTGGTGTATGGTTGTATCATGTGGGTAAAGTGCATAACCTCTGGAGAGTGTAAAACTATTCGGATAGCCGTGCTCACGGAATTGAGCAAGGCTCGGGAATTACAGTTAATGGTTAGCTTAATTAAAATGGAAAACTTGTTGCAATGGCAGGGTGCCATGGGAGTTGGAAATTGACTTAGTATTGGAAACTTGGTTTACTTGAGAATTACTGAAACTATTATTTTACTGTTATTTGTTTTACAGTTTTTATGATCTATTTATTGTATTTGTTCATAAATGCTGTTTATTGCAAAATAGCCATGATAGCCAATCCTTTGGAATAAGCCTTGCATATAGTTACATAGAATTGCATTCTGTGCACAACTTGTTGAGTGCTTTATGTACTCACCCCTGCCAACAACAATAATCAACAGTTGAAGAATCTACACCTGTGTTGGAGGAGGAGTTCCAGGAGGACACGAGTCATTAGGGTCCGAGCCTTGTTAGTTTCCTGTGGTGAACTCATGAGCTATCTACGTTTTCTACTTTCCGCTGCTTAATTCTTAGCTTATATTTCAAATCTTGCCCTGCGTGGCTTAATAATGTAAGTTGGTCATAAGATCATACACTTAGGTATATCAATAAATGGAGTATTATTCTATTATCGTTGAGTATATTGTGATATGTACCAATGTTGAGCTGTGTGCACTAGTGTTGATCCTGGGACTAGTGCGGTAAACACAGTGGGTTCGAATCAGTGGATTCAGGTCCTTACAGAGGTGGTATCAGAGCATACTGACTGTAGGTCTTGACCCTAGATAGCATGGGAGTGTCCAAAACTATTTTCTAAAGAAAAATCTAAAGTTGACTAATGAAACACTCTTGACTCTTCTTATTCTCTACTTCTCGCCTTTGCTGAATTTACCGTTTTATTGCTGTTTCGGATGGAGAACTTATTCAAAGTTCTTTGTAGAAGCAGATGCCGATCGTTTCGACCTTTGAGGAGTCAGCTGGTGGCTACGCCATGGAGCTGTGGAGCTCAGGAGCCAGCCGAGGAGTCCGAGGAAGATCTAGAGGAGCGAGAGTGGGAGCCAGCAGAGAAGCGTGAAGATCCCGTTGCTGCGGAGGAGCCAGCAGTAGGTCATCAGGATAGGTTTGCTCCTACGCCAGCCCACCCACCAGTGTATGCGCCGGGTCAGTCTCAGCCGGGGTGGCTGGATGAGTGAGAGTAAGTCTTATAGTTGTGTTGAGACTCGAGTATTGAGTCGCGTCTTTGAGTTAGTCCTTACCTTTTTAGTAGACGTTAAGGTTTCGTGTTTAGTTTGCTTCTTTGTATTGCTGAGTGTGCAGTATGTGTTGCAAAGCTTGTAGGCTTTTGTAAGCAACCATACCAAGAATAAATAAAGAATTATTTTAGTTGGGTTTAACCTATTTCCCCCACCTTAGAGGTTCTTGTATCTTACCTATGCTACATCTATCTTTCCTAACAGATGGTAAATACTCGTGGAAACAACGGTGCTTCAGGAAGTGGACTGCACCAGAATGACAACCCCAATGATGGAGGCCATCCTCAACCACCACCGCCAGTGGACATGCAGAATCTGGGAGCGTTTGTCGCCGCGCAGACTCAACTGATGCAGACCATGATGTAACAGATGCAACAGATGACTAACGTGGCTGCAAATAACAACAATCATGTGAACCAGAACAACAATGGTGGACCGCGGTCATACTCCAAGCTGTCAGATTTTATGAGGACTCGGTCGCCAACCTTTTCAGGAAATGTTAACCCCTTGGAAGCCGATGACTGGATTAGGACCGTTGAGAGGAAGCTTCATATCACTCAATGTGAGGGCAATGAGAAGGTGCTCTACGCTTCAAATCAATTGGAAGGAACTGCCGCAGAATGGTGGGAGAACTATTGTGCCGCACATCAAGCCCCGCAGGAGATCACATGGGATGAATTTACTACTGCTTTCCGCCAATACCATGTTCTAGAGGGAATGATGGATCTCAAGAAGGAGGAATTTAGAGCTCTGAAGCAAGGAGGACAGCCTGTGGCCGAATACCTAAACAAGTTTACTCAGCTAGCCCGCTATGCCCCTGAAGACGTAGCGACAGATAAAGCTAGGCAATCCCGCTTCATGAAGGGACAAATTCCGGACTGCAAGTGGGGCTGGTCACCCACAATTTTCCGGACTTTCAGGAATTGATTAATAAGGCATTGATTCTGGAGGACAAGCGCAAAGAGCTGGGTGAAAATCGTAAGCGCTTGATGACCAACCATGGTGGATGTCCCAACCACCTACGTTTGAGAATGTCACCGCAACAGTTTGCTAGATTCCAACCGTCAGTTGTGAACATGAAAGTGCATCTATGCACTTATGTTATTTTGGTGATTAATGACAAACGCATATAATGATAATCTATGAAATTGAGTAAATGCTTAACTTAGTGCTTAACAAATGACAAACCTCTAATATGATTATATTGGTATGAGACTAACTTGTTATTGCCTAGTTGAGTATCAGTCTCATCTATTTAGAGGAAAATCAAGTGGGATGGTTAAGCAAAGATAAGGTATGCAATTTTGGTATCTATTCTATATTTGTTATTGCATTCCTTTCGTGCAAATGCATAGTGAACTCCAAGTAGCATGTCGATTATATATATGAACATTGGTTCATGTCATATTTATTTGTGCATATATATTCATTTGAGTTCATTATGTGCTTTGTTTTTAGTATGCATGTATTAACTAGAGTTAAACTTCATATTGCTATAGATTGACTTGGTGCATGCATGTTTTAGTTGTATATCTTCTCATGCAATTCTCTTAGTGAAGTTTAATCTAGTGATGGATCACATATTTACTCTTATTCCAAATATTATTTGCACATGTACAATTCGTGTACATTCTATCATGTGCTTCATTTAAGTAAAGACTGTGATCCTTGCCATGATTTAATTGATTCATCATATTGGCAATTATCTCTCTAGTGCATATAGATCAATTACATATTCATCATGATGTACTTAGTAGAGAACATTTCTTATGTCAAGTGTTTCCATTTATGTTGTGCTTCCTTATATGAAACACTTGTTGTAATGAATTGTTCACAAATATCAACTTGTTTATATCTATTGAGCTTTTGGGACTAATGTCTATCATAAGTGGATTGGAAAGACTTAGGTCCCGTATGTGTATGATGACCAAGGTATCTTGGAGGATGATCGTTAAGCCGAGGTCAACAAGACGGCGGTGTCACCAAGAGTTGAGGACTAAGTCAAGATCGACTTGACGTGGAGATCGTCAGAGAGGATGATCAAGTTAAGGTTGATAGGACGAGAGTCTCATGAGGTGAATCGAGTCGAGTTGGACAAGGCGAAGATGTCATCAATTATATGGTGAAAGTCTTCATGCATCGACATTAAGAAAGAAGACGGCAAGTGACTATTTCTAGACTTATATTATCTTTGATTTAATGAGTCTAAGGATTGTCGTACTATTAAGAGGGATGCGATGTCGAATGAGTTTTAGATGTGTCAAGTGCTAAAGTGATCCATCCTTGTGAAACTTAGAAAGAGAGTGGTGTTGGTGGTGCCGGAAAGTGAGGGTTGTAGGTCTCTCTTGGATTCTTTGTGAAATCTGTGTTTATCCTTTGAGTTTTGGGTAGTGAGACCTTGTTGGTTGTGTAGCCCTCGTTCTTAGCTTTCGGTAGAGTCCAAGATCTCTGAAATTGGAGTCCGGAGTCAAAAGTTATGCTCGTTTTCGTCGGGCTGCTCAGTGCTGTTCGGACAATCCGGAGTATCCGGTGTTAAGTCCGGACACTCCGGGTTGAATTAGTCCGGAGTGTCTGGGGTATTTATCCGGAGTCTCCGGGTTGTGTGCAGCTGTCTCCAACGGCTAGTTTTTTTGGGGGGGCTCTATTTATAGCCCCATCCTCCCTCATTTTGAAGAGGCTTTTACCCTGTTGATTAGAGGTGCTATACCCTTGTTCTTGAGCTCCCAAAACACCTCTTTACCCTAAGATCTAAGTGATCCCCTTTGTGAGAAGGGTTGGGAAGAGTTTGAGGAGTGAGGTGCTAGGTTGAGTGAGTTTTGAGTTGATTGAGCACTTGATTTCATCTCCAAGCTTGTTCTTCATGAGCATTTGTTACTCTTGGAGGTTGAGGACTCCTAGACGGCTAGGAGGTCGCCTACGAGCCACCGGAGCTTTGTGTGGTTGGCCGTGGGAAGTTTGTGAAGGCCGGTTCCGCCTCCGTAAGGGAAGGAATCAAAGGAGTGAAGACCGGCGAGTGCATTTGTGCAACACCGGGAGGAAGAGGGTTGAAAGAGACCCTGGCTAAAGTGTGACCGAACCGCCTCAACGGAGACGTAGGATCCCCTCAAGGATCCGAACTTCGGGTGAAAAATCATCGTCTTCAAGTTTGCTTCTTACTCTTGTTTTAGTATTTGATTTTGAATCTTGAAATTGCCCGATCTACTCTATTGTTGTGTTTGGCTCTAGATCTACATCATCCCCGGGTACCTGATAGCATTTAGATCTTTTGTATTCAAGTAGATTGTTGAAAAATTGCAGGGATTTAAAATCTCAATTCGAGGTCTTCAATCCGAAGTATCCGGACTCCTGCACCCGGATAGTCCGGACAATTCGGAGTATCCGGAGATAAGTCCCGGACACTCCGGTCTCAGTCCCTTGGGTCCAATCCGGAGTATCCAGACTCCTGACCTCGGATAGTCCGGACATATCGGAGTATCCGGATAAAAATCCCGGACACTCCGGACTTAGACCCTCGGGAAATTTTATTTTGCCGCAAACTTTTTATTCCGCTGCAATTTAGTTTTAATAATTTTAATTCGCCTATTCAACCCCCTCTAGGCGACATCCCCTGTCCTTTCAGAACAAGGCACAGACCCCTGCACACCGCCTTGCTACTCAGAATTTTCAGACGCCAAAGACAGGTAGTAATGCACCAGAGGAGTCGCAATGCGTGCCAAGAGATGCTACACATGTAATGAGCCAGGGCATTTCTCTAATACGTGTCCACAGAAGGGAAGCATCACGCCAGTTCGTTTTAACTTGGGAACAACACCTGCCAAGGCACCGGCGTCAGGAGGAAATCGTGCGCCAGGTCAAACTGGAGCAGCGCCCCAATCAACGGCGCGTGGTAGGATCAACCACATCACTGCTGATGGAGCTCAAGAGGCTACGGACGTCGTACTGGGTAAGTTTCTGGTTAACTCAAAGACCGCTACGCTTTATTTGATTCCGGAGCTTCGCATTCGTTCGTTTCTCAAAGTTTTGCAACCAAGAATGGATTCAATGTCGTAAATCGTAAGTGTGTGCTATTAGTCCAAGCCCCAGGATCTGAGCTTAGATCTAGCCTTGGGTGCATGGGAGTTAAGTTGCTTATGGATGGGATAGAATTTCTAGCAAATCTTATCTTGATAGATACGCAATCCCTAGATGTTATCCTTGGAATGGATTGGCTGTCCAAACATAAAGTTGTTTTGGATTGTGGACGAAGGATCGTATCGTTGGAAAGCCCTAATGGCAAGAAGGTAGAATTCCAAGTGACCGCAGTTCATGATGGACAGTTGGTGATCAACAGCGTGCAAGTCAACAGCATAGAAAGTGTGCCAGTAGTCAGAGAATACCCTGATGTGTTTCTAGAAGATTTGCCAGGAATACCGCCAGACCGCGACATCGAGTTCGTCATTGAGTTAGCACCAGGGACAGCACCGATATCAAAGAGACCTTATCGGATGCCTACTGATGAGTTAGTGGAAATGAAAAGGCAGATTGAGGAACTGCTAGAGAAGGTTTTTATCAGACCAAGTTCGTCACCATGGGGAGCGCCGGTTTTGTTTGTCCGGAAGAAAGATGGAAGTCTTAGGATGTGTGTTGATTATCGAGCACTCAATGAAGTAACGTTCAAGAATAAGTATCCACTGCCCAGGATCAACGATTTATTTTATCAGTTAAGGGGAGCTGGAGTTTTCTCTAAAATAGATCTTCGTTCAGGATACCATCAGTCGAAATTCGAGCGGAGGATGTGCCTAAGACTGCGTTTTCTACGCGATATGGACACTATGAGTTCACAGTAATGTCATTTGGATTGACTAATGCCCCTGCATATTTCATGAACATGGTGAATAAGGTTTTCATGGAGTACTTGGATAAGTTAGTTGTAGTCTTTATAGACGATATCCTAGTATTCTCGAAGTCAGAGGAAGATCATGCGGAGCATTTGAGAATGGTTTTAGAGAGGCTGCGAGAACATCAGCTTTATGCTAAGTTCAGCAAGTGTGATTTTTGGAAGGAGAAGGTTGAATTTCTTGATCATGTAATGACTACTAAAGGAGTTGCAGTTGACCCAAGCAAAGTGGGCGCAGTGTTGCATTGGGAGCAACCGAAGTCTGTTACTCAGATTCGTAGTTTTCTGGGGATGGCGGGATATTACCGTCGGTTTATAGAGGGATTCTCAACGATTGCTAAACCCTTACGCAGTTGTTGAAGAAAGAAAAAAGTTTGCATGGACGCTAGAGTGCGAAAAGAGTTTCATGGAACTAAAGAAGTGTCTAACGACAGCCCCAGTATTAGTATTGCCGGATGTGCAGAAGGGTTTTGATTTTTATTGCGATGCTTCAAAGCAAGGTCTTGGGTGCGTGTTAATGCAAAATGGCAAAGTAGTTGCTTATGCGTCGAGGCAATTGAGGCCGCATGAGGAGAATTATCCGACGCATGATTTGGAGTTAGCTGTCGTAGTGCATGCTTTAAAAATATAGCGTCATTACCTCATAGGGAACAGATGTGAGATATATACCGACCATAAGAGCCTAAAGTACATATTCACTCACGCAAATCTTAATATGAGACAACGAAGGTGGATAGAGCTAATTAAGGATTATAATGTGGGAATTCATTACCACCCTGGAAAAGCTAATGTGGTAGCGGATGCTCTGAGTCGAAAGCGCCATAGTGCAAATACATTGTCGATGGATGATCAACCAGAGCTATGTAAAGAATTTCGGAAGTTAAAATTGGAAGTGGTCCCGCAAGGAATTGTAGCTGCGCTGGAAGTAAAGCCAACACTTGAGGATCAGATCAGAGAACGCTAGAAAGATGATGAGAAAATCACTGAGATCAAGTCCAAGAAAAAGGAAGGCTTAGCCGTGGATTTCACCTTGGATGAGCAAGGAACCATGTTCTTCAACGGTCGAATTTGTGTGCCGAATAAAAAGGAGCTGAAGCAACTGATTCTTGAGGAAGCTCACGATTCTAAGTACTCGATTCATCCAGGAAGTACTAGAATGTATCAAGATTTGAGGGAGAGATTCTGGTGGCCTAATATGAAGCATGAGGTGGCTGAGCACGTTGCTCTATGCGATGTATGTCAGAGAGTAAAAGCCATGCATCAAAGACCTGCTGGTTTGTTACAGCCGTTGAAAATTCCTTAATGGAAGTGGGAGGAAATCGGTATGGATTTTATCACCGGTTTACCTAAGACTCAGAGAGGATATGATTCAATTTGGGTTATTGTGGATCGGTTGACCAAGGTCGCTCACTTCATTCCAGTAAAGACTACCTACTCAAGAGTACCCAAGAAGATTGTGTCAGATAGAGGTACCTAGTTTACCCCAAGATTTTGGAACAAGTTGCATGAAGCAATGGGGACTCACTCAATTTCAAGACAAAGATATCACCCATGCATGGATGGTCGATGTAAAGGGTAAATCAGATTTTGGAGGATAAGTTGAGAGCTTGTGCATTAGCTTATGCTGCATCTTGGGATAAATGTTTGCGGTATGCAGAATTCAGTTACAATAATAGTTATCAGGCTAGCTTGCAGATGTCACCATTTGAGGCGTTGTATGGTCGTGCATGTCGTACCCCGCTGAATTGGAATGAAACAGGAGAGTGTTTGGTGTTTGGACCGGATATTCTTAAAGAAGAAGAAAATCAAGTTGCGATGATTAGAGAGAGGTTGAAGGTAGCACAATCAAGGCAAAAGAGCTACGCTGATAACCGTCGCCGAGATTTGAGTTTTGAGCCAGATGATTATGTGTATTTCAGGGTCACCCCTCTCAAGGGTGTTAAAGGTTTCACGTGAAAGGAAAACTTGCACTAAGATATATCGGTCCGTTCAAGATTTTGAACCGTCGAGGGGAGGTAGCCAGTCAAAATTTTGGATGTCATGGAACGAAGGACCAGGAACAAGTCCATTCGCTTTTGCAGAGTTCAGTGGAGCAATCATTCCGAAAGTGAAGCAACTTGGGAGCACAAAGAGAAATTGAAGTCAGAATTCCCAAACCTATTCTTTAGTTAACCCTGAATCTCGGGGTTAAGATTCTGTTAAGGGGGAGGTTTGTAACATCCCAAAATTTGCTTTAAAATCATTTTAATTGTTATTTGTCCATTTTATGATTTACTGGAATTTATTGCATTTTTCGGGATTTATTTGAGTGAACTTTAAATTAAGTATATTGGTCTTTTATTGAAAACTATTTAAATTTATGCAAAGTTAAAATAAAGTTTTGCCAAAAATATTTTATCTGAGTTCAAAATACCTTAAAGTATTTTTGAGATTTTTCTAGGATTTTTCCTGATAATTGTATTGCCTGAAACAAGTTAAATGATTTTCTGTAATTGTTTTAAATGAAAAATCCTTTTAAAAATGGATGAATAGTAACGGGCCGGCCCATGTACTGTGCGGCCCAATTCAGCCCGCGCAGCCCGTTTGCCGCCGAAACCCTAACCCTAAACCCGCCAACCTTTGGATTGAGATCCAACGGCTGCGCTTTCGCCGCGTCGCCAATCGCTCGCAGCCGTTGGATGGAGGCCGCGTGGACGCTACGGATGGGACCACGTCGTTCTCCGTATCGTCGCCAGAGTCCGCCGCCGCCACGAAACTGACTCAGATTTCCGCGCTTCGCACGCCTCCCCGTGCGCCTATTTAAGGCGCCGTCGCGGGCGCTGAATCCCTCACCCCGCGCCGCACCTCCTGGTCAATTCTCGCACGCCGAGACACCTTTGCCTGCCCGTGCGAGCTCGCCGAAGTTTGCCGAAGCCCTGTCGTGGTTTCCTTCCTTTTTCTACCGTCGTCGAGCCGCTTTTCGCCGTTCTAGTTCTAGATCCGGGATCACGGTGTTGTGCCGCTTCGAGCTAAGGTATTTTCGTCATCGTTTGGTCATCGGAGCACAGCGTCGCCGTCTTCGTCTCCACTGCTGGTGAGTGTCCGCCGTCAAGCTTCGATCTATGCCAGCCATTCGATCTTCGACTAACGCTCTGGATCGTGCCGTGTGGGTAAGCAGCTCGGGTACCGGTAGCCGTCAGATTCGGATCGTGCGACCGAAGCATAGCCACGTGCTCCCCTGCCCAACACCGTCCGATCGGATCTAAGCACATCAGATCGCACTGGCGCTGCAGGCCAACCACGTGCCGCCGCATGTCGGGCGCAGAGACATAGCACTGTGAGCCGTGTCCACCGTGAACCGGTGCGGGCTAGTGGACCAAGTCTATACGCCCGAGACGCGTGGCAGTGTCTGATTGGCCGGCTCGGTGTGATGTCACCCTGACGTCGTGCTGACGTAGTAATCGGTTTTTCAATCTAAAAATAATTCAGTTAATTCTGATTTTCCAATTTCTATATTTTCAGTATTTATTCAAACTTCAAAAGACTATAACTTTTGGATTTTAACTTGGAATTGAGTGATTCAAATTTCTAAAAATTTGTAAAATTGATATTTATTTAATGGTGAATTTTATTTGATTTTTGGAGTTCATTTTCTCTCTGTTTTGGTATTTATTTGCTTTTCAAATTCGAAACGTGTAGACATTGAATTGTGCAAGGCTTCGGAGGAAGATCCATCAACTCAAGAGCAAGTTCCAGAGCAAGATCAGAACCTATTCCAAGGGAAGTTGTGCTTTGATCATGTTGAACCCACGTTTATAAAATTGCTATGTTAGTTTACTCTATTGCATGATATTTCAAGTATACAATTGTTTCAAATTAAATTGGGACTTAGCTATTATACCAATTTGATCTATATACCCTACCTTGTCATTTGTATGCCATAATCTATTGTCACCCTAGATTGGACTACTATAATTGGTTAGTAATGATAATCAATATGGGCTGGTTATACCGTCGTAGATTGCTTAGCCGTGCCACGTCATCGTATGTACATGAATCATCAATGATTAATCTTGACTAATGGAATATGGAACAATGATGTGAACTTGTGTGTCATGTGAGGTCACACAATGAGATTGAGTTGTAGTGGCGAGTTATGTTACGCAACGATATTGATTTGTTGATGGCACGTGGTGCTTGGTAATCAACTTCGGTGATAATCACTTAGATTGGGGCAAGTGACAAGGGGCAAGTATGCCAAGGTGGGCCCGATGGGCAGAGGGTATGTGGATGTATTGCCTTGATCACCCTAAGGACTTAACCTTGCATGCCTTTGACTTGAGTCAATAATGCAACCACATGTCTGGTATGGGACAGCCTAGCTGATTAATTTGCAATGTATTAACTTTGGTACTATCTTGGTTGGTGTGAGTTCCCGAGTTATGGAGTAATTCACATGGCGCAAGGTTGCTCCCTAGATGTGGTAACCAGTCCCACCAGTGTTGAAACCTTAGCGGGTGGTATCGGGTTAAGCCAGCGCATTGTAAAGGCTTTGTTATAATCACTCGCCTTTGTGGTGTATGGTTGTATCATGTGGGTAAAGTGTATAACCTCTGCAGAGTGTAAAACTATTCGGATAGCCGTGCTCATGGAATTGAGCAATGCTCGGGAATTACAGTTAAGGGTTAACTTAATTAAAATGGAAAACTTATTGCGATGGCAGGGTGCCATGGGAGTTGGAAATTGACTTAGTATTGGAAACTTAGTTTACTTGAGAATTACTGAAACTATTATTTATTGTTATTTGTTTTACAGTTTTTATGATCTATTTATTGTATTTGTTCATAAATGCTGCTTTTTGCAAAATAGCCATGATAGCAAATCCTTTAGAATAAGCCTTGCATATAGTTACATAGAATTGCATTCTGTGCACAACTTGTTGAGTGCTTTAAGTACTCACCCTTGCCAACAACAATAATCAACAGTTGAAGAATCTACACCTGTGTTGGAGGAGTTCCAGGAGGACACGAGTCATTAGGGTCCGAGCCTTGTCAGTTGCCTGTGGTGAACTGATGAGCTATCTACGTTTTCTACTTTTGCTACTTAAATCTTAGCTTATATTTCAAGTCTTGCCCTGCGTGGCTTAATAATGTAAGTTGGTCATAAGATCATACACTTAGCTATATCAATAAATGGAGTATTATTCTATTATCGTTGAGTATGATGTGATATGTACCAATGTTGAGCTGTGTGCACTAGCGTTGATCCTAGGACTAGTGCGGTAAACACAGTGGGTTCGAATCAGTGGATTCAGGTCCTTACAGTTCATCATCAGTTGATGAACCCGTGGCGATGTGTGGTGGGGTGACCGAGGCAGCGGGTCTATGCTGGGAAGCGGGGGCAGCAATGGGAACCCGTTGTGCACGTAGTACACCATTGTTGTTGCTTAGGAGACGAGGCAGAGGACCGGAAGTTCCAGGGGCAGCAGCTGCAAGCATATCAAGTCTAGATAAAATAGTAGCAAGGGTACTGTTAGCAACTCCCTGGGCAGTCTAGATGGACCAAAGACGGTCTTCTTGCAGCGACATTCGCTCATTAGTGAGTCGTACATCCTCACTAAGGGCCTCAGTGGTGATCCTCATCGTCCCCTCAAAGTGAGCAACAATGCCCTTCGTGCGTGGAGAATGATGCTGCGAACTCTTGTCATCGTGCTGCAGGAGTTGTCGGCCGTTTGCGGTGTCAAAAGTTCTCCCAATCTTGGATAAAGCGATTGCCAAGGGACCGAACAAACGCACAAGCGTAGAATATGTGGAGCTGGGTATGCTATACTTATGTCCTATGCAATCTGATAATTCTAGTTGTTATAATGATAAGTAATGATTAAAACTAGAATTCACAAGCCCTAGTTGCCGATCTCAAAGATATATGAGAATTTCAAGGCAATTCACGCGCAAAGATGATCTAACTTAATGCAACCAATGGAATGAGGTAAATAAGAAAAATTTCAACACCAAAGCTCGTGTTGCATAAGTTATGGAGAGACACTAGGTAATTGCTTCAGAAAAGGTAAAAGGGCACAAGATTGCTCACTAATTAATACAATTGCACAATCTGAAAAATAATGAACACAAATTAAGGTTTCGCTCAATGTAGTGTTGCGGCCACTATTTTGTTTTCTTTTCTTTTTTTCTTCTTCTTTTTTTTGGCTCTTTCTTTCTCTTTTCTTCCCTTTCGTGACTTTCGGCCAACACTAGTATGAGGAAAGTTTTAGAACCCCTAACTTAATGTCACAAAATAGTATGATATGATAAATCAAGATTATGCAATATATCAAGTAGAGCAGCCCCAAGCAATATGAAATAGCTAGTCTCAATTAGAATCAAAGTGTTCGCAAAGGATGAATTGGTTCCCAAAGGTATGTGTATTGGTATTTTTGGAACAAGCTAGAACACAAATTGAAGGAACAAGCTAGAACACAAATTGAAGCAAGAAACCCAAATTCGGCCAGAATAGTGCAGCAAATTTCTTGCCATAATTAAAGAATGAAATTGAACGAATCTAACTTGCTCACAATGTAACAAATTGAAGGCAATGTTCTATGCTTTAAAACAAGTGTACAAACAACAAATTTGGAGCTCATACAGAGAAATTATAGCCAAAACACCGAGGTGCATAGATTTGACCTAAATTCAGCCGATCTGACCAAATCCAAATCCGAATCAAATTCAGTTTGAAGGATTCCGAATCACAAAGGACACCCAAAAACGTTTTTGTAGAGGACTCTTAAAGGATTCTGGAAAGTATAACAAACTTCTCAATCGGAGTTCGAATGTGATAATTATGATCAGAATACCGAATAGATCTGGACTAGAAGTATAACTTGCTTCAACAACTTTGATGTCCAGATTAAACAAAATTGAATCCAGAATTAGAGTTCGTGCCCAACTATGTTTTTGTAGAGATCGTTCCTAGGTTTTAGGAAAGTGCAAAAACACTAGAATCCGAGCTTGTATGTGAAAGTTATGAACAAAATAAAATACTGGACAGATTGAAAGAAAAGCTACGCGAAGGAAAAACGATCAACAACTAAAACAAGGACTCTAATGGATCAAACCTTAACAAAACGCACTAAAATACCAAATTGAATCTAAAGGTTGAATTTTTGTGGAGTAATTTTTAATTTAGGACAGAAAACAAAAACTAATCTAAGATACTGAAATTTTCATCAATTAACGAAAGCTTTAATACCACCTATGTAAGGTTGTGTCCCGATCTTTCGATGAGAGCGATAACTTTGATTTGGTGGAACTGACTTTGATGATCTGAGTACAACGTACGACGATGATGCGCCTTAGCAATCGCTAAACCAACTCCGGAGGGTTATTGATCTTGCCGTGTGCACGATCAACCAGAACACGATGTTCAATTCCTGCAAGCAACCAAAGAACAAGCATGAACAATAGTAAAAGCAATCGGAAATTGCGAATATGAATGAAGGAAAAATAGGGTGGGGTTCTATTGAAGATCTTGACAAGGTGGTTGTCCAGCACAACTTGAAGACACAAAGTTTTCACTTGGCCAAACTAATCAAACAAAACCTAGGTGTGTAAGGCGGCGGCTACTGAGTTTATAAGAGGGAGAGACATGAGAGGGACGTCCTAGGGTTGTGTGTGGCCAGGGGGGTGCACACAACTTGGGCTTGGGCCGCCACACGCTTACAAGGCTTGAAATAGCCCAAAACAGTATTATAGTATATTGTTTCGATGATTTCGACTGATCTACAATGAATCTAGAGCTGGGCTAGACCCATTGGAAAGGTCTCGTTGTAAGCTTTCAATAAAGTACAAGAACTCTTCAATCGGACAAGATATGCAAAAGTTATGCTTGTTTTACTTCAGGGTGGTATCCGGAGGCCGAATTGGATTCCAGAACATGATGGATTTGATATTTCTCTCTTCTTTGCCCATGGATGACGTGTTGGAGTTGGTACAACCAGGTGTGATCGTATCCATAGTAGTGATGTCCTCATCAAATGCGATCTTGAAGAATGATTTACTCAAGAACTCAAGATCGGTTTCTTGCAAGAAAAACACATGGATTGCCTAGATGATTGAGGTTAAATAGGAGATTCATCCATCAATCAACATCCTTAGCACAAGAAGAAAAAGCATGTAGAAGGAGGGGAGGCAAATCCAAATTGCATAAATGTAAATTGCAATAATGTAAGTGTTGAATTTAAATGCTAAATTTAAGACATAATGTAAATGTGAAAAGTAAATTCAAGCATAAGGAAAATTGTTTTGGATTTCTGGAAGGGAGGTTTACAAAGCCTCACAACAAGGTAGGCAAAAGCTCAAAGGAACACAAAACCTCTAAAACCTTCAAGAGGAGAAAGGCCACCCATCCCCATCTATTTATACTACTCTTAAGTCACCCTCCACCATTAGATGAGTTCCTTCAACCCTAATGATCACCATCAATGGTTAGGATGACTCCCACACACAGCCATGCATGGGTAACCCTAAACCCAACAAGCATATCGGGTTTTCTTGCACGCTTTTCAAAGGACACTAACTAAACCCGCTATCCTACCAACTAGACTGCGATCAGACGGCCCTCATTGTTCAAAGCAGCTTCTAGCAGTATCTCATCTGTTCTTTGCCTTCTTGGCTTGCACGACTACGTCTCCGATCATTTTTCGACGATCCTCGACCGTCTGGACCTCCAGCACACCTCGCCTAGTCCCGATCATCCTCCGCTGAAGAGGAACGCGGTATGCTACACTAGCACAAAAAAAATCTACCGCATGACTAGAAAGCTACTCGCAAGAAGGGGATCACAGATTAGATTACCACTAGACGCGCAGTTGCAGAATCCTTCGCGCGTCGATGTAGTGGATCGTCCTCGCCGCATCGTTGCGTCGATGGAGTGGATCGTCCTCCCACGCCGCAGTCACAGCAGCGTCACCGCAGTAGTCCACACGTCCAGGGATGGAACGCCGTGCGTCGATGTGCAAGCACCTGGTCGCTCAGAAGGGACAGCGAGAGGAGGAGGCTAGGGTTTCGGGTGAATCACTTCTAAACCGTGGAAAGCACACCCTGTGCCCACCCTCCTCCCCTCCTTATATAGCCACGAGATGAAACCCTAAACCAGGACCCATCAACGTGCTAAGCCCACGAGGTCCATTAATTACGGATCCAATCCAAATTAATGCATCGCAACCCATTAAGTGTGTGACCCTGCAGGTTCACGTACGTTTGGACATGGATTCGGAAAACTCCTTTTCAATCCAATAGTTCTTCTCAAGTACTTCAGGATATTTTTTACGGCTATCCAATGACCATCACCAGGATCCGCTTGGTATCTGCTCGTGACACTTAGAGCATATGAGACACCTGGGTGTGTACATATCATGGCATACATAATAGGCCCAATAGCTGAAGCATATGGAATCTTGCTCATCTTGTCTCGCTCATCAGATGTCGAAGGACACTGATTCTTGCAGAGACTGATGCCATGTGACATTGGCATGAAACCTCTCTTAGATTCATGCATATTGAACCTTTTCAATATCTTGTCAATGTATGTTTCCTGACTTAATCCAATTAACCTTTTTGATCTATCTCTATAGATTTTTATGCCCAAGATATAGCATGCTTCTCCCAAGTCCTTCATTGAGAAACTCCTTTTCAAAGAAGTTTTAACATCTTCAAGCATAGAAATATCATTCCCGATCAATAATATGTCATCCACATACAAAATCAGAAACACAAGTGCGCTCCCACTAGCCTTCTTGTAAACACAAGGCTCTTCTTCATTTTTGATAAAGTCAAAACCCTTGACCACTTCATCAAAATGAATATTCCAACTCCGAGATGCTTGCTTTAACCCATAAATGAATCTTTGAAGCTTGCATACCCTTTTAGCATATTTAGGATCAACAAAACCTTCAGGTTGTATTATGTATACATCCTCAGATAGATTCCCATTAAGGAAGGCTGTTTTGACATCCATCTGCCATATTTCATAATCGAAATATGCAGCAATAGCTAAAATGATCCGGATAGACTTGAGCATGGCTACCGGTGCAAAGGTTTCATCATAGTCAACTCGTTGAACTTGTTTGAAAGCCTTTGCCACCAACCGTGCCTTATAGATCTGAACATTTCCATCTACGTCTATCTTCTTCTTGAAAATCCATTTGCATTCAATGATTTTTACACCATCAGGAGAATCGACCAAGTTCCAAACTTGATTGTCATGCATGGATTGAATTTCGGATCTCATGGCTTCAAGTCATTTTTCGGAGTTTGGGTCCATCATTGCTTCTTCATAAGTCGTCGGCTCATCATTGTCCAACAATAATATGTCATTCCCATATCTTATAGGTACATGACGTGGCCTCCCCGACCTACGTGGGGTTGGAGTCTCTTCCATAGGTTGTACAGCACTTTGCACATCTTGTGAAGGTTCAGTGGTAGCTTGAACATATTCATATGATTCTCGAACTTCATCAAGATACACATCACTCCTACTGATTTCTTTTGAAAGAAACTCTTTCTCCAAAAAGACACCATTTCGAGTAACAAAAACTTTGTTCTCGTTTCTTTTGTAAAAGTAATATCCTTTTGTTTCTTTAGGATACCCCACAAAAAAGCATTTTTCTGATTTAGGTGCGAGTTTATCTGATTGTAAACGTTTTACATAAGCCTCACATCCCCATATCTTGAGAAATGACAACATGTGTCTTCTCCCAGTCCATATCTCATATGGCGTCTTCTCAATGGATTTTGATGGGACCCTATTCAAAGTGAACGCAGCTATCTCTAGAGCGAAACCCCAGAAGGATAATGGCAGATCTATTTGGCTCATCATTGACCGAACCATATCTAATAAAGTTCGGTTTCGTCATTCGGACACGCCATTCCATTAAGGCGTTCCTGGCAGAGTAAGTTGCGGAACAATTCCACATTGCTTTAGATGATCACCAAACTCTTGGCTCAAGTATTCACCACCACGATATGATCGTAAGTGTTTTATTGATTTGCCAAGTTGATTTTGTACTTCGTTTTGAAACTCTTTGAACCTTTCAAAAGTTTCAGATTTATGCCTCATTAAATAGATATATCCATATCTACTAAAGTCATCGGTAAAAGTTACAAAGTACTGAAACCCACCCCTAGCAATCGAGCTCATTGGTCCACATACATCTGTATGTACTAGGGCCAATAACTCACTCGCTCTCTCACTAAAACCTGTGAAAGGGGCTTTTGTCATCTTGCCAAGTAAACAAGATTCACATGTTTCAAATGATTCAAAATCAAATGAGGTTAGAAGTCCATCACCATGGAGCTTCTTCATGCGCTTCTCATTTATATGACCTAAGCGATAATGCCATAAAAAGGTAGGGTTCAAATCATTAGGCCGATGCCTTTTTACATTAATGTTATAGACAGGTTTCTCTTCTAGTTCAAGGACGTACAACCCATCCACTATGGGGCAACGACCATAATACATATCATTCAAAAATATTGAACAAACAAAGTTCTTTATTCTGAAATCATAACCTTCATGTTCCAAACAAGAAGATGAAATAATGTTTCTACTCAAAGATGGAACAAAATAGCAACTATTTAGTTCTAAAACTAATCCTGAAGGAAAATGCAATGGGTATGTGCCAACGGCAAGACCAGCAACTCTTGCTTTATTCCCCACGCGAAGATCCACTTCTCCTTTGCCAAGTCTCTCTCTTTATCACCTGATCGAATTGTAAATGTGAGCAACCGAACCGGTATCATATACCCATGAGCTAAGTGAAGAAGTAGCAAGATTAATTTCTATAATATTAATACCTGAAGTGGAAACCACATTTCCATTCTTCTTATCTGCCAGGTACTTTTTCGCAGCTCCGTTTCCAATGTCCTGATTTCTTGCAATAGAAGCATTGGGTATTAGGTTGAGGGCCAACTTTAAGCTTCTGAAGCTTAGTTTTGAGGCTTGCGATCTCATCTTTAGCCTTGCCCTTGCCCTTGCTCTTTCCAGTTCCCCCAGCCTTAGCTTTCCTCTTTTTGAATGCAGTTGTTTTCTGAACCATCATCACATGATTGGGTTTTTTCTTAATGCTTTCCTCGGCAGCCTTGAGCATCCCATGTAGCTCAGCTAGGCTCTTCTCCATGCTATTCATATGAAAATTCATAATGAATGGCTCAAACTCTGTGGTAGAGACTGGAGAATAACATCTGTGGCCAAACCGAGGCTAAGGGGAAACTCAAGTTTTTCCAATCTCCCGATGTAACCAATCATCTTGATCACATGAGGGCTGACTGGACTGCCTCCAGCCAGCTTACAAGAAAATAAAAGCTTTGAGATACCATACCTCTTAGCTCTTGCTTGATTCCCAAACATGCCCTTCAAGCCCACAATCATATTGTAATTATCCTGGTCCTCATATTGCTTTTGGAGCTCAGAATCCATGGTGACAAGCATGAGACAGATGGCCTCTCTGTAGCATTAACATGTTTTTCAGATTCAACCTTCAAATTAGAGGAGCATTTTCGGCTGGTTCATCAGGAATTGGATTATCCAGAACATAGTCCTTTTCATGCTTGAGAACAATTCTCAGGTTGCGATACCAATCAACAAAATTAGTTCCATTAAATTTTTCCCTTTCCAAAACCAATCTCAAAGCAAAACCAGGTGTAGCAGGAGTAGGAGAAGGTGCCATTGAACTACAACAAAGACATGCAAAGATTCTAAGCGCTATGTTTATGTAAAAATTTTATTAAACATTTTAATAAAAGACACTCCTATTTTATGTCCCTTTTATAGACACATAGTCAGTATTCAAGATCCATATTCATCAAACACTAGTGAGCTTTGGCATCACTGCTAGAAATTTATTGACATAGGTAAGCAACACCTTTGCTAATTACATCTTATGTAACTCTTGTTTGTTGAGTATGAAGTAATGAATGCCTCCACAACTTGACTCATGGCAGTCAACTCGCCCCAAGGGCTCACATGAGGGAGGGAGCACTTCCCATTTTCGGGTGCCAATTAAGAAACCTGCCTCATGTGTGTTTTCCTAGACACCAATTGTCTTGTATAGGTTCCTTCATTACTGAAATCAAGTCCCAACCATTTATGTCCTCAAGCCCAAAACTGTTTTGATAGCTTGATTAAATCTACCATTGTTATGCGTGATGTGTCCAACACATCCCTATCATCTATTAAGATAGCCATTGATATACTACTTTGGCAGTCATATCAATAACGATCTAAATTCTTGATAGGTGCAACAATTGGATGGACATTTTGATTTAAAATTTTAACTATAGGGATGAACAATATCTACTAAGAACATAGCATCACATGCAATGAGTATAAAGAAAATAGCAAGGATTAAACACACATCCACAGAAAATCAAAATAAGCTGTGAAATAGCATGGCCCTTAGCATTAAGATCTCCATCATCATGCTTGTTTGTTCACCTTGCCACCTTGCTTGATTTGTTCACCTAGCCACCTTGCTTGGTACCATCGTCTTCATCATTATGGATGCAACGCCTTACAACTTTTGATAATGAATTTTACATGAGGGTTTGAAGCATCACAAGTCGACACGCAGGTCGTTATACAATTTAAATAGCCTTATGGCTTGACACGGCATGCAGGCCATGTGGAAATTACATGCATCACATACACAAAGGCCATACTATTTCACATAATTCCCTACAAAAACGAGTTAAACAAAAGCAACCCTACGACTCTGGGGTCCGAGGGGCAGCACCCCTGGCGGTGGTCCACGGATCAACCAGATTGACCCAATTCGATCTAATATGATTGGCTTGGTCCCATATGGTTACGTTTCAGAAACCCTGATGGCGGTAACCCGATCGGCAAGGGCAACGTCGTACCATGAACGGACTCACCCAAATCAATATTGAATCGGTTTGCGCTTACCATGGATCAACCAGATTGACCCAATCCAACTCAATCTGATTGGCTTGGTCCCATATGGATACGCTTTGAAACCCCGATGGCGGTAACCCGACCGGTAAGGGTAACATCGTACCATGAACGGGCTCACCCAAATCAAGATTGAGTCGGTTTGCACTTTCCTCAAACCCTAAACCGATCGATCTAATCGATGGCTGCTGTCACCAATTCATCATATGAACCGGCTGAACATGTAATAGATCCAATCTACTAGCCTCACACATCATATGTGCAACATCCAGATCACAAATCTATACGAGATGGCTCTGATACCACTGAAGAGGAACGCGGTATGCTACACTAGCACAGAAAAATCTACTGCATGACCCGAAAGCTACTCGCAAGAAGGGGATCATAGATTAGATTACCACTAGACGCGCAGTTGCGGAATCCTTCGCCCGTCGATGTAGTGGATCGTCCTCGCCGCAGTCGTTGTGTCGATGGAGTGGATCGTCCTCCCACGCCACAGTCGCAGCAGCGTCACCCCAGTAGTCCACACGTCCAGGGATGGAACGCCGTGCGTCGGTGTGCAAGCACCTGGTCGCTCGGCAGGGGCTGCGAGAGGAGGAGGCTAGGGTTTCGGGTGAATCACTTCTAAACCGTGGAAAGCACACCCTGTGCCCATCCTCCTCCCCTCCTTATATAGCCACGAGATGAAACCCTAAACCAAGGCCCATCAGCGTGCTAAGCCCGCGAGGTACAATAATTACGGATCCAATCCAAATTAATGCGTCCCAGCCCATTAAGTGTGTGACCCTGCAGGTTCACGTACGTTTGGACATGGATTCGAAAAACTCCTTTTCAATCCAATAGTTGGTAGCGGCTCCTTGCAAAGTATGCCAACTCCCAAACATACTATGATCAAATCGGACAGAACCTATCAAAAGTACTCAAGTAATAATCCCTTTGCCAAGTATATGAAGATTGAACTCAAGGCGAGAAGCATGTCATCCTTTGATGATTCAATCCATCTCTCGTATCCGTGATATATTAATAAGTTGTGATTGACTCCTCAATCACGACATGGCCATGCACTTCCTTAATCATATCACACGAGTGGCCTTATCATATATCTCCGTTTCTTTGGAGTGGCAAATTCCATCTTGACTGCTCACTTCCCTCGCACGTTTCATAGTAAACATGAAAGCTACCTTTATAACTATCCGGTTAGGAAGTAGTGTTTGATAGCCCCAAGGAAAACTATTACACATGTAGGGAATATGACAATCTCAGGTCTAAGGATCATACATCTACTATGTATGAGATACACTGATGACACATAAGAATGAAACATTCTCGCAGTGTCCCATGGCGGGTCTATCTAACCCATGTTCTTTAACATGCGTCCACAATGTATAGATGATATCTCCATATCCCATGATCTATGAAGTATGATCATCGTTCACTACATGTGTTGATCTATTCATCGTTGTCTTATACGATGATATCCGATCAGAGATATTTATCGAATTATATCAATAAGTAAAGAGCTTCATAAGAAAGTCACATGTTGATCAATACAATGATATACATTCATTGGACCAATAATCATATTATTATTCATAAACATAGTCATGTTACAATCATCTAAATGATTGCCTCAAGGGCATAACACTAACATCCGCCTCACCATGACCTAGCACCATCGTCCTGCAACCATAAAAACAAGGAAACACATCACATAGCAATGTTCAAAAAGATAGGCAATTAAACTCCCAAAATCATAATTTTTGGATCATTTCCGCTCATAAGGGCCAGTGCTACCGCCCCTTGGCCAGTAGCATCGCCCTTCATCCAAACCAGAAAAGACCTTCTCTAGAATTTCCACACCGGGCATTTGGGCCGGTGCTACCGCTGACCAGGTAGCACCGAACTGCCAGAATGCCCAAAAATACACCAATTTGGAATTTTTACAACGCTCTGCGAGGCCGGTGCTACCGTTCTGCTAGTAGCACCGGGCTGTCATGTCCGGTAGCACTGAGAAAAGCAGACAGAGCTTAAATTGCTTCAAATTGAAAATCCAATTCAAATAAAATTTAAACCAGAGCATACCAAACTCAAATTTAGTCAAATACTCATCACCAATATGGGTAGACCTCCACATGGTCTTTCAATCTCCCCCTTAATGAGTATATTGACCAATAGCACAAAAGGCAGAAATTTGATTTTGAAGAAGGAAGAAAACAATTTGGATGCAAAGCCAAACTTGGTCCAAGAAAAGAGGAAATGAGATCATGACCAAGTTGGAGAGAAGGATTTAGGCAATTCTTAAGAAAAACAAGTTTTCCACAAAAGCTCTAAAATCAATCAAAGTTCACAAATGTTTATGATTTTTTAAAAAAACATTTAGCAAGATTTCACCAAAATCATAATATCCAAAATGCAATACCATTTTTTATGATGCCTTTTCTACATTTTCTCCCCCTTTTGGCAATATAGGCATCAAGATTTTTATATTTTCTCCACCTTTCTCTAGCATGAATGTATGAAATGTATCTAAAGAGCTTTGAAGATTATCCAAGTGATCATTGTGGAATATATGGAACCATGTATCTTCAGGACCGGCCCAGTATCGCCTAAGGAGGAGCTGGGCCCAAATAGAAGGCCCAAAAGATGAGCCCCACGCCAAGCACTGCTACCACACGGAAGGGGGCACACCTTATGGACAGTTATATGTGTTTGGATATAAAAGATACGATTGTAATCCGAGTCGTTAATAGGGTAGATAAAGATGTAAACCTATCTTGTAACCGACTAGAATCTAGTAACTGATCGGAATCTCCTAACCGATCAGGACTCTGTAAGCCGCCACGACCCCCACTATATAAGGGAGAGGGCAGGCAACAACGGAAAAAGAAGAATCAAGCCTTAGAGCATAGCACACCTCATATGCCCAGAGCACATTGCGCTTTGAGCATCCTTAGATCCAAGAGATCCGCATAATTCCACCACACAGGATTAGGGTATTACCTCCATCGCTGAGGGCCTAAACCTGTCTAATCCCTTGTCTTGTGTGACCTTCGAGTTTGAGATCTAGCGCCTACCCCATAATTTTATTGCCGGCTACAAAAGTCGACAGTTGGCGCGCCAGGTAGGGGAAGCGCTATAATCTTGTCCTACAGACTCGATGGCAGCAATCGACGGATTCATTGCCACCTTCATCTCCGGCTAGGCCTTCCGCTTCGGAAGTCTGGATTTCGTCGCGGATACGCGCAAAGAACTTGTTTGCCTGGTCCAAAGCTAGATCCAATCTGGTGAAGATCAGGCCAACCCATCTCAGGTATGCCGCTCTAACTCACCCAGAAAACCAGTCGACATTGTGAGGAACTGCTGTGAGTTTCGTGGCGTCTTCGCGATCGAGGAGCAGAGGACCGATCTCCATCAAGAAGACCAAGAGGCTGTGGAGGAAGATCACCTTCGTAAGGGTAAGGAGGTGCAGGTGCGATCTCTTCGATCGCGCGGCCGCAATGTCCGCGAGGACATCCTGCAGTCCAGGTTGGGAGACCAATCCATCTTCCGCACGCCGATGTAGAACGTCGTCGCCTCCAAGACGCTTCTCGACACGCTGGACCCAATGATTGCATCGGACAGCCCGGCGGCCCCGATCGTGGCCCAGATCAAGGCCATGGTGACGGCGGCAGCAATCCAGCAGAATCAGGAAAAGCCGGTAGGTGAAGCGCACTCGCGCTCCCACGCGGCTACTCGTGTCGCCAGCGGTCGGACTGCAACCAGTCGGAATACCGGCAGTCGGCGCCATACGCCACCAATCGGCGATACTCGCCGAATTATCAACCGCGACCTCTGCCAAGACATCACCGCCAGATGGCAGGAGTGGGACGAAGAAGAGCGACGCGGGCGCCACGACGACTACGAGCGTTTCGGCACCGGTCGTGATCGACGAAGTGATCAGAGGTACGCCGACCGCGACGACCATAGAGACTATCATCACTGGGGTTGGAACAACGACGACCGTCGAGCTATGAGCTCGCCGCGCCGAACTCCGCCCTGGCACGTTGAAGACAATCGCCGAGCCAGAGGCTCGCCACGTCGGTCTCCCTCTCATCATGACGAGAGATCTATTGACGGGATCCGAGCGTTCACTTCCCGGTTGCGCCGAGTGGTTTGGCCCGAAGGTTTCAACCCCAAGGGCATCGTAATGTTTGATGGGGAGCGAGATCCGAAAGCTTGGCTACAAGTCTACGCCCTGGCGGTCAAAGCAGCCGGAGGAAACCAGAACATGTTGGCGAATTATCTGCCAGTCAATCTCACCCCCTCGATTCAAGCATGGCTCACAGGACTTCCGGCGAACTCAGTGGATTCCTGGAACGACCTCTGCGATCAGTTTATCGCGAACTTCCAGGGAATCTACGAGGCCCGCACCCGTGGGACTCAGATCGCCTTGACCGTAAGAAGGACGAGGCGAGAGATTTCAATCGGCGTTTCGTGCAGAAGATCCAACACCCGGTCTACTTCGTCAGCGAAGTACTGAGCGAATCCAAGGTGCGGTATCCGCAAGTGCAAAAATTATTGTATGCTGTCCTCCTGACATCTCGCAAACTCAAGCACTACTTCCAAGAGCATACTATTTTGGTGATCACCTCCTTCCCAATAGGAGATATACTTCACAACCTGGAGGCCACTGGGAGAATTGCAAAGTGGGCGATCGAGCTTGGAACTTTCGATATCTTATTCAAGCCTCGTACTGCCATAAAGTCTCAAGCACTCGCCGACTTCACGGCCGAGTGGACAGAGCTTCAAAGCCCGGCATTTACCAAGGAGCTCGAGTACTGGACAATGTACTTTGATGGTTCCCTCATGCTCAGCAGCGCGGGGGCTGGTATCGTGCTCATATCACCAAGCGGAGAAAGGTTGAGGTACGTTCTTCAAATACTTTTTACCGCTTCAAACGACGTCGCCGAGTACGAGGCACTCATCCATGGGCTCCGTATCGCCATATCACTCGGTATTTGATGTTTGGCGGTTCGCGGAGACTCAATGCTCGTGGTCAACCAAGTGCAAAAAGAATGGTCCTGCATCGAAGACAACATGGCAGCCTATTGCTAGGAGGTACGCAAGCTAGAAGGTAACTTTGATGGCCTAGAACTTATTCATGTGCTCCACCGTGACAATGAAGCGGCCGATGAGCTTGCAAAAATGGTATCCTACCGTTCTACAGTGCCCATGGGAGTATTCGTCGAAGAAATTCACAAGCCCACGATCAGCACTCGGTCGAGGACGGACGCCCCAGCCGAGAAGAGCATAGAAGCAAAAGTCCTAGTCATTACCCCCGATTGGACAGCTCCGTATCTGGACTATTTGACGAAGGATGAACTACCCGAAGACCGCGTGCAAGCCGAACGAATAATGCGCCGAAGCAAAAGCTATGCGGTGATCAGGGAAGAACTCTATCGCAAGAGCTCCTCTGGTGTACTACGACGGTGCATGTCAGAACAAGAAGGGAGAGATTTTCTCAAGGAAATCCACTCGGGAGTTTGTGGGAATCGTGCGACGTCATCAACCTTAGTCGGCAAAGCCTATCGTCAAGGATTTTTCTGGCCGACTACTGTCACTGACGCAGAGGACATCGTCCGGACATGCGAAGGATGTCAGTTCTTTGCGCGTCAGATGAACAAACCAGCATAGGAACTACAGACCATCCCCATAACCTGGCCGTTTGCGGTCTGGGGGCTCGACTTGGTGGGACCTTTAAAGAAGGCTCAAGGTGGTTATACCCATATCTTTGTGGCCGTTGATAAATTCACCAAATGGGTATAGGCCAAACCAGTCGCAACAATAACGGCAGCAAAAGCCAAAGAATTCTTCAACGAAATCATGGTTAGGTTTGGAGTTCCAAACCGAATCATCATGAACAATGGCACCCAATTCAAAAGCAGCATATTTCAAGATTAGTGCGACGAACTCGAAATAAAAATATTCTTCGCATTAGTAGCCCACCCCCGAAGCAATGGGCAGGTCGAGCGAGCCAACGGCATGGTGTTACAAGGTCTGAAGGCAAGGATTTTTGATCGGCTAAAGCCATACGCTACTCGATGGGTGAAAGAATTATCTTCGGTACTCTGGGGGCTGCGAACCAGTC
The DNA here is from genome assembly GCA_036346275.1 of Otatea glauca. Taxonomy (NCBI): domain Eukaryota; kingdom Viridiplantae; phylum Streptophyta; class Magnoliopsida; order Poales; family Poaceae; genus Otatea; species Otatea glauca. The sequence continues at coordinate 31,365,066 of CM070730.1, forward strand.
CTAGCAGAGCAACCGGGCAGTCACCTTTCTTCCTGGTGTACGGCTCAGAGACAGTCCTCCCCACTAAATTAGAATTCGGATCTCCGCGGGTCAGGAGCTATGAAGAAGTCGCCTCGGAACAAAGCCGGCTAGAGGACCTCGACCGACTGGAAGAAGCCAGGGACGTCGCAACATTTCAGTCGGCAAAGTATCTCCAAAGCCTACGTCGCTATCACGGTCGCAATGTGAGGTGCCGCGCATTTTCCAAAGGAGATCTGGTCCTTAGAAAGAATCAGAAATGCGAGCATAAGCTCTCCCCAAGCTGGGAAGGCCCTTACGTCATCGACGAGGTGGTACGCCCTGGGGCATACAAGCTCAAGCGAGAAGACGGCACGGCAGTCAGCAACACTTGGAACATAGAACAGCTACGTCGTTTTTTCACTTGAACTTTGTAATTCAATTATTTCTTTATGAATGAGAAGATCGATATTAAAGTTATTTTTTACATAATCTTCTCGAGATTTTTACGTCCGAGTGCTTCGCTCCTACGATTTTAAGACTCTGAGACATACATCATGGACCATGACTCAGAGCCTGGGGGCTAGACTAGTCGGACAGGATACGTCAAAACCACTCGGAAAAAGATGCATATTTAAAGCCAAAAACGCAAGAACAAGGAAACGCCTTTATATACATTCAATTTACAGATCCAAAGTTGCTACAACAGACAAAGAGGTGTCCTGGACTTCCTCCCAGAGCTCGGCGGCCCGATCCTCATCTACGTTGCAGGCGTAGCCCTCTTTGATAGCTTCAAGATCCACTCGAGGGTAAAGCGACTTTGTAACCGCCAGAGCCTGGCTAGCACCATTGGTCGCTGCTTCCTTCAGAAGTCTCTTGAGCTCCTTGGGGGCCTCCTCCAACCGATTGATAACTTGGGCCCTGCTGAGCGGCCTCTCGCCTTCGGGATGAAGCGAGCTCAGCAAGGGCCCCGAGGCTTCGCAGAGCTTTGAGCAAGACGTCTCAAGGGCGTTAACCTTGTCATTGAAAATAGCGTACTGCGTCTGTGTCTTGATCTTATAATCTGCAAGCAGAGCAGGATTTCAAGGACCATGCATAGGACAACGAAGATAAGAGAAGGTTGAGCGACTGAGAATACCTTCCAATTCCTTTCCCGAGACTTCGAGCTGCCCCTGAAGCTTCGAGACCTCGGAATCTCGTGCTGACACGGATATAAGGAAATCAAAAAGCCAATCGACTGAACGAGAAGTACGGGAAGGTTAAGAGATATTCACCTCGGAGGGAGCCGATAACATCCAGCTTCTCCTCCCGCAGCGCCTGCAACTCTGACCGAAGAGCCCGCAGCTCGGCTGCATGCCTAGCCTTGATTTGGCACGTTCGGACCTCCGGGAGCATCTTTCGGAGGTACTCAGCCTTCTTTTTAGAGCGCTCCCTTATTTTCTGCGATCAACACGGGAACAGGTGACTACATGCCGACTCGCATAAGCAAGAAAAACGGCGATCGCAGCAAAGTGGTTACCTGGTCCAAGCGTGCGCAGTTTGTGGCATGACTATAGAAGTCATTTCTCTTTTTCTCCTTCTCCTCCGAGTCATCCAGGAGTTTCAAGCCGTCCTCCTCATCGATCCACGCGGTTTGCATTACGAGCGGGGGGCGGGTGGGGGACGGCGGAATCCAGGGGATCTCCTCGACTTCGGGGGATGGATGGGAGACGGACTCCTGAGCAGCAGGGCCCGATGCCGAAGCATGAGGTATCGGTGAGGGCGGCTGGGGTTCGGGAGGAGCTCCGGCGTCCACGGGTGAGGCCTCCTCAACCGAAACAAAAACGTCCTCGGGCTCAGCCCCTATCGGAACCCCGGACGACGTCTCGACAGGAACATCGAATGAAGGATTCCTTCAAGAAGAATTGTCAGCAAATAAAGCTGGCGAAACGCGCCAATTAAAAAGTCGATATGGTAACAAACCTGTCGGACTTCTTCATCCTTATCGGTGGCTTCTTCCGGGTGGCAGAACTACTTTCGGAGGGACCACTCGGGGCGCCACCAGTCGAAACCCTGGATTCCTCCCGACTGCCTTAGTCCCTCATATCAGGACTCGGCTGCGCCACAGGCTCAGGAGGAGAGGTGGCCGAAGGCATCGGGGCCCGTGCCGACGGTTCTTGTATCTTGGGACCGCCAGTCGGGCGCCGGGGGGGGTTTCGCAGAATCTTTGACCATTGCTTTCTTCCCCTTCTTAGCGACGGGGCCCCCGGCCGAAGAGCTCGCCGGTCGTTTAGGAAGAGCGCCCTTGTGAACGGGCATCTCTGGGAGAGGCGCGTCGCTGAAGAAGGCCGCCCGATCCTGAAAGGGAGCACTACACCGTCAAAAGACGTTCAGAGACAAAAGGCAAAAATCGGTCGGCCAAACTCGCTTACCTCAAGAGGAGGGTGTGATGCGGTGAAGGATTTCGGGCATCTGATGGTGGACACGTCGACGCTCGGGATGAAGAACTCGCCTACTCGAGCACATACTTGTTCCCTAGACAGCTCTCCGGGCAGCTCCCGGGTCGGATCATCCTTCCCTTCGAATGCGAATCCCAAGTGGACTCGCCTTCTTGAGGTCAATCCGTGAGCGACAAAATGAAGAGCCAGACCAACCCCCGTGAGGCCATCCTCTTTCAATTTCTCAATTAGCGCCAGAAGGTCATGCACCTGATCCATGTCGGCAGCGTTGGGGACGGACACCCAGGAAAGGGACGCCTTAGGCTGGCGCCCACAGCAAAGGGGGGAAGAGCAGGCTTCAGATTGGCACAATAGAACCACTCTTGATGCCAGCCTTTGTTGGAGGTTTTGAAGGGAATTGCGAAGTAGTTTTTCTTCAGCCCCTCCCGCAGCTGAAATCCAGCTCCCCCGACTACCTTGCGGTCGCTTTTCGAGGGATAAGGTTTCAAGAGGTAAAAATGGCGAAAGAGGTCGAAATGGGGGCGGATTCCCAGGAAGGCCTCACAAAGATGGATGAAAAGGGAGATTTGCAGTATAGAATTGGGATTCAAATTCACCAGTTCGATTTCATAAAAGTAGAGAAGGCCGCGAAGGAAAGCGCAGGCGGGAAGGCCCAACCCGCGCTGGAAGAAAGACTCAAGGGCCACGACCTCTTCAGGGCGAGGAGTGGGGGTGGATTCACCTGCTGCCGGCTGAGTGGAGGTCAGGATCGGGGCCAGGAGAACCCCGTCGTCCACCATGGATTGCAACCGCTCCTCCATCGTAGTCGATGTGGTCCAATCCTGGGGCGAAGGCGATGAGGAAGCATCCTTGGAGGGTGGAGAAGACATCTTCGAAGAAAGGATCAGCGGCAACACAAGGATGCGAGCGCAACAGCAGTTTACCCTAACGGCGGAGAAGTCAGAAAGGCAAGGAAGCAGAAGGGGCAAGAGTACGCAAGAAAGAGTGAACCGTCGGGCGACGCATGGACTGGCCTTTAAAAGCGGGAAAAGTTAGGGTTACGCCGATTAGGCGGGAAAAATTGCAAGACACCTGTCTCTACCCTGCGTCCCGAAATGACTCACTGGCTCGGTGGCCTGACAGACGGAGGCAACCGTGGCTTGACCAAGTCGAGTCCGGGACACGTCGCAACCCACGATAAGATGCCTAATTACTCAATGCACCAAGCGGTTGTGAATATCCTCCAATATGGATTAAAAATATCTTCTTGTGATATGCCCCACGCTGGGTCTCTGTTGGTTACCGCATGATGGATCATATATCACAAGTTGAGCCTGGCAAGGCACAAATCCAATGGTACGCCCCACGAGGATCGAAAAGCTGTGCGTCGTAATAAACGGGTACGGATACCAATCGGATAAACTTTGATATGTCTCAAGTCGCACTGAGCCGATCCTACACCATCGGCACGGTATCACTCGCTAAGAGCCACGTAAATATGATATGTCCCAAGTCGCACAGAGTCAGATCCTACACCGGATCGGCACGGTATCACTCGGCCAAGAGCCACGTATGTATGGTACGCTCCAAGTTGAGCCCAAGCCGTATCCTACATCAGTCAGATATGTCATGAGCCAAAGAAATCCTGATATGCTCCAAGTCGAACCTAAGCTGTGTCCTACGGATATGGGTATCATTCGGCCACGAGCTGCGCAAATCCTAACATGTCCCAAGTCGGACCTAAGGAGTATCCTACGATAGTTGGGTGCGAATACCGCTCGACCAAGGAACCATGCAAGCTTCGACATGCCCCAAGCTGGGTTCAAGCTATGTCAAAATGACGATCATGGAAAAGTGCTGAGAAAAGCTACATCTTTATTTATGTATAAAAAGTTCACCGGGCATTATGCCCGGGAAAATATTACATTTATAGGAGACCTACACTTCACCCCGACGCACGCGACCCAATGCCTCCACGAGGGCCTCCCTGGCCCTAAAGCGGGCTAGGAAGATCTCCAGGAAGGCATCGACGGCAGCACGGTTAAGAGTGGCGGCTTTATCCTCTGCCCACTCCGCCATGGCGCGGTCGAAATCCTCCCATAGTTCGGCAAGCTCGCGGTCATCTCCATCGTCTTTGAAGTTCCTCATGAAGAAGAAAGAAGCTTGAAGCAATAAGGTGATAACTGAACGAGGAAGGATAAGTTTTCGAAGCTATGGTTCGCCCTTTATAGCCAAAACAGTGAGGATGAAGTAAATGCATCATAAGCCGAAGACACTTGAAGTTAATGAAGTTTTAGAAGCCAAAGAGGTTTTCAGAAGTTGGACTGACTCAGAGAACCAAAACAGCTTTGAAGACCGTCCAGTATTAATCCACGGAAGGAAAAGATATTAAAGTTTCATTTTGAGCTGAAAGAAGTATCCAATCCACATCTAAAATATGGAACAGGTCCACGAAGTCGTTCACTACAACCCTGTCAGAATGTAATCAGTCGGAGCAGGAAGTTGAGGGTTATATTCGAGTCCTTCATAATCCCCTTGCTGCAAGAGGGAGCTTTCAAATCAAATGGAGACACTATTTGGAAATTTATAGTGGAAATTAGAAATATTGATCCAGAATCAAGGTCCAGATACGAAAATAGCGCAAACGGATAATGAATTACTCGGGGGCTACTGTGGAATATATGGAACCAGGTATCTTCAAGACTGGCCCAGTATCGCCTAAGGAGGAGATGAGCCCAAATAGAAGGCCCAAAGAATGAGCCCCACGCCAAGCACTGCTACCACACGGAAGGGGGCACACCTTATAGACAGTTATATGTGTTTGGATATAAAAGATACGATTGTAATCCGAGTCGTTAATAGGGTAGATAAAGATGTAAACTCTATCCTGTAACCGACTAGAATCTAGTAACCGATCGGAATCTCCTAACCGGTCAGGACTCTGTAAGCCGCCACGACCCCCGCTATATAAGGGAGAGGGCAGGCGACAACGGAAAAAGAAGAATCAAGCCTTAGAGCATAGCACACCTCATATGCCCAGAGCACATTGCGCTTTGAGCGTCCTTAGATCCAAGAGATCCGCATAATTCCAGCACACAGGATTAGGGTATTACCTCCATCGCTGAGGGCCTGAACCTGTCTAATCCCTTGTCTTTTGTGACCTTCGAGTTTGAGATCTAGCGCCTACCCCATAATTTTATTGCCGGCTACAAAAGTCGACAATCATAATGACAAGATATGACACCAAGCTCATCAATGGCAAATTAAATTAAACTAAGACATGTCCAAGTGCAAATAACACATTTTGCTTGAAAGCTTAGTGTAGAATATTTCATTTTTAGCAAGATTTGACAAGTGCAAAACTTAGGAATAGTTTCAAAGCTAGAAGCAAAGCCATTCAAAGGATCAAATGGAAAACCTAGAGTTCAACCTACTCAACACTTTGGGGAATCTGGAAGTCCATACAAGATCCTTCGAGCTCATTTTTCAATTAATGCAGATTTTGCTTTAAGACTTTGAAAGACATAGCGGGGTGCAAATGTTTGGCATTATTTGTATTCTTTACCCACTTATGTTTTTTTATATTTGCATTGTTTTTAAAACAATTGGCTCAAGCCATATTCGACCATCTCAAGAAGAACTCTTAAGAGAATGGTCTTGGTCATACATAATGAATTCCAAGTGCAATGGGAGGCTGTCATGTGAATGTAAGGTGTTGAGTCTAATGCGTACAAATAGAGTCATTTTTTTGCTTAATTTTCATTTTAGCACATTGATTTATGAGCAAATGAAGGACTCAAGTATGGATCAAACAAGCTTCACCCAAGTTGCTATAGGGACTCTATAGAATTTCAAAATTTCACAAATCATGGCAAATACTCCTAGAGAAGAAACTTAGCAAGTAAAAGCAACATGTTTCATCAAGTTTTCATTTAAAGCTTTAATTTTCAAATCTTTAACAAGCTTAGCAAGATAAATGAACTTGGACATATCTAAACTAGCATTTTTATTCATAAAAGAGCATGGTGCATAGCATGAAGAATAGCTCATTTGCATAATAGACAAAGCTCATTAAACAGAAAATGGAGTCTATATGCAATGCATGAATAGATTCCCAAACTCCCCCTCAACTAGTGAATCAATCTTAAGCACAAATCTGGTTAAAAATGGGTTATTAGCAGAATTAGGTGCAAGCAAAACCCAAATGAACTCAATTGAAATCAGAAAATACAGAAAGAGGAGAAGAAGTCGAGAAAACTACAAACTAGGTGGCTATAGAGCATAGAAAAGATAGTAGAGAACACTATGGCTTAGACTCGCTCTCATCCTCCCCAATGACTGGCATAGGAAAGCTGACTCTACTCCCAAGCTAAGGAGTGCACACAGACACTATCTCCTAGGGGGCCCAACACCTGCTAGACTTATAAGACTGTGAGGGAACTCAATCGAGAGAGAAGAGAGAACAGCTAATTGTTCATGATGACAACCTATAGCATAAGATGAGAGTCCATGCAAAGCATGCCAGAAGTCAAGTGAAGATAACTCACAACTCTAGAATTAAGCCAAATAACACCCAGAAAAAGCAAAAGAAAGAAAAAGGTGGAAAAATATATATATAATACATAATATACAGATCAGCTCCCCCTCACGATAAGCCATAAGGGCTCATGACTCTAAGCTCACTCCTCAGGGAAACAAACCTGGAGCTATCCAAAGGCTTGGTAAAGATATCGGCTAACTGGTAATCACTCTCTAAAAACTGAAGCACTATATCCCCTTTCTCCACACGGTCTCTAAGGAAGTGATATCTAAAATCAATGTGCTTGATCCCGGAATGTAGCATTGGGTTCTTAGCAATGCAAATAGCGGAAGTGTTGTCATAAAAAAGTAGAACACTCTTTATTTCTAATTCAAAGTCCCGCAAGGTCAATCTCATCCATGTAACACCCCAATTTTTGCTTTAAGTATTATTTTATTGTCATTTATGCAATTTGAGATTTATTGGGATTTTTCTGGATTTATTGGAATTTATTTTGAGAATTAAGTAATTAGCCTCTTTGAGAAAACCAATTAAATATCTGCATAATCAAAATAAAGTTTTGCCAAAAATATTTTATTTAAACTCAAAATGTCTGAAAGTATTTATGAGAATTTTCTTGATTTTTCCTGATATTTTAATTGCCTTAAATGAATTAATCTAATTTCGGGAATTATTTTAAATCAAAAAACTTTTGAAAAATCGGTGAACAGTAATGGGCCGTAGCCCAGCACTGTGCGCTCGTGGCCTAGCATTGTGCGACCCGTCAACCGTTTCGCTGCCGTCGCGCGTGTGGACCGTTGGATCCAGATCATGCGATCCTCTTTCCTCGGCGAAACCCTAGCACGTGAGCCGTTGAATCAAGATCGAGCGGTCGGGATCGCTTCGCGTTGTTTTGGTAAGTTTAGATCTCGCCCGTTGGTTTTGGAAAGAGTGGATTGGATCGTATCGCCCGGGAATCAATCGTGCCCGTTCATCTTGGATCGGACGGTCGTGAGTCGTCGTCTTCGATTCGGTTTCCGAGTTCGCCGCCACGCGCCATCTCCGCCATGGATTGCTTAGGGTTTCCTTCCCTGCGCGCATACCGAGGCTATAAAGGCCGCCGCTCGCACCCCGATAATCGTCACCTCAGTGCGCACCTTCCTGCTTAGCATCTTCGCTTGTTTCGCCGCCGTCATTGCTCGGGAGCTCGCCATAGTTGCGCAAGCACCGCCGCTAGCATTCTCGCCTTTTCCGCCGCCGTCAAGCCACCGTTCGCCGCACCGGTTCTAGATTCAGACTCGTCACATCGAGCTGCACCGAAGCTGCTACTTCTTCCTCGACGGAGTCATTCCGTTCGCCGTTCAGGTGGTCGTCTTCCTCCACCCTGGTGAAAGGCCGTCGCCGGGCTGCCATCTTCGCCTCGAGCTCGAGGCGGTAGCTGGATCTTCCGTAGACGCCTCGTGATCGCGCCGTCGCCGCTTCGCTTCACGGAATACGGTAAGCGTGGACCGTTGGATCAGGTCTGTTCGATTGAGAGCGGTAAGCGTTAGAGCGGTAGCCGTCGGATCGTCGCCCGGATGCGCTCCGCGTGTCGAGCATCGGCACGAGCGGCGTCGCAACTAGTCCGGCGTCGTCGCGTGCCGGGTGCGGGGCGCGAGGCGCCGTGGGCCGCGTCACGGTGAACCCGAGGCGGTTCCGTGGAGCGAGTCCATGGACCAGGCGATGTGTCGCCACGCGATTGGTCCGAGTCAGGGCTGACGTCAGCGTGGCGCAATAAAGATCTTTTTCAATAGAAAAATATTTCGGGAAAATCGGGAATTCTATTTTCTGTATTTTTAGTATTTATTCAAACTTCAAAAGGCTATATCTTTTGCATTTTAACTCGGATTTGAGTGATTCAAATTTCTAAAAATTTGTAAAATCAAGATCTATTTATTGGTGAATTTTATTTTATTTTTGGAGTTGATTGCTCTCTGGTTTGGTGTTTATTTGCTATTTTGGCATCGTTTCGCATAGACGTTGAACTGCTCAGAGTTCCTTAGAAAGATTCGTCGCTTCAAGACCCAAGCACAGAGCAAGACCAGCACCTACCCCAAGGCAAGTTGTGCTTTGATCATATTGCACCTAATTTCACCAAATTGTTATTTTGTCTCTTAAACTATGCATGATATTTTATGTGTATAAATGATTTCAATTAATCTGGGAATTAGATAATGTGCCTAATTGAATTAAATCATACCTTGTCAATTTTATGCCATGATCTAATTGTCACCCTAGGATGTGGAATTATAGTTGGTTAATATTAATAATCAACATGGGACTAGTTAGACCGTCGTAGATTGCTTAGCCATGCCACGTCATCACATGTGTCCGAATGTTGATACTTAATCTTGACTAACAGAATATGGAACAATGTTTAAGAATTTGTGTATCATGTGTTGTCACATAGTGCTATCAAGTTGTCGTGGAGAGGAGGTCACACAACTAGATTGAAATGCTGGTGGCACATGGTGCTTGGAAATCAACTGGGGTGGTAATGATTTAGATTGTGACAAGTGGCAAGGGGCAGTGTACCAAGGTGGGCCAGGATTGGCAGGGGTATGTGGAAGTCTTGCCTTAATCACTCTAAGGACTTAACCTTGCAAGCCTTTGACTTGAGTCTTTCCTGCAACCACATGTCTGGAATGGGAAAGCCTAGCTGAATAATTTGTGAAGCCTAGATTTTGGTACTGTCTTGGTGAATAGTGAGTCCCGGGTTTACGGATTAACTCACATGGCGCAAGAGGGGGCCCCTGTTGTGGTGGTTTAACCCTTCAGTGTTGAAACCTTAGCGAACAGTACTGGGTCTAGGTGTAGCATTGTAAATGCTTTGTTATGATCACTCGCCTTGGTGGTCTTTGGTTGTATCATGTGGGTAAAGTGCATAACCTCTGCAGAGTGTACAATCTACTCGAATAGCCGTGCTCACGGTATTGGGCAATGCTCGGGAATTACATTTAAGGGTTAGACTTTTGTTAAACAAAATTGGGATGGCAGGATGCCATGGAAAGTGGAAATTGATTTAGGATTGGAAACTTGGTTTACTTCAGAAATGCTGAATCTATTAATTACTGTATTTGTTTTAATGCGTTTCAATCTATTTACTGTATACTTGTTAAATGCTGCTTTATTGCAAAATATCCTTATTAGCCATTCCTTTGGATTAAGCCAAGCATATAAAATATTAGACTTGCATTGCTGTGCACAACTTGTTGAGTGCTTTATGTACTCACCCCATCAACAACAACTTCAGAAGAGGAAGAATCTACGCCTTTCGTGGAGGAGGATTATATGGATGCGAATGCTTAGAGTCCGAGCCTCGTCAGTTTCCTGCGGTGAACTGGGGAGCTGCTACGCTTATTTATTTTTTTCTGATGATGCTTATTTGCTATTTCTTTTATAAGCCCAGTGTGGCAATAATCATGTAAGACAACAGTTACTATTAATTATGAAAGTTATGCTATATTGCGATGTGTATGACTGTGATAGCATCTATGTTGAGCCTGTGTGCACTAGCGTGATCCTGGACTAGTGCAGTATACACAGAGGGTCCGGATTTGCAAATTCGGGCCCCGATAGTGGTGGTATTAGAGCCATACTGACTATAGGTCTTGGCCCTAGGTAGTTGGTATCTCTTTGGAGTGTCCAAAATTATTTTCTAAAGAAAAAGGTAAATTTGACTAATAAGAAACTCTTGGCTTGTCTCATTCTTCTACTCTCATCCTTGCTAAAATTACCTTCTTTTCGTTGCCGTTTCGAGTGGAGATCTTATTCAAAATTTGTTTTGAATAGATGCCGATCTTCCAGTCCTTCGAGTCGAGGTAGGGTGGCTATGCCATGGAGCTCTGGAGAGTTCTTCAAGTGATTGGAGGCTTCGATCGTCCGCTTTACCGAGGAAGCAACTGGAGCGTCAACGGTGTGCATCGGGGGTTCTTCTGCAAGCTGACCATCTTCGCTCAAGAGTGCGATGAGACCACCAGACCGATCCACATCACCACCCGGGGGTTCACGTACGAGGTGGGAATTCGTGAGGTCGCCAGACTTGTTTCACGACGGATCCGCCACGACTACACCTACGAAGCCATGACACCGTGTTCGGCTTCACCCGACAAAGGCGAAGCGCACAAGATCGACGGATCGTGGAGGGGAGGTGCTCTGCAGACACCTTGCCGAAGTTCGCCATCGCTAGGAGGAGCACCGAGGGACACCGCCAGAGCCGGAGACAAAGGTACGAGGCACCGAGGGTGACCGAGCGAGAGCTTCGTAAGACCCGTGACGAGCAGCCCAGTCATCGCCGAGCCGGAGGAGGCCTTGCCAGAGCCGAGGAGGTAGCGCACTGTGCCGCCCAGAGCCAAATGGAGTCGCCGAAGAAGAAGAAGAAGACCCAGAGGAGCGTGAGTGGGAGTCAGCAGAGGGTCACCAGGATAGGTTTGCACCCATGACAGCCCACCCACCGGTGTATGCGCCGGATCAGTCTCAGCCAGGGTGGCTGGATGAGTGAGAATCGGTCTTAGAGTTGTGTTGAGACTCGAGCGTTGAGTCGCGTATTTAAGTTAGTCTTTACCTTTTAGTATACGTTAAGGTTGCATGTTTAGTTTGGTTCTTAATTGTCTGCTGAGTGTGCAGTATGTGTTGCAAAGCCCTTAGGTATTGTAAGCAACCATACCAAGTATTAATAAAGATTATTTAAGTTGGGTTTAACCTGTTTGCCCTGCCTTAGAAATTCTCGCATCTTATCTATGCTACATCTATCTTTCCTAACCTAAGAAGCAATCAAGCAGATGGTGAACACTCGCAGCAACAACGGAGCTTCAGGATGTGGTCTGTGCCCAGGCAACAATCCCAACGAAGGAGCACCACCGCAACAAGCACAACCAGTGGATATGCAGAACTTGGGAGCTTTTCTCGCTGCGCAAACTCAGTTGATGCAGACTATGATGCAGCAGATGACCAATATGGTTGCAGTCAACAACCCCGCTGCCCAGAACAATAATGGTGGACCTCGTCCTTACTCCAAGTTGTCAGATTTCATGAGGACCCGACCGCCAACATTCTCAGGCAATGTCAACCCCTTGGAAGTGGATGATTGGCCTACCATTGAGAGGAAGCTGTACATCACTCAATGTGAAGGCCATGAGAAGGTTCTTTACGCATCCCATCAGCTAGAGGGAACAGCTGCAGAATGGTGGGAGAACTATTGTGCTGCTCATGAGGCACCCATGGAAATCACATCGGAAGAGTTTGCAACGGCCTTCCGCCAGTACCATGTACCGGAAGGGATGATGGACCTGAAAAAGGAAGAATTCAGGGCGCTTAAGCAAGGAGGCCAACCGGTGGCCGATTACTTGAATAAATTCACGCAGTTAGCTCGCTATGCTCCTCAAGACGAGCGACGACAAGGCCAGCGAGTCTCGCTTCATGAAGGACTAAACTCGGTCGCAGTGGGGCTAATTACCCACACTTTTCCAGATTTTCAAGAATTGGTAAACAAGGCTTTGATTTTGGAGGATAAGCACAAAGAACTGGGGGAAACTCGCAAGCGGTTGATGACAAACCCATGTGGACGCCCTAACCACCTGCGAATGAGGATGACCCCGCAACAGTTTGCTAGGTTCCAACCGCAAGCTGTTAACAAACCAGCAACACCTGCGCCGCGACTACCAGGACAAAGTTATCAGACGCCGGCCCAGGGTAACAATGCTCAAGGAGGAATGCAGCAGTCAGTCGCCAGAAGGTGCTATAGTTGCAATGAGCTGGGGCATTATGCTAACAGATGTCCCCAGAAAGGAGGTATCACGCCAGTGCATTTCAATCTTGGAATGACACCTGCTAAGGCACCGATGATGGGAGTGAGCCGAGGATCTGGACAGGCAGGAGCGACGCCTCAAGCTACTATTTAGGGCAGAGTCAACCACATCACCACAGATGGAGCTCAGGAAGCGTCAGACGTCGTGCTGGGTAAGTTTTTGGTAAACTTAGTACCGCAACAGTCTTATTTGATTCGGGAGCTTCGCATTCATTTGTTTCTCGAGCTTTTGCATCTGAAAATGGTTTGATTATGAAAAATCTTAAATGTGTGATGTTAGTCCAAGCCCCGGGATCTGAGTTAAGATCTAGCCTTGGGTGCTTGGGAGTTAAGCTACTAATTAATGGGGTAGAGTTCCTAGCAAACTTGATCATGTTAGATACCCAAGTTTTAGATGTTATCCTTGGTATGGACTGGTTGACCAAGCATAAGACAGTATTGGATTGTGGTCGAAGAGTTGTATCCATTGAGAGCCCTAGAGGAGAGAAAGTGGAATTCCAAGCGACAGCAGTTCGTGATGGTCAACTAATGGTTAATAGTGTATAAGCCGTCAGCATAGAAGAAGTGCCAGTGGTCAGGGAATACCCAGATGTATTTCCAGAGGATCTGCCGGGAATGCCGCCAGACCGTGACATCGAGTTTGTCATTGAGTTAGCGCCTGGAACAGCACCGATAGAAAAAAGACCCTATCGGATGCCTACTGATGAACTAGAAGAAATGAAGAAGCGGATTGAAGAGCTCTTGGAGAAAGGCTTCGTAAGACCAAGCTCATCGCCATGGGGAGCGCCAGTTTTGTTTGTAAGGAAAAAGGATGGAAGTCTAAGGATGTGTATCGATTATCAAGCACTTAATGAAGTAACAATTAAGAACAAGTACCCACTGCCAAGAATCGACGACTTATTTGATCAGTTGAGGGGAGCAGGAGTCTTTTCCAAGATAGACCTTCGTTCAGGATATCATCAACTGAAGATTCGAGCAGAAGATATCCCGAAGACCGCATTCACAACGAGATATGGACATTACGAGTTTACAGTTATGTCGTTCGGATTGACCAATGCGCTGGCATATTTCATGAATATGATGAATAAGGTTTTCATGGAGTATCTTGATAAGTTTGTTGTTGTCTTTATAGACGACATCCTGGTTTACTTGAAGACAGAAGAAGAGCATGCTGAACATTTGAGGTTGGTCTTAGAAAGGTTGCGAGAACAACAGTTGTACACTAAGTTCAGCAAGTGTGATTTTTGGAAGGAGAAGGTTGAATTTCTTGGTCATGTGATGACTGCGAAAGGAATGGCAGTAGACCCGAGCAAGGTGGAGATAGTCCTCGCACCGAGCACCAAGTCTCATTACTCAAAGCGTAGTTTTACAGGAATGGCAGGTTACTACCGACGGTTTATAGAGGGATTCTCAACAATTGCGAGACCTCTCACGCAATTGCTGAAAAAGGAAAAAAAGTTTGCATGGACGCCAGAGTGTGAGAAGAGCTTTGAGGAATTAAAGAAGCGTCTGACGACAGCCCCAGTGCTAGTATTGCCTGATGTCCAGAACAGTTTTGACATATACTGTGATTCATCAAGACAGGGACTTGGATGTGTGTTGATGCAAGAGGGTAAAGTGATCGCATATGCGTCAAGGCAATTAAGACCGCATGAAGGAAATTATCCTACGCATGATTTGGAAATGGCTGCCGTGGTGCATGCCTTGAAATTGTGGCGTCATTATCTCATTGGAAATAGATGTGAGATATATACGGACCACAAAAGTTTGAAATATATTTTTACTCAGTTAGATCTTAACATGAGACAAAGGAGGTGGTTGGAACTGATCAAGGATTATAATATGGGAATCCAATATCATTCGGGAAAGGCTAATGTAGTGGCTGATGCCTTGAGTTGTAAAAGCCATGTTGCAAATATGATGTTACAAGAGGATCAATCGGAGCTGTGTAAGGAGTTTCAGAAGTTAAAATTGGAAATGATTCCAGAAGGATTCATAGCTGCATTGGAAGTAAAGCCGACGCTTGAGGATCAAATTCGGGAAGGGCAAAAGGATGATGAGAAAATCAACCGAATCAAAGCTAAAAAGGATGAAGGATTAGCGGCAGATTTTACTATGGATGACCGGGTACCATGTGGTTCAAGGGTCGAATCATGTGCCACACGCACTGAGCTTAAGCAGTTGATTTTGGAAGAGGCTAACGATTCCAAGTATTCAATCCATCCAGGAAGCGCCAAGATGTACCAGGACTTAAGGGAGAGGTTTTGGTGGCCGAATATGAAGCGTGAAGTCGCTGAGCATGTTGCCTTATGTGATATATGCCAGAGAGTTAAGGCAATACACCAGAGACTAGCAGGATTACTACAACCATTAAAAATCCCAGAATGGAAATGGGAAGAAATTGGCATGGATTTTATGACTGGGTTGCCAAGAACTCAAAGTGGGTATGATTCTATATGGGTCATTGTGGATCGATTGACCAAAGTTGCTCACTTTATTTCGGTTAAGACAACTTACTCAGGAGACCGGTTAGGAGAATTATATATAGCCAGAATTGTGTGTTTGCATGGTGTACCTAAGAAAATAGTGTTAGACAGAGGTACTCAGTTCACCTCAAGATTCTGGGATAAATTGCATGAAGCCATGGGAACATGTTTGAACTTCAGCACAGCATATCATCCGCAGACCGATGGCCAGACAGAAAGAGTAAATCAGATTTTGGAAGATATGTTAAGAGCTTGCGCTTTAGCCTACACTACTTCATTGGACAGATGTTTACCATATGCAGAGTTCAGCTATAACAACAGTTACCAGGCTAGTTTGCAGATGTCGCCATTTGAAGCTTTAAATGGTCGTGCCTGTTGTACCCCGCTGAATTGGAATGATATAGGAGAGTGTATGATATTTGGGCCTAATATTCTCAAGGAAGCTGAAGAGCAAGTTGCTATGACAAGAGAGAGGTTGAAAATCGCGCAGTCAAGGCAAAAGAGTTACGCTGATAATCGACGTCGTGATTTGAGTTTCAAGCTCGACGATTCCGTGTATCTTAGAGTTACCCCTCTGAAGGGAGTTAAAAGGTTTCACACTAAAGGAAAGCTTGCCCCAAGATACATTGGAACGTTCAAAATTTTGAGCCGTCGAGGGGAGGTTGCTTATCGCTTGAATTGCCGCAATACTAGCAAAGGCGCATGATATGTTCCATGTGTCACAAAGACAAGAAGTGTCTTCGGTGCAGTGAGCGACGCTTTGGAAGAGATTGAGTTGCAGAAGGATTTGACCTACAAGGAGCAGCCGATGAAAATTTTGGATGTCATGGACCGCAGAACCAGGAACAAGTCAGTTCGTTTTTGCAGAGTTCATTGGAGCAACCATTCTGAGAATGAGGCAACCTGGGAGCATGAAGAGGACCTGAAGTTAGAATTTTCAAACCAATTCCTTAGTTAGCCCTAAATCTCGGGGTCAAGATTCTGTTAAGGGGGGAGGTTTGTAACACCCCAATTTTTTCTTTAAGTATTATTTTAATGTCATTTATGCAATTTGAGATTTATTGGGATTTTTCTGGATTTATTGGAATTTATTTTATGAATTAAGTAATTAGCCTCTTTGAGAAAACCAATTAAATATCTGCATAATCAAAATAAAGTTTTGCCAAAATATTTTATTTAAACTCAAAATGTCTCAAAGTATTTATGAGAATTTTCTTGGATTTTTCCTGATATTTTAATTGCCTTAAATGAATTAATCTAATTTTGGGAATTATTTTAAATCAAAAAGCTTTTGAAAAATCCAGAACAAGATCGGTCGGCTCAAGATCGACCTTGCGCACTGCGCCCAGCCGCTATGCGGCCCGTCAGCCGTTTCGCCATCACCGCGCGTGTGGACCGTTGGATCCAGATCGTGCGGTCCTCTTTCCTCGGCAAAACCCTAGCGCGTGAGCCGTTGAAACGAGATCGAGCGGTCGGGATCGCTTCGCGTTGTTTTGGTAAGTTTAGATCTCGCTCGTTGGTTTTGGAAAGAGCGGATCGGATCGTATCGCCTGGGAATCAATCGTGGCCGTTCATCTTGGATCGGACGGTCGTCCGTCGTCGTCTTCGATTTGGTTGCCGAGTTCGCCGCCGCGCGCCGTCTCCGCCGCGGATTGCTTAGGGTTTCCTTCCCAGCGCGCATGCCGAGGCTATAAAGCCGCCGCCACACCCCGATAATCGCCACCTCGGTCGCACCTTCCGCTAGCATGTTCGCTTGTTTCGCCGCGCCGCCGCCGAGCTCGCCAGAAGTTGCGCAAGCACCGCTGCTAGCTTTCGCCTTTTCGCCCGTTAAGCCGTTCGCGGCACCGGTTACAGATTCAGACTCGTCACGTCGAGCCACACCGAAGCTGCTACTTCTTCCTCGACGGAGTCGTTCCGTTCGCCGTTCGGGTGGTCGTCTTCCTCCGCCCCGGTGAAAGGCCGCCGCCATGCAGCCATCTTTGTCTCGGAGCTCGGACAGCCATTGGATCTTCCGTGGATGTCTCAGATCGTGTTGCGTCGCTTCGTCTAAAGTGAACAGCTCGGGTAAGCGTGGACCGTTGGATCAGGTCTGTTCGGTTGAGATCGCGCCGCGTGTGCGTTAGAGCGGTGGCCGTCGAATCGTCGCCCGGATGCGCGCCGCGTGCCGATCATCGTCACGGGCGGCATCGCAACCAGTCTGGCGTCGCCGCGTGGCGGGCGCGGGGCACGAGGTGCTGTGGGCCGCGTCCATGGTGAACCCGAGGCAGTTCTGTGGACCGAGTCCATGGACCAGGCGACGTGTCGCCACGCGATTGGTCCGAGTCAGGGCTGATGTCAGCGTGGCGCAATAAAGATCTTTTTCAATAGAAAAATATTTCGGGAAAATCGGGAATTCTATTTTCTGTATTTTTAGTATTTATTCAAACTTCAAAAGGCTATATCTTTTGCATTTTAACTCGGATTTGAGTGATTCAAATTTCTAAAAATTTGTAAAATCAAGATCTATTTATTAGTGAATTTTATTTTATTTTAGGAGTTGCTTGCTATCTGGTTTGGTGTTTATTTGCTATTTTGGCATCGTTTCGCGTAGACGTTGAACTGCTCGGAGATCCGGAGGAAGATTCGTCGCTTCAAGACCCAAGCTCAGAGCAAGTCCAACACCTACTCCAAGGCAATTTGTGCTTTGATCATATTGCACCCAATTTCACCAAATTGCTATTTTGTCTCTTAAACTATGCATGATATTTTATGTGTATAAATGATTTCAATTAATCTGGGAATTAGATAATGTGCCTAATTGAATTAAATCATACCTTTTCAATTTTATGCCATGATCAAATTGTCACCCTAGGATGTGGAATTATTGTTGGTTAATATTAATAATCAACATGGGACTAGTTAGACCGTCGTAGATTGCTTAGCCATGCAACGTCATCACATGTGTCCGAATGTTGATACTTAATCTTGACTAATGGAATATGGAACAATGTTTAAGAATTTGTGTGTCATGTGTTGTCACACAGTGCTATCAAGTTGTCGTGGCGAGGAGGTCACACAACTAGATTGAAATGTTGGTGGTACGTGGTGCTTGGTAATCAACTCGGGTGGTAATGATTTAGATTAGGGCAAGTGGCAAGGGGAAGTGTGCCAAGGTAGGCCAGGATTGGCAGGGGTATGTGGAAGTCTTGCCTTAATCACTCTAAAGACTTAAGCTTGCGAGCCTTTGACCTGAGTCTTTCTTTCAACCACATGTCCGAATGGGACAAATTTAGTCAATAATTTGTGAAGCCTAGATTTTGGTACTGTCGTGGTGAATAGTGAGTCCCGGGTTTACGGATTAACTCACATGGCGCAAGAGGAGGCCCATGTTGTGGTGGTTTAACCCTTAAGTGTTGAAACCTTAGCGAACAGTACTGGGTCTAGGTGTAGCATTGTAAAGGCTTTGTTATGATCACTCGCCTTGGTGGTGTTTGGTTGTATCGTGTGGGTAAAGTGCATAACCTCTGCAGAGTGTACAATCTATTCGAATAGCCGTGCTCACGGTATTGGGCAATGCTCGGGAATTACAGTTAAGGGTTAAACTTTTGTTAAACAAAATTGGGATGGCAGGATGCCTTGGAAAGTGGAAATTGGTTTAGGATTGGAAACTTGGTTTACTTCAGAAATGTTGAATCTATTAATTATTGTATTTGTTTTACTGCTTTTCAATCTATTTACTGTATACTTGTTAAATGCTGCTTTATTGCAAAATATCCTTATTAGCCATTCCATTGGATTAAGCCAAGCATATAGAATATTAGACTTGCATTGCTGTGCACAACTTGTTGAGTGCTTTATGTACTCACCCCAACAACAACAACTTTAGAAGAGGAAGAATCTACGCCTTTCGTGGAGGAGGATTATATGGATGCGAATGCTTAGGTCCGAGCCTCGCGATTACTGCATGTGAACTGGGAGTCGCTATGCTTATTTATTTTTTTCCGCTGCTGCTTATTTGCTATTTATTTTATAAGCCCGGTGTGGCAATAATCATGTAAGACAACAGTTACTATTAATTATGAAAGTTATGCTATTTTCCGCTGTGTATGACTGTGATAGCATCTATGTTGAGCCTGTGTGCACTAGCGTGATCCTGGACTAGTGCAGTATACACAGAGGGTCCGAATTTGCAAATTTGGGTCTCGACAATCCAGAGCAACTGGCTACAGCAACATACCCGGCCTCAGCGGTGGACTTTGCAACTCCAGACTGCTTCCTAGATGACCAAGAGACAAGAGAAGTGCTAATGAATTGGCAAGAGCTAGAAGTGCTCTTCCTATCTACCCTACAGCCAGCAAAGTCTGCATCGGAAAAGACTCTAAGGGACAGACAAGAAGAAGAAGAGAACCAAATACCATAATCGAGGGTAGCTCGGACGTACCTGAAGATGCGCTTCACCGCTTGGCAGTGAGAGGTGAGAGGAAATGATTCACTCAAGAACACAAGATCGGTTTCTTGCAAGAAAAACACATGGATTGCCTAGATGATTGAGGTCAAATAGGAGATACATCCATCGATCAGCATCCTTGGCACAAGAAGCAAAAGCATGTAGAAGGAGGTGAGGCAAATCCAAATTGCATAAATGTAAATTGAAAGAATGTAAGTGCAGAATTTAAATGCAGAATTTAAGATATAATGTAAATGCGAAAAGTTAATTCAAGCATATGGAAAATCTTTTTGATTTCTAGAAGGGAGGTTTACAAAGCCTCACAACAAAGTGGGCAAAGCTCAAAGGAGCACAAAAACCTCAAAACCTTCAAGAGGAGGAAGGCCACCCCTCCCCCTCTATTTAGGGCCTGTTTGGTAGGGCTCTAGATCCTAGCTTCACCTGAGATCTGAAACTTGTAGGCTAAAATAAAGTGAATTAAGTTTATACTTTTGATCTAAAATTTGAAAAGATGATCCATCTAAACACTCTTAAAATACTCACAGATCCAACTCCACGGATCTGGTGGAACTAGAAATACCCAGCTCCACCAGCTCCACGGATCTGGTGAAGCTGGAGCCCTACCAAACACACCCTTATATTACTCTTGAGTCATCCTCTATCCTTGAATGAGTTCCTTCAACCCTAAGGATCACAATCATGGGTTAGGATGACTCCCACACATAGCCTTGAATGGGCTAACCCGAAACCCAACAAGCATGCCGGGTTTTCTTGCACACTTTTCAAAGCACACTAACTAGACCCGCTATCCTGTCAACTAGACCGCGATCCAACGGCCCTCATTGATCCAAGCAGCTTCTAGCTAGCATCTCATCTGTTCCTTGCCTTGTTGGCTTGCACCAACTCCGTCTCTGATCATCCTCCGGTGATCCTCGACCGTCTGGACCTCCAGCGCACCTCGTCTAGTCCCGGTCATCCTCCGCCTCACCATGACCTAGCATCGTCGTCCTATAACCATCAAAAATAAAGAAACACATCACATAGCAATGTTTAAAAAGATATGCAATTAAACTCCCAAAATCACAATTTTTGGAACATTTTCGCTCATAAGGGCCGGTGCTACCGCCCCCTAGCCGGTAGTACCGCCCTTCATCCAAACCAAAAAAGACCCTCTCTGGAATGTCCACACCGGGCATTTGGGCTTGTGCTACTGCTGACCCGGTAGCACCAGACCGCCGGAATGCCCAAAAATACACCCATATGGAATTTTTACACCGCTCTACGAGGTCGGTGCTACCGCATGGCTGGTAGCACAGGGTTGCCATGACCGATAGCATCGAGAAAAGCAGACATAGCTCAAATTGCTTAAAATTGAAAATCCAATTCAGATCAAACTTAAACCAGAGCATACCAAGTTCAAATTTAGTCAAATACTCATCACCAACCTGGGTAGACCTCCACATGGTCTTTCAAAGAAAATGCCTTCCCAAGTTTGCTTGATCAAGATGCCAAGGAAGTTACTGAACTTGTCCATCATGCTCATCTCGAACTCTGTGCTCATCACATCTAAAAACTGAGAGACAAGAGCATGCGAAGGGCCACAAAAAATAATATCATCCACATAAATCTAGACAAGTAGAAAGTCAAAATCTTAATGTCTAATAAATATAGTCTTGTCTACTTTACCCATCTCAAAACCATGACTAAGGAGATAAGTCTTAAGCCTCTCATACAAAGCTCTAAACGCCTACTTAAGTCCATATAAAGCTCTGGAAAACTTATAGACATGGTTTGGGTACTCAGGGTTCTCGAATCCATGAGGTACCTCACATAAACCTCTTTCTCAATATACCTATTAAGGAATGCACTCTTGACATCCATTTGATAAAGCTTGAAGCCCTTGGACGCCGAAAATGCAAGCATGATCCTAATAGCCTCTAGTCTAGATACAAAGGCATAAGTCTCATCAAAGTTAAGACACTCAACCTGAGTGAATCCCTAAGCGACTGGCCCAACCTTGTTCCTGATGACATTGATCCAAGATTTATCTAACAATGCATGAGAAACATCCTTTGGCTCAAAGGAGGCAACAAAGGCAGAGTGAAGATAGAAAAGAGAAAAGCCTGATTTTGAGCATGACACTCTCAAACAGATTGTCATTCATCTGATCAGGCGGATGATTATGCTGAATGTGGCCAGGAGGTCCAGAAGCAGAAGTGGCCTCTACCTCATGAACAAAAGAGGCAGGAGTAGAGACACTAGCTGCAGAAGAGTCTGAAGGAAAGGACTAATCTCCCTGAGGTGCAGGAATAGAATCAAGAGGCACCCCAGGTGCAGAGGGGACTGGATCAGGTATAGTACTGTCATCTCCATCATCCTCATCCTCTACAAAGATGGTCCCGGAAATAGAAGAAGAACCTAATATATTTGGTCTAGTACTTAGACTAGCCTCATCAAAGGTCGCCTCACAGGTCTCCACAAGCTTACTCCTCTCACAACTTTAGACCTTATAGCTATGAGAATAAATCGAGTGACCTAGAAAAATACTATCAGAGGAATTTGACTCGAACTTATCTAGGTTATCAGACTTCAAAAAGAAACACTTGCATCCAAAAACACAAAAATGTGCAACACTTGGCTTTCGCCCGTGCTTCAATTCATATGAAGTGTGGTGCAAGTGTGCTCTCATGAAAACTCACTTGGACACATGGCAAGCAGTAACTACAGCCTTAGCCCAAAACTTTGTAGGATTACTGTACTCATCTAGCATCGTCCTAGCCATCTAGACCAATGTCTTGTTCTTCCTTTCCACTACACCAATTTTCTAAGGGACGCATGGAGAGGAGAACTGATGCTCAATACCTGACTACTCACAGAAACTCTCAAATTAGGAGTTCTTGAACTCCGTGCCATTGTCACTGCATATAGCTCGTAAGGCACCTAGGAGCTCAACAGTAGGGGTGCAATCGGTTCAGATAGTTTTCGACCAATCGACCAGATGTATTCGGATCGAATTCGGATAGTCATTTTGGATATTTGTCGGATTCGGATTTGGTTTTGGATATTTTTTTCGGATTCGGATTCGGGAGATTACTATCCGCCGGATCGGGATATTCCGAGATGGTTTTCGGATATTTCTGAAGAAAAAAATATTCGGATATCCAAAAATCATAATGTGACTAGTATGTCATGTGGCCCAGTAGAACTTTTGTAGCCCAGCCGTGGAAACCAGATCACCATTACACACACCACACACACCCGGGCGCCACTAGCCCACGGCCCACCACTGAATTGCCCATCCCCCAGGGTTGTGCGATTGGGCTAGGATTCGCCGAATCCCTGATCGCGAGCCTCCATGGATTTGCTCGAAGAGCAAACGAGCCAATCGAGTAGCCGACAAATTTGACTAGTTAATATCTATTCTGAAGTGCTGCATATGATGGACATGTCACGTTTTATCGTTGTACGTCTGTACGGTTGTACCTGCTCTTCTCTGCAGATTATTAACTTGGTCATTAACTAGCCACACTAACTTGGTCTACCTCTGAAGTGGCGCCCATACAAAAGAATTAGCACCACCTATCATGCAATGAACACATACATAAGCTGCTGCTTCATGCTTGGTCAGCTTTAACCGGACCAGGCAAATATTTGATGAAACAGTCGTTATAAGGGGAAAACACGATGAATACTTTAAAACAACTGGACCATGCAATCTACTCATATCCAACCACCACTATTTTGCGGTAGCTCTATTGCATTCAAATTTATATAGTTTATTAAACATTGCTAAATGTGTGCTTTATGTGGTTTCTATTTTAGTATGACATCCGACAAAAAATATTTGGTACCATATCGATTTCTTTCTGTATTCGCTTCGAATCCATGACCGATATTATCCGCACCGTCTTCGTATCTAGCACTATCCATATCCGACTCCGAATCCGACAAAAAAATATGATTTAGGATACGGAAAGAGCAATATCCGACCTAATCCGAGCCGATTGCACCCCTACTCAACAGTCGACCTATGGACCAAACCTCAAAAGTGGGTAAAAGACTCGTCCTTCGAGGCAATGAAGACCACCCAAGAATACTTTGAAATATCATCAACAATGACAAGAACATACCACTTCCCACCTGCTGACTGCACTCTAGCTGAACCAATAGTGTCCATATGTAAAAGCTATCCTGGTGCATCAGACATCACAACAGTGACTAGAGGATGAGAAGTAGCAATCATCTTGCCATGCCAGCAAGGAGAACAAACCAAGTCTTTAACCATCTTGAGTTTGAACAAACCACGAATGAGATCATGGTTGTTAACTCAAGTCAAATGATCAAAAATAATATGACCAAGTCTCCTATATCAGAAAGAGAGAGCACAGGACTCTAAAGCAGCTAAGTAAAAAAGAGAATCACAAGAAGAATCAACAAAATCACCACAAAAGACTCTCCCAAACTCAGCACGAAAGACTCTCCCAAATATAGAAATCCTGCAAACCAACCCTCAAGAAGAATCGAGAATTCTACTAGCATTACGTTTAAAGCTCACCTCGAAATCGTCATCGATAAGCTAAGATATAGAAATCAAATTATATTACAGCTTATATACCAAGGCAACATCCTTAGGAAAGAAATTATCATTAATGTGCATAGAACCTTTAGCGATGACTCGACCAGAAGAAGTAACCCAAAAATGATTAGCTCATCACCAGGGGCACGGACCAGGGAAGAGAACCAATGAGAATCTCTGATCATGTGTCAAGAACAGCCGGAGTCTACGATCCAAACCTCTCCCATCCTAGCCCTAGGAACCTGAATTAGTGAAAATGAGAGGTCGATGATTCGGTACTGGGGCAGATATTTGTAGATCTAGGAACCCAAAACTAAATCACACGACGAGAACACTAGTCACAGAACAAAAGACTGATCTCTAGCGTCTCTCCGAGGCTCAACTCTCATAAAGTCAGAAGTGGCACCTGCAGAAGGTCTAGGAGTTAGAGTTGGGTTGGTCCGCCGATGTGCAAAGGTCGGACCATCCTAGTAACGCTGCCCAAACCTCCTAATGGTAGAAACAACATTATACCACTGATATCCACCTCAATGGGAAAAGCGAGGAATATCAAGAGGACTGCGAAAACTTTGACCACAAACAGATTCAGAACTAAAACCAGAACGAACAGCCTAAAAACCCAGTCCTAGACGATGTCCAACAATAGAAGACTCTCTATCCTGTCTAGAAGCTGTGGGTGCCTTAGAAATATCATTTTTTGCAGAAAGCTTCCTAAGGTAAAAATTTATACCATTAGTTTTAGCAAGCAACCTAGGGAAATTCTCACATGAAGCACAAGTAGAAGCATGAAGAAGACTAGCATCAACAGGAATGGCATCAGAAGTTGCAATACTAGAAGCAACTCTAGAATCATCAAGTACTCATATCAAGCTAGCATTCTTGACCTTAAGAACCTCAAAATCAGACAACACACTATCATGCAAGGTCCTTAGGTTCTCCAACTCCACAAGAAAAGCATCACAAAGAGAACAATCATCAATGCTATGGGAGCGGCTAGATCTAAGTGAAGCAAGCTCCCAAGTTAAGCTATCTACTTTCTTCTCAAGCTACACACATTTAGCTCTGGATCTAGCAAGAAATTTTCCTAGCTTGCGGAAAGCATCATTGAGCTCATCATAGGAAGGTACCTCATCTAACTCGCTGTAAAGGTCATCGTCACTGATGCCGTTCTCATCAGCCATGAAGCAAATGCCAGTAAAGTCATCGTCGCCCTTGGTCTTGTCGTGCGATCACCCTATCCATCATCATTGCTCAACGTCTCGGTGTCGGAGACGGAGATGTCGTCAAACGCGGCGAGGATGCGGTGGAAAAGCTTCTTGTTCTTCGAGAACTTATAGTACTTCTTCTCACACGTAGGATCCCGAGTTGGAGCCTTCTTGTTGTGGTTCTTATCGATGTAGTTGTTCTTGCTCGCACCGTCGTAAACATTCTTGCCCGTCTCTAGCTTGGGGCAATTTCCCAAATGTGGTTAGGGCCATCACACTCGTAGCAAGTGATAGATCCACCTCTCTTCCTCTCTCTCACCCTCTTGTATTTATGGGAGAATTTTTTGG
The DNA here is from genome assembly GCA_036346275.1 of Otatea glauca. Classification (NCBI taxonomy): domain Eukaryota; kingdom Viridiplantae; phylum Streptophyta; class Magnoliopsida; order Poales; family Poaceae; genus Otatea; species Otatea glauca. The sequence continues at coordinate 31,390,885 of CM070730.1, forward strand.
CTAGGAGGGCGCAAGCTCATTTTCTGGATACCTATCGAACTACTCATCACTCATCTCACAGAGAGCAAAGGGAAAAACCAAAGGAATTCTCAAAAGTTGATCTAGTGGGATCGGTGACCAAAGTCATCGACTATGACTTCATCTTATGAGAGATGATGTCAATCTCATGAGTCTTGAGTCAGGAATAAAGCCTGTCAAGAGTCAGAGTCGATAGATCAATAGTGTCCTTGATGGAGGTCACCATCTCCCAAATAGAAAGATCAAGTGCAGCGAGAAAATGTCGAGCATTCTTCGAGTCAGAGTATGTGGTACCTATAGCTTGGAGACCACTCAAAATATTAGTGAAACATGCAAAGCACTCATCCAAGGACTCTCTAGTTTGCTGCTCAAACTTGTTGTAGTCGCACTTGAATTGATCTTGTCTCACCATCTTGATCTGAGTGGTACCCTCATGGTAGGCATCGAGAGTCACCCAGATCTGTTGTGCGGATCTGAGATAGGAGATTCTGTCATACTCATTGTGGCTAAGTCCATAAATGAGAATGTTCCTTGCCTTAACATTTGCCTCAACGTTAGCCATATTTATGGCATTGACATTCTCATCGGCAGGAACCTCATATGGGAACTTCACCTTCTGGCAGATCGAGAAACCTTAGGCAGTGATGTATGATTTCATCCAAGATTTCCAAAAATGATAGTTGACCTTAGAAAATATTGGAGTCTTGGTGGAATACTTATCAGTCACCATGGCTCTAGAGACCGATCAAGATCTAGAAAGAGCAAAACTGGGCTCTGATACCTATTGAAGGACTGAAACCAGTGACTAGAGGGGATGAATAGGAGCCTAATTAAATTTCCACCCTATAAAATCTCTTCTAGAACACTAGTGCTATGGAGCAAAGATTAGGTTCAAGAAAAAAAAAGAATGAATGGAGCAAGAATATCAGCCACTCAGATGAGCAAAAATATCAAACTTGGTCATAAAGAAACGTGAATAACTTTAGATCTACTCATCCAAAATTGATGAAACTTAAATCATATCAAGATAAGGTCCTCAGGGTCATGATTCAAAATGGATTTTCAAAATAAAGCCGAAATAAGAGATATGTCTAGCTCAATATCTATGCTGCACAAAAATAGAGGTTTCAGAAACTTGATCGTAAAGAAACCTAAATAACTTTTGATCTACACATCAAAATTTGATGAAATTTTAAACATAGCAAGGTAAGGTCTTCAATGTCATGATTCCAGAATGAATTTTGAAACAAAGCCAAATGAGTGACCTATCTAGCTCAACATTCCTGCTGCACAAAAACAGAAATTTTTGAAACTTGGACTACAAAGAAACATCAATAACTTTTGATCTATCATACTAAACTTATTGAAACTTGAATCATAACTAGGAAATGACATCAGCTATGATTCCAAAGGGAATTTCAATGATAAACCCAAGGTCTCAACCTTTCATGCAAATAGTTTAATCCACACAAAAACAGCGATTTCAACTCAAAAACACAATGCTGCAAGCATAAGTTGAGCAAGAATGAGTTCTAATGGATCTTGTTGGGTTGGGACATGATCTAGATGAGTTACTCAACTTCTTACGCATCCTAGATCCAATAGAACTATAGCAAGTAGAAGGTGGGGAAGCAAAGCTCAAATTGCATGAAAGAACCAAACAAAAATGCAAGAAATAAAATAAATTTCAGAACATAGATGAACTTGAATCTTGCATTGCTTAGAGAGGAATGGTTACAAAGGTACACTACTTGGTGGGCAAAGATCAAAGGAGCATAATAAAACCAAAAATTCTTCTCTAAGACTTGCTGTGAAGGAATCCCTCCACCCCTCTATTTATAGCATTCTAGGAGCAACCTCCACCCTTGGATGACCTTCTTGGCTCTCAAGAAACCTCTTCAAGGGTTGAGATTCACTCCCTCACTCATATATGGGCTAACCCGCAACCCAACAATATAACGGGTTTTAACCATTTAACACTACCTTAGCAACTACTACACCAGCGAACCCTTGCTCCAACGATCCTCCTTCACTTGGGTATGGTTTAAGTTTGTGTCTCATCCATCCACTTGTCATCCCGACTTACAGCAACTGACCGGCCTTAGTCATCTTCCGGCATCACCTTGACCGTCTAGACCTCAGCTCTCCTAGCCCTGTCCCGGTCTCCTCTACCTCACCATGACCTAGCTCCGAAGTCTAGCAACCATCACAGATAAGCAAAACATCATATAGCATTGCTCAACATAATATACAACATGTAATTAATATCAGTATGAATTCCCAATTAAATACATCACTCAAGCTCACTAGGAAGCCCAATACAACCCAAAATTGCAAATTCAGTTTTCCAAACTAATACAAACTCACACAAATTGATACAAGTCTAACAAATGTCAAATACTCATCACATATCTATGGGTTGACCTCCACATGATCTCACAGGAAGGCATGAAGTATGAGATGCAAGCATAATTAGTTCCCAAGAACTACAAGTGGGACCTGTTCGACAAGCTTAGGAACATGAAACAAGGTACAAAATCTGTTAATGAATATTACAAAGAAATGGAGAAGGCGATTAATCAAGCCAACATCAATGAAGTCAAAGAATAGTCCATTGCTCAGTTCATTTCTGGACTGAACTACAAGATCAAGCGCATCATCGAGTTTTAGCCCTACAACACAATGGTGGAGTTGGTGCATCAAGCTCTCAAAGCGGAATGTCAATTTATGGAGGACACCAAGTATGCATAAAGGACTTGGTCCAGTGTGTGTACACCACCTCTGGTGACTACCAAGCCAAGCTACTGCAAAGGACGAGGCACTTCCTCTAACTCTGTCAATTCGGGTTTCGCTAATAAATCTGCTTTAATTGTGAAATTAGTATCACCTCCAAGTGCAAAACCATTGGCAACATCTACTTCTTCGATGGGTTTATCATCTCAAATGCAATTCTTCATGTGCCTTGGTCGTGGACACTGACAAAAGGACTGCCCCAACAATCGTGTCGTGTTGGTCAATGAAGACGGCGAGTACAAAATAGCCGATGAAGATGTTTTGATGCTCAAAGTTGACCAAGGGCAATTTGATGATGTTCCTAATGAGGACAATGTGGATGTGCTTTATCATGAGATGGGACAGAGCCTTGTGGTCACACAAGCACTTAATGTTAAGATCAAGGCGGATGAACACCCTCAACGCTCCAATCTTTTTCAAACAAGAGCTAAGGTATGTGGCAAGTTAATCAAAGTTATCATTAATGGCGGTAGTTGTCATAACCTTGCTAGCAAAGAAATGGTTGAGAAACTTGGTCTTAAAACTATCAAACACCCCCATCCATATCATATTCAATGGTTTAGTGATAGCAGTAGTATTAAGGTGCAACATATGGTTCGTGTTCAATTTCGGATTGGTGACTATATTGACACCTAGAAAGCGATGTTGTTGCTATGACCGTTTGTCACTTGCTCTTAGGTATACCTTGGCAATAGGATCGTTATATTTGCATGATGGCTGTAGTAACACTTATCAATTCACTTTTAACGGTCGTATTAAGAAACTACCACCCATGATACCTAATGAAATACTTGCTGAATCACTCCAAAAAAAGAAGTGGTTAAGGAGGATAAGAAATATGCTAAATATGATAAACAAGTCATTTTGAAAAGCAAAAAGCATAATGATGCAAATCATTTGGTTATGCATGCAAACAGAGCTGATTTGAAAGAATTTGCTAGAAAACAATGATTTGCTCCACTTTGTGATGGTTTTGCAAGGATATTTTGCTTTCGACTGGTGACATAACATCAGTTCCTAGTGATGTTCGTAAGCTTTTACAAGCGTTTGATGAAATGCTTCTAGTAGTGGTTCCCCCAAATTGCCTCCAATTTGTGGGATTGAACATCAGATTGAACTTGTGCTAGACATCCCGCTTCTGAACCGCCCTCCGTATTGCACAAACCCTGAAGAAACAAAGAAAATTCACGTTAAGTGTAGGAGCTACTCAACAAAGGGTACATATGTGAAAGCCTTAGCTCTTATGTTGTTCCTGTTATTATCGTTCCAAAAATGATGGTACTTGGCGCATGTGCATCGATTGTAGAGCGATTAATAACATCACTATTCGCTATCATCACCCTATACCTCGATTAGATGACATGTTAGATGAACTTAGTGGTGTTGTTATATTATCTAAAATTGACTTGTGTAGCAGATACCATCAGATTAGAATGAAACTTGGAGATAAATGGAAAACTGCTTTCAAAACTAAGTTTGGTTTGTACGAATGGTTAGTTATGCCATTTGGTCTTACTAATGCACCTAGTATATTCATGTGCTTAATGAACCATGTTTTGCGAGCTTTCATTGAAAAATTTGTGGTTGTTTACTTTGATGACATTCTAATATATAGCCGCACACATGATGAGCACATTGATCACAATAAGCAAGTTTTAGAAGTACTACATTCTGAAAAACTTTTTGCTAATCTTGAGAAGTGCACTTTTTGCGTTAAAATTGCAGCTATTCGTACTTGGCCTACTCTTGTCAACGTTAGTCAAGTTCAAAGTTTTCATGGGCTTGCTGGGTTTTATCGGCGCTTTGTAAAAGATTTCAGCACCATAGCTACTCCACTTAATCAATTAACAAAGAAAGGTGCCGCTTTTGAATGGGGTAAACCACAAGAAGTTGCTTTTGTCGAACTTAAGAAAGGACTCATAGAAGCACCTATTTTAGCTTTGCCTGATTTCAATAAAACTTTTGAGATTGAATGCGATGCTAGTGGAATAGGCATAGAATTTGTTTTAATGCAACAAGGCAGACCGGTAGCATATTTTAGTGATAAATTTAATTGTGTTCAACTAAACTATCTAGTCTATGACAAAGAGTTGTATGCCCTAGTGTGTGTTTTAGAAACTTGGCAGCATTACTTATGGCCTAGCAAATTTATAATACACTCTGATCATGAGGCTTTAAAGTACTTGAAAAGTCAAGCAAAACTGAACCGTAGACACGCTGAATGGGTAGAGTACATCAAATCTTTCCCATACATTGTTAAGTACAAAAAAGGTAAGGAGAATGTAATTGTTGATGCTTTATCTGGAAAAACTAGCCTTTTAACTCAATTAGGAGTGCAAGTTCTAGGATTAGAGTGCCTACGTGATCTTTATCAATTTGATCACGAGTTTTTAGCGGTTTATTCAAAGTGCAAAGATGGGAAAGGATGGGAAAAATATCACACACATGATGGTTTTCTATTTCGCGCTAACAAACTATACATTCCAGATTCGTCCGTCCGCTTGCTTCTTTTGTAGGAATCACATGCAAGTGGATTGATTAGACATTTCATGTAACATCTAATTTTTTGGCTAAAATTAATTTAATATAGTTAATTGTGCATTTTATGAATTTTGGGAATTTTTCGAATTTTTTGGAATTTATTTGTTACTTTTGAATTATGCTTAATATGAATTATTTAAATATTTGAAAAGTTTAAATAAAAAAATTTATTTGAGTTCTAAATGTCTCAAAATATTTTTTTAGAATTTTTCTGATATTTTTACTATTTTATTTGAATTATTTTATTTGGGAAATGTTTGAAAATCTGGTTAATAGTGTTGGGCCGAAAGCCCTATAGGCCTAGCCCATCTCTCATATGTCGGCCTGGTCAGCCCAGTCCAACCTAAGCCGTCACGGCCCAATCTACTGTGAGCCCTAGAACCTCAACTGTGGGATCAGGATTGACGGTTGAGATCGGCTCGGGACTCTTAAGTGGTTCCATGGTTGTTGGATATTGATGGGAGATTGTGATTTTTTGGGACTAATGAAAGTCCTATCGAATCCTGTCCGTTGGTTCTAGTGTGGCTCTGATGGAATCACGTTCGAGTAATCATGACCGTCTGTTGTTGACATGTGTATGGTGCCTACTCATCGTCTTCATGAGTCCATCCTGAATTCTGCTCTGTGTCCGCCATGGACTCAAAGTCCAAGTCAGCGCCGGTGGACTAGGGCGGCTATAAAGGTGCGCATCCTATTCGCTTGGATCTCTCAAACCGAAGCCCTAGAGGTCAATTAGCTAAGGATCGCTGTGGTTTGTCCACAATACGAGGTTTTCCGAGTTGCATCGTCGTGGGGAAAAATCACCGATTCACCTTTGACAGCACATCTAGGAGCTCATCGCCAGTCTCATCAGCTTCGTCTCATCGAGGCATAGCCGGTGCGAACGTCATTTTCGTCAGGAAGTCACTGGAATTCGCCAACACTTTGAAGTCCGAACCATCATCGGAGAAGATCAACATCATAGCCGTTTCAGTGCATCAGGTAGGCAATGGATCGTGTCATCATGTACATGATAGTGAGATCTACCCGTAGGTGCCTTCGTCCGTTGCTGGCAACGACCATAAGGCCTCGTGTTGTCGCCACTTACTTGGCTTGTTTCGGTGTTGGACGTGTGGACACCACGTTGACTCTCTGTCAGTGCCACATCATCTTCCATGCTGATGTGTTTGAGTGTGTGTCACTCAGTGGACTGCCTTGCTATCACACCATGACGGCCATGTGGGTCCCAGTGTCAGTCGGTACTGTGGCCAAAGACCCGATTCATCGTGTACCAATCTCGTCCCGTGGACTAGGTCCTTCGACCATAGGACCCATGTGTCAGTCTCAGGGTTTTTTAGATTATTTAATTTATGTGTTGGCATCAGCGATGACATCATTAATAGGTTTTTCAATAGAAAAATAATTCGAGAAAAATTAGATTTTTCTATTTTCTGATTTTTGAGTCTATCGAGAGCCATTCTTCCTCATACGAGCTCCAATTGAGGCGATTCAAATTTTTAAAAATTTGTAAAATTAAGATATATTTAATGGTGAATTTATTTCATTTTTAGAGTTTTTTTTCTCTCTATTCTGTATTGAATTGGTGTTTCATCTCGTTTACATAGAAGTCAAAGTGCTCGAATCGTTCGAGGGTGAAGTAGTGACAAAAGATCAAGCTCAAGAAGAAAAACAGGAGCTTTTCCAAGGCAAGTTGTGTTGATCATGTTGAAGCTAGTTTTACAATTGTTATATTGTTTTAAAATACTGCATGATAGTTTACGCTTAGAACTGTGTTTAAATAGTTTGGGATCTAACTAGTTATTCTGCCTAATTGAATTATTCATACCTGTCATTTGTATTCCATGATTATTTGTCACCCTAGGATGGTTCATTATTAGTTGGTTGCTAATAGATTCCAATGTGGGTTGGTTATATTGTGTGTAGTTACTTAGCTATACCACAATAACTCATGCTTTTTGAATGATCAAATTAATCTTGACTAATGGAATATGAAATGTGTTTACGAAAAGGGTGTGTCAGGTGTTGTCTCACAATGATGTTGAGTTGTGATGACATGCGTTGTCACGCAATGATGTTATTGACTTGTTGATGGCATGTGTTGCACGATAATCAACTGGGGTGGTACATGATTTAGACTGGAGCATGTAGCAAGAGTTGTGAGCTATGGTGGGCTTCTGTGGCAATGGGTCGATATGATGACATGATGTTCTATTAGTGGATGTGAGGTGGTTCTTGTGATTGTTGTTAGAAGTCTTGCCTTGATCAATTAAGGACTTAACCTTGAAAGCCTTTGAACTGAGTCAATCATGCAACCATATGTCTAGAATGGGATGGACCAAACTAAGTGAGTTACCGAGTATTAATATTTGATGCCTTAGGAAGATAACCAAACTGAGTGTGCGGTTATGGGGGGATTTATGTGTGCTATTCAATGGCCTCACGTACATCTATCCAACGGTATGTCCTTTCTATTCTTCTGCTCTAAGTGAGGGAAGGAATAGAGAGTTCAGACCTATCGGGAGGGTCAGTGTTATGATGGAGATTCCCAAAGGTTTTGAGCCAACCGCCAAAGGAAGCTTGAAACTAGAGGCAAAAAGAGATTGGTCATGTCATGTGGGTAAAGTGTGTAACCTCTGCAGAGTGTAAATCCATTCGGATAGCAGTATTCGCGGTAATGGAAAAAGCTTAGGAATTACAATTAAGGGTTAGATTTTGTAAATAAAACTTGGGAAGGGAGGTTTTGTGCCATTGGAAAGATTGGAAGTTGTTTAAGGCTGTGTGCCAGCTTACTCTTGAGAAATATATAAAAGTTACTTATTACTGTTATTTGTTTTACCTTCATTTCAATCCAATTACTGTATTTACTTGTAAATACTGCTTTGCTACAAAATAATCATATCAACCATCCATTGGAATAAGCTTTGCATATAGTTATGTTAGATTGCATTTTGTGCACAACTTGTTGAGTGCTTAAAGTACTCACCCTTGCTGCAACAAAATTATCAGTTGAGGAGGTGTCTACACCAGTTTTGGAGGAGTACCAGGAGGAGGCGAACTTCTAGGGTGTGAGCATTGTCAGTTGCCTATGGTATATTGAGGGGTTTATTTATGTTTTCTTTTCGCTGCAGTTTAAGTTTAATATTTCTAGTTTAGCCCTGGTGGCTTAGTCATGTAAAATCGACCATAAGGTCAGTTAACAGATTTATATTTAATATATGAAGTCTTTTATTATGTTTCTACCATATATGATTGTGATATTCATCTATGTTGCCACTGTGTGCACTAGCGTGATCCTGGACTAGTGCGGTATACACAGAGGGTCCAGATTTGCATATTAGGGTACCGACATTTCAGGCTCAATAAGATATACATGATGCTGAGTGACAAGTATTACTGGCCCAAGATGCGCCATGACATCAAACAATTTGTTCAGCATTGTGTAGTCTGTCACAAGGCTTAGTCTAAATTGAATCCACACGGTTTATACACTCCTCTTCCGGTTCCTAGTTCTCCATGGGAAGAGATCAGTATGGATTTTATTTTGGGATTACCAAGAACTAAGAGAGGTAGGGATTCTTTTTTTGTAGTTGTGGATCGATTTAGTAAAATGGCACATTTCAGTCCATGTCAAAAGAGTAATGATGCATAGATGATCCGTTTTTCATGGAAATTGTACGCTTGCATGGAATGCCCAGGACGATCATCTCTGACTGTGATGTCAAGTTTATGAGTTACTTCTACAAGACGCTGTGGGCCAAGCTAGGGACGAAGTTGTTGTTCTCAACGACTTGTCACCCATAGACGGACGGCCAAATGGAGGTCGTCAACAGCACGCTTTCAGCTCTACTTCGGATGATCATCAAGAAGAACTTGAAGGACTGAGAGGATTGCCTTCCACACATAGAGTTCACCTACAATCATGCGGTGCAGTCGACTACTTCATTCTGCCCATTCGAGGTCATGTATGAGTTCAAACCTATCATGCTGCTCAATTTACTGCCACTTCTGAGCCACAGCGCATCAACATGGAGGCTTCATGACATGCTGAGTTCGTGAAGAAGATACACATGAAGACGAAGGAAGTGATCGAGAAGAAAGCATGCTACTTTGCTGACAAGGCAAACACAAAGCACAAAAAATATGGTGTTCCAGCAAAGTGATCTAGTTTGTGTGCACCTACACAAGGATCGCTTTCCGAAGAAGTGCAAATCTCAGCTCATGCCACGAGGAGATGCTCCATTTAGGGTGCTGGAACGTATTAACAACAATGCCTACAAGATAGAGCTTCTGAGTGATGACTATGCCGTGAGTTCTACTTTTAATGTTGCTGATCTTTCACCCTTCTTTGTTGGCTATGAAGACAGTTCAGTGTCAAGGATGACTCCTTTCCAAGAGAGGGAGGATGATGAGGATGCCCCATCAAGCCCTGCTGATCCAGTTCCTCAAAGTGATAAAGCCAAACCTAAAGATCAATATGCTGGTCCCATGACACGTGCTAGGGCAAAGGCTATACAAGATCAGGTGCATGTTTTACTTTCCGATATCCATTAGTTCAGAATGACTTGCTATTTAATTTTAGCATCTATACTTGTGTTAGGTTTGAAGGCTTCAGGGATCTACATCGAGCTTGATGTAAGATTGTGTCCCGATCTTTCAATGAGAATGATAAGTACCGATTTGGTGGAACTAACTTTGACGATCCGACTACAACATACGATGATGATGCACCTTAGCAATCGCTAAACCAACTTCGGAGGGTTATTGATCTTGCTGTGGGCACGATCAACCTGAACACGAGGTTCAATTCCTGCAAGCAACCGAAGAACAAGCAAGAACGATTGTAAAAGCAATCTAAAATTGCAAATAAGAATTGAGGCTCATGATATTATAGATCAAAAGGTGGGGTTCTACGAAGTAGTCGCAATAGGCGGTTGTTCGACACGTCTAGTGTACAATGTAGCTTGACCCTAAGCTAAAACTATGCTCAACAAAAACCCAAGTGTCTAAACCAGCGACTACTGAGTATATGAGAGGGAGGGATATGAGAGGGTCATCCTAGGGTTGTGTGCAACCAGGGGGCGCTCACAAACTGGGCTTGGTCCCCCACATGCTTACAAGGCCCAAAACATCCTAAAATAGTATTTTAGTACATTGTTTCGATGATTTCGACTGATCCACGATGAATTTGGGGCTAGGACTAGACCCATTGGAGAGGTATCATGGTAAGCTTTCAAACAAGTACAAGAACTCCTTCATTGAACTTCGTATGAGAGAAATATGCCCATTTTAATGCATGGTTGTCTCCTGACTCCGAAGTGAACTCGTCTTTCCTTCTTTGTGGTGTAGTGGGTGCAACAGTAGTGGAGATGTCCTCATCAGAGCTACTGGAAAGGATGACATGACGAGAAAGATGATTTTGCTGACCTACACCAAGACAGAGCTTCACTTATATTTAGAAATGATGGCGAGTGTGCAAACATAAGGGGAGGCATGGGACCAGAGTGTTGCATCAGGAAGCATACCACTTGGAAAAGAGCAATTCAGTAGCCCAAGCACAAGAAAAGAAGTTTCACTAAATTTGGAAAGTTCATAATTGGAAGGTGCATCTTTGGAAAGTGCATCTTTGAAAAGTGCATATTTGTAGGGTGCATCCTTGGGAAGTGCATATTTGGAAGGTGCACTTTTGGAAAGCCGAAATTCGTATTCAACTCGTCACATCCAGCATGACCTAATTTGGAATGGCCATAACTTTCTCATACCTGAGTCCAAATTAGGAAAATAAGTACTCATTTGAAAGGTCTTTTCAAACCCGTCGCAATGGATATGCTCTTGAATGCAGATTTCTTATGGTTTCTTTGCTATCTTTGAAACAAATTGGGAAAAGTTAATCTACGTAATAGTTTTTACCTTTTCAGTTGAGTCTAATAAGGAAACAAGAGATAGAGTTTGATTGATGTACAAATCAGTAGAGAGGACATGCAAGGGGTTATATATAACCATGTAATTCATGGCTTAAGGGTTTAGACCACATTATTCAGATTAAATACAATAGCTTTTATGCTTTGTTCTTCCCGTTTTCAACCTGCAAATTGAGAGAGGAGATGAGCATACCCTCGGAGTACTTGTGAGCTCCTTGCTGGTGTACATGTTCTTTGTGCCTACTTCCCAGTGGTCGAGTACTCACTTGTGATCGAACAAGTCAATGACAGCACGGGCTGTCAAAAACTTCAACTGAACAATAGCATTAGTAATTGTGTTAATGATCATTGATAATAAATGTCAGGAATCAAGCATCTATGTAGGAGAATTTTCCCCTGCATGAACATTGTGCATTGCAAGCACTGTACAGGGACGCCAAGGCACCGCGACCAGCCGTGTCTTCCTATTTGGTTCAAGCGCTCCTGTGCTGATCGAAGTATCGCACCCTCGGCTTTGGCTATGTACATGCACGCTGACATACATAGCCACCTTGGCACTGTCCCTGCTATATGCCAGCTACCTTGCTGAGTTGAGCCGCTGCTGCACCTGAGTGCTAGACCCGCCTCATTGTCCAACTGTTAAGAAATATACCAACGTTGTGCGGTCTATGTGTGCCGGAAAGAGACTGAGATGCAGGAGGCGGCATGATCCTGGAACAACGGGATGGTTGTTGCCAAGAATATTTGGGAGGGTGTTGGCGTCAAAAACGTGAAGAGGTTAATCGGCTACAACACACTTGATGAACAACGGATTCACTTGATCAGGGCGTGCCAACCGATTTAATCCTACAATCGGTAAGATAAATATATGATACGCCGAAAGCTGATCTATCAAGAGACAATCGACTTAGATCTAAACAGCTAAAAAGCCGATCAAATCAAAGTGTAACGATATGTCTAATTAACCGATTAGGGCTAATCAGATGGTAAAGGTAGATCTTTCCCGAAGAAGGCGATGCACAACAAAATCGGAGAAAAAATCAAACCTAATGGCGTAATTGATGAAGATCAACAATCGGCGATACGCAACTTTATTGATCAGGATCGAATTACAAAGATTCTAAATTACAAAAACTACTCCTAATCGACGAGAAAATAAAAGAGTAAATGCTATTTGTTGGATTGATTGTGTTGTTTTTCTCGCTTGCCCATGGCCATCTTTTATAGCTATCGGCCGACCGTATCCATCTCTAATATGCTAGTTGCCGTGATACGTATCGGCCTTAACTCAGACAATTTCTTCCATCATTAGATAAATATCGGTCATATATTTAAACATTTTTCCTATATCTCATATCGGCCATTTTCCTTATCTTTAGCCTGACAATTTCATCATGCCTTGCCAAAATCTGGTGCAAACATATGCCCCCTATTTTTGAAAGATAACTTGTTATTTTCCAAAAAATCTCTTATATCGGCTTCTTTGTCTATCGGCTTGTCGCAAAATCTTTACCAGTAACCGCCCCATTTATGGCACCGTAAAAATCTCGATATGTGCATCATGCGTTTTAACTGTACACATCCCTCGAAATCTCCTCCCGACGTTTCAACTTTTCACCTCACTATAAATATGCGGCCACCACATTGTCATTCTCACGAGCTCAAGCTCTCAGAACTCCTGCTATCGGCTTTGAGCTCACTTCTTGTTGGCTAGCATGCCAACACTTAATCGGTCAATCACCCCTTTCACCAGATCGGCTGAATGGATCCTCACCAGGTACTCATCCCGATTCCCAATAGTGACGACCAGTACTACTTAGGGCCGCTAGGGAATACCGATCCGACAGTCATCGTGGAACAAGAATTACCACGTCTTCCTCTATCGGCTCTAGAATATAACATAGATGGATGGAGCAAAAGTTTTAGATCCTGACCGACAGTACTCAAGGGTTGGAGAAACTGGTACAACCGGGTAACAGCCCGAAAGAGGGAAGTGTGGGAGAAAATGGGGATAGTCGAATCCCTCCCATTGTCATTAACCGATCTAGAAGCCAATGAGCCCTTAGTGGCCACGGCCTGCTATTTCTGGTCAGACACATTTAACGCATTCATGTTTAGGCCTGGTCAGATCGGCCCAATGCTATTGAACGTCGCCCAACTTTGCTATTTAAGGCTAGACAGGGACTAGCCATCGGCCTTTAGTGTCAAGCCTTCATATAAACTGATTCAGTCAAAAGGAGAGGGTCGGAACAAGTACATCAGTAATAACCAAGGATCAAGCCCTGTATCGGACAAAGAACACATTGCTTTCCTCAACATGTGGCTTGACCGATTCCTCTTCTACAGTGTATCGCTCGGGCCAGCACAAGTCTATCAGGTTATTGCGGAAGAGCTGATTGCAGGCCATCGTCTGGCGTTAGGGAAGCTTTCCTTGGATCGGTCTTCCAGATGATGCATGCCATCCGTAGTTGTCTTTTCACGGGGATGGGCCAGTACTCGGTCGGGAATGTTGGCGGCCCTCTATGGTTTATCCAAGTTTGGCTATATTGTGTTTTCAGCCAACCATTTGGTATTGACTCTGGCGAAGTCTCCCCATATCCTTTGGAAGGAACCCCCGAGGGCCAAGAGCCAGTTTTCAGAAATAGCCAATCATTCGGCGAAAAATTTATGCTTTGTTCCTGCAAGCAACCAAAGCTCACCCCCATCGGCGCAAGTATCTGGCTTTTTTCTTTCAGCTTGACCAGTCAGATTTTAACCAGAATGACTTCTTTAGTTATACTGAAGCCTACAATTTTCCTTGGCCATCATTCCTCCAACTGGCAACCGACAGTGATGAGATGTCCTTGGAGACACTGAACATGTATAAAATTTTCATATCACCTAGCTTATTTTCTGTCGACTTACACACAAGAAATCGAACATACCAGCTCTCTTATGAACTATACCATCCATCGGTGTTTGCCTGACAAATAGGGTTTGGACAAGTGTGCCCAAGTCTTCAACTGCTGAATCGGATCAGGCCAAGAGAACGGCTTCGCCGCCTGTCCGGTGCCAACATCGCATTGCACTTGACCGATGATCTTCTGCTCCGAAATCTTCCTCATTTCACTCTATAAACTTGGAGGGTGAGCAACTATTCTATTTGGTGGTCGGCTATCTGTGCCCTTTGTTCCCAACAGAGCGCACCATATCGACTATGGTGGCTGAGTTCTTCCCGGATCTGTCGCCAATTGATTCGACATCGACTAACACCGCTAGTTGTAGTTCAAGGTCTAGTAGTGATGCTAGCTCCTCAGGCTACACTAACACGAGTTTAGTGAATATTACTTGCGAGGTATCGGCTTTAATAGACTCATGCAATTGTTTCCGTCGTTTGCAATTGTTTATTAATCGGCTTGTCTACACTTTTGCAGACCAAGGTTGCAGGAAAGAAGCCGGTCGACTCCACCAGCGTTGCTCCATCGAGCAAACACCCCTGTCCTGCTGCATCGGCCTTGGCGAGATAGTCATTGGGCAGGCTTGGTGTTCAAGCACCCTCCCTATTTGACCTTGACATGCAACTACCAAGTATTTTTCAATCGGCTAACTTTCTTTTATCTTTCTAACAAGTATCCTTTCATCAACTAATACCTATAGCCAATCGATTTCTGAGAAAAAACGCGCTAAGTACACCAAGGCTCCCGCCAAAAGGGGCTCAAAGCCTCAAGAACAAAGTGGTGAGAGCTCACCACACACGTCGGCCACTGGAGAGGTAAGTTTTTTTTGTGAATTTCCAACTGATGAGTGTATTCATATGTCACCTTAACTTACTTTAATTCCTTTTTCAGCCAACTCCATCGATGCAGGTGGCCAATATCCTGGTCGATCTTCCCGCCACTTCCTTCGAGCCTCCACCGCCATCCTCTCAGCCGACACCGCTAGCTCTTGTTCTTGATCCGGCTTCATTTGATTTGTCGAACCTGCTGGGGATTTGTCTAGCCGATCTTGAGGATCTGGAGATCATGGCCACTGATGACTACCCAGCAGATATTCAGAAGATCATCGAAGTCTCAAAAGAGGCATCGACTGTGTTGACGTCAGCTCCAGGAGTACAAGAGTGGCTGGATAAGCTTTTTAATCTGGTGATGAGGCCGTAAGTGGAAATTCTCAGCAACAACCAGTCGATCCGTGATGCGATGGCTGCCGTTGAAGCTGATTTGCCCCTAGAGGCAATGGTTACTCTTTTGAATGTTTTCCACCTAGATGATAGGAAGGCAGAAGTCGATGCTGCCAAAGCCAGAATTCCTCAAAGGGAGGCACAAGAAGCCGACCAAAAACTGCTGGATGAACTGGTGGTCGACGCCAAAGCGAAGAAGTGCAAGTTTAACGCTGAAGCCCAGTCGCTCAAGATTTAACAAAGAAGAAGTCTCAAAGCTTGAGTCGACGAAGAAACTCCTTGAGGAAGAGTTGGCCAAATTAACAAAGCAAATATTTGATGGCCAAAATCTTATTGAAATGTCTATGACGGCTATCAAGGAGCAGAAATTCGAAATAGCCTTGGCTGTGGTTGGCGTCAAGACACAAACGGTCAAAATTGCCCCTGTACCCGGAAGTGCCAAAGAAGATGAGACGATTCTGGATCGAGTGCAAGAGACAATAGCTAAGGTAGCGGGAGCTCTAATGGCTCTGGGCGCAAGACTTCATGGCTCTGGTCTACAATTTTAATTCCCGAACTTGTAATGAATCAAGAAATACTTTTGTCGGCTTTGGTTGAAAGTATGAAAACCCTTGTAATCTTCAATTGGTTGTTTAACCGATTGTTTATCTAAGTCTTGTTTATAATTTGCTTGTTATTGTTGTATTCATATTTTAACTTAGCCAAAATTAACTGCACCGTGTTAATTTGGCTTTTCTAGTAACGAACGTCTATAGCCGATTAGGATCCTCCAAACGCTATGGTAGTATTTCTTTAAGTATTTTCCATTAATCGCCTTAGGAAACACCAAACCGTCTAACGTTTCCAAAAAATAGGAATTCCCATCAACAAGACGATTTATCCTATACGGCCCTTCCCATGTAGGAGACCATTTTCCAAATCAGTTATCTCTAGAGCCGATAGGAAGTATAGTTTTCCAAACTAAATCGTCTTCACAAAAAGACATAGGAATGACTTTACTATTATAAGCACTAGCAAGTCTCTCCTTATTTCTTTTAAGTCGATCCAACGTACACAAACGCAATTCTGCTAAATCATCCAAGTTATCAATCATTAAATCTTTGTAGTCTTGAGCTAACAAACCATTTTGTCTAGCCACCCTTATGGAGTCAATATTGATTTCTATCGGCAAAACAGCTTCTTGACCATAAACCAGCTGATAAGGTGAAAGTTTCGTTGCTCTATGGTATGCAAGCCGATAGGCCCACAAAGACTCCGACAATGTTGAATGCCAATTTCTCGGTTTTTCATCAATTTTCCTCTCAATCAGCTTAATCAACGTCTTATTAGATTATTCAGCTTGTCCATTTGCTTGAGTATAATAAGGTGATGAATTCAATAGTCTGATACCCAAACTTTTTGCAAAAGCTTGAAAATCATCGGACATAAACACAGTACCTTGATCGGTCGTAATGGTTTGCGGGATTCCAAACCGATGGATAATATGCTCATTAACAAATCCGATAGCTTCAACACTAGTAACCTTTTTGAGTGGTATAGCTTCAACCCATTTAGAAAAGTAATCGGTCGTAGCCAAAATAAACTTGTGGCCATTACTTAAAGCAGGAAAGATTTATCCAAATACTTCTATACCCCAGCCTCTAAATGGCCAAGGATTAATGATAGGGTGCAAAGCCAATGCTGGAGCCAATTGCACATTACTAAATTTTTGACAAGTCTGTCATCCTTTATAATATCGGAAGCAATCTTCCAACATGATCGGCCAAAAGTACCCTATACGTCTTAGCACCCACTTCATCTTATAAGCCAATTGATGGGATACACAGATACCTTCGTGCACCACACCCATCGATACTTTAGCTTCATCGGCTTCAAGACATCTTAGCAGTAAACTTCCATTGTTCGATAATATAGTACGTCATTCAGAACTACATACTTCAAAGCTTGCCGCCTAATCTTCCACTCCATCAGCTTGGAAGGATCAATTAAGAACTCCATTATCTTTGTCCTGCAATTGGCGATGTTGACACACATTACTGTTTTGTCAATCGGCTCACATTCCTCTAGTCGGCCAAAATCCTTATAGCCCAACGCTTGTTGGGTAATAAGTTCGCTCTGTTATTCACCTCTCTAGGAATGTGACTAATAGAGAACGAGGTGAATGAGCCGACTACAGCAAGGCATTAGTCTAAGTATTTGGCTAGAACTTCATCATAGCAATTATACTCTCCCTTAACCTGCTACATAACTAACAAAGAATCACCATAGGCCTGAACAGTATCTACTCCGATATTTTCAAATAATTGTAGGCCTCTAAGTAATGCCTCATATTCTGCTTGATTATTTGAGCATCGGCAATTTAGCCGAAATGCAAACTCAAAACTATGCCCTTTGGGCGAGACAAGTACTATTCCAATACCATCACCCTCTCGACATACCGATCCATCAAAATATAGTTGCCAAGGGGCTACAAATACCAAATCAGCAGCAATCTCATGACCTGTTATAAAATCAACTATCACCTGCCCTTTAACTGCTTTAGCTGATTCATATGTCAGGTTGAACTCGACGAGCGCATAGGCCTATTTACCAAGTCGACCACGCAAAATTGGAGCCGATAGCATATACTTTATAACATCGGTTTTAGAGATAACCTTACAAGTCGATGCTAAAATATAATACCTTAATTTTGTACAAGCAAAATATAAAGATAGGCAAAGTTTCTCTACAAAGGGATACCTTGTTTCAGAATCGAGTAATCATCGACTTAAATAGAAGATTACCTGCTCTTTGCGATCAACTTCCTATGCTAAAATAGCTCCAATAGTCTCTTCCTCAGCCAACAGATATAACTTGAATGGTATGCCCTTTTGTGGCGTAGCCAAAATCGGAGGATTAATCAAGTACTCCTTGATATTATCGAAAGCCTTATGTTGATCGGCTCCCCCACACAATCTCCCGATTGCCCTTTAATTTTAACAATGGGGTAAACCTACGAATACAGCCAGAAAGATTTGAAATAAACTGTCGTAAATAATTTATTTTGCTGATCAACTTATAGAACTCATTTTTGCACATTGCCGGCTTTGTTTTGGCTATGGCTTTTACCCTTTCTTGATTGACTTCAATTCCTTTCTCATGAACCATAAAGCCTAAAAATTTCACAGCCGACACACCAAAAGCACATTTGTAAGGATTCATCTTCAAACCGTGCGCTCTTGTATTATTGAAGACTGATTCTAAATCGGCTAGATGCTGCAAATCTCCTGTAGATTTTACCACAACATCGTCAATGTAAATCTCTACAATAGAGCCAATTAAACCATGAAAAATTAAATTCATGGCTCGTTGATATGTAGCACTAGCATTTTTTAAGCTGAAGGTCATTACAGTCCACTCAAATAAACCTAAGGCACCAGGGCACCTGAAAGCTATTTTAGGTATATCGGCTTCTGCCATGGATCAATACTATTGAAACATCAAGTAAAAGTACGAACTCCCCCTAGATGTTTGCATCCATGTAATATATGGAATTGGAAACATAATGCACATCTTTAATATATAATCAATGGAAGAGTTCATCTTTTAACTAGAATCCTAAGTATGCAATAGAATAATAAAATGAATACAAGTGCATACCTTAGGCTTTCTATTTTCCAACCAAAATACGAGACTACTAACAATAGGCTCAATAGACATGTTAATCTCACAATGATTAGATTTGTCATTAAACAAGGATTAAGCATTAATCTAAAACCAATCACCAAAACAAATGGAGCTTGAACTTACAAGGCTCCAATGGGATCAATGACCAAGACCATCGACTGCGACTTTGTCTTACGATAGACAATGTCGATCTCATGAGTTTTGAGCTGGGAAATAGAACTCCCCCTTTTTGGCAAATAGAACATTCAAACATAAAAGAGGAAATTTAACTAATAAGCTCTCATACCACTTATACAAATGTTCTTTCTTAAGCAATAAATCCAAGTTCTTATACCATTTATAAAATTTTCAAATTATTGCACAAATTAATTCTCCCTTTTTAAATCAATATTTCAAACAAGGGAAATATGCACTTAAAAATTTCTCCTCACTTATTGGTAATTTTCTCTCAAGGATCCAAATGAGGAAATTAAGCTCACAATATTTCTCCCCCTTTTGGCATTAAACACGAAAAATGGAAAACCAATCCAAAAGGAGGTCCTTGAAAACATCGAGAGCTAAGAGAAAAAGCACCACTTGGAAAGACGAGTGCCAAGTGAAGGAGTACAGAGCTTGGGAAGGAAAGTAATCAAATTTAGGTCATAAAAGGATTTGTAATAAAATCATATGACCATTGTAAGGAATTTTGGTTTTAAATCTTTTCTCATTAAGGCCTAAAAGAGTAAACTTCTTCAAAAGAGGCCATAATTTAGAGTTAAGCACAAAAAGATTATTTGAAACACATTCAAATAATACTCCTCATTTTATTAGACTATTCAACATTGCATCATGAATCACTTAAAGAGTCCATTATTTTGCCTAATAGGGCTTAAATGAGGGATCCAATCAACAATGATTCAAATTTTCAATAAAACACTTGAATAAAAGATTTTGAAGCTTTTTGAAAATAAAAGCTATACCACTTGAGAGAGAAAGAAAGATACCAAGTAAAAACGATCTCAAGAGGCGTTGCTTGAAGAACCAGTTGTTTGAAAGATTTTTCAATTTATACCACATGTAAATACCTCTTTTTCAAGTGATACTTTGAAAGAGATACCACTTGTAAAGAACATTTTGAATGAGGGTATTATTTGAGAAAAATATTTTCATTCAAAATAAACTCAATATGAATTTATCCCCTTTAGATATTTCAATATACAAAGGATCTTACACAGAGAGTCCTTGAGAGATTGAACTTACAATTAAGTTTCAAATGGGGAACTCATCCATATGAGTTTGAAGTCTCATGAAAGCTCATAAAAATGCATAAGGGGTAGAAGAAGATACTACATGTAAAAATCCATAAAAATAAAGGAAATGGAAGATACCAATTGTTAGAAATCAATACCCCTTAGCTTGATTTTGGTTTGAATAAATGATCTCAAATATTTAGAAAAACTGAAGGTATCAGAGCAAACAAAAACTTGATTTTAGAGATACCACTTGGAGATAAATGTACAAAACTTGATTAAAGTAAGTTCGCATAATATTCAAGAGATGAAATATAGAGCTATTTGCATTTGAACATGCACAAGTTTTACTTTAAAAAGCTCTTGCAAGAAGAGACCAAGAAGATACCTCTTGGAATCAATTCAAAGGGAATCAAGTTGATACCACTCAAAACCAATTCAAATAATTTTCAAATGATTTGAAATTTTGCACAAAGATACTTTGGGATTAATAGAATCTTTTCCAAAAAGAATTTTTGAAAAAGGAAACTCCATTCAAAAGATATCCCAAAGCCAAATTTGAAAAATCAGAATTTTCAGAACAAGAAAAGCCCAGACCAGCACTACCGCTCACACATGGTCGGTAGTGCACGGTCCGGTGCTACCAGTACACAAGCTGGTAGTACCTGGCGACCGGTGCTACCGCCATTCAGGTGTGGTAGTGCCGACCTCGGCAGGCTGAAATGCAATTTTTTGCAAAATCTTTTCAAATGAAGTCCAAATGATTTCAAATTTTCAAGAAATAAATCTTTGGACTATTTTAAACATTTTATAAACTATCACAAGTATTAATTTTTCTTTTTGATATAAGGTTTTGGCAAAATGCACTTTGAGGCATAAAAGGAAACTGATTTTCATAAAAGGCCACAAAGTGCAACTTCAATTTTGATTCCATGCAATTTTAAGATTTCATGTCTTAGAATGATTTAGCAATGATCTATCGAGCCAAGATACATGATGAAATCCAATTTGAATACCAACATCCAACTATATGTATAATTAGGCTCATTTTGGTTCAACACAAAGATTTTGGCTAAATTTGGTTTCAATATATGATATTTATTTTGAAAGCTTGTAAAACACTTGAAATACATATTAGAATTTTTACAAAGCTTTTCACAAATTTGGGTCCTTTAAACACAAGCTTTGACTTTTGATCAAAATTGTCCTTTTAAAGAAAAGCTTGAAAATCAAAACAAAATCTCAACAACACAAAAATTCAAATGAAGAAAGAGATAAGAGATTTGAATTTTGTGTATGAGTCAAAAATACTATTTTGAGCCGAGATACTACACAAGATCCGGTCCAAAAGGTGAAACTCACAAAGTGCAATAGTATGACCATTTTGGGTTAAGTATAGTTTTTCGGTGAGTTTCAAAATCAAATAACTTTTGCTAGGTTGGTCTTTTGAAAATCTTGTGAACACGAAAGTTTGTAAGAATGACCAACTCTAGGTTTTTTATTTTGGAATTATTTTCAAAATCATTTTACATTTAATTCAATGAATATTATAAGTTTAAATCCAAAACAAGATACTAGTAACTAGATTTTTGACTTGAAACTCATTTTCTTTTGAAATTAGTTTTTGTAAATCCAAAACTTCTTTGAAAACATTTGTATACCTTTCTAAACTAATTTTTCAAAATATTTCTAATAGTTATAAGATTTTTCACTTTTGGCTAAATGGCTTGATTTAAAAGAAAATATTAGCACTTATATAAATATGGGCACACATAGAGATGTGATATACATGAATATGATTTAGCACTCCCCCTAAATGTGGCACTACTAAACTTGCTCAAGATTTGCAGTAACGAGCAATTAAGAAACAAGAGCAAGCACAACAACAAGCAATTTAAATTGAATTTTCATGATAATGCATCTTAACCTACACAAGGCTAGAAGCTAATACTATCAATTTAAATACTTGTTACTCGAGATGGCATTGGCTCAAGATTGAAGTAATCGTCCTCATGCTTGGCTTCATTTTGCAAATGATGAAGTCATCTTCCTTTTGAAGAAGCCAAACGTCCAATGCCTCTCCAAAGTACCTAATAAACTTTTAGGCACTTTTTGGTACTCAATTTTTGTTGGGTCCAAGAATGTTAGACACAATAGATTTAGGGACCCAAATGGCCCTAACACTAATAATCTTAGGTGAACTAACACAACTAGCGAATGATTTGCAATTGTTATTCCTCCTAAGTGATTTATTGGCTTTATAATGAGGAGGCTAAGGAGTCTTAGCAATTTTAGCAAATTCTTTTTTACTCTTATCTAGCAAATGTTTTGCTATTGTTATTTTTCCTAAGCACATGATCAACATGGTTTTTCATGGTGTTAGGAAATCTAGCATTTTGAGCAAGCACATTTCTAGATTCATTTCTCCTAAGCAAAAGAATATCATTATTTTGCATAAACTTAGGAGATTTGACAAACTTCGCAAACACATGACCATTATTGTCCTTCCTAAGCAAATAATGATCATTAATGTAACATCCCAAAATTTGGTTAAAAATAATTTTATTTGTGCATTTTGTGAATTCTCTAAATTTTTGAGATTTCTGGAATTTATTTGGAATTTAATATGTATTTTTGAATTATGTCTTTTTCGGATATTATTTTGTTCTGTAAAAAGCTTAAATAATTTTTTTTCCAAAAAACATTTTATTTAAGTTTAAATTATCTTAAAGTATTTTATGGAATTTTTCCAGAATTTTTCTTATGTTTTTACTACTTTATATGATAATGTTTATTTTCTATAATTATTTTAAATAGAAAACCATGCTTAATGTGTAAATAGCATTGGGCCGAATTTTTGGCAGCCCAGTTCGTGCCAGCCCAGTTGCTGCTGGGGCCCAATCGTGCGAACCCTAGATTTTGGATTGTTTGATCTTTGTTGTGCGCTTGCGATGGGATTGGATATGTGGAGTGAAGGTGGCCGTTGATCTCATTGTGCAGCGCTAATTGCTTCGTATTCGAGTGCACCCTGGCCGTGTAGCATGCCAAGTGTGCAGTGTTGCGCTATCTTCCTCAAGGCGTCTTGGAGCTAGAGTCTGAGCATCGCCACCTTATCTGCCATGGACACGGAGTCCAAATCGTGTCAAGTTCAGATACCAAGGCTATATATAGGTGAGCATCGGCTGCGCAGGACCTCGTATAACTAAAACCCTAACCTTGTGGCAAGCCTCGCGCCGTCATTCACTTGGATTTTGAGGTTTCCGCCGAGCTCTGTCGCAAGCTTCAAATCGTCGATTCGCCGCCGTTCGTGGTTCTTAGGGCCTGGGACCAACTCCATCTCCTTCACCATGATCTTTTCTTCCTCGTGCGCACGTTAGATTCGCAAGAAGATCATTGGAGCATGACATCCCCGGGAGCCACGTCTGTCGCCGTTGAAGAACCGTCGCCGCCGCCACTCCAATGCACAAGATATTGATCCGATCGCGTCAATAGGTAGGTGAGATCGAGAGTTTCCTGTAGGTTCCCTCGTCGGCTACCGGCGGTGACCATGGGGTCCCGTGCCGGTGGCGGTCACCATGGGGTCCATGTGTGTTCGTGGACCTTGTCCATAGACCAGGGACACATGTCAGTTGGAGATTGGTTCGGGTCTGTTAATGATGTAATAATTAGTATTTTTTAGTACAGAATAATTCGGTTAATTCGGTGTTTTTCTAATTTTGAGGTTTTTATGATTTTTGAATCTTTCGAGAGCACGTTCTCCCTCATACGAGCTCCGATTGAGGTGATTCAAATTTCTAAAAAATTGTAAAATTGATATCTATTTAATGGTGTATTTTATTTATTTTTGGAGTTTGTTTTCTCTCTATTTTGGTATTTATTTGGTTTTCTTCTTCAGTTCGCGTAGACGTTGAATTGTGCGACGCTTCGGAGGAGGATCCGTCGACCCAAGATCAATTCCCAGAGCAAGAACAGGACCTTTGCCAAGCAAGTTGCGCTTTGATCATGTTGAACCTAGTTTACAAAAACTGCTATATTGATTTACATTATTGCATGGTATTTTACGTATACAATTGTTTCAAATTAAATTGGGATTTAGTTAATCAATCTAATTGAATTATACCCTACCTTGTCACTTATATGCCATGATGTATTTGTCACCCTAGGATGGTTCAATATTAGTTGGTTAATATTAGCAATCAACATGGGTTTGTTAGACCGTGTTTAGTATGCTTAGCCATGCCACGTATACCTCATGTCTTTTACAATATCAAAAGTGAATCTTGATTAATGGAATATGGAACATGTTTATGAAAGGTGTGTCGGGTGCTGTCACACAATGATGTTGAGTTGTAGTGACGTATATCACGAAACGATGTTGACTTGTTGAGGGCATATGGTGCATATTAATCAACTGGGGTGGTAAATAATTTAGATTGGAGCAAGTGGCAAGGGGCAGTGTGCCAAGGTGGGCCAGCAATGGCAGAGGGTTTGTGAAAGTCTTGCCCTAGTCAATTAAGGACTTAACCTTGCGAGCCTTTGAACTGAGTTAATCATGCAACTACATGATCTGGAATGGGACAGACCTAACTAAGTAGGATTACGATATCTTGATATATGATTTCTCAGGTGGATAATCACACAGAAGCGTGCATACATGGAAGTGTGGTTATAGCGGAGGATGTGGTGTTACACATCAATCTAATGGTTTGTCGGTCCTATCCTTCTCCTCTACTGAAGGAAGGTGTAGTGTATGGATTACCGGGAGGGTCAATGTTAGGATAAAGGTTTCTGAAAGGTTTTGTCATGACCACTCGCCTTTGTGGTGTATGGTTATGTCGTGTGGGTAAAGTGCATAACCTCTGCAGAGTGTATAATATATTCGAATAGCCGTGCTCGCGGTATTAAGCAATGCTCGGGGATTACAGTCAAGGATTAGATTTTATTAAATGAAAATCTGGATGGGAATGCTGGATGCTGTTATTGAAAGTTGGAACTTGACTTAGATTGGATAACTTGGTTTATCTGAAATGCTGAAATTACTATTACTATTATTTGTTTTATTGCCTTTACAATCTACCTATTGTACTTGTTCGTAAATGCTGCTTTACTGCAAAATAGCTATGTTAGCCTTTTCCTTTGGAATAAGCCTTGCATATAGTTATGTTGGAAATGCATTCTGTGCACAACTTGTTGAGTGCTTTAAGTACTCACCCTTATCAACAACAACATCACTAGTGAGAAGTCTACACCAGCTATGGAGGAGGTGTTCCAGGAGGAGACGAATATTTAGGGGCGAGTCTGTCAGTTGCCTGTGGTATACTGAGGGGTGTATCTACGTTTTCATTCCGCTACAGTTTAATTTGTTATTTAACCTTATGAGGCATAATCATGTAAGTTTGACCATAAGGTCAGTCAATAGTTTAATATTTAATACATGATGTCTTTTATTATGTTTCCGCTGTGTATGATTGTGATATTCATCTATGTTGAGCCTATGTGCACTACCGAGATCCTGGACTAATGCAGTATACACAGAGGGTCCGGATTTGTATATTCGGGTCCCGACAATTAATAATAATAGGCTTAGGAGTGGTACTTTTGGGACAATCCTTACCAAGATGTCCCTTTTCCTGGCAATTGAAGCATGTCACGCTATTTGGCCCTCTTTTGACCATCTTGACTTGCTCCTTGCCGATTTGCCTCTTCATTGGTGGTCTGGACTTGACTTCCACTTGATGAGAGCGCACCGAGGCGTAGTGGCCCTTCATGTTCTTGTCCCTCTAGGAGATGTAGCCAATCCCTTTCTTATTGTGCAAGGCCCGTTGCTTGCTTAAGATATCGTCGAGGGTGGCCTTCCCTTTGTAGCACCTCTTCAAGTCATTTTTCAACTTTATGACTTGAGCCTTGAGCCCGATATTTTCCTCTACCAGGTTAGTCTCACAAGACATAGAGGAACTTGACACAATTTTACTAGAGCAACAAGGCATATCATCACTAGAGGTGGACAAATCAATTTTTGATGAAATACTGGGATTAACATTTAAGCATGACATTTTATCAATTAAATTACATGTTATGCCTATGTCCACCTTAGGCTTAGTGATTTCCTTCAGAAGGAGGGATTCATGATTTTCCTTAAGCACATTATAATCATTTTGATGTGAGTCGTGCTCAAGCTTCAAAATTTTATATTTGACTTTCTTCTTCCCAAGATAATCATTGAGCTACTCTAACATATCCATCAAGTCGTCATAAGAGGGCTCATCATCATCGCTATTGCTTACCTCAATTTTACCTTTAGCCATGAAGCAACGAATAGATGAAGGAAGAATTTGATGCTCGTCGTCACTTGAGGCGAAGGTTGAGGTTTCTTTGTCATTTGAGGTAGAAGCGGAGGTTTCTTCTACCGATGTCCATCCTCAATGCAATCATTGTTTGTTGATGTGAATGATTCAAATGATTCTTGAAGCTTGATCCACATTTCATGTGCGCTCTTGAGATTGCAAATTAGATTGAAAACATGTACGCTCACAATGCTAAATAAAACATTAGTAGCTTGAGCGTCTAGATGTAGGCATTTCTCTTCTCCTTTAATTGGAGAAACATCGTCAAACTGAAGAGAAAAGCCCACATCTACAATCCACCATATTTGGGGACTCATTGATTTAAAATAAGAAATCATAAAGCTTTCCCATGAGGCATAATTAGAATCATCAAGCATAGGTGAATCGGTGTAGTGCACTAAACCCTTAGTCGTTATCCTTACTCTCTAGGTGGTAAGGCCTAATAAATGAGAGACTAAACTCTGATACCACTTGTAAGATTGAGGATGCTGACTAGAGGGGGTGAATAAGCGGTTTTAAAAAATTCTTTTCTAATTAACAATCGCCTATGTCAAAACCTAAATAATATGCGGAAGCGATAAACTAAGGTTTTGACAATTAAAGCCTAAATCAACTAGGCTTACTAAGTGCACTAACTAATTATGTCTCTAACAATAAATTACAATCCTAAATACAAGCAAGTAATTTAATTCTAGCTATGTAAATTGCAACAATGTAAATAAGGAACAGCAAGCATACACAAAGAGACACAATACTTTTTACCGTGGTATTCGGAGACTTGCCGGTCTCCCCTAATCCACGTTGAGGTTAGCCCAAACACATTGGACCGGCTCCACGAATTGAGCACCCACCTCGAATCCACTAGTGGTAGCTCTTTCCCCCTCCGGGTAGGCGAGCTCCAACCTTCACAAACTTCGCCGGGGCTTCTCACAACCTTCGTTGAGAAGCTTACTGTGCACGACGACGGGGCTTCTCACAACCTTCGTTGACAATATGATTATTTGAATTTAGGCAAACCAATCTGAAATTTGGAGTCTTGTTTACACGTGCGCAGACGGTCTAATCGACACGTGCTTGCACGGACAGTAGCAAAGAAGCTAAATTGATTCTTAAACAAAACCCAAATCCATTGTGGCTCCTATTACATGCTTTTATTAATGTAAGGGCCGCCAGAGATTAAGCACTAAGCCATATGGTACTAATCTGTGCAGTTGGGCCGTGTGGGCTAGGAGGGGGGCGCCTAGCCACCTTGGACCAGCCGTGAGCTAGGTCCAACTTGGCCATGGCGCCTCCTCCATGATGCATGGTGCCTCCTTATGGGCTGGCCCATTTGTATGAGGAGTCTTCATCTTCTTTACATGCTGGCGTATTCTGTCTGCTTCACGAGATGGTGCTTCTCCATAATTCCATAGCACCATGTTGACCATTTGCTGACGTGCACGAGCTCGCATAGCTGGTCCTTTCATCATTCCATCTTGTCGTTGAGTTGTCGATGTGGCTATATCAAAGATAGTGTTGTCCTCATCATCCTCCCCTTCTTGCATCGGAGTTGTCCTTGACTCAAGCTCCTCCTCGGAACCCAAGTAGGGCTTCAAATCTGCAATGTTAAATGTGGGACTAACCCCAAAATCTGCTGGCAACTCAAGCTTATATGCATTATCGTTAATCCGTTCAAGTACTTTAAATAGACCATCAGCTCGCGGCATTAACTTAGATTTCCGTAACTCAGGAAAATGATCTTTGCGCAAATGTAACCAAACAAGATCTCCAGGTTCAAATTTTAAGTGCTTTCTTCCTTCACTACCAGCAAGTTTATATTTAGCATTCATTCTTTCAATATTCTCTTTTGTTGACTCATGTAATTTTAGCATCAAATCAGCACGTTGCTTAACATCAAAATTAATCCTTTTAGAAGATGGTAGTGGCAATAAATCAATTGGAGCACGAGGTACAAAACCATATACAATCTCAAAAGGGCACATCTTGGTAGTAGAATGCATGGATCTATTGTAAGCAAACTCAACATGAGGCAAGCATTCTTCCCATAGTTTAATGTTCTTTTTTAACACAGCCCTTAGCATGGTAGAAAGTGTTCTATTAACAACCTCAGTTTATCCATCAGTTTGGGGGTGACAAGTAGTTGAGAATAATAATTTAGTCCCCAATTTAGCCCATAGATTTCTCCAAAAATGACTAAGAAATTTAGCATCTCTATCTGAAACAATTGTATTTGGTACACCATGCAAGCGAACAATTTCACGAAAGAAAAGATCAGCAATGTGAGTAGCATCATCAGTTTTATGGCATGGTATGAAATGAGCCATCTTAGAGAATCTATCAACCACCACAAATATACTATCCCTCCCCTTCTTAGTTCGAGGCAATCCTAAAACAAAGTCCATGGAAATGTCTTCCCAAGGTAAAGAGGGGACAGGAAGAGGCATATACAAACCGTGGGGTTGAAGACGAGATTTTGCCTTCGACAAGTTATGCAAATGAGCTACATACCTTTCAACGTCTCGGCGCATCTTGGGCCAATAGAAATGGCTAGCAAGTAAATCCTCCGTCTTTTTGACACCAAAGTGTCCCATCAAGGCGCCTCCATGTGCCTCCTGCAAAAGTAACAAACGAACGGACCCAGCTGGAATGCACAGCTTGTTAGCGCGAAATACAAATCCATCCTTGGTGAGGACAAATTTGTTCCATGTTTTTCCGTCTTTACAATGCAGCCAAACATCTTTGAAATCAGCATCAGTAGCATATTGTTGTTTAATGGTTGCTAATCCAAAGATTTGGAAGTCGAGTTTATTAAGCAACGCATAACGTCGAGACAAAGCATCAGCAATCACATTGTCTTTTCCCTGCTTATGTTTGATAACATAGGGAAAAGATTCTATGAATTCAACCCATTTAGCATGTCTACGATTCAGTTTGTTTTGACTTCGAATGTGTTTGAGAGACTCATGATCAGAATGAATCACAAATTCTTTGGGCCATAAATAATGTTGCCAAGTTTCCAAAGTTCGAACTAAAGCATAAAGTTCCTTATCATAAGTAGAATAGTTCAAACGAGGCCCACTCAATTTTTCACTAAAGTATGCCACAGGTTTGCCTTCTTGCAAAAGAACACCTCCCAAGCCTACTCCACTGGCATCACATTCTAGCTCAAATGTTTTAGAGAAATCTGGAAGTTGGAGTAAGGGTGCATGTGTCAACTTATCTTTCAAGATGTTGAAGGCAGTCTCGTGATCATCAGTCCAAACAAACGGAACTCCTTTTTTTGTTAGGTGATTCATCGGCGCGGCAATGGTGCTAAAATCCTTCACAAAGCGCCGGTAGAAGCCTGCAAGACAAAGGAAACTTCTCACCTGTGTCACCGTCTTAGGTACTGGCCATCCTTGTATGGCTTCAACTTTTGATTGGTCAACTTCAATGCCCTGTGGAGTGACAACATAACCAAGAAAAGAGACTCGATCGGTGCAAAAGGTGCACTTCTCGATGTTACCAAACAAGCGTGCATGACGTAAAGCAGCAAAAACAGCACGCAAATGATCTAAGTGTTCCTCAAGTGATTTGCTATAGATCAAAATATCATCAAAGTAGACCACCACAAATTTACCAATGAATTTGCGTAAAACCTCGTTCATTAGTCTCATGAAAGTGCTAGGTGCATTAGTTAACCCAAAAGGCATAACTAACCATTCATATAATCCAAACTTGGTTTTAAAAGCAGTTTTCCATTCATCGCCCAATTTCATTCTAATCTGATGGTACCCACTTCGCAAATCTACTTTCGAAAACACAGTAGAGCCACTTAATTCATCTAGCATATCATCTAACCAAGGAATAGGATGACGATATCGAACAGTGATATTATTAATTGCTCTACAGTCAACACACATACGCCATGATCCATTCTTTTTGGGTACTAGGATGACAGGGACAGCACAAGGGCTAAGTGATTCACGTACATACCCTTTGTCGAGCAATTCTTGAACTTGGCGTTGTATCTCCTTTGTTTCTTCAGGGTTTGTTCGGTATGGTGCACGGTTTGGTAAAGATGCTCCAGGAATGAGGTCAATCTGATGCTCAACCCCTCGGACTGGTGGTAAACCTGGAGGCATCTCCTTTGGAAATACATCATTATACTCCTGCAAAAGGTGAGTGATAGTAGGAGGCAAAGTAACAGGCAGATCTTCTTGAGAAAACAAAGCATCTGTGCAAACCAAAGCATAGCAGGTAGAATTGTCATGGATGAGCTCATGCAAATCTGACTTCGTAGTGAAGAAACAAGCACCTTTCAGTTTGATCTCATTTTTAGATTTAGCCACAATTTGACTTGCATGTTCAGTTTCTCGCAATTTGTTAGCTCTAGCAAGCTCATCTTTCAGAATAGCAGTTGGCAACATGGGATGCAAAACAATTTTCTTTCCATTATGAACGAAGGAATATTGATTGGATCTACCATGATGAGTAGAATTGTTATCATATTGCCATGGTCTTCCTAACAAGATAGAACATGCTTGCATCGGCACAACATCGCAATCAACAGAATCATGGTATGAACCAATAGACAAAGGAACCGTAACTAAGCGTGTTACCTTGATCTTACCAGAGTTGTTAAACCATTGAACATAGTATGGATGAGGATGAGGTCGAGTGTTCAAAGAGAGCTTGTCCACCATGTCGGAGCTAGCCAAGTTGTTGCGACTGCCACCATCAATGATCACTCGGCACGAACGCTCCTTCACCACACACTTAGTTTGGAATAAATTGTGTCGTTGATTGTGTTCCGCTTGTTCCATTTGAACACTTAGGACCCGTTGTACGATGAGGCTTTTGTAGCAATCGGCATGGTCAGCCGCAATATGCTCCTCCTCATCTTCTGCAGGATCAGCTAGCAAAGCATGTGTATCTTCATCAATATCACTAGCAGAAGAATACTCACCGTTATCGCGTATGATTAAAACACGCTTGTTTGGACATTGGCTCCTGATATGTCCATAGCCTTTGCATTGATGACATTGCACATCTCGAGTCCTGCCAGTTGATGCTACAGATGATGAGCTCGTAGGAAGGTCCGGTGCAATTGTTTTCCTTACCGCGGATGCTTTGGAAGCACCAACAGAAGAAACCCGAGGCTCGTCAGTTGTCGAAGTAGGAGCAGAAGGAGTAGCACGAGCAGTAATAGTACTGGGTGTACGAGGCGTGCAATTGTTAGCACGACCTGCAGAAAAGGTAGCTCTTGTGCTTGCACGTCGACCCTGCACTTCTCGTCCAGCTTTGCAAGCAAGATGAAACAAACGGGTGATGAAATTGTACTCTTTATAGTCGAGAATATCTTGAATTTCACGATTTAACCCACCCAGAAACCTAGCCATGGCAGCTTCTTCATTCTTAACTAGCTCACATCTAAGCATACCCATTTGCAATTCTTGATAATATTCTTCTACAGAGTTACTACCTTGCCTCAATTGTTGCAATTTATTTAAAAGATCACGCGCATAATATGAAGGAACAAATCTAGAGCGCATGATTCTTTTTAAGTCTTCCCAAGTACTTGCAGCATTTGGATTTTTGCGTTTATATTCGCTCCACCAAACAGAAGCAAAGGCAGTAAATTCACTAGTGGCAGCTTTAACTCGTTTGTCGTCTGGATAATCATGGTAATCAAATTTTTGTTCGATTTCTAATACCCATTGAAGATAAGCATCAGGATCATATTTGCCATCAAATGGTGGGATTGTGAATTTGAGCTTACCAAGTGAGGCGTCAATTGCACGTACGTTATGTTTCAAAGGAACCATACCAGTGCGGTTGCGTTGACGTCGACGACGTAGACGTGCATCTACCTCCCCAACCTCAGTGTCAGCAACATATTCATCATCATTATTGTTGGCCACGTCACTGCCCAATGCTCCATGAGTGTCATCCCATTGTGGTCGGTCATTCACCTCGTGAACTGTATTGGTACCACCCAATCCATCAAGGTGAGTGAGAATTTGGTTAAGTGAAGCATTGACGGCCGTGAGAAACAAATTAGTCTCAATTTGTGCAGCTTCAAGCTGACCAAGGCGCTCATTGGTCACTCGTACATCCTCTTCCAGATTTTCAGTACGCACCCGTACTTGTCGATCAAAGTGTTGTATGATGAGTCGTGTACGGGGTGAGTGAGAGGGCACATTATCTTCTGTTCCTGACATGGTTAGATGAAAAACAAGAGAGGAAAACAAGCAAACACAAGAGTTAAGTTGCCCTATCAACTACTAAGATGTGGCTAACAAAGGCACTCAACTCTCTACTTGTTAATCAAAGGCTTACCAATTCCGACCAAATGAAACAGGAGTTGTCGGCAACCGGCAAGTCAAACGTCAAAAGATATAATGTACCGGTGCAAGTAGCAATTATCGGAACAGTTGGAGTATCTGTGTAGCTATAGGCGGCTAATATGGTAGCAAATGAAAACGCTAATGCCAAAATAGTCGCACAAATTGAATAAGAATTCAAGTCGATATATGTTGGTCCTAGGCCTAGACTGAAAAAGAGACGCGAATCGAATCACAGATGTATGTCACCACTAGGCAAAACGAACACAGCACAAAGCAAAAACAGCAAGCAGTTTCTTTTTTATTTCGATCTTTCTCCCTCTTTGTACCTTGCTGTCCTGTTTTTTTTTTCTTTTTTTTGTGGGAGCCCTAAAAATGAATAATAGACTCAAAAGGGCTCCAAACAACACTCACCAGACACACCTTTTTTTTACCAGGGGTATAAAGGTAATTAAAAGATTCTCTCTCTCTCTACACTTTGATTTGTGCACCAAAATTTGACGGATTGGCAAATGCAGCAAAATGGTGCGGAGAGAGCAGAGAGGTGGTTCAGCTCAGATTTCCTTCTTTTTATATATATAGGCACATGGCAATTAAAGGAGATAGATACCAGAACGCGAATGCAAAGCGGAGTGCTTGAAAGAACTTTGGCCAAGGAAAAGAAGTGTTGCTGTTGACAACGATGGAACTTCAAACCGAGTGGAGGGAGGACTCAAATATGACTAGGGCGTGTGGTTTGAAGGGAGACAATGCAGCGGCGAGGAGTGTTGAGAGGCGGCAGATATGAAATAGCGTGACGCCTGGGTGACTACGAATTCGAAACTCTAATCAAACTAGAAACTACGACCAGCAACGAATCAACACGTAATGCAAATTCAATCTATGTAACTAAAAAAACATAGCGTAGGCTCGAACTGGCTTGGAATCGAAAATTGATAATCTGGCAATTGTTGGACAATAGGTAAGAAAAATCAATCTACTAATTAAGCGAGGGTGGAATCTCTCACCGAGCAACCCAGAGGCTCTGATACCAACTGATAGATTAAGTGGCCCGATCTTTCGATGAGAGACAAGGGAACCCTCGATCTAATTTGGAGTTCGACGTTAGCGGCCCGACTACAACCGTCCACGACGCTTGCGCCTTAGCAACCGGTACACTAATCTCCTGTTTGGTTGTTCCTGCCGGAGCATGAACAACGATCTGCACGCAATCGAGAACGAGCAAGAACAAGATAACAAGCAATCTGAAATTGCAAATATGATTATTTGAATTTAGGCAAACCAATCTGAAATTTGGAGTCTTGTTTACACGTGCGCAGACGGTCTAATCGACACGTGCTTGCACGGACAGTAGCAAAGAAGCTAAACTGATTCTTAAACAAAACTCAAATCCGTTGTGGCTCCTATTACATGCTTTATATTAATGTAAGGGCCGCCAGAGATTAAGCACTAAGCCATATGGTACTAATCTGTGTAGTTGGGCCATGTGGGCTAGGAGGGGGGCGCCTAACCACCTTGGGCCAGCCGTGAGCTAGGTCCAACTTGGCCATGGCGCCTCCTCCATGATGCATGGCGCCTTCTTATGGGCTGGCCCATCTGTATGAGGAGTCTTCATCTTCTTTACATGCTGGCGTATTCTATCTGCTTCACGAGATGGTGCTTCTCCATAATTCCATAGCACCATGTTGACCATTTGCTGACGTGCACGAGCTCGCGTGACTGGTCCTTTCATCATTCCATCTTGTCGTTGAGTTGTTGGTGTGGCTATATCAAAGATAGTGATGTCTTCATCACAACCTCTCTGGAAAATAACTACCACGGCTTGGGGTCGGTAATACCGCACCTTCGGTAGTACCGCCTTTGAACCCTATTAGTGTTGGCCTTCAAAAACCGAGAAAATGCGCTCTTCTAGAAAATAACTACCGGCGGCTTGAGCCCGGTACTACCGCACTTCCGGTAGTACCGCCCTTGAGCCCCAGTAGTACAGGCCAAGAGATGGGCGCAAAACATGCCCACTAGAAAATAACTACGCCTCACGCGCGAAGACTACCGACCTCCCAGAGTACTGGCTCATAATGATGGTACTCTCGCCCAAAGGTAGTACTGACTTTACACTCATGCAGATCGCTGGATTTCGGATAAAATCAGATTACACACAGAAATATTTTCTTTTCAAAAACAAATATCAATAAGGATTGATTTTTTAAGCCATGTGATGATCAACACATGATCAAGCAAATTGCAAAACACATTTGCAAACCCTATTTACATTCTTCAAAGAATCGCATTTAAAACTTCAACTTATTTGCAAAACACATTCGCAAATAAACCAAGAACATATGAGATCAATCCTCTTAGCCATGTGATGATCAACACATGATCAAGTCAATTTGCAAAACACATTTGCAAACCCTATTCACATGCTCTAGAATTGAAACCCATAACCTCCAACTCATTTGCAAATAACAACTCCAACCACTTAAAAGCAAACCTCGAGCCATGTGATGATCAACTCATGATAAAGTCAATTTGCAAATACATTTGCAAACCTTATTCACATGCTCCAAGATAAGACCCAATTAAAACCATATTTTGCAAAAACTCATTTTGCAAAGACAACGCAACAACCTTGTGATGATTAACACATGATCTCTAGCAATTTGCAAAACACATTTGCAAACTCTACTAGTCACAAGCTAAGAATCCACTGCATGATCTCTCTATTTGCAACATATACAAATATCTAGCTCCATGCAAACAATAACCGATTAAATCAAGTTGCATGAGCTCTCTCCTTTTGCAACACATGCAAAACTTAGCTCTATGCATAAACCAATTGAACCGAATTGCATGAGCTATCTCCTTTTTGCAACACATGCAAATCCATAGCTCCATGCAAACACCAAATCAATTAAGGTTCAATAAGAAGCAAGCATGAGCTCCCTTATTTGCAACACATGCAAATACCTACCTCATGCAAAATCTAACAAAGAGAGTGAGCAAGAGTGAACTGGATTAAGTTCATCAACACATGATGAAGCTCAAGCTAAATGACTCAACCTCTCTTAATAGTACGGCAACCTAACTAGTAACCCAGTCTCCCATCCAAACACCGAGACCGGTAAAAGACTAGGAATACATCATTAGCC
Organism: Otatea glauca; assembly: GCA_036346275.1. NCBI lineage: Eukaryota > Viridiplantae > Streptophyta > Magnoliopsida > Poales > Poaceae > Otatea > Otatea glauca. The sequence continues at coordinate 31,427,025 of CM070730.1, forward strand.
CTAGCTAGTTGTACCTTTGCCTTTAGCGATCCACTTGGAGCTTTTATGATATCCAATCATGTTCTCTCCAGGATCGAGTCTCCTTCTTGTTCATCAACACATGATGAATCTTCTCTAACTCTTCACTTTACTTCGGGATCTTCTCTTGAAGCTCATCAATACATGATGACTTCTCGTTCCCGATTCTATATTATCGTTGGACTCAACCTACTTTCACAACTCATAAAAAAGGTTAGTCCAACAAACATGATTGCCTCAATCATCAATTGCACTCTATTAACACATAATGGATACCCCCAAGATCAATTGAGCACAACTTAAATCAATTTGAATGATTAATTATGTCTTGAGGACCTTGATGCAACTAATGCTTCATTATACTCAAGAACTTTCCGTTTGTCCTTAATCAATCAAAGGAACACCATCAACACAAGATGAAGCGTTCTTTGATGATTAAAAGACAAGCGAATCTCAATTTAAATTTTATTTAAATTGATATGAGTATATATATAACTACACAAGTTTTATATACTCATTTTGATTGATTTTCAAAGTAATGATCCAATATGTTGGGGTGAGAGAAAGCGATCAATATTCTTGAGACCATCAACTATAGAATAAACTCCATTAAATATGTTCATATAAATAATTGAACTTGGAATCAATATGCATATAACCAACCTTAGATAGCATTTGAGTTTATCCTATATTTGCATGAGCATATTACAACTACATAAGTTATATATATACTCAAAGGGTTGTTTCAAAGTCTTGATCCTTTATATTATTTGGCAAGAAGACATCGATCAATACTATTGAAACATCAATTAAAAGTACGAACTCCCCCTAGATATGTGCATCCATGTAATATATGGAATTGGAAACATAATGCACATCTTTAATATATAAGCAATGGAAGAGTTCATCTTTTAACTAGAATCCTAAGTATGCAATAGAATAATAAAGTGAATACAAGTGCATACCTTAGGCTTTCTATTTTCCAACCAAAATACGAGACTACTAACAATAGGCTCAACAGACATGTTAGTCTAGCAATGATTAGATTTGTTATTAAACAAGGATTAAGCATTAATCTAAAACCAATCACCAAAACCAATAGAGCATGAATTAACAAGGCTCCAATGGGATCGGTGATCAAGACCATCGACTGCGACTTTGTCTTACGAGAGACAATGTCGATCTCATGAGTCTTGAGCTGGGAGTAAAGCCCGTTAAGAGTCAAGGTTCATAAGTCTATGGTGTCCTTGATGATGGTCACCTTCATCTCCCAAACCCGAAGATCAAGTGTGGTAAAGAAGTGTTGAGCATTCTTTGAGTCAAGGTAGTGCAACCAACCGCACGGAGATCACCCAAAATACTTGTAAACTGACCAAAGCACTCATTAAGGGTCACACCAGCGTGCTATTCAAACTTGTTGTAGTCACGCTTGTACTGATTCTGTCTCACCGTCTTGATCTAGGTAGTGCCCTCATAGTAAGCATCGAGGGTCACCCAGATCTGGTGAGCGGATCGTAGGTGAGAGATCCTGTCGTACTCACTACGGCTGAGGCCCTATATGAGGGAGAGAATCAGGAAAAAACTGAAGGCAGTTTTGACATATATATGATGACATTAGCAGCTAATTTCGATCAAGTTTAGTGGCAAAGGGATATTTCCGGCATGCAAAAGCCAAAAAGCACCCCTGAACTGCCTTGTGACTAATAGGCTTAAAGTGGCTTAGGCTTTTCATAAGCCTAGTTGAAAAAGCCACCCGTGTGTTTGGGCCCAAACAAACACGATGCAATTTTTCTTCCTTTTCTACATATTATTATCTAATCATGGCCCATAGCTTAAAGCCGGATTTTTTTGCTTAAGCTGCTTAAAAGTAATCTACTTTTATACGTGGTAGAGGTGAGTAATTTAACCCTAATTTCAGTGAACTTGGTCTAAAACCAACCCTTAATATGCCGAAAGATCATATCTTCGATGGCTTTTGACTTTTAGTTATATAAAGATATATGGCTTTTGAAAAAGCTCAATTAAAAAGCTATCCATTTGTTTAGGCTAGACTTTTTAGCATTTAAGCCGGGGAAAAAGTACAAACAAACATGACCCAAGTTTGGATACAACGATGCCTGCAGTACAACAGGTGTAGTTTGGTTTTGGTAATTTTATATTGAATTTCAAATTCGATTTTCAAGAATATTAATGGTAGACTACAATTAAAAAATATCAGTTCTTAGGCATTCTTTTCAGTTACTAATCTTGAAATTGTAGAAAGAAAGAAAATAAAATAAAAACTTCATTTCAAGCATGGTGGATTGGTGAGGGTCAGCGCCCCTGACTAGATTAAATCCAAAAGTATGCCAAGTAAATTGCGCCGTCGGCTTTGAGCCTTAATACCTTGCTAAAAGGATTTATGGGCCTTTGAATGTGGGCTTAACACCCGTGGTGGAGGCTTACATGGCCCTCAGCCCATGACGTACGGGTCCCATCTCCCCTCCGCTTCTTCCCCAGCCGAGCCATGCAAATCGGCTGCGACGGCGTAATTTCCCCATATGCACGTTCTTGCCCACTCCAGCGCACCCACTCCACCTTTCTGCGCCGTTCCCTTCTCCCTCCCGTTTCCATGCCAGATCAGTTCTTCTCAAGGTTAATAACCCCTCTCGTCCTCTCTCTCCCTCTCTCTCACATACTCTTTCTGCGTTATTGTATTCGATTTCTTGATTTCATTGGTAAGGGAACCTCTGATTCTTCTACCTAGATTGTTTTTTTTTTGTCATGCGGCGAAAAGATAGGCCGCCCCGCTCCATGTTTCCGGCAGCTGGCCCTTGCCGCTGACTGGTTTCCAAGATAGTAATAACACAAGAAATGATGCTAATTGCATGTCCAAATTTCTTGGTACAGTGTAGGAGTAGAAATCAGGAGTTGTGTACTCTTTTTTATCATCGGTTTGATTTGGTAGGGCCTGGCTCTTACTACTGACTTTTTAATGGGATCTGGAGGAGGTGAGCCAAACACCTTTGGTTTACAAAAAAAACCTATTCTCGTTCTCGGAGCAACCAACGTCACAGCAGAAATTGCAGTAGCGATTCATTGGTCAAGCTTTGGATCAGTCCGGCCCAAAAATAAATATAGATTGGATTATTTTGGATTTGCAGTGGTTTGGACCATATCAAGACTAGACTTGGCCTAGGCCTAGGCCTTACTATTTTGTATTAGGAGGAATAACAAGTGCTAAGGCCGGTGGCAACCTCATCTTTTCTCGTCGCAAGACTATTCCCTACTGCTAGCCTCGTCCTTGCCACCTCCACTCCCCTTCACCGGCCGTTGACCTAGCTCTCCCTCACCGGCCACCTCCCCATACTCCCTCGCTGGCTGTTGCCCTAGGTCTCTCTTACCGTCACCGCCACCACACTCCATCACCGGTCGCTACCCCAACTCTTCCTCACCGCCGCCACCCCCTGTGCTGTCATTGGCCACTGCCCCACTCACTTTCACTGGACCCCCGCCTGTTGCCGCCCACCATCGCCATGAATGAACAAGCTAGATCTGAGCGGTGGCTCCCTCCTTTTCCTCTTAGACAAGATCTGATCGTGTTGACGCGAGGAGGGTGCTTGGTGGAGCGGCTTCATAGGCTTCCTGATTTAGAGCGGCTATAAAGTGACGTCGAAGTAGGAAATCAGCGACGGAGAAGGTGTGCCTAAGGAAGAGGTGTGGTATGTGATAATCTTGCTTGTCTAATCTAGTTCTCAAGTCAATCTCTTCTATATCGTCCATGTCACTACCACTGCCGTCCATATTGTCCATGGGTTGCCACCACCATCCTTGTTGTCCATGTGGTGATCCTTTCTCTGCCACCGGTGCCGACGAACTAACGGCAGCGGGTTGTAGCTCCCCTTATCCCTCTTCTTGCTTGGGTCTTAGGGTGGGTTTGTGCTTTGCTATTGATTGGATCAAGGCCAAGCTTCTTCTTCTTCTTTTTTTTGCTTGGATTGGATCTAGGCTTCTCTATATTGGGTTTGGACTAGATTAGATCAAACTAACAGAATTTCAGGCTTGGATTAAATCTATGGTGGGCTTCGATCATTAACAGCTCTAATTTTGGTGGGGAGCTGCACCACCTTAACTGATTCTGCCCTCGCAAGTTGGAGAAAATTAGCCGCGTCGTGCCGTTGATATACCCCTTCCTACCCGCACTAGCCCGTACCCCTTCGTTCATTTCCGCCGAGGCGTACGGGGAACTCGACCGCTGGCGACAGCGACGAACTCGAGAAGGGGAGCGAACTCCGGCGACGTCGGCGAACTCCCCGTTAAGGTTAGCATCGGCCGCCGCCCATAGCACTACCTCCTCAGCCGACCTGAACCCTAACTGCCGCCGGCGCCCTCAGCCCTTACCCCCGCCGCGGCCCTCTTCTCCTCAACGAAGCCCTCATTCTCGGCCGCCGCCACCGCCACCGCCACCGCCCCCAGCTCGAGCCGCCGCGGCCACAACCGCCGTCAACCGTAGATCTGAAACTTGCTCCCCTTGCCTGCCCCCTTCTGATTTCCTGAGATCTGAATGTATGAACTAGATGATTCATACCAGACGATGCTATTACATGCAAATGTTGCCCATCTGAGTTTCTGAGAGATGTCAAAACCGAGTAATTGTATTTCAACTCAGTCGCTTGAATGAACGATTATCTCCATGAATCGATTAAGCTGATAGTAGTGTATATGGCAGTGATGTGAACCTGTTGCAGAAGTTACAGACTTTTGGAGGCATGTACTACCAGAAAATTGGAAGGATTCAGATTCTACAAAAGAGATAGTATGAAATGCATCTTGGACCTTGGATACCAGATGTCTTTGTTTCATGGATTCATCTTATTCTAATATTCTGCAATGAATCGGTGTAGCCATGTTTTTTTTTTATCTTCCATTCTGGTCGTATTTTGAATATCGTCACTGATTTTTAATCCTACTGATGTGTCAAGCGTCATTGAATATTGGATGAGGAATATGTATAACCCATGTGTTGTAGTGTTTTGTTTGCACAACCTTTTTCAATGCATCATGAACTATGGATGTCAGCGCCTATAGACGGTCCACGCTCAAATGATTTTCTATAGAGTCTGGCTGTTTTTGTTTTCCCCCCTTATGTTTTGTTTTGAACGATGAAAGCTAAGAAGACATACCTGCAGCCTGGCAACCACATCTTTAGACCAAACTAAATTCCCTCTTTGCAAAACACAGTATATGTTGAAAGTTTCTGTGACAATTTCAACTGGCTTTGGTCTTTTGGGTGTTTCCATTTATACATATAGTACTGAACAAAATTAAGCTATTTAGGCTAACAAATTGGTCTGTTGCTATTAATTTGCGGATGCTGATGATTTCTTTTGTGATTTTTCAAACTAATGCCATTCACACTTTTTTTTAGATTAATGCCATGCACATTTGATATTTACATATTTGATTATTGAACACATATTTTCTGTTTTGAAATTTTGTTTATCCACGTATGGTATTAATGTCATTATGTGATGATTCGTGTTACATTTATGGCTCTATGGTTGGGCCTTGACCCACTATTGTTGTTGCAGCTTTGGATCTTATGAGCACACTCCCGAATTTGCGAAAGACGTGTGGTCTTAAATGCTGAAAATCACAGCACTTTTGTTTTTATGATCATACAAATATGGGAGAGAATCCTTTGCTAGCTGAGAAACAACTGGCTCTTGCATGTAGGTGTGATACATTGTCTTCAAGCATGCAAAAGTCTAATACATCGTCCTGTCCTACTATCACATATGAAGAAGCTCTTAGAAGAGAGTTGGAATACCGGAAAAGATTGGAAAGCACTCATCCACATCTGCTGATTGGTCTTAATGGAGCCCCTGTACTGCCGAAAGTAAGGTTCTGATTTGATAACTTGCCAGTAAGTTTTTTATAGCAATCATTCTTCGGTAAATGGAAAGTAGCAGAAATTTACAGTTTCATTTAAGGGTACTTTCTCCATCAACAGAATAAAATCAGCATAATCTGGCCCTGTAATTTTCAATCCACAATAGAATTTATTCTCGTCGTAAATCCATTTTTGCCATTTGTGCTGTAGTGCTATTCCTAGACAGTAGAAAAGCATATAGCTCAGTAGTTGTTTAATAGTTTTTCCTGTGTTATCTTGTGCATAATGTTGAATGGATGAAAGCAAACCTGTCTTCACAACTTCCAATGTTGAAAGCTCAGAAAAGAGCCGTTTTTTGTAACTTGCTGGTTGTGTTCGTGGCTTCCTGTACACTCAGTTATACAGTTTAACCTATAACAATTAACCACAAGATCCACACCACCATATTAGTCAATGCACATGATGTTTAAGAATGCTTTATGATATATGAAGAAACATACATGAGTCCTATCGAACAGTCAAAAGGGAGAATTTACATGTTAGCACGCAAAGATACGCTAATGTTAGATGCTCAGTCTTGTATTTTGTGCACTTGTTTTTCTGAATTGCCACGACAAGCTTGAATCCCTTATCAATGCTCATGTCATTAGCCTTGCAGCATCAAGAATACCGTTTTGTGAGTTATTCTTGGATTATTACTGCAGGGGACAGTTTGCCAAAGTATAATACACTTGCAACATTTATTTAGTAAACTGCATCCCCTATTTAGGGCTTCCTGAGTTGCTGTATCATCTAACTTTGTAAAAAATTATTCTAGCTATGGATTATTCTTTTGACATACACATTGTTGTTGACTCCTTGAGTCCTTGTACCCCTCTATTTCAGCTTCTGATGTGAAACGTTTACATTGCTTTTCTTCTGCATAATCAGTATAAGTTAGTTTGTCTAATTCCCTAATTGTCTATCAGTAGACATATTCTACTATTTTAATTAGATGCTGCAAGATATTGTCTAGAAGCATGATGGGCCTGTGTGCTATTCATTACTTTGTTTTTGTTCATATATCAGAGAAATAAAACACTCATCACTAATTTCTAATTGGATTTAAATATTATTTTTAGGTGGTCGGTACAGATTCAGCACCTGATGTGTCGAAGAGAAAGTCAACCCCTGAGAGCAGTGTGCCTTCACCACAGGCAAGTTTCAGTTTCGCCACTGTACGAAGTCAGCCAGCAAATTGGTACCCCTCAAAGAAAAAAGTGAAAGTTCAACAGCCTCCATCGCAGGCTGTTCAAAGTCCCAGACCAAATTTGGTACCTTCCTTTTGGTGCAAAATTTGCAAGGTGGATTGTGTTACTGAATTCAATTTCAATGCCCATATTGGAGGGAAAAAACACAAGGCCAAAAAGCTAGAGATTCTTGGTAATAGGAACACTGGAAGACCTGGCAGTCAGTGTGGGGTTAACAGGAATCCTGAACCAAATAACAATGCAGTATCTGGAAGCAGAAATGATGAACAAAATGTGGGTGATCACTTTTTTTCGTTCTCTGAAATGCAAAGTGGCATATCATACTCCAAAATCACTGGTGAAACTTCAGATGCCAGTGCTGATCAAAATACTGGATCATAAGCCATGAATGAATATTATACAAGCTGCTGCTATACTGGTAACCCCTAGTCCACTGCTATTGCATTTGTTGCAGACTTGTTTACCATTTTGTGTCAATTAACAGAAAACTGACCAAGAGCCTTCATGTTTGCTTGGCATCAACCCAAGAACATCCATTCAGCACAAACATTTACTTTCACATCCTTAAAAAGGCATTTACTTCCACATTTCCCATGAATTACTCTTGACAACTTTCTCAGGTGGCACTATATGTCTATGTGACTTAAATCATAATGTTTATTCATGGTATATCCATTAGCATCACAGCCATTTGTTCATTCAAAGTAAGTCAATAGCTTTGAATTTGATAGTTTGAACCCTTTATTGACAGTTTCCATTCATGTGTTCGTCAGGCTGTTAAAATTTTTACCCTTTGCCATACTCAAAGGGTTTTGGTAATTATGTTGTTATTTGATGATGCAGGCTGATAGCATATATGAGGAACATTTTCGCTGAGGGAGTAAACATGCTTCTGTCCATAGTTTTCTCTTTTTTTCTTTGTTTATCAAGTTTCTTTGGCATTGGAAGTATACGGTGTCTACAACTCTGCACGCCGTTGAATTTGAATACCATTATGTCCTGTCCCTGTCTCTTCAGTTAATTCTTTGAAGTCATCTTATAATTTTGCTGCTTGGTTGTGTAGTTTACCCTCCTGTCTGTTGAATGTATCTTCCATGCTTGAGCTTGAATTGCTCCTTAAATTTTATATCTGGTCAGCATGGTAGTTTCTACATGTCAATCTATTGTCACCAGTTTACCATTGTGCCCTCCTTTCTGCTGGTTTGTGTAGTTGCATAAGCGGCCTTTACATAAACACACCCGGTGTTTTAGAAACTGGAACCGCCCCGAAGTTCAGTTTTGTTCCAGTTTTTCACTAAAAACCAGCATGATTTTGGCTTTTAAATATATTTGAAATTTTGTAATTTTGGGTTTTTGCATATTTGAAGCTTTGGATATATACCAGAATCAATAAGGAGGAATTTGGCATAGAAGTTAGAATACAATGGAGGCTGTCAGGGGGTTGAACGTGGTAAGAAACCGCCGAGTACCCAAAAACTGGAACCCGGATGGTAATAGGCAGTATCTTGAACCCTCTTTCAATGAACTACAAATAGATATTGTCACCTTGGCATTATCAGCTTTCCAAATTCCAACGAAAACTAGTTTTGGGTATTTCTAGGAGGTCAGATACTGTTAGCGTCAAAAAAAGAGCCAACTGGTCTCAAAACATGTGAATACCTTGTTCAAGTTAGGTTCGTGGCGTGTTAGCCGATTTGATTTTGCAATAAGTAAGATAGACCGAAATAAGTCTTTACAGTTGATTTGACGATACAATCGGAAAGATAGATCTAAACAACTATTACAGACGATTAGATGATAGGTAATGATTTGTTTTTGTTGAAAAAAGCAATGCGCAACAGGATCGGTATAAAAACAAATTTGGGATAATTGGTATAAATTGAAGATGATAAAAATTGGCAATGCGTAATTTTATTGATCAAGAACGAATTACAAAGGGATATTGCTAGGTCTAAAAACTACTACTAGTCGACAGAAGGTAAATAAAAGTAGATGTGAGTTTATTGATTGTTAGGTTTTTTTTTTTGGTTCGTCTCATGACCCCTTTTATAGCAGAAAGGCCGATAGTGTCTTTCTTCGATTCCTCGTAATGCATGAATCGTATCAACCTCTGTCTCTTGAGGATAAAATTCCTTTTTGAACCAATATCGACTATAAATTTAATTTTAACCTAAGCTTTACAAATCGATTATATCTTTTCAAATTCTGGTGTCAACATATGCCCTGTATTTTCGGGAGATGATACGAATCTTTCAAAAATCTGTTTTGTCAGCTCAACCATGAATTTTCATACTAATCTCATCGCTCTTTTCGATAATTGCTCCATTTATCACGTCGTAATTTCTCAAAACATGTCACTTGTCACCATAACTACTCTTGAAAGTTCGAATAAATTACTTCCTTTTTGCCACTGTGTTTACCCCTCCATAAATACCGCGTCTTACCTCTATCATTTTCAAGTGCTCAAGCCTCACACCAATAATCATTGGCTTGCACACTGCGTTTTCAACTTCAACATCCTTAGTGCTCAACCCCTATCAGCTCAAGAGCAATGGACCCCAAAAGGTACTCATCCTTGTGCCCGATAAGGAAAAATAGTTTTACTTTGGCCCACTAGGCAACCTAGATCCATCGGCTATAATATATCAGGATATACCTTGGCTCCTTCATGCTCCCAAGTACAACATAAATAGATGGAGCAAGAGTTTTAGAGTCTGACCGACGGCTTTGAAATGTTTGCGTGACTGATATAATCGGGTAGCAGTGCAAAAAATGCTCTTGTGGGAGCAAATGGGCATATTAGAGTGCCTCCCCCTTTTGTTAGCCAATCCAAAAGCCAATGAGCCCTTGTGACCACGGTATGCTATTTCTGGTCAGATACCATGAACGCCTTCATGTTCAAGTCCCCATCGGCCTAACCCTCCTTGATGTGGTGTAGCTGTGTTGCTTGAGACCAGACGGAGATCAGCTATCGACTTTTAGCGCCAAGCCACAATACAAATTAGTTTCCACCAAGGGAGAGGGCTAGAGAAAATATCTTAAGGAAAACAGAGGCGTCGGCCCAGTATCGGATAAAGAGCATGTTGCATTTTTAAACATGTGGCTTGACCGATACATATTCTACAGAGAATCACTTGGGCCAACACAAGTATATTAGGTCATAACCGAACAAATAGTGGAAGGTCATCAGCTAGCTCTAGGGAAATTGTTTTTAGGGGCAGTTTATCAGATGATATACATTATGCAAAGTTGGCTTTTCACAGGATTAGGCCAGTACTCAGTCGGCAATGTGGATGGCCCCCTATGGTTCATCCAAGTATGGCTATATTCTTCCTTTAGCCAACTTTTTCAGATCGATACAGAGATGATGGCTCCTTTTCCCCCAGAAGAATTCTTGGAGCATCAAAACAAAATTTTCTGAGATGGCCGATCATTTGGTGAAAGAATCATTCTCTTCTCGTTCGACACCAAAATGACTCTCGCAGGGGCAGCCAAATATCTCTCTTTTTTCTTTGAATTGAATAGCCAAGATTACCCGTCGAGAGACCCATTGAGAGAGTACTTTAGATACAGAGATGCCAATGGCTATTCTTGCCCTTTTTTTTGCACCTGATGACCGACAGCGCAGATATGACAGAGGAGATCTTAGAATTGTACAAGATTTTCCTATCTCCCTGCGTATTCTCTGTCGACTTACATACTAAGGGTTGAACTTTTCAGCTGTCATACGAATTTTATCATCAGACGGTGTATTCTCGGCAGTTGGGCTTCGGTCAGATTCCTCCCAATTTCTGTCTCTTTAATCAGCTATGCCCAAGGCATCGAGTTCGTTGTGAGTCAGCGGCTCAAATAGCTCTTCGGATGGCCGACGACTTTCAGCTTCAGGACTTGCCCTGCTTTCTGCTTCATCAGCGTAAAGCCGAAATGTTTCAACAGTGGTGAGCAAGGATCTCAGCAGCACTCTATCCAGAAGAGCGTACCCTATCGGTTATAGTATCAGACTTCTTTCCTTATTATCACCCAGAGCTGATAGCTTGTACTGACCCTGATAGTAGTTCAAGTTCTAGCAGCGACGTTAGTTAGTCTGGCTACACGATTCGAGCTTTGTCGATATTATTGGCGAGGTAGTTATTTTAATTCCTTGTATTTTCTTCTCCTTATCAGCCCTGTTGATCGGTTGCATTTAAATATTTTGCAGACGAAGCAGGCTGGCAAGAAACCTGCTGGTGGTTCCTCGGGCACTGGCCAATCTAGCAAACGGCCTCGCCCAGATGTTGGAATGGCTATAGTCAGCTACCCTGAACATCCAATCACCTTCCCTGTCTGACTTAGACAGGCAGCAGCCAAGTAAGATTTCATCGGCTATACATCACCTTTTCTGTTTCTTTTGTAAGTTAGCATCTCAAGCCGATTTCTATTTTAAAGAAGAAGTGTGGTCGACCGAACAAGAAGGTCATCACCTCTAAGGGCCCCTTTCCCCAAGAAGGATTGACCGAAGTCTTGCCGGAAGGATCGGCTTCTGACTGGGTAAACACATGCTTTTGGCTGATTCAATTTATTTTCCTTTGATAATTTGATAACAAGTTCCTTCCGCAGCTTCCTTGCCCTCGCCGACTGCAAAAGCCGTCCTACCGCCTTAGCCGACACAACCAATTCCACCATCATCAACAGCTGCTACCACCGCTCCTGTTGCAAAGTCGGTCGACAAGTCGATCCAGTCTCTGACTCAGATGTTGGGGTTCGAACCTAGAAGGAGAAGACGAGATGGAGAGGGTGCCCAGCGTGATCGAGAAAATCATCTCGGTCTCGAAGGATGCATCTGCTCAAGTCAGGTCGGCTTCAAGGGTGAAGGAGAAGATCAAGTATTTTTTTCAATCTGCTCCACTCCTTGTTGGCTTCGCTTGTGGAGAACGCGCAGCCGATACGTGACACAATGGACGCAGTCAAGGCAGAATTGCCCCAGGAGGCGACCGCGGCATTTTGGACGTCTACTTCCTCGATGATTAGAAAGAACAAGTACGGCAACAAAGGCGAGGATCATATGTCTGTTGGCTCAGCATGAAGACCAAAAGCTCCTCGACATGCTGATAGCCGACGCCAAGACTCACATGGCCAAATATGATGATGAGCTAAAACAGCTCAAGGCCAACAAAGAGGCATCGGCTAAGCTACAGGTAGCCAAAAAACTTCTCGAGGTAGAGTTGGCCAAGATCAATGGTCAACTAGTCGATGCAGAAGTAAAACTAGTCAATTCTTCATCGATTGTCAAGGCGCAAAAGGCTATGGTAGCCTCATTAGTCGCAGTCGTCAAAGAACAGTCTGCCAAGGTCACTCTAATACCAGGAAGCCAAGAAGCCGACGTGCATTTCCACGTTGATATTGAGAGGGCAATCGCCAAGGCTGTGGCCGCCTTGTTTGGTCTTCTTCAGGACTAAAGTCATAATTATGTAATCTTTTATTGTAATATCATCGGCCGCTGCAACATGAAACATTATTTGCTTGTATGGATAATTTTGTCGGCTGTGTAGCCGATTTATGTTTAAACTTTCGTTTCCTTATGCTAAATGTGATGAGTCTAATCGGCTGTAATTTATTTATCATCAAACCTGATAGCCAAAATTAACTGCAATGAGTTTGTTTGGTTTTCGAAACCGACAACCGTCTTCAGCCTAAATCTTATTTAGCCGATTAAGATACAACCCAAATACTTGGGTGATATTTCTTTAAAATATTTGCCATTGATCACCTTAGAAAATACCATACCCTCAAGCGTTTCCAGAATGTAGGAATTACCATCCATAAGTCGATGCACTCTATACGGTCCTTCCTAGGTTGGAGACCATTTTATTATAAGCCCTTGCAACTCTTTCCTTGTTTTTCTATAGTCGATCTAAAGTATGTAATTGTAATTCTGCCAAGTCGTCTAGATTATCGATCATTTATTCTTTATAATCTTGAGCCGACAATCCATTTAGCTTGGCTATCCTTATTGAGTCGATGTTTAGTTCCAAAGGCAACACAACTTCTTGTCCATAAACCAATTTATAAGGTGAGAGCTTTGTCGCGCCATGGCAAGCAATCCGATAAGCCTATAAGGATTTCGATAATGTTAAATGCCAATTCTTTGGTTTCTCTTCAATTTTTCTCTTAATCATCTTAATTAATGTTTTGTTCGATGACTCAGCTTGACCATTGGCTTGTGCATAATAAGGCGACGAATTCAATAGCTTAATAATCCCTAGACTTTAAGCAAAACTCTGAAATTCATTAGACATAATATATTGTGCCTTGATCAGTCGTAGTAGTCTAAGGTATTCCAAACTGATGGACAATGTGTTCCATTACAAGTCCAATCGCATCAATAGTTGTTACTTTCTTCAAAGGAATTGTTTAAGCCCATTTAGAAAAATAATTGGTCACAACCAAAATATACTTGTGGCCTTTGCTTGAAGTAGGGTATATTTGTCTGATTACATCTATTCTTACATCTATTCCCCATCCTCTAAACGGCAAAGGTTTATTAATTGGGTGTAAAACCAATGCTGGAGATAATTGTAAATTGCCAAACTTCTAACAAGTTTGGCATCCTTTATAGTATTTGAAACAATCCTCCAACATTACCAGCTAGAAATATCCAGTACGCCTCAATAGCCATTTCATTTTATGAGCCGATTGAAGTGTTTCACAAATACCTTCATGCACTTCACCCATCGCTATTTTGGCCCCTTCATTCCAAGACACCTCAACAATAAACCCTCCAAAGCCCAATAATAGAGCGTATCATCGAGCAAAACATACTTCAGAGTTTGTCTTTTGATCTTCCTATCTGTGCGCCTTGATGGATTAGACAAGTAATCGGCTATTCTTGCCCTCTAGTCATTTATGTTGGTACACATTACGTCAACATTTAGGACGGCTTTATTTATCGGCTCACAACCCTTCAAATAGCTAAACATCTTATAACCCGATGCTTGTTGAGCTAAATCATTGGCCTTGCTATTCATTTCACGAGGAACATGATTAATCGAGAATGAACGAGAATGAAGTGAATGAGCCGATTATCTGGAGGCATCTATCCAAGTATTTGGTCAAAACTTCATCATGGAAATTATATTCTCCTTTCACCTGTTTAACTACTAATAAAGAATCACCATAAACTTTAACAAAGTCGACACCAATATTGTCGAGCAACTGTTGGCATCTTAGCAAAGCTTCGTACTTGGCTTGATTGTTTGAGCATTTTTTATTTATTCTAAATGCAAACTCAAAACTATACCCTTTTGGGGATATTAGCACTATGCCGATACCATCACCTTCTCTGTATGCTGACCCGTCAAGAAACAAATGCCAAGGTACAATGGATACCAGATCAGTAGTTTCATCAGTTTTATATCCTGTTATAAAATCGACAATCGCTTGTCCTTTGATAGTTTTAGCCGATTCATAAGTTAGGTCAAACTCGATGAGTGTATAAGCCCATTTTCCAAGTCGACCTCTCAAGATTGGAGCCGAAAGCATGTACTTTATAACATTGGTTTTGTAGACAATTCTATATGCTGATGCTAATATATAATGCCTTAATTTGGTACAAGCAAAATATAATGATAAGCAAAGTTTTTCCATAAAAGGGTAACTGTTTGTACCAAGATTTGGCAGGTATGTTTAAAATCAGCAGATTTGAGTCAACAGGATATGCCGATGTTCAACTCGAAAAGATTTAGGGATATTTGGTAATGCAAATATATAAGGAAAAACCAACTGGATTGAGGCCGATACGAATCGTGTTCTGCAAACGTGTTGTAATAGGACTCGATCGGCCGATGGGTATAAAAGATGGACGTGGGCAGGTGAAAAGAACAACAATCAAATCAATCAGCCTGCATTATACTGTCATCTACTTTTTCGTCGACTAGGAGTAGTTTTGTAATCTAAATTCTCTTGTAACTCGATTTGATCAATAAAGTTGTGCATCACCGATCATTGATCATCTTTTGTTACATCAATCAGGTTCGATTTTCTCTGATTTTGTTGCGCATCGCCTTCTTTAGAGTCGATCTACCTTTATCCTCTAATTAGCCTTAATCGGCTAATTAGACTTACCGTTACCTTCGATCTAATCGGCTTGTAACTGATTAAATCTAAGCTGATTGCCTCACGAAATCGGCTTTGAGTGAATTTTATATTTTTCTTACCGATTGTAGGGTCAAATCGGTTGGCACGCTCTGAACCAGGTGTTCGTCTGGTGTGCTGTGGCTAGAAACCCTACTTCAAGTTTTTGGTGTCAACACACTCTTGGCACGCCCGGTGGGACCTGCAATGCCTTCATCAAGGAAGTCGATTCCACCATCCGTTCTCAATACTGAAGCCATAATCGTCCCTACGATGGACGATCTAACGCCAGAGCAGTGTAAGGAAATTGAAGATCGAAAAGCCGCTCTTGAAGAGATGATGCTAACTTGTTATAAGAAGACTCAACGTGGCGTCACTCAAAAAATCGCGCTGCTGATGGTTAACGCCCTTGGTGATGCAGGCGCTACAGATGGCCCGGTAAGTCAATATCTGCCCACTCAAGCTGAACTATCGGCTATGATTAATCAATATATACACCATGCTCTGATAAACCAATCATCGGCTCTTGTTACAACACTTAAGCCGATGATTGCGAATAGTTTGAAAACTATTGCTCAGGAGTTGGCATCATCTAGGAGTCTGCTTGACCCGACGCAAGTTCTGCCAAGTTATCCTGCTTTTTCAATAGCGCAAAATATGCAGAGTACGTCAGCTGATCCTAAACCATCGACTATAACTCACCCCCAACCATGATGCCGACTCAACCTACCATCATACTGCCACGAGATCCTCTACTGAGTGGGGCATTATCAGGCATATACCAATGCTGCTAAGTTAGACGCATCGGCTAATTTACCGCCATCGGCTCCGTTTTACGCTTTTCCACAATCGGTTCCACAGCCGGTTGAATCTGATAGCTACCCACAATACCATGAGCCTGTCCCGCCTAGGAATCCGGTTCCACACAGGGTAGTAACTATTCAGAACCCTTTGTCCTATTACCGAAGCCGCCAATTAGGAGGAGCAATGAATACGACCAATACACTCACCACCCGTCTGCTCAGTCTAATCGGCAGCCCGAGTTTGCACTCGGGGGGCAGAGCCCCAATTATGACCAACATTATCAAGGGCCTACTATCCCGTTTACCAATAGTGTTAATTGGGTCGATCAGATTTCCGCCGTATTGAGGGATCAATTCGGCATACAGCCAAAAGGGAAAGTCATCGGCTATAGAAAGCCGTATCCCGATTATATAGATCGTATGCCGTATCCGCAATTTTTCAAAGTCCCGAATTTCTCTAAGTTCTTCGGAGATGATTCAATTATGACACTAGAACATGTCGGACGCTTTATCGCTCAATGCGGTGAAGCGGCTCAGTCCGACAGGCTAAATATCATATTGTTCCCATTATCGTTATCGGGAGCTACTTTTACTTGGTTTACTAGTCTGCCTCCAAATTCGGTTCATTTATGGAACGATTTGGAAAGCCGATTCCATGAGTACTTTTTCTCTGGCAGTCTGGAACTCAGGATTTCCGATCTGAGCTCCATCTGCCAGAAATTTGGAGAATTGGTAACTGATTACATTAAAAGATTTAGGGAAGTTAGGAATCAACGCTTTAGTGTCATGTTACTTGACAATCAATTAGCCGATTTGGCTTTCCAAGAGCTAATTCCACCACTCAGAGAAAAGTTTGGTGGACAAGAGTTCACTGATTTAAGCCACCTGCTTCATCGCGTATCGGCTCAAGAAAGCCAGTTTCCGGATAACAGGGGGTTCAGGGATAGATTCAAAGCAAGCGGCGATAATAAAGAAAAGGACAAGGCTAAAGTTAATATGGTCGACTATTGTCCCAACGAATCCTCTAAAGATGATGAAACAGAGGTAAACATAGCCGAATGGGTTAAAGGGTCTAAAAAATCTTTAGTCTGTTATTGACTTAAGCCGACTAAGAATAAGTCGGAGGTAAAATATGCGTTCGATGTGTCCAAATGCGACTGCATTTTTTATTTACTTTTGCAAGAAAAAATAATACGACTGCCTGAAGGGCACGTTATACCATCGGCTGATGAGATCAAGAAACGAAGGTATTGCAAGTGGCATCATTCTTTTTCTCATAATACTAATGATTGCAATATTTTTCGTCAGCAGATCCAATCGCTATTGAGGACGGTTGACTAAAATTTGCGGATGAGCCAACCATGTAAGTTGACATCGATCCGTTCCCTATAAACATGGTACAATGTTCGAGCAAGGGAAAAGAGCTGATGCGCAGCGAAGAACCAAAAAGGGCTCGGCGAGTCGATATTCAACCAACCTCGGGTGGCAATCAGACATTGAGAATCACGATTGGTTCGTTACAAATAGAGGCCGATCATGAGGGCAATAACTCAAGGACCATCAAGCTTAAGGGGGATCATGAAATTGGCAAATGGTACAAGGCAGAGAAGTCGCCGTTGAAGAAGCTAATCTATCGACCAAAACCTACCTTCTCGCAGTTACTGGAGAAATATGAAAAATTAAGTAGCCGACCACGATATCCCCTGCGTCGGCCAGAAAACCAGTATTGGCCTGAGAACCTGGAGAGGGCCCATCAGAGGTGTCCCTTTTGGCAGTTTTATTGGGAGAGGGGAGTAGCACTGCCGTCACCATATTCCTGTCCAATGGAGGACTACACCAGGGACGATTGGCCTAGGCGGCCAATCCAAGACAGATTGTCTGGACCAATCAGGAATCGTCCCAACATCACTAACAGAAAGCTGATTCTGGAAAGGATCTCTCCACCAAATCGAGCTAAAGAACAAGCTGAGTCAAGTTCTGCAGCGGAACCAAATCTAGCTAGAAAGATCCGCAAGCCGATCGAACCAAAACCAAAGTGGTGCCCATCGGGCCTTAGCCGATCACAGCGGAGAAGGCTACAGAGGCTAAGGACCCAGGAGATGAGGGAGGCCGAAGAAGAGAAGCAGAGGGACCAAGCATTCAACGAGCTTCGGTCGATTAAAACTGTGAAAAAAGAATGGAGGAGAAATGATCAAATTGAGGAGGAAACTGATTTAGCCGATGACTTGAGTTTGCCGATGATCCAGGATGATAACCCTCCAATGGACGTAAATATGGCATTCGCGCTACCGACTGAGAACAAGATCAAAGCTAAATCGGCCAAGGAAACTTTTGCTCAACTATGTTTAGGCGCTCAAGATGCATTCTTCGAGAAGCCTCGCAATGCTCATCGGCATCTAAAGCCGTTGTATCTAAAGGGATACATAAATGGCAAACCAATCTCAAGGATACTGGTGGATGGAGGAGCTACTGTCAATCTAATGCCGTATAGCACCTGCAAGAAGTTGGGTAAGTCCGATGAAGACTTGATCAAAACTAACATAGTTCTGAATGATTTCACAGGCGACCCCACCGATGCTAAAGGCATCATGGTTACGGAGTTGATTGTCGGCAGTAAAACTTTGCCGACTGCTTTCTTCGTTATTGATGCCAAGGGCAACTACAGTGTGTTACTTGGACGAGACTAGATACATGCGAATTGTTGCATCTCGTCGACTATGCATCAACTGCTTGCCCAATGGAAGGAGACGAAGTCGAGGTTGTCCCAGCCGATACATCGGCCCATATTGGCATGGCTAGTTTGGATGCGAATTGGTCGCACGGGGAAGCCGAATGCATATTGGGGAAAGCACTAGATGATTGTGACTTTATTTGTATTGGTAAAATAGGACTTATGCCGATCAGTGTCAAGCCAGGCACATTTGATCGAGCAAATGAGGTTTTACGCCGGAGTCAAGGAAAGCAGTGAAAGCTTTACGAGACAAAATGCATAGCTGTCGGCAAGTGACGGATAGCTATGAGGCCATCGAAGATTTTGGAGAAATTAGGCCAAGGATTCGCATCGACCGATCTACTTGAAGAAGTTGACATTGGTGACAATGATAGTAAAAGACGAACTTTTGTTAGTGCAAAATTAGATGCAGCATACAAGGAAAAGTTGGTCAGAATTCTTAAGGATTATAAACATTGTTTTGCCTGGGAATATCACAAGATGATTGGTTTAAACCGACAACTTGTCGAACATCGGTTACCTACAAAACCAGGGTATCGGTAGTTTAAACAATATCCTAGACGATTTAATCCGGCCTTGTATAATATTATAAAGGAAGAGATAGAAAGATTGCTGGAAGCCAAATTTATTAGGCCTTGGCGATATGCCGAATGGGTCTCCAATATTGTTCCCATTATGAAGAAAAATGGAAAGCTCAGGGTGTGTGTTGATTTCAGGGATTCAAATAAAGCCACTCCAAAATATGAGTATCCAATGTCAATAGTCGATATGCTTATCGACGCTGCGTCAGAAAACAAAATTACTAGTTTTTTATATGGTAATGCCGGATAAAATTAGATATTTATGGCCGAAGCCGATATACCTAAGACAGCCTTCAGGTGCCCTGGTGCGATAGGGTTATTTGAATGGACTGTTATGATGTTCGGCTTGAAAAACACTGGCGCAACTTATCAACGGGCCATAAATATGATTTTTCATGATTTAATCGGCCGTATATTTGAAATATACATTGATGATGTAGTGGTGAAATCAAAAGATGACTTACAGCATTTGGCCGATCTGGAGAAAGTTTTTTAGAATACAAGAGCGCACGGTCTGAAAAGAATCCTTTCAAGTGTGCATTCGGTGTGTCAGCTGGGCAATTTTTGGGCTTTATGGTCCATGAAAGGGGAATTGAAGTTAACGAAGAAAGGGTCAAGGCCATAGCCAAAGCAAAACTGCCGACATACAAAAATGAACTGCAGAAGTTGATCGGTAAAATCAATTACGTCCGACGATTTATTAAATCTTTCTGGTCGAATTCGAGCGTTCACCCCCTTGCTGAAACTGAAAGACAATCAAGAATTTGTTTGGGGAGCCGATCAACAAAAGGCTTTTGACGATGTCAAGGAGTACTTGACTAATCCTCCAGTCCTGGCCATGCCGCATAAGGATGTTCCTTTCAAATTATACATATCGGCTGAAGAGGAAACTATCAGAGCTGTATTGGCGCAGGAAGTTGATGGCAAAGGAAGGGTAATCTTTTACTTAAGTCGATGCTTGTTAGATGCTAAAATCAGGTATCCCTTCGTGGAGAGACTATGCTTATCTTTATATTTTTCCTGCACAAAATTGCGACATTATATTTTAGCGTCGGCTTGTAAGGTGGTTTGCAGAAACCGATGTTATCAAATATATGCTGTCAGTCCCGATTTTGCGAGGTCGACTTGGCAAATGGGCTTATGCCTTGATAGAGTTCGACCTATCGTATGAATCGGCTAAAGCGGTTAAAGGACAGACAATAGCTGATTTTATAACAGGGCATGACACTTCTGCCGACCTGGTTTCTGTTGCCCCATGGTAGCTGTATTTTGATGGGTCAGTATGTCGAGAAGGTGACGATATTGGTATAGTGCTCATCTCACCTAAGGGTCACAACTTTGAGTTTGCATTTCGGCTAAATAGCCGATGCTCTAATAATCAGGCAGAATATGAGGCTTTGCTCAAAGGACTACAGTTGTTGGAAACCATCGGAGCAGATGCTGTTGAAGCTCATGGTGATTCCTTGTTAGTCGTGCAGCAGATTAAGGGGGAATACTAATGTCATGATAAGGTGCTGCTCAAATATCTAGAACAATGCCTGAACGCAATCGGCTCGTTTACTTCATTTTCTATCGGCCATATTCCCCGGGAAATGAACAATAGGTCCAATATGTTGGCTCAATAGGCATCAGGGTATAAGGACTTCAGTCGATGCCAAATACCAGAGCTGGTTGATAAGGTAGTAATTTGTGTTAATATCGTTGACTGGAGAACACGGATAAGAGAATACCTGATTGATCCATCTAAGCTAACAGAATGCAAAGTTACGCAGCAGGCATTAAAGTATGTTGTCTTAGATGAGGTTCTGTACTATCGGACATTAGAAGGTTTGCTACTAAGATTCCTTGGAGCTGATGAAGCCAAGGTGGCAATAGGTGAAGTGCATGAAGGTATCTGCGGATCCCATCAATCGACTCATAAGATGAAGTGGATGCTTAGACGAACATGGTATTTTTGACCGATAATGTTGTAGGACTGCTTCCGATATTACAAAGGATGTCAGACTTGTCAAACATTTGGCAACGTGCAGCTCGCACCCGCATCGATTTTGCATCCGATTATCAAACCATGGCCGTTCAGAAGATGGGGAATAGATGTAATCGGCCAAATATTTCCTTCTTCAAGCAAAGGCCATAAGTTCATTTTAGCCGCGACCGATTATTTCTTTAAATGGGTTGAGGCTATACCCCTCAAAAAGGTTACAAGTGTCGAAGCTATCGGGTTTGTTAATGAGCACATTATCCATCGGTTTAGAATACCACAAACGATCATGACCGATCAGGGTACTGTGTTTATGTCTAATGAATTTTAGAATTATGCGAAGAGCCTAGGAATCAATCTACTAAATTCGTCACCTTATTATGCTCATGCTAATGGACAAGCCGAGTCATCCAATAAAACTTTAATTAAGCTGATTAAAAGGAAAATCTTTGAAAAACCAAGAAATTGGCATTCAACACTATCAGAGTCACTATGGGCATATCGGCTGGCATACCATGGATCGACAAAGCTTTCACCCTATCAACTAGTTTGTGGTCAAGAAGCCGTTTTGCCAGTGGAAATTAATATCGACTCTACACGAGTGGCTAAACAAAACGGTCTGTCGGTCCAAGATTACAATGATTTGATGATTGATAACTTAGATGACTTGGCAGAATTACGTTTTTCTACACTAGATCGGCTTAAAAAGAATAAGATAAGAGTTGCAAGGGCATATAATAAAAAGGTGGTACCTAAGTCCTTTAATGAAGCCGATTTAGTTTGGAAAACCATACTACCCGTTAGTTCTAGGGATAATCGATTTGGGAAATGGTCACCTACATAGGAAGGGCCATATAAAATAAATCGGCTTGTTGATGGAAACTCCTACAAACTCGAGACATTAGAAGGAGTTGTTTTGCCTAAAGTGATTAATGGGAAGTACTTGAAGAAATACTATCCTAGCGTCTGGATTAGAGCTTAATCGGCTAAGAGAAAATATCGTTCTGAAATGGCAAGTTAACTCGTTGCTGATAATTGGCTAAAAGGAGGTGAATTACATAGACAAGACAAGTATAAAATCGGTTAAACAGCCGATTATAAAATTAAGCATTGTTTCATCATTACAAGATTAACACTGGAGGCTAGAACCATGAAGTCTTGCGCCCAAAGCCGACAGAGCTCTCGCTGCCTTTGCCATTGTGTCTTGTACCCGGTACATGATCATCTCATCTTCTTTGGCACTCCCGGGCACAGGGACGATTTTGGCCGATTGCTTCGTGACGCCAGCCACGGCCAAGACAATTTCAAGCTTCTGATTTTTTATGGCTGATGCAGATTTTTCGATGAGGTGTTGGCTGTCAGAGATTTGCTTTGTTAACTTGGCCAATTATTCCTCAAGAAGTTTCTTTGCCGATTCTAGTTTTGAGACTGCATCTTTGTTACTTTTAAGTGTCTGGACTTCAACATCAAACTTGCGTTTCTTCATCTTAGTGTTGGCAACCAGCTCGTCCAAATGTTTCTGATCGGCTTCTTGTGCCGCCCTTTGAGCAATTCGAGTTGAAGCAGCGTCAACCTTTGCTTTTTTATCATCCAGATGGCAGACTTCCAAGAGAGCAGCCATTGCCTCTGGAGGCAAGTCAGCTTCAATAGCTGCCATGGCATCACATATCGGCTGGTTGTTGGCAAGGATCTCCGATTGCGGCTTCATCACCAAGTCGAAGAGCTTGTCAAGACGTTCTTGCATTCCTAGAGCCGATGTCATTACGGCCGATGCTTCTTTAGAGACTTCAAGGATTTTTTTTGATCTCCGCATCATAATCATCTATGGCCATTATCTCTAGGTCATCCAGATCGGCCAAGGAGAAACCCAATAAGTTTGTCAGGTCAGAGGATTTTGGGGCCGTTGTGGCTGTTAGGGCCTGTGGTGTTGGCTGAGAAGAGGGTGGAGGCCCGACGGAGATTACGGGCAGATCGGCTAAGATGCTAGTCGCTTGCGCTGACGCGGTAGGCTGGGAAAAGGAAGTAAATAGTGAGTTAAGCCGATCGTTTGATGAACTCATAAATTTTTCAGAAATTCAACTTACCTCTGCGGTAGCCGATGCACGTGGCGAGCTTTCACCGCTTTGCTCTTGAGGCTTAGGACCTCTTTTAGCCGGTGCTTTGGTTGATTTGGCCTTCTTCTTCTCTGAAAAATGATCGGCCAATGATAAGTCTCAAAAGAGATATGAAAAGGAGACATGTGATCAAGGTATGCTTACTGGGTTGTTGCTTCTTCTCTATATCCGACAACGACAGGCTTTGGATGCTCAGAGTGCCAGAAGTATATCCTGTAAGACCAGTCGATTGACGTGGCCTTTTTTCCTTGGCCACTGCCTGATTGATCGGAGATCAACTTCTTACCTGCAGCCTTGGTCTACAAAGTAAGGATAAAAGCCGATTAGATAAAATTACTTACAACGAAGATTATGATTTAAAACAGATCTGTTTAGTCGATACCTCATCGATAATATCTACTTGGTTCGTGTTAGTATATCCGGACAATTTGGAATTAGATTCATCACTCGAATCAGTGCTAGAAGGTGTCGTCGGCTCAGGTAAATTTGGAAAAAAGATATTGGTAATGGCCGATGATGTCTGTTCTAAGAAAAACGCCTCCGCAATAGAAGACCACCATGAGGTGAAGTGGCTTGATCGGCGGGTATTCAAAAAGAAGTGCGCCAGATCTTTGATATGGAAATCATCGGCTATTTCTAAAACAATGTTATCCATTGCAACGTTTCGAACTCTGGCTCTAGGTTGAAGCCGATCAAGGAGTTGAAGACAAGGGATAACCTGGCCAAAACCCAACTGCCGAGCATAGGTTGAAGGGTGATAAAACTCGTATGATGGCTGAAACGTCCGATTTCTATTATTGAAGCCGACGTGCAATATGCTAGGGGAAATGAATGTCTTGTAAAAGTCCAAGGTTGATTGAGGCATCAAGGAACTGTCGGCTTCCAGATGTAAAAATGATGGCCACGGAAAATCGGCTACGCCACTATATCTGAAGAAATCTTGTTGACCAAAGTCATCACTGCTCAATTGAAGGAAGAATGATAAATACTTTCTCAAGCCGATTGGTGTAATCTTTGTCTCATTCCCATAACTCATGATATATCTCTCACCATATGATCTGCTAGCTTTGAATTGGGAGATGGCATTTTCTGTAGTATCCTCAAGAGGAAACGCTGTATCTTCTGACTCTAGTTCGAAAGATCGGCTGAACAAGCAATGAAGCTAGTTCTGGATAAACCAAAGAGGGACTCCCACATTGCCAATAATAAAATTGGTAAAAACTGTAAACAGACAACTCCTTATTGTATACATCATCTGATAGACTGCTCCTAGCAGCATTTTGCCCAAGGCAAGCCGACGCCCTTCCAACAAGCGCTCTGCTATCAGCTGATACACTTGCGTCGGCCCAAGAGAAGCCCTGCAAAATAGGAATCTATCCAACCACAAGTTCAAAAAAGCAACATGCTCTTCATCTGATACCGGCCCGTTCATTTTGTTGTTATTGCCGATGTACTTGCTCCATCCTTCCCCTTTGGAGTGGATCAGCTTATACCTCGGCTTGCCGCTATAAGGCGATATTTGTTCGCCATTCGGTCTAAGGTAGCATAGCTGGGCCATATCTAGAAGGGTTGGGCCGACAAGACCGGTGCGGAACATAAAAGCATTGAAGGTTTCCGACCAGAAACAGCAGGCCGTGGCCACTAAGGGCTCATTGGCTTTCGGATCGGCTAAAGAGAGGGGGAGACACTCGGCTATACCCATTCTTTCCCATTCACCCCTTTTCTGAGCTGCTACGTGGATATACCAAGACTTCCACCCTTTAAGTGATGTCGGCCAGGCTCTAAAGCTTTTGTTCCAACCTTCTATGTTGTATCCGGCAGCAGAAAGTGGAAGACGAGGAGTTTCTTCATTGATAACCGTATTGGCATCTAGGTTTCCTACTGGTCCTAGGTAAAATTGGTTATTGCCATTGGGAATTGGGATGAATACCTGAGAAGGATCCTCAGGTGATCTTGGCAGGAAGCCGATTGAAAGCAAAAGATGATGAGCACTGGAAGGCTTGATGATTGAAGAGAAGAAAAGAAGCCAGTTGCAGACACTCGAGAGCTTGGGCGCGTGAAAATGACAGTGTGGGGGCCGCATATTTGTAGCACAGGGAAAATCTGAAAAGGCGGGAAAAGGATCTCAAAGGGTGTAAGCAGTTAAAACACGCGATGTGCGCATCGAGATTTTTACGACGCCATTAAAGCAACAGTTACTGTTGAGAACTCTCTAAAAAGCTGACATTGTGCAAAGCTGATGATTGAGATTTTTAAAAGATAACAAGTTATCTCCCAAAAATAGGGGCATATGTTTTTACCAAGATTTGGCAGGTATGTTTAAAATCGGCAGATTTGAGTCAACAGGATATAGCCGATGTTCAACTTGGAAAGATTTAGGGATATTTGGTAACTGCAGATATATAAGGAAAAACCAACCGGATTAAGGCCAATACGAATCGTGTTCTGCAAACCTGTTGTAATAGGACTCGATCGGCCGATGGGTATAAAAGATGGACGTGGGCAGGCGAAAAGAACAACAATCAAATCAATCAGCCTGAATTATACTTTCATCTATTTTTCTATCTACTAGGAGTATTTTGTAATCTAAAATCTCTTGTAACTTTATTTGATCAATAAAGTTGCGCATCGCCGATCATTGATCATCTTTTGTTACACCAATCAGGTTCAATTTTCTATGATTTTCTTATGCATCGCCTTCTTCAGAGTCAATCTACCTTCATCTTCTGATTAGCCTTAATCGGCTAATTAGATTTACCATTACCTTCGATCTAATCGGCTTGTAGCTGATTAAATCTAAGCTGATTACCTCACGAAATCGGCTTTGAGTGAATTTTATATTTTTCTTACCGATTGCATGATCAAATCAGTTGGCATGCTCTGAACCAGGTGTTCGTATGGTGTGCTGTGGCTAGAAACCCTACTTCAAGTTTTTGGTATCAACAGTAACTTAGTCTCGCCATTAATTAAGTGTCGGCTTAAGTAGAAAATAACCCATTCTTTACCATTGATTTTCATGCACCAAAATAGCTCTAATTGTTGCTTCTTCAGCTGATATGTAAAGCTTGAATGTCATAATTACCCACTCGAACAAACCTAGGGCACTCAGGCACCTAAAGATTGTCTTAGGGATATCGACTTCCGCTATGAATATCTGATTATAACCAGTATTTACCTTCAAGAAAACTAATAATCTTATTTCTAGATGCAGCATCGATAAGCATATCGGCTATAGGCATCAGATACTCATCCTAGGGTGTAGCTTTATTTAATCTCTGAAATCAATATACACCCTTAGCTAACCATTTTTCTTCGTTATAGGAACGAATTGGTAACCCACTCAGCATATAGGCAAGGTATGATAAATTTAGCTTCCAATAATCGCTCAATTTCTTCTTTTATTTTCTCATACATAGCCAGATTAAATCGTTTAGGAGACTATTTAAACAACCTATAGCCCGATTTTATTGGTAGCCGATGTTCAACTAATTGTTGGCTTAAACTATACTCCAAAGCAAAACAATCTTTATAATTCTTTAACAGCTTGACCAACTTTTCTTTGTATTCTACTGCTAATTTTGAACTGAAAAAAGTTGGTATTTTTCTATCACCATCACCTATGTCGACTTCATCTAGCAAATCCATCGACGTAAAATCTTCCACTTCTTCGAAGTCTTCTATGGTCTCATAGCTATTCGTTGTTTGCCGATAGCTTTGCATTTTATCTTATAAGGCTTTCGCTGTCGATTTGGGTTCTATCGGCGTAATATCTCACCTATCCAGTCAAATGTGCTCGGCCTTACATTAATCGGGATGAGACCAATCTTGTTGATGCATATAAAGTCACAGTCATCTAAAGTTTTACCCGATATGCATTCGGCTTCATTGTGTTGCCAATTTGCGTCTGAACTGGCCATAGCTATGTGAGTCGAGGTGTCAGCTTGAACCACTTCTACCTCATCCCTATTCCACTGAACGAGCATTTGGTGCATGGTCGATGGAATACATCAATTGGAATAGATCCAATCTCGCCCTAATAGTACACTGTAATTCCCTTTGGCATCCACCACAAAAAAGGCGGCAAAGTTTTGTTGCCGATCGTGAGCTCTATCACTATGACCCCTTTGGATCTCTGGTGAAATCATTCAAAACCATATTGGTTTTAATAAAGTCTTCATTAGACTTACCTAGTTTTTTACACGTTGTATAGGGTATTAGGTTGACAGTTACTCCTCTGTCCACCAGTACCCTTGATATTGCCATACCATTAATATGCCATTTCAAGTACAATGGCTTAAGATGCTGATGAACGCCTTTGGGTTTTTTAAAGACTGCATCTTATACTCCAAAGCATAATTGAGGAAAAGCTTCTTTCACCGATGCAGTGCTTATCCTAAACTCAGCTAGCAAAGTGAACATCGTATTGATGTCCATCGGAGGAGAGTCATCGCGTATCATGGGAGAATCTAAATCATTAGTCGAGTCAAACTCTTCCTCAGCCGTTTCCTTTCTCCTCCGTACCTTTTTTGCAATTTTCATCCGACGAAACTCATTGAAGTTTTGCCCCTTTCCTTTTCCTGTTCAGCTTCCCTCATCTCTTTGGTCCTTAGTCGCTGAAGCCTCCTTCGCTAAGATTGGTTTAGGCCTGGAGGACACCATCTCGGTGTTGGCTCGATCAGCTTACGTATTTTACCAGCCAGATCCATGCTAGCCATAGAACTGGACCCATCTTGATCTGGTTGCCTTTGTTCTTGAATCGGCCTAGAAACCCTCTCTTGGACCGATCTTAAATTGGTCCCTTCACCTTGATGGCCCTGGATCGGTCCATATATCCTATCTTTAGCCGACTGTCACTGACTGTCACCTTGATATTGGTAATGTTGCATCGGACATGTGTATGGTGACGGCAAAGTTGATCCCCTCTCCCAGCAGAATCACCAAAAAGGGCATCGTTGGTGAGCTCTTTTAGGGCCATTCGGCTAATAAATATCATCTGGCCGATGCACAGGATGTCGTGGTGGCCTATCATTTCTCCTTTCGTATTTTGCCAATAACTAGGAGAAAGTGAGTTTCGGCTTTTGTATCTACTTACGTGGTGGTAATGCTCTTTCAGCCTTATACCATTTGCCAATTTGCAGCTCTCCCTTTGGCTTGACCGTTCTTGAAATCTTCCCTCCACGATCAGTTTCTATTTGAATAGAGCCAACTGTAGTCCTAAGGGTTTCACGACCATCAGAATTTGCTTTCATATCGACTTGCTGCGCAACTCTCGTTGATGGTGATAGTTGCACTTGACTCTTAGACTCTGTAGCTTGGTTGGCTCTTGCTTCTTTTCAGAGCATTGGACCATGTTAATTGGGAAAGGATTAGCGTCCAGCTACATCGTCGGCTCCTCTACAAATTTCAATCGACCATCCTCTATCGCTGATTGTATCTGTTGTCGAAATATGTTGCAATCATTAGTATTATGAGAAAAAGAATGATGTCACTTGCAATACCTTCGCTTTTTAATTTCATCTGCCGATGGTAGAACATGTTCCTCAGGCAACTGTATTATATTTTCTTTTAGCAACAAATCAAAAATACGATCATACTTTGAGACATCAAAAGCATACTTCACCTCCGACCGATTCTTGGTTGGCTTAAGCCACAAACAGATCAAAGATTTCTTATACACTTAACCCATGCGACTATATTTATTTTGACCTCGACATCTTCAGATGAATCATTTGACTCAGACTTGACGAGTTTAACCTTGGCTTATCCTTATCCTTATTATTTCTAAATTTATCTCTAAAGCCCTTATATCGGTGAAACAACCTTCTTGGGCAGATACCCGATGTAAGAGATGGCTTAAATCGGTAAATTCCTGCCCATCGAATTTTCCTTCAACTGGGGCACTAGCCCTTGGAAGGCCAAATCGGCTAATTGATTATCGAGCAGGGCAACACTGAAGCATCGATTTCTGATTTCCCTAAATCTTTTAATGTAATCAGTTATCGATTCTCCGAACTTTCGGACAGAACTCAGATCGGAAATTCTAAGCTCCAAACTTCCACGAAAAAAGTAATTATGGAATCGACTCTCCAAATCGGTCCATGGATTGATCGAATTTGGGGGCAATGTAGTGAACCATGTAAATGCAACCCCTAAAATGGTTAATGGGAACAACTTAACCCTCAAACCATCGGAGTGGGTTTCCTCGCTGCATTGTGTGATAAATCGCCCAATATGCTCCAAGGTTGTGGTAGAATCGTCCCATAAGAACTTTGCAAAATCAGGGACTTTGAAGTTGTTAGGGTATAGTATCCGATCAATATAATTAGGATACGACTTTCAATAGCTGGTTATCCTTACTTTCGGCTGTATACCGAATTGATCTCGTAACGCCACAGCTATTTGATCGGCCCAATTGGCTGTATTGGCCAATGGTAGTTGAGCTGCCTACCAATTATGATCATAACTGGCATGCTGCCCCTGAGCGCAGGCTCAGATTGGTATGTGACCTGAGCTAGCTGTGGTTAATAAGGGTGTTCATAGCCGATGTTTTGTCTTCTGGGCATCGGCTTTGACAACGGAACAAAGGGTTTCAAATAACTTACGTCCCTATGAAACCAATTGCGGATAGATGTAAACAAGACCTGATGGTGTCAAGCTGGCTTGAGAATCCAACTTGGATCCATCGGTGTGAGCCTGGTAATGGGGACTCCCACTCATGCTGGGATCTCGTGGCAAGATTATGGTCGGCTGGGTGGGCATCATAGTAGGATTCGGAGTCGATGGTTTAGGATCGGCTATTGGTCCAGGAATCTACGTATTCGGTGCTACCGAGTAGACTGGGTAGTTTGGCAGAGCTTGCATTAGTTCCAACAAATTTTCAGCCGACACTAGCTCTTGAGCCACAACTTTGACACTGTTGGCTATCATCGGCTTAAGAGTTGTTATTAGAGCTGATGATTGGTTAACCAAAGCATGGGGCACAAATTGATTAATCATATAAGATAATTCAGCTTGTGCAGGCATGTATCGACTCAGAGGCCTGTTATGAAGGGAAATGCGGTATGCTACGCTAGCACAAAAAAAACCACCACATAACCAGAAAGCTACTCGCAAGAAGGGGATCATAGATTAGATTACCACTAGACACGCAGTTGTGGAATCCTTCGCGCGTCGATGTAGTGGATCGTCCTCGCCGCAGTCGTTGCATTGATGGAGTGGATCGTCTTCGCCTCGCCGTGGATCGTCCTCCCACACCGCAGTCGCAGCAGCGTCACTGCGATGTCCACACGTCCGAGGATGGAGCAGCGGCGTCGGTGTGCAAGCACACAGTCGCTCGGCGAGGCGGCGAGAAGAGGAGGCTAGGGTTTCGGGTGAAACACTTCTAAACCATGGAAAGCACACCCTGCGCCCACCCACCTCCACTCCTTATATAGCCACGAGATGAAACCCTAAACCAGAGCCCATTAGTGTGCTAAGCCCACGAGGTCCATTAATTACGGATCCAATCCAAATTAATGCGTCCCAAACCATTAAGTGTGTGACCTGCGGGGTTCACGTGCGTTTGGACATGGATTCGAAAAACTCCTTTTCAATCCAATAGTTGGTAGCGGCTCCTTGCAAAGTATGCCAACTCCCAAACATACTATGATCAAATCGGACAGAACTTATCAAAAATACTCATGTAATAATCCCTTTGCCAAGTATATGAAGATTGAACTCAAGGCGAGAAGCATGTCATCCTTTGATGATTCAATCCATCTCTCGTATCCGTGATATATTAATAAGTTGTGATTGACTCCTCAATCACGGCATGGCCATGCACTTCCTTAATCATATCACATGAGTGGCCTTGTCATATATCTCCATTTCATTGGAGTGGCAAATTCCATCTTGACTGCTCACTTCCCTCAACACGTTTCATAGTAAACATGAAAGCTACCTTTATAACTATTCGGTTAGGAAGTAGTGTTTGATAGCCCCAAGGAAAACTATTACACATGTAGGGAATATGACAATCTCAGGTCTAAGGATCATACATCTACTATGTATGAGATACACTGATGACACATAAGAATGAAACATTCTTGTAGTGTCCCATGGCTGGTCTATCTAACCCATGTTCTTCAACATGCGTCCACAATGTATAGATGATATCTCCATATCCCATGATCTATGAAGCATGATCATCGATCACTACATGTGTTGATCTATTCATCGTTGTCCTATACGATGATATCCGATCAGAGATATTTATCGAATTACATCAATAAGTAAAGAGCTTCATAAGCAAGTCACATACTTGTTGATCAATACAATGATATACATTCATTGGACCAATAATCATATTATTATTCATAAACATAGTCATGTTACAATCATCTAAATGATTGCCTCAAGGGCATAACACTAACATGTTATTCGATGCGACTGCGACCTCGATGTTGTTGAAGAAATTGATCATCAGAGCGTGGTCTTCTGGGTAACATCACGTCAAGTTTTTTGATAGCAGTTCAACATCATCTCTTCAAGCGCGACCTTCCGATCCTCGATGTCTTTGCGTTGCTCTAGAGTTAAATCGTCCATTATTGGAATGATTATGGTCTCAGAACTTACATTGGACGGAGGAATCAACTTTCCTAAAGACGACATTGGGTCCCACCGGACGTGCCAAAAGTGTGTTGACACCAAAAAAAGAGCCGATTGGCTTCGACACACACGATCGCCAGGTTCAAGTTAGATTCATGGTATGCCATACGATTTGATCCTACAATCGACAAGATAGATCGAAATAAGTGTTTTCAGCCAATTCAATGATACAATCGGCAAGATAGATTTCTATTTCTCCAAGTAAAGCTCTTTGCAAGGCAATACCGGCAGTGTCCGCTTGACCTTTTCTAAGCGGGGACAAAATGAAATGACCATAATAAAGATGCTTAATAGCTACTCTTGATTCAACACACTTCCACTGTAGTGTTTGAGTGGATCCTGCTACCTCCTCTCGAACCATAATAGACTAGTATTATTATTTGATCATTGAATCATTTATGTCTCTTGAAAGTGGTTTAATTCTTTTAAAGACGTCTTTTTTAGGAGGTTAACATCCATTATGAGGCATAGGTGTTACATCGCGTATACAACTTAATTGTACACCACTTTTAGCAATGGCTCGTAATGCGGCATCTCTTCCACTACCAGCACACTTTACCATAACTTTTGCTCGTTGCAAACCCACTGTACGAATAGCATCTACTGTTGTTCTTTGACCAGCATAGGGTGATGCTTTTCGTGAGCTTTTGAATCCACAAGTACCTGCGGAGGACCAGAAAACCACTCGACCTTGCGGGTCTGTAACAACAATGGTGACCGGCCATTTGTCAAGGCCACTAAACAGCTATTATAGATGATTAGACGATAGGTAAAGATCTGTTTTCCCCACAAAGGTGATGTGCAACAAGATCGGTATAAAAACAAACTTGGGATAATTGGCGTAAATCGAAGATGATCAAAATCGGGGATGCACAACTTTATTGATCAAGAATGAATTACATAGAAGTATTGTTAGATCTAAAAACTATTCCTGGTCAATAGAAAGTAAATAAAAGTAGTTGCGAGTTGTTTGATTGTTGGTTGGATTTTCTACTCGTCACATGACCCCCCCCCCTTCATAGCACACAGGCCGATAGTATATCCTTCTTCGATTCCTCATAATCCATGAATTGTATCGGCCTCTCTTGAAGATAAAATTCCTTACTTGTAGCGATATCGCCTAAAAATACAATTTTGCCCTTGGCTTAACAAATCGGTTACATCTTGCCGGTGCTAACAATAATGAATTGATCCCATAACATCACAACTATTTGATTGGCCCAATTGGCTGTATAGGCTGATGGTGAGTTAGGTGCTTGCCAATTATGATTGTAACTAGCATGTTTCCCCTCGAGTGTAGGCTCAGCTTGATATGGCACCTGAGTTGATGGAGGTTGTTCATAGCTGATATTTGGCCTTCTGGCCACCAGCTCTGGTAATGGAACAAAGGGTTCTAAGTATGTCACAACCCTGTATGGGGCCGGATTCCTTTGCGGAATCGGCTCAGCTATTGTGGACGTGTGGAGGGTTTCAATTGTCTATGAAACCGATTGTAGATAGATGTAAAAAGGAGCTAATGGTTGCAAGCCGGCCTGAAAGTCCAACTTGGAGCCATCAGTGTGAACCTAGTAATTGGAACCCCACTCGCGTGGGGATCTTGTGGAAAGATTATGGTCGGTTGGGTCGGCATCAGAGTAGTATTTAGGGCCAATGGTTTAGCATCGGCTACTAGTCAAGGACTATGTATTAAGTGCTACTGAGTAGACTGGGTAGTTTGGCAGAGCTTGCATTGGTTCTAACAAATTTTCAACCGACACTAGCTCTTGAGCCACAGCTTTGACATGTTGGCTATCATCGGCTTGAGAGTTGTTACTAGAGCCGATTATTGGTTAATCAAAGCATGGTGCATAGATTGATTAGTTATATTAGATAACTCAGCTTGTGTAGGCATGTATCGACTCACCGGCCTATTATCCAGCGCGACCACAGCCTCAATGTTGTCGAAGAAGTTAACCGTCGGTAGTGCGCCACGTCGAGTCTTCTGATAGCAATTTAACATCATCTCCTCGAGCGTGGCTTTCCGATCCTCGATATCTTTCAGCTATTTCAGCATTAAATCATCCATTGTTGGGACGATTATGGCCTCAGAACTTAAATTAGATGGAGGAATCGACTTTCCTGAAGACGACATCGTGTCTCATCGGGCGTGCCAAAAGTGTGTTGCAACCGAAAAAGAGCCAATTGGCATCAACATATGTGAACGCCGGGTTCAAATTAGGTTCATGGCGTGCCAGCCGATTTGATCCTGCAATCGGCAAGATAGATCGAAACAAGTCTTTACAGCCAATTTGATGATACAATCGCAAGATAGATCTAAACAGCTATTACAGCCGATTAGACGATAGGTAAAGATTATTTTTTCCCAAAAAGGCGATGTGCAACAAGATCGGTATAAAAACAAACCTAGGATAATTGGCGTAAATCGAAGATGACAAAAATTTGTGAAGCGCAACTTTATTAATCAAGAACGAATTACAAAGGGATATTGCTATATCTAAAAACTACTTCTAGTCGATGAAAGGTAAATAAAATATATGCGAGTTGATGGATTATTAGTTTTTTTTCTTTGGCTCACCTCAAGACCCTTTTTATAGCACACTGGCCAATAGTGTCCTCTGATTCCTCATAATCCATCAATCGTATTGGCCTCTATCTCTTGAAGATAAAATTTCTTTTTTGAACCAATATCGGCTATAAATCTAATTTTAACCTAAGCCTTACAAATTGGTTATATCTCTCCAAATTCTGGTGCCAACAGATACACAAGTGCATTGCATATCTGCTTGAAATTTTTCTTGCGGTAATATGGCAAATTCGTTGCAAACCAAAACTTGTTGTTGGCGCCAAAAAACTTGACGTAGGGTTTATCGACCATAACACACCAAACGAACACGTAGTTCAGATCATGCCAACTGATTTGATCCTGCAATCGGTAAGAAAAATATAAAATTTGATCAAAGCTGATCCTGTCGGGCAATCGACTTATATCTAACCAGCTAAAAGCCGATCAAATCAAAGGTAAGGGTAAATCTAATTAGCCGATTAGGGCTAATCAGGGGATAAAGGCAGATCGACTCTGAAAAAGACGATGCACAACAAGATCAAAGAAAATCGAACCTGATTGGCGTAACAAAAGATGATCAATAATCGGCGATGCACATCTTTATTGATCAAATCGAGTTAAAGGAGAATATAGATTACAAACTACTCCAAGTCGATGAAAAAGTAGATGCGAGCTGATTGATTGGCTCTAGCCCCTTTTCTTATCACCTCTAGACCTCTTTTATACCCATCAGCTGATCGTATCTTATTACGACACGTTACAAAGTATCATCTGTATTGGCCTTAATCCGGATGTTTTTTTCCTTGAAATCTTTACTGTTACCAAATATCTTCAAATCATTCCAAATCATCCATCGGTTACTATATGTTGACTTTATCTTTCTAATTTTTACCACACCTGTCAAATTTTGGTGTAAACATATGCCCCCTATTTTTGGGAGATAACATGTTATCTTCCAAAAATCTTCTTCATCGGCTTGAACATATATTTCCTTATCATAGCCAAAATTTAACTACATCGAGTTAATTTGACTTTCAAATCGGTAATCGGCCAACTCATATATTCGTAGTTGATAGTAACGATTTGAGTTTTAGCCAATCAAGATCCAACTAGTACCTTGGAAAAACCGATGCACACTATACGATACCACATTGATCACTTACCAAATCGGCTATCTCTCGAGCCGATGGGTGGTATGGTTTTCTAGACTAGATCGGCTTCATCGAACTAAAATCATCAGTCGAATCTGGTTTTTTCTTCCTCCACTCTTTTCTCGCAATTTTAATCGGATGAAACTCATTAAAAATTGTATCCCTTTGTTTTTCTTGTTCAGCTTCGCTCATCTCTTGGGTCCTTAGCCGCTGAAGCCTTCTTCTTTGTGATCGGCTTAAACCCAGAGGACACCATCTCAACTTTGTTTCGATCGACTTACATATTTTTCCTACCAGATCCATACTAGCCGCAGAGCTAGACCCTTCAACTTGACCTTGTTTTTGACTTATGGTTGGCTTAGAAATCTTTTGTTGGGCCGATCTTAAATCAAACTCGTCTTGATCTTGTTTCTGACTTATGGTCGGCTTAGAAATTCTATCTTTAGCTGACCATCGCTGCCTGTCACCTTGATATGGGTAATGCTGTATCGGACATGTGTTTGTTGACGGCAAA
Organism: Otatea glauca; assembly: GCA_036346275.1. Taxonomy (NCBI): domain Eukaryota; kingdom Viridiplantae; phylum Streptophyta; class Magnoliopsida; order Poales; family Poaceae; genus Otatea; species Otatea glauca. Next base: position 31,463,358 of record CM070730.1, read on the forward strand.
GCTAATCCCCTCTCCTAGCAAAATTTCCAAAAAGGGCACCACTGGTGAGCTCTTTCAGGGCCGCTTGGCTGAAATTCATTAACTGGCCGATGTGGAGGACTTCATCGTGGCCTTTCAATCATCCTTTCATATTTTGCTAGTAGTTTGGAAAAAGTGGGCTTCAACTTCTGTATTGGCTTACATAGTGGCAATACTCTCTCGGCCTTATAACCCTTTGGTGTGATTGTTCTTAAATTTTTCCCTTCACAGTCGGCTTTTTTTTATAGAGGCAACAGTAATCATGAGTGTCTTATTGCCATCAGAATTTGATTGTACATCGGCTTGACGCATCAATTTTATAGAGGCTCTACATCTTGTGTTGGTTTTTCCTTCTTTTCAGATCAATGGACCATGTTAATTGGAAAAGGATCAGCGTCCAGTTGCATCGCTGGCTCTTCTACAAATTTTAATTGGTCATCCTCTATAGCCGATTGGATCTTGTCTTTGTTATTCCTAAATTCATCTTTAAAGCCCTTATCATCAGAGAAACGGCTTTCTTGAGCTGATACTCGTTACAGGAGATGTCTTAAATTGGTGAATTCCTGCCCACCAAAAGTTTCTCTTAATAGGGGTATCAACCACTAGAAAGATAAATCAGCTAGTTGATTGTCAGGTAATGTGACGCTAAAGCACCGATTTCTAACTTCCCTAAACCTTTTAATGTAATCTGTTACTGATTCCCCAAATTTTTGGTGAACAGAGCTTAGATCGGAAATCCTAAGTTCTAGACTCCCAGAGAAAAAGTATTCATGGAATCGGCTTTCCAAATCGTTCCAAAAATGAACTGAATTTGGGGGTAAAATAGTAAACCAAGTAAAAGCAGCCTCTGATAATGACAATGGGAATAATCTAATTTTTAGCTCATCGGACTGAGCTGCTTTGCCGCATTGAGCAATAAAGCGTCCGACGTGTTCTAATGTTGTGACTGAATCATCCCCAGAAAATTTAGCAAAATCGGGGACTTTGAAATTGTGCGAATATGTCATGCGATCTATATAATCAGGATATGGCTTTCTATAGCTGATTACTTTGCCCTTTGGCTGTATGCTGAATTGATCCCTTAATACGGCAGAAATCTGGTCAGCCCAATTAACATTATTGGCCGACGGAATATTAGGGCCTTGCCAATTTTGATCATAATTGGCATTTTGCGCCCCGAGTGCAAGCTCGGGCTGTCGATTGGATTGAGATGACGGATATTGCGGGAATTGATCATATCCATCGTTCCTTCTAACCGGTGGCTTCGGCAATGGAACAAAGGGTTTTGCAAAGGTTACCACTTTGTGCGGGGCCGGATTCCTCGGTTGGATCGACTCATGGTATTGCAAGTATCTGTTAGGTTCAATCGGCTGCGAAACCGATTGTGAAAAAGCGTAAAATGGGGCTGATGGTGGCTAGCTAGCCGACGTATCTAACTTATCAGCATTAGTTTACGCTTGGTAATGTGTGACTCCGCTAGGACGAGGATCCCATGTTAGTATAAGAGTGGGTTGGGTCGTCATCAAGAAAGGAGTCGGAGCCGATGGTTTTGGACCGGCCACCGTGTTTTGGGTGTTTCGGCTATTGAATAAACAGGGTAGCTTGGTAGCACTTGTAGTGGATCGAGTAGGCCCCTAGACGAAGCCAACTCTTGGGCAGTAGTTTTGACACTATTAGCAATCATCGGCTTGAGGGTAGTGACTAAAGCCGATGATTGATTGATCAATGCATGGTGCACAGATTTTTCGATCATAGCCGATAACTCTGCTTGTGCAGGTATGTATTGACTTACCGGGCTATTAGCGACCCCTGCGTCGCCGAGGACATTGACCGTTGGCAATGCAGTCTTCTGGGTGATGCCGCGTCGGGTTTTTTAGTAGCAACCCAACATCATCTCCTCCAACTCCGCCTTTCGATCTTCAATTTCCTTGCGCTGTTCTAGCATCAAATTGTCCAGTGTAGGGACAATTATGGCCTCGGCGTTGAGGTCGGATGGCGGAATCGATTTGCCAGAAGAAGACATCTTGATGTGTCCCACAGGCGTGCTAAGAGTGTGTTGGCGCCAAAAAACTTGACGTAGGTTTTATCGGCCACAACACACGAGACGAACACCTGGTTCAGAGTGTGCTAACCGATTTGATCCTGCAATCGGTAAGAAAAATATAAAATTCACTCAAACCCGATCCTGTGGGGCAATCGGCTTATATCTAACCAACTAAAAGCCGATCAAATCAAAGGTAAGGGTAAATCTAATTAGCCGATTAGGGCTAATCAGGGGATAAAGGCAGATTGACTCTAAAAAAGGCGATGCGCAACAAGATCAGAGAAAATTGAACCTGATTGGCGTAACAAAAAATGATCAATAATCGGTGATGCGCATCTTTATTGATCAAATCGAGTTACATGATAATCTAGATTACAAAACTACTCCTAGTCGACGAAAAGGTAGATAAAAGTAGATGCGAGTTGATTGATTGGCTCTAGCACCCTTTTCTTATGACCTGTAGACCTCTTTTATACCCATCGGCCGATCGTATCATATTACAACACGTTACAAAGTACGATCCGTATCGGCCTTAATCCGAATGGTTTTTTCCTTGAAATCTTTACCGTTACCAAATATCTTCAAATCCTTTCAAATCATCCGTTGGTTACTATATGTTGACTTTATCTTGCCGATTTTGATCACACCTGTCAAATTTTGGTGCAAACACTTGTCAATGCGGTTTATTCTTTCTTTTTGAAGCTCAGTTTACTTCTTTGAGATGTTGCTTTCATGAAGTGAGCGTTTTTTGTTTCTTGAGACCTCGTGAAGTGAATTTGGGTACTAGCTGCTGAAGCCGATTGGGCGTAGATGTGACCAAATTGCAAGTTGTGTACCCTACCTAGCCTTGCAATCCAGAATGGACGATCCGAATTGATCATAATAATGGAAATAATTCGAGTGTGCTTTTTATTCCTTAGGCGGCAGATCTGGACCGTTGGTTGCTTGATTCGACAATCGGATGGGCTGACGCATCGATGATTGGTTGATTCCCAGATTGAAAGGGCCTGACCGTTAATTGCTTGATTCGATGATTGAAAGAGCCAGCCGGACGGCAGCGGGATCACCGTCCATGTGACAATAGATCACAGAGCTTGCATATGACAGCAACAGAATCTTGTGCACTTGCACTACTCTGCCCCCGGATGTTCCTGCTCTTGAGAATTTCTCTTGGTCCAGAACTGCCCAGCGACACATCCTCCAAAGCCACGGCAAACATTAGCAGATGACAAGATGCTAGACTCCAAACAGCACTGTCGCTGTGGCCACCATGCACCAAATTGTCCATGGTGTTCTTATCCCCCAAGCCTTCCCAGCCAAGAGTTCTCACCAATCCCTTGAGCCACAAATCGCGGCCGGTCCACATGTCACTCATGGGGTTGTGTCTATGTGTTGCTTGTCGGGTCATGCTTGTTGGATATAAATTGGGTTTGCCCATTTTCCAATAATAAAACAAGGAAATCCCAAGCCCACAATTAATGCTAGGTGGAATAATACCACATAGGAAGTCTAGAGGAGTTTTACTCAATTTAAATAGGTGGGTCTCATCTACACCTGTTGTGAGGTTGAAAAGGAGGAAGGCGAGCCACACACGTGCGCCGCCGCCGAGCCGAGTCGAGAGCGCCACGCCGCGCCCCTCTTTGTGCGGTGCCTGGTTTTGCTGCCTGAAGTAATGACCACTGGTGGAAGCCGGCTATAATGGTGACTCTTGACTTTTAGGCTTCTGGTGGCTCGTTATGACGGCGCTTCTGGTGGCTCGTTATGACGGCGTCTCTTGGCACTTCATCTTCTGGTGGCTCGTTATGATGGCGTCTCTTGGCACATCTTCTTCTGGTGGCTCATCATGGTGGCTTTTGGCCTTTCCTCTTCTTCTGACGTCTATATAAGGAGGGCCTTTCCTCTGTCTTCGGTGTGCTCACAAACCAGAACCAAACCACCCCACGTTTTACATTCTTTCTTTGTTTCAACGTCTCCATCCTGACGCCTCGCGCCGAGCTCGAGAGAGTAGGCCTCCGAAACCACGCCCGCTGCGATTATGCCGCGGATGGCGAGCGTCGAGTTTTGGGAGCGCGCCTCTGCGATGCTGCCGTTGTTCGCCTTCTTCTGGTTCGAGCGTTGCTCGGGACTACATTGCGTCATCATCTTCCTGCACCGACTTTGATCGACTACTTCTAGCAGCTGATCATGACGACTGATCAAAACGACACCATCGGTGCCTCCGGCACTGGTCATGTCCCTGGGTATATCTCTAAAACTCTGAACTTTGCTTTAGTAACTTTGTGTGTTGCTATTGCTGAAATTGGAATCATAGAATCACACGTATATGTCATGTTTATTTTACTGAATTTCTGCATTATAATATACCGAATTCTGCCTAAATATCTAACAATCTAAAACCTGATAGGCATTTTTCGGTTACTGACTTTGCTGATGCGTTGAAACCTACTGTATTCGATGGTGCAAATTACAAAAGGTGGCGCGCTAAGATGATCCTTTGGCTGATAGCTATGAACATCTATCACGTGGCAAAGGGTAAGCCTGAAAGGACACTCTCTCCAGATGTGGAGAGAGCGTTCGAGGCTGCTGATAACCTCTTTCGAGGTGCCGTGATAAGCATTCTTGCTGAAAGCCTGTTGGATGTCTGCATGTCTTTTCCATCTGGCAAAGATATGTGGGATGCGCTTGAGGCAAAGTTCGGAGTTTCGACGCGGTAGTGAATCTATGCGTCATGGGCGGTTTCATGACTACAAAATGGTTGATGACCGTTCTGTAGTCAAACAGGCTCATGAGATTCAGTCACTCGCGAAAGAGCTTGAGAACTTCTCATGTGTGTTACCTGACAAGTTTGTGGCTGGATGTATTATTGCTAAGCTGCCACCTAAAACATAAGAGACAAGAGTTCAGCGTGGCTGACCTCATTAGTTCTCTGGATGTTGAGTAGACAGCAAGGGCAAAAGGCGCTCGCGGGAAAGGAGTTGATGGGTCTTCTAGTGCCAATATGGTGCAGAAGAAAAACTTCAGTGCCTCCCACTTCAAGAAAAATAAGAACAAGTCGGACAATAATCAAAAGACTAAGCAAACAACCACCTTTAAGAAGAAGAAGAACAAGGAGAAGGGTAACTGCTTCGTTTGCGGCGAGCTTGGACATTGGGCCAGTGAATGCAAGGATCGCAAATGGAAGCAGAACAAAAAGTCTGCAAACATGATTATTGGCAAGACTGATGCTGGAATGTCGGGGTATGGTAATTCATTACCTACTGTTCTTTCAGTCTGTCATTCACCTGAGTGGTGGGTTGACACAGGTGCTAATATTCATGTATGTGCTGATATCTCCTTGTTTTCATCTTATCAGATCGGCGTGGCTGGCTCCTTGTTGATGGGAAACGGATCACATGCTCGTGTACTTGGTGTTGGTTCGATCGATCTGAAGCTTACTTCGGGAAAGATCATGCAGCTGAGGAATGTGCAGCATGTCCCATCTATCAAGAAGAATCTCGTCAACGGCTCTCTACTGTGTAGAGATGGCTACAAATTAGTCTTTGAATCAAATAAATGTGTATTGTCTAAGTTTGGAACCTTTGTTGGAAAAGGTTATGATAGTGGAGGCTTGTTAAAGCTTGTCTTTATCTCGATCGTGTAAAACCTTGTGAACCATGTGAGTAATATTGATGAGTCTAATGTTTGGCATTCACGACTTTGTCATATTAATTTTGGTTCTATGGCGCGCTAGCAAGTTTTAGTTTAATCCGAAATTCACTTTGGTCAAAGGTTCTAAGTGCCATGTGTGTGTGCAATCGAAGCAATCTCGCAAGCCTCACAAGGTCAAGGAAGCGAGGACTTGGCACCATTAGAACTTGTTCATTCCGATTTGAGCGAGATGAGCGGTGTGTTGACTAAAGGTGCTAAGAGGTACTTCATGGCGTTGATTGACGATTGCACTAGATTTTGCTATGTGTATCTTCTAAAAACAAAAGATGAAGCGTTGCATTTTTTTAAGATCTATAAAGCTGAAGTAGAAAACCAACTTGAGAGAAAGATAAAGCGGGTAAGGTCGGATCGTGGTGGAGAATACTTTTCAAATGAGTTTGCTTCATTTTGCGAGGAACATGGTATAGTTCATGAGAGAACGCCTCCATATTCACCTCAATCAAATGGGATTGCCGAAAGAAAGAACCGCACTCTAACTGATTTGGTTAACGCCATGTTAGAGAATGCGGGACTTTCCAAGGAATGGTGGGGTGAGGCTATATTGACAGCGAGTCATGCCCTGAACAGAGTTCCTTCAAAGAATAAAGAAACAGCACCATTCGAGGAATGGGAAAAGAAAAGATTAAATCTCTCATACTTGCGAACTTGGGGTTGTTTGGCCAAGGTTAATGTGCTAATAACTAAGAAACGCAAGCTTGGACCAAAAACCGTGGATTGTGTCTTTATTGGTTATACGTTTCACAGCGTGGGATATAGGTTCTTAATAGTAAAATCTGGAGTACTTGACATGCATGTTGGTACAATTATTGAGTCTAGAGATGCTACATTTTTTGAGGATGTGTTTCCTATGAGAGAGATGCCTAACATTTCTAGTGAAGAATCATTGTTGTCTCCCGAACCATTTGTTTCGATAGAACATGATAAACAAACACTTGTGGAAAATCCTGAGGAGGATGACAATGAAGCTTCTAGAAGGAGCAAGAGACAGAGGACTGCAAAGTCCTTTGGTAAAGATTTCATTGTATACCTCGTGGACGACACTCCAAGAACCATTGAAGAGGCATATTCATCTCCTGATGCTGACTATTGGAAGGAAGCAGTACAGAGTGAAATAGATTCTATTATGTCTAATGGAACTTGGGAGGTTGTCGAACGACCTTATGGGTGCAAACCTGTAGGGTGCAAGTGGGTGTTCAAGAAAAAGCTTAGGCCTGATGGTACGATTGAGAAGTACAATGCAAGGCTTGTGGCTAAGGGTTATACCCAGAAAGAAGGAGAGGATTTCTTCGATACTTACTCACACTACAAGGAACAGAGAAAAATTCGTGGGTTTTTTAAATTCGTGGGCCCGAAAAAAAACCCACGAATTTATTTATTTAAATTTGTCGGTTTGTATAAAACCCACGTTTTTAATTAAATTCATGGGCCAAAATGAAACCCACGAATTTAATCATTTAAATTCGTGCGCCAGAAGTACCCCACGAATTTAAACATTTAAATTCGTGTGCAAAAAAAATTACCCACGAATTTAAAAATTTAAATTCGTGGGCCACCAATTACCCACGAATTTAAATTTTTAAATTCGTGGCCCACTCTTCCCACGAATTTAGCCCGGGCAAAAAACCCTCTGGCCCAAGACGCGCCCAATGAGACGCCTCATCCCCACGCCCACACGTCGCGCCGCCGCCGTGCCCGCCCGCCAGCCCATGCACGGCCTACCGCTGCGGCCGCGCCCCCGCGTCGGCCGCGCCTCCTGCGCCTCTCTGCGCCCGCTCCACTCGGCGCCGAGCCACCCTCCCCGCCGCCCTCCGCGCCGCGGTGCTGCGCTCGGCCGCCGAGACCCGCCGGCCGGCCCCGCCCGCCGCCGCCCGGTCGACCACGTGCGCCGGCCCGCCGCCCGCCCGCTCGCGCCGCCGCCCGCCCGCAGCGAGCCCTCCCTCGCGCCGCAGCCCTCGTGATCGGCCGGCCACGCTGCCCCCGCGCCGCCGCGCGCCCGCCCGGCCGCTCGCCCGACCCGCTTCGCCGCCCGCGACGTTGCCCAGCAGTTCCCGGCCGCTGCGCTGCGCCCGCCTGCCGCCTCGCCGCCCGCCCGCCGCGACGTGGTGCCGCCCGCCGCCGACCACCCACGCCGTCGCCCGCCGCCCGCCACTTGCGCCAGCCGCCCGCCGTAAACGCCCCCCGCCCTCCCGCCAGCGCCGCCGCGCCGGCCGCCCGGCCGCGCTGGCCCGCCATGCTTCGCCGGCCGCCCGCCCGCCCCCGCGCCGCGCCGCCCCGGCCGGCCGCCCGGCCGGCGCTGCGCCCACCCGCGATGCCCTCGCCGTGCCGCCCCGCTCAATCGCCGAGACGCCGCCCGCCGCCCGCCCGCGGCGGCGCCGCCGTCTCGCCACTTTGTCCGCGCCGCGCCCGCCGCCTCCACCCGCCCTTTGTCGCGCCGCGCCACCGCCAGCGCCATCGCCGGTGCCGCCTCGCCGTCGTAGTGCCACCCGCCTTCCTCGGACCCTCGCGACGCCCCACGGCGTTGGAGAAGGTATATTTCGTCTCTTTTATATACGTTTAAAGTTATTTCATCTCATTTTATATTATTGCATATGATATATATTTTTTTATTTTCTCGCTGCCGTTGTATATAACGTTAGAGTTTAGGGTTTGTGTCGAACAGTAGAGAGCATAGGCGTCACCCGTTCGGGAACGGCGCATCTCACATTTGCTTGTGAGGTGCGCGGTTCCGGAATTGTCCAGCGTATTTTGGACAGCCCGAGAATGTTGGTTGTTGCATAGGGCCTGTGACGTGCTAGCGATCCGAACGTGATTTCGGCCACATAACCCTGTTGTTCTCCGACGCACCAGCATCAGGCGTGCGTTTGGAGAACAGCGGGGTTATGCTGCCAAAATTTCGTTCGGTTCGTAGCGCACGTCACAGGTCGCATGCAATAGCCTCCATTCTTGGGTGGGTTTAGGACAAATCTTTCCTAATAGGGTTGTCTTTGTCACCTAAGCCACGGTCGTACGTTGACATTGTTTCGTTTGTTTAGCTTTGATAATGGGTGACGATCGAAGGGCGATGTATGACGGATGGAGGAGTGATGGGGGCACTCAAGGAATGGGGCGGATCACGGATGCTTTCTTGAAGCAAGCATTCACGGAGGAGCTGAATATGTGTATTGCCGTGTACCCTTTGCGAGAATAACGGCTACTACAGCAAGGATATAGTGCGATATCACATTTGCAAAAACGGGTTCATGCCTAACTATTTGGTGTGGCACCGTCATGGAGAGGCCGCAGGCGTGCCATCGAGATGAAGAGATCTTTGGACCATGTGGAGGATCACGACCGGATGGAAGACATCTTTGGATGATCTTGGCGGGGGTGAATTTAACTCCGGAGAGGGTCACAAAGGAGGAGGTTAAGGAATTCTATAGGCTACTTGGCGCCTCGGACGAGAAGTCGCATGACTTGACCAATGTGACCGCCCCCTGCGGCGGTTACACGGCTTATGTCGATGAAGTCAAGTTTAACTTTTCGAACAAATGCTTCAACGCTTTGCTTGAACTAATGAATGATGTCCTTCCGCCTAACCACAAGATGCCAAAGGATTTGTACCAATCGAAAAAGTTGATGGCGGCCTCGGGATGAATTACGGAAGATTGATGTGTGCGAGAATAATTGCATGTCGCGGAAGGATCATGACAACGATACCCATTGTATGCATTGCGGTAAGTGCGATTCGTTGAGGTGGTAGATGAGGAAGGGTATCGGTGACTACAAAGGTCGCGACTAAACGACTTGTACATGCCGATCACGGATAGGCTTAAACGGGTGTACATGTCAAAAGAAACAATGAAACATATGCGGTGGCACAAAGAAGGTAGACGTGAGGACCAAGACCGGATATGATGGTGCATCCGTCGATGGTGAGGCATGGCGGGCATTGGACCGATTCGATCCTGCATTTGCAAGCGACCCTAGGAGTGTCCGTCTTGGTTTGTCCACGGACGGTTTCACACCTTTCGGACTGCGCTAGCCCCTACTCTTGTTGGCGGTCTTCATCATGCCATACAATCTTCCACCGAGATTTGCTTGAAAGAGGGTTCATATTCCTTGCTCTTGTCATTCCAGTCCTAAGCATCCAGGAAGGATCTCAATGTGTTCATGCGGCCCTTAATTGATGAGTCAAGAAGTTGTGGCGAGGAAAAGGCATCTGACAGCGTTGGTGGCGAGAGTTTACCTTACGAGCCGCATACCGTGGTCGGTCCATGATTTGTTGGCATATGGCATTTGGGCGGTGGTGTGTTCATGGTTGCTGTGTTGTCCAATTTGTATGGTCGACTACGATGCATTTAGGCTCACGCATGCGGTAAAAGATCACATTCTTCGATTGCCATCGACGATGACTTCCGGCGAGGCACCCTTTTAGGAACGACGCCAAAGCATTTCGAAAAGGACATAAAGTTAAAAAAGGGCCGCCGAAGCGACTCACAGGAGAGGAGATAGCTGAGTGGCATAGTTGGCTTGTACAATCTACGGAAGTGGGTTTCACTGGCTATGGAAAGGAGCACAACTGGACTCATATTTCTTTTCTTTGGGAGCTGCCTTACGCGAAAGCTTTGATTCTGCCGCATAACATAGATTTGATGCACCAAGAGCGCAATGTGGCAGAAAGCATCATAAGCATGGTGTTTGATGTAACTGACAAAACAAAGGATAACGTGAGTGCTAGGAAAGCCATGGGTGATCATTGTGCTAGGCCGTGGCTCGAGGTTAAAGTTGGTTTAAATGGGAATGAGAGCCGGCCACGAGCTCCATACTTGTGTGAAGCCGTAAGACCGTAAACAGATTTTGAGGTGGTTGAAAACTCTAAAGTTTCTGACCGCTATGCATCTAACATAAAGCGGGTGTGAATGTCAAGACCGTAAGCTAAACGGGCTAAAGAGTCATGATTACCATATTATCATGGAAAGACTTGTTCGGTAATGTTTCGTGGCTATTTTGATAATGAGTTGTGGAGGATGTTGGCGAGCTCGCCATACTTCTATAGGCGGATATGCGGTAAGGAAATCTCTAAGGCGTTGATGCGAGAAGTTAGAAGGGAATTCCATTGCTTGTATGCAAGTTGGAAAAAACTTTCCCACCTGGTTTTATGAATGTGATGCAACACTGCTGGTGCATCTACCTTAGGAAGCGAAGGTTGGAGGTCTGCGCAGCTTCGGATGGATGTATAGTCGGAAAGGGAGTTGAAAAAGCTTAGAGCTACGATGCGCAACAAGGCAAGGGTAGAGGGGTGTATCGCAGAGGCTTATGCAAGTAAAGAGATCACAAACTTCTCAACAAAGTATTTCGCACTCAAGCACAATGTGAATGTCCGTAAGAATCGGTACCGTGCCGTGGAAGAAGAACCGTTGAGCGAACTTAAGCTTTTTCAATGCAAGGGTCAACTTTGTTGGGTCGTACTTCGCACACCATGTTGAGTATGAGGAGTGGAACATGGCCATGCTTTACATGTTCACTAACATGGTAGAAGTTGAAAAATATTTTGAGTAAGTGACTTTCTGAATTATGTTTTCAACATTCCAGTGTAGTGTCCTTTTTAACCCGAGAATAAATGACACAGAGTATTTGACAAAGAAAATTGGAAGTCAACTCGACAACCCACAACTAAGCAATTGGATAACCTACGTCGTGATGGGTTGAAAGGCGGCCTAAGCTTCGTGCAATGGTTCCACAAGATGTAATTTGACTATTTATTCATTTTTCTAAAATGAATTGTTGTAATAACTTAATATTAGACTAACAAAGTGATGAATGTTGCTATATAGTGTATGCGTGATGCCTCCGTCCATGAGGATCTCCGACGACTCTCACATGGTGATGTGACGGCAAGGAGCTATAGTCACTTGTGATGTGAGCGGGTTCCGTTTTGACAATGAAATTAGAAGCTAGCCGTCCACTTGCGGCCACTTTAAACAGCGGAGTAGTCACAACGCGTCATCCGATTCGGTGGCGATATATTAGACTACTACGGTGTTGTACAAAACATAATTGAGTATACCTTTGGGGTGGCAAAGATCGAAGGTCGTGTTTTTGATTGTCATTGGTTCGATCCACACAACGGCACACGTGTCGATGACTTTGGGATGGTGGAGGTGAAGCACGATTCGCGGCTTCGTGGCCATATCAATAACATCGTGCTTGCACATCGGTTGAGCAGTGTACTACCCGAGCTATCCTCACCGTAGCTTGAAGGCTTGGTGGGTTGTATTTAAAGTTAACCTCAAGTATACCCTCCGGGGATGTTTCGTATGTGGCAAATAACGTAGAGGATGATGTGGGTGATGTATATCAAGAAGAAGCTATAGGGATTCTTTCCTTGTCTCCGACGGGCAAGACTCGATCAATTACCTACCGATGCCACGAGGCGTAATAACGGATGAACCCGGCCCATCACGGAAACGCCTCAAAAGTCGGTAAGGATTGCGTCTTCAAGCACGTCTCAATGAAATCGAGTCGCAAGCGATTCCGACGCCGATTTACTTTTGATATGTATATTTTGTAAGATTATTGTTGCCTCGTTCATTTCTACAAGTCATTGTTGTCTCCTTCATTTTTACATGTTATAGTTGTCTCATTCTTTTTGCAAGTTATTGAAAATTATTTGTAAACTCAGTATACTAACTCTTGTCAAATTTGAATAGATGAGTATGTTCGGGCATCAGTTGACAAGCTTAAAGGCAAGTTCAATGGTCGTCCTCCGGAAGGTCGAGGAGCAAGGGTTACGATGGTCGACTCGGCGGCGGCGCGCCATATTTGTTTGGGCGGCGCAGATTAGACAAATGGAAGGAGCAGCTCGAGGGTGCTTCGATGGCGAGCACGAGAACAGCGCGGAGCGACCACAGGAGGACGAGGCGGTAGGGGTTGCGGAGGAGGCGGTTGGGATGTGAGCATGATGACATGGGCGAGGCGACGATGAGGAGGTCGTTGGGGTGGTGGCGGTGGGACAACAGATACATCTGACGAGGTCGAGGCGTGCGGCAGATGCAGAGTTAGAGGCGACCTTAGAGCCGATTGAAGAGGGCGGGTCTTCTTCGGTACCATCGGTATGTGTAGTATTAGATTATCATTTAATCTCCATATTTACATTGTAATGTCTATGAACTAATTATTTGCATTTGAGTTTCAGTAAAACCGTCTCGGTTCGTCAGAGATGCAACCCGACCGATAGGAGGTTGATAGAGGTACACGGAGCAGTAATGATTATATCTTCTCTTTTAGCATTAGCTAGGTGACAACTTATTGTTTTGATGCATCTTTGTCTTGTATTTTGTTGTAGGCCTTTGGAAAGAGCCGGGTTGGACTGGACGGGCCACATTACAAAGGTTAACGCCGTCTTTGGAGCCCTTGGCGGTACTACTACCCCGGCATGGTTGAGTCGGTGAGGAAAGATTCGCGCCCACCCTGGCTGGAAGCACTGGGCGTTGAAGGAGAACGTGGAAGGAGGCGAAGACAACCAAACATGTCGTATGCAGCGATGTGGGCTGGCTCAGGTGAGTTTGCGTTATGTATTTACTCTATTTGAGTATTGCTTTAAATGTAAGTACAATTTGACAGTGTGTGATTATATGCATGAGAGGTTCCGCCTTGAGAACGAAGACGATTACAACGCTTTGAAGAAGGCCAAAAGCGTCTTCAACAGGGCGGCACAAAAGGTTGTCGGAGATTCATTCAGCAATGCACGCATTCAAGCTGTCATCAATTTTTACAAGAGGGTGAAGAAGGTGAACATGAGAAGAGGACCAGAGGCGAGGAGGATACACCTGACAGAACAAGAGTATCTCCAGAGCTCGGTCGATTGGATAATGAAGGACATGGAGGCTTGGAGGTGGATGTGCCGGTACTGGGGGTCGGAGGATTTTCAAGAAAAATCAAATAGAAATCGAGAGAACAAAAGAAGTAGATTGGGGAAGCACAAGTACGACGCAGACAGACACATTGGCCTAGAGCAACGCATGGTAAGTATCGGTATTATAATTGTTAGTGAATTTGTCACTATGTTTATAACTTTGCATCGTAGGAGGCTGAAAGTGGGAGTACTCCCACTTTTGTGGAAGTTTACATCCGGGGGCACCAAGGCGAGGATCCACAGAACCGGATGTGTTGTGCGGCAGCGGGGCTAGTGAGAGGATGGTAAGTATAAATGACACAATATGTTTTGTGCAAGTTTACATCCGGGAGCACCAAAATCTTTGTTTTGTAGGCGTCATATGCGGAACAAATGACACAACGTCATGGGCGGAGGTTGATTGGAGGCCGCACCGGTCGATGTGGAGCGTTGTACCACGCCGGAGGGGCCTAAAGCATGGGAGGTTCGTTAATAAAACTGATTTTATTTGTTTCCGCTCTACTAAGGGAAAAAAAATTGCATGGTCACATTTCAGTATATATCGTTTGTAGGTGGGCCATGGGGGATGGAGTTGTGGAATGCGATCGTCCTCCATGAGGCTCGGTTTCCTCACAGGGGAGTGCTCGCTCGTCGAGGTCCGCACGGGAAGCACAAGCGCACGAGGAGGCTCGTGAAGCGCGAGAGGAGGCTCGTCAAGCGCGAGAAGAGTCTCGTCAAGCACGAGAAGAAGCTCGCAGAAGCCGAGAAGACTCAGAATACATGAAAATGTATCTGTAGGTACAATCTCAACTTTGAACAAAAGCTCAAGTTTACATTTGTGATTAAAATCTAACAAACAATCTATATGCAAAGAATCGTCACAATCTCTTGGACCTAACGTGCGGTGTTTAGCCCTCTGTTAGTGTAGGTAAAGATACTTGAGTTCATTACGCTTTAATTCACTTAGCTCGTAAAATCACGAATTCACAAATTGGACTATTATGTCATAGGGCTCCCAGCCACCTCCCTTCTACATGTTTTCTCCGCACATGCAGCCACCACCACAAGGAGAAGCATCACAGGGTGCTCAGCCTCCCCCGGTGTCCTTCATAAACCCTCTTTGGGATGCGAGGCACCACCCTAGGAGATGCACCTCGGGTTATATGATATTCTCATGCATTCTTTATTTTCAAAAACTCTATTATGTGTACTTCATATCACAAACTATGATCCACAGAGCTCCCACCTCCTCCTCCTTTCTACATGTTCAATCCACGATCTGACCACCTTCTACAGGAGAGGCACCACAGGTAAAGACGGATCGGTTCAATTCGTTATTTAAAATTTGAATGAATGATTTATATGTGACATGATGTACCTGTCTATGCCTTACAGGGCCCCCAGCCTCCAAACCCGTTCTACATGTACCCACCACCTATGCCAAGCCAAGGAATTCCTATGTACTTCAACCCGTGGGCCCTGCAGCCACCTCAGACGACACCACATGTATGGATGTCGAAAATATTATAAGTTTGCGACACGAGCTAAGTTTGTCAATTCTTGTACAAATTGCCGTTTTGGATGTGTGATTGATTATCTAAGGATCTTCTAGAATGTCTCCTTCTGGTTTGAGAGATTGGTATATATATTATAACTGCAAATGTTTCTTTGTCTGCTGAGTGGATGTCCTATTTACTAGAGAGGTCATGCCGAAATTTTGTACATTTCAATGACTTAGTTTTAAGCCGGTTTTAAAGAGTTGAAAGGTTGGTTTCGGTCTTTTAGTAGAGGTAGTAGGTTTGGTGTCTCGTTTGTTAATTTTTCGTTAGCTTGAACTTTGTTGTGGAGTTTGATGACTTGGTGAGCTACCTGCCCCATCCCTTCCTTTCTCTTGCTCAAATTTAGGAACATATGCTTCCGTAGGAACTTTAGTTCATTCTTTGAATATGAGATTACATATGCTTCATTGAATATGAGATTATGTGTGCAGCGGATGGACATATACTTCCGTAGGAAATCTAGTTCATTCTTTTAGTATATATCAATCTTAGTAATCTGTTGCAAAAGTGATAATTTTTGTTGAAATGCACAACTGAGTCGATTTTAGGATATTTAGGCAACTCTTTCTTAAACCTTGCACAAATCATCTCAATGTTCATGCTTGAAAATGTTAACTTGTGTGCTTATGAAAGTTCATTCTTTGTGCTCCTGTAGATAAGTGATGGTTTACCAAATTATTAACCCATTACGTGCTATTTGATTTTTCTTTCTCATCAATAACTTTTGATTTGAACCTTATATTGTCTTGACTTCTTGAAATTGAAAAGTTATCTTAAGACAACTTGTTCAATTGTGAACTTATGTTTTAAATGCTTTATATGGCATCCTTGTAGAATGTTGTTTGCCCATGTACAATCGATTGTTTATCCTTGTAGAATGCTTTATATTTGTACTTTGTATATTGAACTCCTAAAATGACTACCAAAACTCTTATTGCTTCTTTGAACTATTTTCACTGTTTGTTATCTTTTGAATACTCAGTGATGCAATTGGGGTCTTTGGAAGTTGAATTAAATAATTTTAGTTGTAATCTTGGCCTTATGTTAATACTAGAGAGTATTACTTTGATACTTCATTGAATATGAGATTGATGTTCATATGATTATTGCAAGATATCTTGACTAGCTCGTGCGTGTAGTTCTTATATATAGTATCTATTCTTGTTTAGCTTGACCTGTCATATTGATATTCTCATATTGTGTCTTGGTTGAATAGTACTATTGATATTCTCATATTGACATTCATGTGAATCAGCATAATGTTACTTGTAGCACAACCTAAGTTAATCTTGAACTTGCAAGTTTCTAGGTCACGCCCTCCAGCACGTACTAACGACGACATCATAGAAGACATCTTCAACAGCACCGACGGTGGTGGTAGCGCCCACAACTCCAACAACCCCGAGGCATGAATTCCATTGTGAGCTCGATTGGTGTATAAGCTGTTGTACTTTATAACTTGTTGTGATGGATCGTTGTGATCGACTTATTGTGATGGACTTATTTTAATGGATGTGGATTGTATCTATTGTGGTTGTAATGTGTTTATGCGTCATTGCGTAGTTTACAAATTGCCGTTGGATGTGTGATTGGATTATCTAAGGATCGCTAGAATGTCTCCTTCGGTTTGAGAGATTGATATATATATTATAACTGCAAATGTTTTTTTGTCTCACGAGTGGATGTCCTATTTACAAGAGAGGTCATGCGAAATTTTGTACATTCGGAGACTTAGTTTTAAGCCGGTTTTGAAGAGTTAAAAGGTTGGTTTGATATTTTAGTCTTGGTAATAGGTTTGGTGTCTCGTTTGTTAATTATTCGTTCGCTTCAACTTCATTGTGGAGTTTGTCTTTTGTGTTACGATTTACGATCGATTTGAACAAAATAGATGATCATTCTTATTTATTCTTAAACTTAGCAATTTTTAGTTTCAATTTTCTTTTGCCTTTTCTTTTCTTCTTTAGTTGTTATATGTATTGAGTGCGATACATATATATATATAAATACATACATTTGGATATATATACATATATGTATTGAGTGCGATACATATATATATATATATATGTATATATATATATATATATATATATATATATATATATATATATATATGTGTATATATATATATATATAAATACATACATTTGGATATATATACATTTTTTTGTAAAATGATGATTAAATTGTGGGTTTAATAAACCCACGAATTTAATAGATTAAATTCGTGGGCTAAAAACCCACGAAATTATCGATTAAATTCGTGGGTTTATTAAACCCACGAATTTAATCTTATAAATTCGTGGGTTTTTAGCCCAATTAATTTAATCTGTTAAATTCGTGGGTTTATTAAACCCACGAATTTAACTCGAAAACAATTAAATTCGTGGGCTTAGTAGAAACCCACGAATTTAACTTAAATCGTGGTACCCACGAATTTAATTAATTCATTTCGTCGAGTTAAATTCGTGAACTAAATTCGACGGTTTGCTCACGAATTTAAATTAAATTCGTGGGTTTTAGCTTAAATTCGTGGGTTTTTGGCCCACGAATTTTTCCCTGATTCTTGTAGTGTCACCTGTTGCTCGATTGACCACAATTCGAGTGCTACTTTCTCTGGCAGCGTTTCATGGTCTTTTCGTTCATCAGATGGACGTTAAGACAGCTTTCCTAAATGGAGAGTTAGATGAGGAGATCTATATGGATCAGCCAGATGGGTTTGTAGCAAAAGTTCAAGAAGGCATGGTGTGTAAATTGTTGAAATCTCTATATGGCCTTAAACAAGCACCTAAGCAATGGCATGAGAAGTTCGACAGGACTTTGACATCTGCTGGCTTTGTTGTGAACGAAGCGACAAATGTGTGTACTATCGCTATGGTGGGGGCGAGGGAGTGATTTTGTGCTTATATGTCGATGACATATTGATCTTTGGGACTAGTCTTAATGAGATTAAGTAAGTCAAGGACTTTTTGTCCAAAAGCTTTGAGATGAAAGATCTGGGAAAAGTTGATGTTATCCTAAATATAAAGCTAGTGAGAGAAGGTGATGGTGGGGTTACGCTTTTGCAATCTCACTATGTGGAAAAATGTCTTGAGTCGCTTTGGTTTTAGTAACTGCAAGTCAGCTCCAACACCTTATGATGCTAGTGTGATTCTATGGAAAAAAAGGGATAACAAGAGATCAATTGAGATATTCTCAGATAATTGGTTCTCTTACGTACTTAGCTAGCGCTACGAGGCCTGACATCTCATTTGCTATCAGCAAACTGAGCCGATTTGTCTCAAACCCGGGAGATGATCATTGGCATGCTCTTGAAAGGGTGATGCGCTATCTACATGGTACTATGAGTCTTGGTATTCACTATACCGGGTACCCATGAGTACTATAGGGTTACAGTGATTCTAATTGGATATCTGATGCTGATGAGATAAAAGCCACAAGTGGATATGTGTTCACACTTGGAGGTGGCGCTGTTTCATAGAAGTCTTGCAAGCAGACCATCTTAACGAGGTCAACAATGGAAGCAGAACTCACATCATTAGACACCGCCACTGTTGAGGCTGAGTGGCTTCGTGAATTCCTAATGGATTTACCGGTTGTTGAAAAACCGATACCGGCTATCCTAATGAACTGTGATAATCAAACGGTGATTGTCAAGGTAAACAGTTCTAAGGACAACATGAAGCCGTCGAGGCATGTAAAGAGGCGTTTGAAGTCTGTCAGGAAAATGAGAAACTCCGGAGTAATAGCCTTGGATTATATCCAAACGGCTAAGAATCTAGCAGATCAATTCACAAAGGGTCTTTCACGTAATGTGATAGATAATGCATCAAGGGAATTGGGCTTGAGACCCACATGAGTCAGTCATAGTGGTAACCTGTTCTATGTGATCGGAGACCCGTGAAGTAGAATGGCGAAACAAGCTATTGGCTGACCGAGGGAAGAGAACCTTTGTAAAAGGCTCATTCCGTTGGAGATGCATTTTTCTTCTATTCTGCATGGCAGGTTGGTTTATTTCTTAATGTGATCCGAGTGGCTTACTTAAGCAGAGATGTTGTCCTGCAGAACATCTTATGAGGATCACACCTATGTGAGTTCGAATGCTAGTTACATTCTATGAGATTGGGTGATCTCTAGATACTCATGAAAAGGCCAGGAGTTTGACTTATATGCTCCAAACCGCGGGGATGCTTCTGGCAGCCTAGTATCAGTAGAGGGCTTAGGTGAAGCTTGTTCACACAAGACTGACAATTCAAGGCTTAGTCCATTGTTCAATTGTGGATGAGTTTAGCCTCTGTCTTAGGTGGATGTTCAACTTAACAGTCTCTATCAAAATAATGGTATATCAAACAACAGTGAAACTGAGAGCATTTCTTATGTGTCTTGGCATTTGGTGGGGATTGTTGGATATAAATTGGGCTTGCCCATTTTCCAATAATAAAACAAGGAAATCCCAAGCCCACAATTAATGCTAGGTGGAATAATACCACATGGGCAGTCTAGAGGAGTTTTACTCAACTTAAATAGGTGGGTCTCATCTACACCTGTTGTGAGGTTGAAAAGGAGGAAGGCGAGCCACACGCACGTGCGCCGCCGCCGAGCCAAGACGCGACGCGCTACGCTGCGCTGCGCTTGTGCGGTGCCTGATTTTGCTGCCTGAAGTAATGACCACTGGTGGAAGCCGGCCATAATGGTGACTCTTGGCTTTTATGCTTCAGGTGGCTCGTTATGACGGCGTCTCTTGGCACTTCATCTTCTGGTGGCTCATTATGATGGTGTCTCTTGGCAATTCATTTTCTGGTGGCTCATCATGGTGGCTTTTGGCCTTTCCTCTTCTTCTGGCGCCTATATAAGGAGGGCCTCTCCTCTGTCTTCGGTGTGCTCACAAACCAGAATCAAACCACCACACGTTTCGTGTTGCTGTTGCTTCAACATCTCCATCCCAGACGCCTGGGCACACAGGCTCTGGGAGAGCAGGCCTCCGAAACCACGCTCGCTGCGATTATGCCTTGCGGATAGGCGAGCGATCAGTTTTTTTGGGGCGCGCCTCTGCGATCGCCGCTGTTGTTCGTCTTCTTCCTGGTTCGAGAACTGTTCGCGGGACTGCACTGCATCAACATCTTCCTGCACCGACTTTGATTGACTACTTCGAGCAGCTGATCATGACGACTGATCAGAACGACACCACCGGTTCCTCCGGCACTGATCCTGTCTCTGGGTATATCTCTAAAACTCTGAACTTTACTTTACTAACTTTGTGTGTTGCTATTGCTGAAATTGGAATCATAGAATCATACGTATATGTCATGTTTATTTTACTAAATTTCTGGATTATAATATACCAAATTATGCCTAAATATCTAACAATGCTTAGGGGTGGAGCCACCTCCTGGACAGGATGGGCGACCACCCGGGCCTATTGTCTACGAGCAGTGTAACTCTAGTCCAGTTCGGTCGTTGTTAGGTACCATAAAAGCCGTGTCTTTGTAGGCAAGCTCTTGATCATAATTAGATCTACAAGACTCCTAAGATTTTCTGGCTCAGCCACTCGTATGGTACGTCTGGTGCAGCCATTAGTCCAGATTGGAATGCCAAAAAGCGAGCTATATCCATCTCGGATTGAGGCCTGAAAATTTGTGGCGCAGCTTCTCCTGTGCCTCCTGCTCCTTCCGTTCTTTCCATATACTTGCAGGTTCACTCCTTTCTTGTCACAACTAGTCTTAGTATTCTCGTGCTCCGAAGAAGCATGCTTACAATGGAGACCTCTTGCTTCCTGACCTCCAAGCCCTCCCCCAAGAACATGGCCACGCCGTCCCCGGCCGGCGTCCCGAAGCCCAAGCTTCATATGCTCTTCAACAATAGGCGTGCGAGCTCATCTGTCACTTGTGAGTGATCTCCTGCTCCTCCCATGGAGTTCTTGCACTTGGTGCCTTGCTCACTACTGCATCATTTACTTACCTTCAGGTTGCAGCTACAACGACGCGGCGCCGGCGATCGACCCCGACTGGCGGTCGTTCCGAGCGCAGCTCTACTTCAACGAGCAGTACTCTAAGAGCATCGACCCGGCCGTGGCAGCGGTTGCGGCCGCGGCAGCGATGGCGGAGCCGGTGAAAATCGGTGACAAGTGGGCGCATCCGCTGTTGGAGCCAGAGAAGGGGTGCCTCCTGATTGCGACGGAGAAACTGGACGGGTCGCACATCTTTGAGCGCACGGTGATCCTCCTCCTGTCCGCCGGCGTGCTGGGCCCCGTGGGCGTGATCCTAAACCGGCCGTCGCTCATGTCTATTAAGGAGGCGCAGACCATCTTCGCGGACACCGACATCGCCAGCGCCTTCTCGGGGCGGCCTCTCTTCTTCGGCGGACCGCTGGAGGAGTTCTTTTTCCTGCTGGGGCCGCGAGTGTCCGCCGTCGACGTGGTCGGCCGGACGGGGCTGTTCGAGGAGGTGATGCCGGGGCTGCACTACGGGACGCGGGAGAGCGTGGGGTGCGCGGCGGAGCTGGTGAAGCGCGGGGTGGTCGGCGTGAGGGACTTCCGGTTCTTCGACGGCTTCTGCGGGTGGGAGCGCGAGCAGCTGCACGACGAGGTGCGCGCGGGGCTGTGGCACGTCGTTGGCTGCAGCCCCGCCGTGCTCGGGCTCGCCAGCGTTGTCAAGGGCGGGCTCTGGGAGGAGGTGCAGGGTCTCGTCGGAGAGAGGAGGGTGTGGTGACTGCTGAGAGAGGCACCAAAACGTGTACTAGCTACGTGCAGTGGGGTTGCATGGCTCTGAGGGCGGCATTGTAATTAATTAATTAATTAACTTGCAAGTAAATTAATTATTGGAAATGGAGGATGTGGGCATACATAGATGCAAAAATCTTCTCTGCAATTAAGTCACAAATATGTGTGAGGAGATCAACTACGGCCGATGCTGTGTCAACTATAATCCTGTGTGCTTAAAGAGGCTATATACGATGATACAAAATGTCCCGAATTTTTTTATTACTAGTAATTAATATTTTCGAAATTAAAAAAAGTAGGAAAGGTGGACTGGAAATTACGAAACTGGCTAGGAAGGCCGCCATTAGAAACAACGTCCAGGGTTGGGCACACTCGAACCGCGTGCTCTTCTGGACGCCGTCCACCTTCTGGTCCACGCTGCCCAATCTCTCGCCGCAACCCTCCACAGCTCCTCTTCCCAGGCGACGATCGGCGCTGCCGCCCTTCATTTTGTTGGCCCAGATCTGTTCCTCCTTTTGTTCGCCCCAATGATTCGCTCAGCCTTTTCTGTTTTTCTTTATTACTATTTATACTAGAGATTACATACTAACTTAGATAGTAATTTGAACTCTGGGTCCTAACAAACTTAATCAAAACTTGCAGAGTTTGAACCTTATAAAACTGAACATCAACTTCCTTACAAGATTAGTTCTAACACATTTGACCGCCGCCACCCGCCTTTAGGATGCACCCCTCCTCATCTACTGGTCGTTGGCACCGCGGTCCTTTCTATGTGGCCGCCGAACCAACACCCTCCTCGGCTCTTAGTTACTGGCACCGCTCGCCTAAAGGCTGCCACCGCCTGTTAGAAATCACTCGCTGATTTCCTCTATCTCTCACTAGGGAATCACACCCTATGTGTACAAACACATGTATACACACATATAGGAGTATGGACTCATTCTAAAACTCAAAACTTTATTCACATCAAGTGCTAGTTAAATATAACTCATACATACTGATCTGGCAACAGCGTGGACCACCGAAAATCACTTCACTAATCCTTCCTAATCATGCATTACATCCTAATAATGCATTACATTCTAATCATGCATTACTTCCTTCTACATGCAGGCAACGCAACCATGATGCCGCTAACGATGCCACTAATGACGTTGCTAATGATGCTGGTCAAGACAAAAGAATGCGCAAACTTGACTAAAAAACATGGAAACAACAATTAAAACAAGATTATTTTCAACAATCTCCTCTTTAATCTTGTTGCTTCGTTTTGATATCTCTTGCTCACAAAAGCGCAGGTTCGTCGTCTTCGTTTTGAGCCTCCCACTACTACAGGAATTTACATCACAATCGGTTCTTTTTTTATCATCACAGTCAGTTTTGATAGCGATACAAAAGTCATTAGATAATGATAAGGAGGCGCTATCACAGTCGATTTTTGCCCGATTGTGATAAATTATTATCACAATCGGTTCTCATCTAGAACCGATTGTGATGTGCCCCACATCGCAATCGGATCGGTTCTAGCTTACAACCGATTGTGATGTGCACTGAGAACATCAGATTACACACAGTACGCACCGAAAACAGCACAAATTACACACAGTACTATGCATATCACATTCACAATATATATAGAACACAAATACTTTACAATATACATATCACGTTCATTCACAATATAGAACACAAACATACTTAACAGTCAGTACACATATCACATTGACATATATAATATTGTTTACATATGGACTAGTAGTAGCGTGTCAGATCTCTAAACCTACCACCCTCCGCTATAACTTCTGTCTAGTACTACGGCATATGTGGTCTCGTAATTTATTAAAATTTTTGGTTTGTACGCTCTTACGGGGGATATCGATCTTCTGTAAAATAGAAATAAGTGCACTAATGTAAGTTTTAAAATTTGTATGTAAAAGACTAAGTGTATTATGCATATATATATATACCTTAGGGAAAAGGTATGAGCCGCCGACCACGATTAGCATGTGTTGCATGACGTAGAAGCCGCACAGGTCGTCGCACTCTTGTTGATAATATTGTGAACAAACAAAATCAAATTAATAGGCGAAGAATAGATGTCTGAAAAAATTAATCCTATGCTAGGTACTAGTACCTTGAAGCGGTTTCACTGTAGCTGGTCACCTCGTTTTTGATCTAGTCACCCTCCTTCAGCAATGTAAGACAAGAAAGCACTACATACATTGGAGAGATGCCATTGAGGAAAAAAATAAATGTAGTTAAATACAAAAAGTCTTAGGTTAGAGAAATATACTTACTTTTGCAAAACAGGCTTGATCACATAGGCCATCGGTCTCTTTTCGATCGAGTTAAAAGTATAGACTGTGTTTTCACTCAGAGCGATGAAGAGTAGAACCCAATAATTGCTTATTAAATGGTATGTAGTGCAAGAAAATAAGTTTATGTACGGTTTAAGTGAGTACAAGTAATTGAAAGGTAAAGTAGTACTTACTCCTCGTGGTACGGTGTTAGTGTTATGCCCTTGAGGCAATCATTTAGATGATTGTAACATGACTATGTTTATGAATAATAATATGATTATTGGTCCAATGAATGTATATCATTGTATTGATCAACAAGTATGTGACTTGATTATGAAGCTCTTTACTTAATGATGTAATTCGATAAATATCTCTGATCGGATATCATCGTATAGGACTACGATGAATAGATCAGCACATGTAGTGATCGATGATCATGCTTCATAGATCATGGGATATGGAGATATCATCTCTACATTGTGGACCATGTTGAAGAACATGGGTTAGATAGACCGCTATGGGACAACTGCGAGAATGTTTCATTCTTATGTGTCATCGATGTATCTCATACCTAGAAGATGTATGATCCTTAGACCTGAGATTGTCATATTCCCTACATGTGTAATAGTTTTCCTTGGGGCTATCAAACACTACTTCCTAACCGGATAGTTATAAAGGTAGCTTTCATGTTTACTATGAGCGTGCGGAGGGAAGTGGCGATTAAGATGGAATTTGCCACTCCAATGAAACGGAGATATATGACAAGGCCACTCGTGTGATATGATTAAGAAAGTGCATGGCCATGCCGTGATTGAGAGTCAATCACAACTTATTAATATATCACGGATCGAGAGATGGATTGAATCATCAAAGGATGACATGCTTCTCGCCTTGAGATCAATCTTCATATACTTGGCAAAGGGATTATTACATGAGTTCTTTTGATAGGTTACATTCGATTTGATCACAGTATGTTTGGGAGTTGGCATACTTTGCAAGAAGCCGCTACCAACTATTGGATTGAAAAGGAGTTTTCGAATCCATGTCCAAGCGTATGTGAACCTGCAGGTCACACACTTAATGGTGGGGCGCATTAATTTGGATTGGATCCGTAATTAATGAACCTCGTGGGCTTAGCATCTTTGGTGGGCCCTGGTTTAGGTTTCATCTCGTGGCTATATAAGGAGGGAGGAGGGAGGCGCGGTGTGCTTTCCACGGTTTAGGTTTGATTCACTTGAAACCCTAGCCTCCTCCTCTCGCGCCCTGCCGGCGTCTAGGTGCTTGCACACGACGCACGCAGCGTTCCATCTCTCGGGCGTGTGGACTCTGCGGTGGCGCTGCTGCGGCTCAAGGCGTGGGAGGGCGATCCACGGCGGGCGAGGACGATCCACTACATCGGCGCAACGATTGCGGCGAGGGCGAACCACTACATCGGCGAAGGATTCCGCAATCTGCTGCGTCTAGTGGTAATCTTATCTATGATCCTCTTCTTGCGAGTAGCTTTACGGTTGCGCGGTAGTTTTTTTTTTTCGTGCTAGCGTAGCATACCGCGTTTCCCTTCATACGGGAATAGAACGAAGTCCTTTTTCGTTTTAGCTTGCAATGCCTGCTTGATGTAGTTGGCAAGGAACTCCGGTTGAAGCCTAGCCATGGTCGCAGACACCATCTCTCGGTCGATGAACCTGAAAGACCGCCGCCAGCGGCGCTGCCCCTCGGACCCCGGAGTCGTAGGGTTGCTTTTGTTTAACTCGTTTTTGCAGGGAATTATGTGAAATAGTATGGCCTATGTGTATGTGATGCATGTAATTTCCACATGGCCTGCGTGCCGTGTTAAGCCATAAGGCTATTTTAATTGTATAACGACCTGCGTGTCGACTTGTGATGCTTCAAACCCTCATGTAAAATTCATTATCAAAAGTTGTAAGGAGTTGCATCCATAATGATGAAGACGATGGCTAGGTGAACAAATCAAGCAAGGTGGCTAGGTGAACAACCAAGCATGATGATGGAGATCTTAATGCTAAGGGCCATGCTATTTCACGACTTATTTTGATTTTACGTGGATGTGTGTTTTATCCTTGCTATTTTCTTTATGCTCATTGCATGTGATGCTATGTTCATAGTAATCTTTGTTCATCCTTATAGTTAAAAATCTTAAATCAAATTGTCCATCCAATTGTTGCACCTATCAAGAATTTAGATCGTTATTGATATGATTTGCCAAAGTAGTATATCAATGGCTATCTCAATAGATGATAGGGATGTGTTGGACACATCACGCATAACAATGGTAGATTTAAACGAGCTATCAAAGCGGTTTTGGGCTTGAGGACATAAGTGGTTGGGATTTGATTTGATAATGAAGGAACCTATACAAGACAATTGGTGTCTAGGAAAACACACATGAGGCAGGTTTCTTAATTGGCACCCGAATACGGGAAGTGCTCCCTCCTCATGTGAGCCCTTGGGGCGAGTTGACTGGCCATGAGTCAAGTTGATGGAGGCATTCATTACTTGTTTTCATACTCAACAAACAAGAGTTACATATGATGTAATTAGCAAAGGTGTTGCTTACCTATGTCATTAAATTTCTAGCAGTGATGCCAAAGCTCACTAGTGTTTAATGAATATGGATCTTGAATACTCACTATGTGTCTATAAAAGGACATAAAATAGGAGTGTCTTTAATTAAAAGTTTAATAAAAGTTTTACATAAACATAGTGCTTAGAATCTTTGCATATTTTTGTTGTAGTTCAATGGCACCTTCTCCTACTCCTGCTACACTGGTTTTGCTTTGAGATCGGTTTTGGAAAGGAAAAACTGAATGGAACTAATTTTGTTGATTGGTATCGCAACTTTGAGAATTGTTCTCAAGCATGAAAAGAAGGACTATGTTCTAGAGAATCCAATTCTGATGAACCAGCCGAAAATCTTTGCTCATAATTTGAGGTTGAATATGAAAAGCATGTTAATGCTTCAGAGAAGTCACCGTCTCATGCTAGTCACAATGGACTCTGAGCTCCAAAAGCAATATGAGGACCGGGATGCTTACAATATGATTGTGGGCTTGAAGGGCATGTTTGGGAATCAAGCAAGAGCTGAGAGGTATGGTATCTCAAAGCTTTTATTTGCTTGTAAGTGGTGAAGGCGATCCGGTCAATCCTCATGTGATCAAGATGATTGGTTACATTGGGAGATTGGAAAAACTTGAGTTTCCCTTAGCCTCGGTTTGGCCACGGATGTTATTCTCCGGTCTACGCCTCGAGCTTTGAGCCATTCATTATGAATTTTCATATGAATAGCATGGAGAAGAGCCTAACCGAGCTACATGGGATGCTCAAGGCTGCGGAGAAAAGCATTAAGAAAAACCCAATCATGTGATGATGGTTCGAAAACAAGCGCTTTCAAAAGAGAAAGGCTAAGGTGGGGAACAGGGAAAGAGCAAGGGCAAGGGCAAGGGCAAGGCTCAAGATGAGATCGCGAGCCTCAAAACTAAGCTTGAAGCTTAAAGTTGGCCCTCAACTGATACCCAATGCTTCTATTGCAAGAAATCGGGGCATTGGAAGCGGGCTGCGAAAAGTACCTAGCGATAAGAAGAATGGAAATGTGGTTTCCACTTGGTATTAATGTTATAGAAATTAATCTTGCTACTTCTTCACTCAGCTCATGGGTATATGATACTGGTTCGGTTGCTCACATTTGCAATTCGTTGCGGTGATAAAGTAGAGACTTGGCAAAAGGAGAAGTGGATCTTGGCGTGGGAATAAAGCAAGAGTTCTTTGGTCTTGCTTGTTGCACATACCCATTGCATTTGCCTTGAGATTAGTTTTAGAACTCAATAATTGTTATTTTGTTCCATCTTTGAGTAGAAACATTATTTCATCTTCTTGTTTGGAACATGAAGGTTATGATTTCAGAATAAAGAACTTTGTTTGTTCAATATTTTTGAATGATATGTATTATGGTCGTTGCCCCATGGTGGATGGGTTGTGCGTCCTTGAACTCGAAGAAAAACCTGTCTATAATATTAATGTAAAAAGGCACCGGCCTAATGATTTGAACCCTACCTTTTTGTGGCATTGTCGCTTAGGTCATATAAATGAGAAGCGCATGAAGAAGCTCCATGGTGATGGACTTCTAACCTCATTTGATTTTGAATCATTTGAAACATGTGAATCTTGTTTACTTGGCAAGATGACAAAAGCCCCTTTCACAAGTTTTAGTGAGAGAGCAAGTGAATTATTGGCCCTAGTACATACAGATGTATGTGGACCAATGAGCTCGACTGCTAGGGGTGGGTTTCAGTACTTTGTAACTTTTACCGATGACTTCAGTAGATATGGATATATCTATTTAATGAGGCATAAATCTGAAACTTTTGAAAGGTTCAAAGAGTTTCAGAACGAAGTACAAAATCAACTTGGCAAAACAATAAAACACTTACGATCCGATCGTGGTGGCGAATACTTGAGCCAAGAGTTTGGTGATCATTTAAAGCAATGTGGAATCGTTCGCAACTTACTCCGCCAGAACGCCTCAATGGAATGGTGTGTCGAGCGACGTAACGGACTTTATTAGATATGGTTCGGTCAATGATCAGCCAAACAGATCTGCCATTATCCTTTTGGGGTTTCGCTCTAGAGACAGCTGCGTTCACTTTGAATAGGGTCCCATCAAAATCCGTTGAGAAGACGCCATATGAGATATGGACTGGGAGAAGACCCATGTTGTCATTTCTCAAGATATGGGGATGTGAGGCTTATGTAAAACGTTTACAATCAGATAAACTCGCACCTAAATCAGAAAAATGCTTTTTTGTGGGGTATCCTAAAGAAACAAAAGGATATTACTTTTACAAAAAAACGAGAACAAAGTTTTTGTTGCTCGAAATGGTGTCTTTTTGGAGAAAGAGTTTCTTTCAAAAGAAATCAGTAGGAGTGATGTGTATCTTGATGAAGTTCGAGAATCACATGAATATGTTCAAGCTACCTCTGAACCTTCACAAGATGTACAAAGTGTTGTACAACTGTGGAAGAGACTCCATTACGTGAGGTCGGGAGGCCACGTCATGTACCTATTAGATATGGGAATGACATATTATTGTTGGACAATGATGAGCCCACGACTTATGAAGAAGCAATGATGGACCCAAACTCAAAAAATGGCTTGAAGCCATGAGATCCGAAATTCAATCCATGCATGACAATCAAGTTTGGAACTTGGTCGATTCACCTGATGGTGTAAAAACCATTGAGTGCAAATGGATTTTCAAGAAAAAGATAGACGTAGATGGAAATGTTCAGATCTATAAGGCACGGTTGGTGGCAAAGGGTTTCAAACAAGTTCAAGGAGTTGACTATGATGAAACTTTCTCACGGTAGCCATGCTCAAGTCTGTCCGGATCATTTTAGCTATTCTTTGCATATTTTGATTATGAAATATGGCGGATGGATGTCAAAACAGCCTTCCTTAATGGGAATCTTTACGAGGATGTATACATGATACAACTGAAGGCTTTGTTGATCCTAAATATGCTAAAAGGGTATGCAAGCTTCAAAGATCCATTTATGGGTTAAAGCAAGCATCTAGGAGTTGGAACATTCGTTTTGATGAAGTAGTCAAAGGTTTTGACTTTATAAAAAATGAAGAAGAGCCTTGTGTTTACAAGAAGGCTAGTGGGGCGCACTTGTATTTACGATTTTGTATGTGGATGACATATTATTAATCGGGAATGACATTCCTATGCTTGAAGATGTTAAGACTTCATTGAAAAGGAGTTTCTCAATGAAGGACTTGGGAGAAGCATGCTATATCTTGGGCATAAAATCTATAGAGATAGATCAAAAGGTTAATTGGATTAAGTCGGAAGCGTACATTGACAAGATATTGAAAAGGTTCAATATGCATGAATCCAAGAGAGGTTTCATGCCAATGTCACATGGCATCGATCTCTGCAAGAATCGGTGTCCTTCGACATCGATGGCGAGACAGGATGAGCAAGATTCCATATGCTTGACTATTGGGTCTATTATGTATGCCATGATCTGTACACGCCTGATGTCTCATATGCTCTAAGTGTCACGGCGGATACCAAGCGGATCTGGTGATGGTCATTGGATAGCCGTAAAAATATCTGAAGTACTTGAGAAGAACTAAGGGTATGTTCCTTGTTTTTGGAGGTGAGGAAGATCTGGTTGCAAAGGGTTACACGATGCAAGCTTCCAAACCGACAAAGATGATTTTCGATCGCAATCCGGGTTTGTGTTTACACTTAATGGAGGAGCGATGGTGGAAGAGTTCCAAGCAAAACACGGTGGCGACTCTCTGACGAGACGGAGTACATTGCGGCCGGAGGCCGCAAAGGAGGCTGTGTGGATTAAGAAGTTTATCACGAGCTTGGTGTGGTCGCTAGTGTCTCTAGTCCAATGGACATCTATTGTGATAATAGTGGTGCCATTGCACAAGCAAAAGAGCCTAGATCACATCAAAGTCTAAACACATACTCCGTCGCTTTCACCTTATTCGCGAGATTGTGGATAGAGGTGGCGTCGAGAATATGCAAAGTACATACGGAAGCCAATGTGGCGATCCGTTGACAAAGCCATTTGCCACACCTAAGCATGAGGCGCACACAAGGTCTATTGGTATTAGATACTTAATTGATTGACTCAAGTGCAAGTGGGAGATTGTTAGTGTTATGCCCTTGAGGCAATCATTTAGATGATTGTAACATGACTATGTTTATGAATAATAATATGATTATTGGTCCAATGAATGTATATCATTGTATTGATCAACAAGTATGTGACTTGATTATGAAGCTCTTTACTTAATGATGTAATTCGATAAATATCTACGATCGGATATCATCGTATAGGACTACGATGAATAGATCGGCACATGTAGTGATCGATGATCATGCTTCATAGATCATGGGATATGGAGATATCATCTCTACATTGTGGACCATGTTGAAGAACATGGGTTAGATAGACCGCTATGGGACAACTGCGAGAATGTTTCATTCTTATGTGTCATCGTGTATCTCATACCTAGAAGATGTATGATCCTTAGACACGAGATTGTCATATTCCCTACATGTGTAATAGTTTTCCTTGGGGCTATCAAACACTACTTCCTAACCGGATAGTTATAAAGGTAGCTTTCATGTTTACTATGAACGTGCGGAGGAAGTGGCGATCAAGATGGAATTTGCCACTCCAATGAAACGGAGATATATGACAAGGCCACTCGTGTGATATGATTAAGAAAGTGCATGGCCATGCCGTGATTGAGAGTCAATCACAACTTATTAATATATCACGGATACGAGAGATGGATTGAATCATCAAAGGATGACATGCTTCTCACCTTGAGATCAATCTTCATATACTTGGCAAAGGGATTATTACATGAGTTCTTTTGATAGGTTCATTCGATTTGATCACGGTATGTTTGGGAGTTGGCATACTTTGCAAGAAGCCGCTACCAACTATTGGATTGAAAAGGAGTTTTCCGAATCCATGTCCAAGCGTATGTGAACTGCGCAGGTCACACACTTAATGGTGGGACGCATTAATTTGGATTGGATCCGTAATTAATGAACCTCGTGGGCTTAGCATCTTTGGTGGGCCTGGTTTAGGGTTTCATCTCGTGGCTATATAAGGAGAGGAGGAGGGAGGCGCGGTGTGCTTTCCACGGTTTAGGTTTGATTCACTTGAAACCCTAGCCTCCTCCTCTCGCGCCCTCGCCGAGCGACTAGGTGCTTGCACACGACGCACGGCGTTCCATCTCTGGGCGTGTGGACTCTGCGGTGTGCCTGCTGCGGCTGGGCGTGGGAGGACGATCCACGGCGAGGCGAGGACGATCCACTACATCGGCGCAACGATCTGCGGCGAGGCGAACCACTACATCGACGCGAAGGATTCCGCAACTGCGCGTCTAGTGGTAATCTTATCTATGATCCTCTTCTTGCGAGTAGCTTTCTGGTTGCGCGGTAGTTTTTTTTTTTCGTGCTAGCGTAGCATACCGCGTTTCCCTTCATACGGGAATAGAACGAAGTCCTTTTTCGTTTTAGCCTGCAATGCCTGCTTGATGTAGTTGGCAAGGAACTCCGGTTGAAGCCTAGCCATGGTCGCAGACACCATCTCTCGGTCGATGAACCTGAAAGACCATGTAGAGGTCTATCCTTGTGTGTGATGAGTAATTGATGAGTTTTGAGCTTGTGTTGTTTTAAATTGATTTGGATTTGAAGCAATTTAAGTGTTGGTCTACTGGTCGGAGACCAGTCGTCCGACCCCGAGTGGTCGGGGCTCTCGCTGGTCGGAGACCAGTCACCCGACCCCGAGTGGTTGAGGATTTGGCTGGTCGGAGACCAGTCGTCTGACCCCGAGTGGTCAGGTCTTTGGTTGGTCGGAGACCAGTTGTCCGACCCAGAGTGGTCTAGGCTTTGGCTGGTCGGAGACCAGTGATCAGACCCCGAGTGGTCGGGACGAAGACCAATGGTCAGACCCCGAGTGGTCGGGACGAAGACTAGTGGTCAGATCTCGAGTGGTCGGGATGAAGACCAGTGGTCAGACCTCGAGTGGTCGGGATGGAGACCAGTGGTCAGACCTCGAGTGGTCGGGATGGAGACCAGTGGTCAGACCATGGGTGGTCGGGATGGAAACCAGTGGTCAGACCACGTGTGGTCGGGGTTATGCTGGTCAGCATAGTGTATATCTTTCTGTTGAGATGGATATGTGTTGTTGGACATTGCTATGTGATGTGGTTTTCTTGTCTATGATGGTTGCAGGACTTTGGAGCTAGGTCATGGTGGCGAAGGGGATCGGGACTAGGCCGAGAGCCGAGGTCCGGATGATCAAGGTGTCGCCAAAGATGAGTGAGGCCAGGGAGTAGCTGCAAGCCGAGAAGACAAAGGAATGGATGAGATGCTAACTTGGAGTTGCTCTGATCTAGGAGGACCGTTGGATCGCGGTCAGGAAGATAGAGTAGCGGGTCAAGTTAGTGTGAGTTGAAAAGCATGCAAAACCCGTTGGGTTGTTGGGTTTCGGGTGAGCCCATGCATAGCTTTGTGAGTGGGTAAAATCTCAGCCCTTGATGGAGTGCTCTAGGGTTTAGAGGCTCATCTAAGGGTGGTAGGTGTTCCAAGCCTGCTATGAATAGACAGGGAGAGGGGTGTCTCCTTGGGGGTGAGCAGGTGAGGAAAGTCTACGTGAGTAGTTGAGAGTTGTTGAGAGTTGTTGAGAGTGACAGTGTAAGGATCAAATCCTGGCTCTTGGATGTTGGCTTAGGATTGAAGCGAGAACATCCAAAGGTGGGAATTGATCCTGTGTCACTATAAATAGAGGGTAGGGGCAGCCTCCCTCGAGGAAGGTTGTGAAGGTTACGAGGTTTTGTCTTTGCTCGTTTGAGTTTTGCCCACTTTGTTGTGAGGCTTTGTAAACCTCCCTTCGAAAATGAAATGTTCTTCACTTATATTCTTGTTTCATTTCTCTTACGTATTTACATTCGCACTTAAATTACATTATCTAAATTCGCATTTACTTACTTGCAATTTACTTTATGTAATTTGGATTTGCCTCATCTCCTTCTACATGCTTTTGAGTCCTTTTTGAAATTCATGATTGATGAACTCTTCTCTGGATTCGGTGCTTTCAATCATTTAGGCAATCCTTGCGTTCTTGTTGCAAGTTGTAAATCTGTGTTCTTAAAGTGCGTAAACGTGACTTGCAGTTCGTTAGTCTTGATTGGCTTCTGGTTCTTATTGCCAAGGATGAAAGATTGCTGGATGAATCTTCTATAGATCATATCCCAATCATCTAGGCAATCTACAACCTCTTCTATTCGATTTTGGAAGAAACCAATTTCTGTGCCTAGTTTTCAGATAGTGTTTCTATCTGTTTGAAGGGTTGTTTCTTCGTGTACTTACTTGCTGTGATTTGTGGAGAGTTATCCAAGGATATTCTGACCATCAACTCCCACCAGCAAGTTAGGGTAAAAATCTGTGTTCGTGACTCTGTTTTTGGTGTTGCATTTGTTAAACGAAAAGGGACGGAACCTTGGTATCAATTCCTTCGATTGATGGTGAAATAGGTTCTGACATCCTTAGGGAGGTGCACACCAAGTTTCACTGTTTTGGATCACCCGATCAAAAGTTACATCGATTTACGTCTTTAAGATCGTGCTGATTTTATCGTTCATCCGACCCAGTCTTTGTTCATCCGACCTCCGTAGGTCGGGCGTCTTTTCATCGGTCGGGATCTTATTCACCCGAACACTATTTACCCGAGTCTCGTTCATCCGACCTCCGCAGTCGGGCGTCTTTATTCGCCCGATCGGAATCTTGCTCACACGAACACTATTCACTGAATCTTCGCTCATCCGACCACTTGGTCGGGAGTACTGCTCATCATCGACGAGAGATACCCGACCAGTGCAGTTTCTTTCTGGACTTTTGGTGGTTTGAATTCTAGGGGGAAAGTTTATTCGAAAAATTTTATTTGGCTCCTATTCACCCCCCCTCTAGTCGCCTTTTTCGATCTTTCAATTGGTATCAGAGCCGGTTCTGCTCTTTCTAGATCTTGACCGGTCTCAAGAGCCATGGCGATGGACAAGTATTCCACCAAGCCTCCTATTTTCTCTGGAGTTGATTTTCCTTTTTGGAAATCTCGGATGGAGTCGTACATCACTGCCCAGGGCTTCCTGATATGGCAGAAGGTGAAGCTCCCGTATGAGGTTCCTGCTGATGAGAACGTCACGGCCGGCAATATGGCTGACGTTGAGGCGAATGCTAAGGCAAGGAACATCCTCATACAGGGTCTTAGCCGCAGTGAGTATGACAGGATTTCTCACCTTCGTTCTGCTCATGAGATTTGGGTGACCCTCGATGCTTACCATGAGGGCACTACCCAAATCAAGACGGTTCGACAGGACCAATTCAAGCGTGAGTTCAACAAGTTTGAACAGCACGCTGGTGAGAGTCTTGACGAGTGCTTTGGTCGGTTTACAAAGATTACGGCGACCTCCGAGCAGTCGGTTGCATATACCCTGACTCGGATAATGCTCGACATTTCTTGACCGCACTCGATCTTCGTGTTTGGGAAATGAAAGTGACCACCATCAAGGACACCACCGACCTGTCGACCTTGACTCTTGACGGGCTTTATTCCCGCCTCAAGACTCATGAGATCGACGTCGTCTCGCGAAGACGAAGTCTCGATTGATGGCTTTGGTCACCGATCCCATTGGATCCTCTCTTTACGATTCTTTTGTTGGTTTCTCTCTCTCGCCTGCGCGAGCTAGCGATGACCAAGCGGAAAAATTTCGAGAAAATGAGCTTGCTCTTCTTGCTCGCAAATTTTCATATGCATACAAGAGAGTGAGAGAGGAAGAGAGGTGGGATGATCACTGTTTGAGTGTGGTGGCCCCAACCACATTCGAGCAAACTATCCCAAAGCCGGAGAAGGGCAAAACGAACAAAGCGGTTCGGGCAAGAACGACTACACCGATAAGAACCGCAACAAGAAGCCTCGGTTCGCGAGCGGTAGCGTGAAAAGAAGTACCGCAACTTCTCTAAGAACAAGAAGCTCTTCCACCGCGTCCTCGCGCGCTTGCGACATCAACCTCTCCGACACGGAGACATGGAGCGACGAAGGCGAGGATGATCCGCAAGAGAAGAAGGGCGGCGATGACTTCTCGGCATGTGCTTCATGGCCGCGCCAACGGCATCGGCGACTCGAGTGTCAAATGACTCGGACGAGGTACCCACCTGACGAATTAAATGTCCTTACGTAAATTAGGCAAGTTTCATGCTAAGGCTAGGTCGAGGTGTTCGAGTTAGAAAAGGAAGTAGGTACCTTGACTCGGGAGTTAGCTTCACTTAGATCTTCTCCTCCCGAGTCACCGATGACTGTGTTCTTTGTGATCTTTGTTCTTGTGGAGTTGGAGAACCTAAGGACCATACATGATAGTGTGCTTCTTGAACTTGATGGTCTTAGGAGGAAGAATGCTAGCACTAGTTCTATTGATGATATTCTGTTGAGGCTAGTTTTCTTCATGCTCACTCTACTCCTTCTTGTGCTAATTGCCTAAATTGCTTGTTGAAATTGATGCCATGAGCACTCACCTTAAGAAGCTTTCTTCTAGAAATGATGAACTTGAATTGCATGCTTCTAAGGATCCAAATACTCATGTGAGGGTGTAAGCAACTAAAACTTGACAATAATGCTTTAAATGTCAAGTGTGCTAAACTTGCTAAGGACTTACTAGATAAGTCACAAGAAAGTTGTTTGCGATGTTCTCGTGATTGAGGGGACTTGGATAAAATCCATGTCGAGCTTAGGAAGAAATTAGAAGACCAAGCCCATAGAATTAGAAATGCATCTTGCGTTTCTTGTGAGGCCCTCAAGATTGAGGCACCGTCTTTGAGGAGAAAAATACACGTCTTGAGAGAGCTCATCTTTCTGGTTCTTCTTCTTGTTCTTCCCCTGCTCTTCTTGTGCCTCTTTCTTTGAGATTGCCAAGATCTTATGAGCACTCTCGAGAAGTTTGTAGGAGGCAAGAAGAAGCTCAATCTTATTCTAGACCAATCCAAGATTAGTAGATTCAATCAAGGTCTAGGATTTGATCCCTTGGAGCACGCTCGGCGCATCCTCCCACCATTGTGCGCGGCTCAGAGTGGTGAGATTGTGGTAGCTCCTGAGTGAGCACCACCGTGTTTAGGTCTCTGGGGTTGTCCATAGGACTTGACCGAGAAGGTGTTACCCTGCTGCTTCTGCTCTAGCAAGGCGAAGTACACATGCACCTTCCAGAAGAAGGATGGTCACCTAGTAGATTTACGCTTGAGCGCCAAGATCACTCGGCGTGGCGTGTTGCTGCTCTTAGGGGTATTGGGGTCATCCCGGACTTTGAGTGCTCCTAAGACACACACCGCTTCTAGACGAGTTAGAGAGTCGCTTTGTTTTGGGCGCGTCCCAGGACTCGGTTTTCATCTTTGGTCTTGACTTTTAGTCTTGGGGCTGTTCGTAGTCAGTCTTTCCGCCGTCCTCTTGATATTCCTCGTTCTTCCCATCGAGGTAGATATCAGCGGCGTGAGGTGTTTTCTGGTAGGAGATCCAGCGACCTTCTTGGGATGGTCCGGCTTTTGCACCACGGCATGCCAACCCGGGCCACTCATAGATCATCTACTAGGTTGCTCTTGATCTTGTTAAGTCTAAGCGTCGAGAGACACTCGAGTCCGCCTTCTTACGTGGATCGCACTTTGAGGCGTCGTGTGGTTCATATTGAGTTCCCAAGTCTTCACTCTACCCGATCTTGAGTCATCTTTCTCTCTTGTGTCTTGATCGGGTTGGTCGGATGGGGAAGGAGATGTTTGGATTGTTGACTCGGTTGTTCTCGTCATATGACCGGAGATTCTCGATGGTTCTCTTCCTAGTCCGAGCCCCGGTGATGAGTTAATCACTTTTGGGGATGCATCTTGAGTAGAGTCATTGCTAAAGGTACCATCTGCATTAACCAAAATTTCATTCTTAAAGATGTTGCCTTAGTAAGTAAGTGCAATACAATCGCTCTCTGTTTCTCGACTTATCGATGACTCTTTCGAGGTAAGCTTCAAGAGTAATGCTCAGAGAATCATTGATTCATCGGGAGGGTTAGTTCTTGGATTTCTAGATTTGGGAGAGTCTTTCGTGCTGATTTTTCTCGCTTCTTGGAGACCCTCTTCGATGTTTGATTGCTTCGAGTCCGTGATCTCTCCTTCGGCATAGGAGACTTGGTCACATTGGTTTTGATCATTTGACCCGAGTTAGCGTACCACGATCTCATTCGGGTTTGCCCAAACTCAAGATGGTCAAAGACTTAGTTTGCTCTCCTTGCCGACATGGCAAGATGGTTCTTACTTCTCATCCTCCGATCCACCGTAGTGATGACCGATGCACCAGACAGCTTTTACATATGGACACCGTTGGTCCTAGAGTCTGCAATCGTGGGGAGGGAAGTGGTATGTTCTTGTCATTGTTGATGATTTTCTAGATACTCTTGGGTATTTTTCATGGCCTCAAAGGATGAGACTTTTCTCACTTGAGTGCAGTCAAGAGGTTGTCTATTGAGCTCCCGGGTGCATTACGAGCTACTCGCAGATGATAATGGCACGGAGTTCAAGAATTCCTACTTTGAGAGTTTTTGTGTGGAGTCCGGTTTAGAGCATCGCTCTTCTCCCTCGCCCCTCGGCAAAATGGCGTAGTGGAAAGGAAGAACGAGGACCACAGTTGAGATGGCGGGACGATGCTAGATGAGTCTGATACTCTAGGAAGTTTTGATGAGGCTATAGCTCTTGCTTGCCATGTTTCTAATCGCGTGTTTTGAGAGCACATTTGCATCACACTTCTTATGAGTTGAGGTATGGGCGAAAGCCCAGTGTGTCTCATTTTCGCGTTTTGGTTGCAAGTGTTTTATCTTGAAGTCAGTAACCTAGATAAGTTTGAGTCTCGCTCTTACGATGGCATCTTTCTAGGTTACTCGTCTTCTTCTCGTAGCTATAAGTGCAGGTGTTGATGCGCATAGGATCATAGAGACTGTGATGTGACCTTTGATGAGGCTAGCCGTGAGCTAGACACGATGTTTGAGCTCTTCTTCTTCCTCCAAGACCATTTTGTAGAGGATGAGGATGATGGAGATGATGGTGTTCCACCGATCCAGCCCCTCTACACCGAGGTGCCTCCTGCTTCCATTTCGCACCTCGGGGAGACCACCTTTGTCTTCGGCTCTCCTTCAAATGAGTGGCTCTGTTCCTATCTCTTCTTCAAGAGGTAGAGACCATACGCTCCCGGACCTCCCGTCATATTCGAGACGTCATCCTTCCGATCGGATGATTGGCGATTTGTTCGAGCGTGTCACTCGCTCAAGAACGGTCTCTGTCCTCTTTACTCGCTTCACTCGCCTTTGTTGCCTCCTTTGAGCCGAAGGATATTTCTCATGCATTATCCGATGAGTCGTGGATTAATGCTATGCATGAGGAACTTGAGAACTTTGAGAGGAACAAAGTCCGCAGCTTGTAGAGCGCCCATCCGGTCATAATGTCATTGGGACCAAGTGGGTGTTCAAAACAAGCAGAGTGAGGATGGGGTTGTCATTCGCAACAAGGCTAGGCTAGTTGCACAGGGCTTTTCTCTGTGTTGAGGGTCTTGACTTTGAGGAGACCTTTGCCCTGTAGCTAGGCTAGAGGCTATTAGGATCCCGCTTGCATTTTCTCGCATCCCGGGCTTCAAGCTCTATCAAATGGATGTCAAGAGTGCATTTCTCAATGGCTATATTGAGGAAGAGGTTTATGTCAAACAACCTCCGAGATTTGAGAACCCCAAGTTTCCGAGTCATGTTTTCAAGCT